>OV121088.1:47788563-48988563 GCA_921293015.1 Phorcus lineatus
AAGGATCCTCTTCAAAGAATCTGAAACCTCTGCAGGTTTGTTCGAATTTAATACAAAAGTGTTTTTCATTAATATCTAAAAGACATATTTACAATATTTAATTTACTTTTAAATAACAGTTAAATGTCAAGAATGTATCAAAAATATTTTCCAATAATGAATTATGTTCATGAAACATTATGATTTCCAAAATGTTAACATACACATTCCTGAAAATATCATAGTAAAGTGCTTCAGTTATGAGGTATAATCTCTATTTTGAACATTAAATTATAATAACTGAACATTGAAAACAAAAATTGTTTGAAATCCAGGTATTTGTTAAGTAAGTAAATGTAAATCTACTTTACAATATTTTCCTGTGACATATATATTATCAAGAAAAGTGTGAATTTCAGAAACTGATTGACAGTTATCTTCAGAAAAAAAGAAAATCCACACGTAAGTCATTCTTTCCCCATAGAGGTAGCTCTGTCATTAATTGCTATACAAACCGCTGTCATATTACGAAGGTTTCTTAGGCATCCGGCATTATCCACTACAGGCGCAATATTTCAACTTAAACTACCTGGCAATATTGCAGACAATGAAAACACAGAATACATGAATAACATATTTGTTATCACACAGGCCTATGCAATATTGCAGTTCCAAAATGAGGCCTAGGTGTTCTGTAAAGAAGACTAAAAGTTCAAGGTGCATATTCAAAGAAAGTTTAGTTTCTGGAAAGCTTACGGATATAACTCAGGCATTTTAAATGATAACTTTTGAAATGACGTCGCTGATTGAACAACTAAATTTTATTGCATCCAATCAGATTTCTACATTTCTAGTTCAAGAAACCTTCATATAAGGGCAAAGGTTGTATAAGACTATACGACGGAGCTACCTCTATTGGGAGAGAACGCATGTTAGTACATTATTGTCTATATTGCAGTCGCAGAGGCAGTTTGTCAGCGGGAACACACAATCAGCAAAGTTAAAGTAAAGGCAAGTCTTTGCTTTGAATGTCTGGGTGAGAAGGGAGGGTCTTTAGAGCCTCCTGTCACCAGACTGCCAGACCCTTTGACGATGAGCGGTGTAAACAGAAACATCTTGAGGTACTTGACAAGCAACGAATATGGACGAGATGTCATGGACAAAGCTCTGGAGAAGGTGAATGCAAAAGCTGATGTAGATGTTGGTGAAGGGGTGATTACATTTGTTCCTGCTTTTGATCTGAGTTCGCCTGATGCCAAAACCCTTGTTAAAACTTGGACAAGGAAAGTGGAAGAAAGTTGGAGAGCTGTGAACGATTGTCTTGAAATGAAGAGCATCCAAGCAAACTCAGAAATTTGGACTGAACTAAAGTCTTCTCTGATGCCAGTTGATGACAAGTTCCAGGTGTACACTGAAGAGACTGACTTTACAATTGTTGTTGTTGGACCGAAGGCTCAAGTATCAGATGTAGCTAGCAGTCTCGAGACAGTGAAAAACACCATTCAAGTGAGGTGTGACAAAAGAAAGACTCAAGTCTCGGACATGATGGAATTACAGCCACCAAAACTGATGCTACTGGTTAAGCAAGGAATCCTAGATCACTTACGTTTGGATGATTTGACGTTAAACTTTAATTCTCAAACTGGTGAAATAACCTTGACTGGACAAGAGGGTGATATAACAAAAGCAAAGACAGATATATATGAAGAGGTAAATAAGATCAAAGTTGAGACAGTCGTCAGCCATTTCACACCAGGCGAACTGGAATTTCTGAGAAAAGAGCATGTTCAAAGATTTCTTCAGAAACAGGTGGATGAACATTCCCCTTCTGTTGAAGGCTGCTGGGAGAAAGGAACAGAAGGACTAAAAGTCTATTTCTTCACTAACAAAGGACTGGAGGATGTGAAACGATATTTGAAAGGTGCTGTGAAGGAAACAGTCCACATACTTGATGAGGAAAACATGCCCCTTTTACAGTCTACCAAATACAAACAGCGTATAGATCAGCTGACTCGGGAACACGCCCAAAGACTTTGTGTTCAGACTGATCTTAACAACAGACAACTAGTCATCACAACTGTCAGCAGTGAAGCCAATATTGTCGCAGAACAAATCACTGACTTCTTGAAGATGAATAGCATCTACAGTGAACTCTTTAAAGGTGACAAAATGAAGATAAAGTTTGTCATAATGCATTGTCAGGATCATTTGAAAATGGTGGAGACAGACCTCAAAGATATTCCGGTAAATTTTACAACATCGACTCATCCTGAATTCACCATTTGGTTAGAGTCGACCAAAGATGGCTGCCCTTTGGCTAAGCGGAAACTGAAAGAGATTGTTAGTGATGTGAAATGCTACAAACGGGATCTCAAACGACCAGGTTTGAAAGAATTTCTGAAATCAGATGAAATTCTGCAGCAGTTAGAAAAGGAGACCAGATGTGTCATCGACATCGATGGTGGCACCAACTTTGAGGATGAAGATGTTTATGAAGACCTTGGCTTCACTCACTCAATCCCCTTTGAGTGTCAGTTTGATGAAGACAGGAAGCTTCTAGTGGTTGTGGGGGAGATGACATCCCTTGCAGGTGATGTTGAGGCAGTTATAGTGGAGGTATCATCTAATCTAAACAGTGACTCAAGACAGTCATGGGAAGTCATGCAAAAAGGTTTGTTGGGATTGTTATAAATTTGAATTTATTGTGTTTTAGTTATTTCTGAATATGGTTTGCGTTTTTTGTTATTTACTGTTATGAAAAAGGAAAAATCTTTGTTTTAAGGGTGTCATCAATATGATTTTTTGAATCTTTGATACTATAATATTTTCATTTTGAGAAATAATGCTTTTTATTTCATTATCATTTTTTCATATTACATTTAATTTTTTCAAAGAATTAGCTGTCGATTTCAGTGAAATTGATAAATGAAATTGTAAGTCAGCTGTGCCTGTCTTGTCTGAATTGAAGAAATGACATGAATACCTTCAGATATCAGTAGGTCACAGACAATGACAAATGTTCAAAGCTTTTGTTCGTGTAGATTAGCATCTCAGAATGGTATGGCAATGAACAATTGAGCAGTAGTAGTGTTAACATTGACAATCATATACTTAGCTCATGACAAATGTGGTTTAAGAAATTTTCAAAGTGGGGTGGGGGAAGGATATCACTTAGGGGGGTTATATAAATTTTACTATTGTCTCATTACTTAAGTTTATTAATATCCCTTGCACGTTACAGCTGGAGATAGACCAGCATCAGAGCTTCGGAGGTTTGCACGAGGTCAAGACATCATGGAAGGCGAAGTGTTCTGTACGTCTCCTGGCAATCTCGGATGTAGCCACATAATCCATGTTGTCGGCCCCTGTACCAGGTACAGGCAGAAGGACACCATTGCCTCGACCGTCGTGGAGAGTCTACAAGAAGCTGTGAGGATGAATCTGAGGTCAGTGGCACTGCCATCTTTCTTCACTGGGAGCGTCACTTCGACCCAAGATGCTTTGAGAGGGGTTGTTGAAGGTGTTTACATGTTCTACAGACAGAACCGCAAGAGCAGCATCACTGATACCTATCTTTGTCTTGAGACATGGGAACAATGTCACAGCTTGTGGGATATTGTTGTGGATGTGTTTGGGCCTGAGAACATCAGGAACAATGAAGAAATGAGCACTGGAGGCAACAGGCGAGGAATGGGATTGAGAAAAGGTTTGTTGGATATTGTTATTGATATCATAAATTCACAGTTAGTTTCGGATTAGCAAGAGGTGTCTATACATCTTGCTACGCAAAGCTTAACTATTGCCTGTCTCGAACTGTCCAAGTTAACCCTTGCTGCCGACACAAGACTTTCCTGTGCTAGCTCTCTAAGTCACTGCAAAGGAATTATATAGTCCAATCAGAAAGCTCCTAGCAAAATCTACATCCGGGAACTCGTACAAACATGGCTGCGCCAATGTCGCAGTCCGTCGACTGAAAGATTTGTAAAGAGAAAGTGCATCCTTCAAAGCGATGAACAATATATTCAAGTTCATTTATGTTTATAGTCAATTTGCGTTATTATTGTGCTACAACCCTATGGCGCACAGCGGCCTTTCAAAGAATTTATTCTTAAAATGCTAATCAAGCTCGATAAAATTTACAATGATTTGAAGCACCGACTCGATGCACTACGCCCGGCAAGACTTTATCTCCTGTCATCTGTGCTTTAAAAAACTCGAATACCCGTTGAACCGAAACATTAATTAAATTTAACATGAATTAACCGATAAAATTTAAACATATCTCGATGTCTTCAAACTCGAAATGTAGTAGCCTGCGACCTCGTTGTATCGCGGTAGTAAATGTTTCTCTCAACAAACGTTACTTCTTGCAGTCAAAACCAGGTATTTTTTATGTGTACAATTTAAATATCATGACGTCAATAACAAAAAAGGTAAAATAATTGTTATATTTTCTTCCATTTTCACTGATTTCACTGGGTTATTTTCAATTTTGAAAATATTAGATTCTACTGTATGTAAAAATTGATATAAAAATTATTCTCTCTCCATGAAATATTTCCCGTTTGGCGTGCACGTGTGTTTATGAACAGTTGGATAATCAGAAATGAGACTTGAGAAATGAGAATTTGTGCACACGATAAAGATAGAAAATTGTTTAGTTCTTGATATAGTGTCAAAGCTTACCTACTAAAAAGGTTAAGTCCACTTTTGTAGTAATTGTAGCAGAATATTTTTCATAGTTTTGCAAATGTTTTTATCTAATCTTATGATCAACTAAAATTAGATATAATTTATTGTAATGATAATATTACCTTGTTTCGTTCACAGATATTAATTTATCAATAAAATCATAAATACCATGAAAATATGGACCCCACTGTTAACATACATTGCATAGAAAATATATACTTTTCATTGTATGTCTCAAAATATATGCTCCCCTGATAAATTTGATTTTCACATATTTTCCTGGATCATTGTGCAGCTAATCAAAAATAAGCAATTTATAAGTTGTACTTATTTGATGAAAAATACAAATATATGATGTACCGCCCACTACACGATAAATGGGCTTACATACTTCCTTTGAAAAATGTATGGGGCGCAGTCATATGTTATTTATTTACTAAAACTGGTCCTAATAACAACAAAAACATCTTTTTCGTCCCTCAATACATTTATAAACTCAATCTTCTTGTTTGAAAGGTTTGCAATGCCAACTTCTTTGTAACCTGATCAAACAGGCAACTTCCATGGGCCGCGGCCATTTTTATTATATCGCAAATGACACAGCGTCGCCGATTGGCCATAGTAAGGGAGGTAACTGGAGATAACTAAAAATTGCCAGAGAGGGCGCTGGTTGCTAGCACAGGAAAGTCTTGTGTCGGCAGCAAGGGTTAACTTTGACAGTTCAAGACTTGAAATAGTTAAGCTTTGCGTAGGAAGATGGTGTATATAAGGCTTTTGTGCTTGTTGCATTTGAATAAACAAATGTTTGGCTAATATGCATGTCAAATTATTTGCAAGTGATGAACAGTGTTTCAAGCCCAGATCAAGTGAAAAACTAAAATCTATTCATACATCGATTATATGTTGAATTATAATGAAGATGTTTAAACAAATATTTAGTTAAGTTTGACAATTATTTAGGTAAAGGAGTGCTTTGATTGATCATAAACCAAAAAAATCGATGTATAAATCATAAAGATATTTTGGAAAGGGTTTTATTTGAAAACGTAAATTAAATTAAAAACATTGAAGGCACAAATACACATTTCCCTTCCCGAATACTACAAATCTTTATTTCAATGAATCTTAACCCACAACCATTTTTGTTGATTAAAAAGATAAAATTTATATCGATATATATTTGTCTTTCCTTAGAATCAATGAAGGATTTAGAACACTCAATGACAGTAGAAGCAGAGATCCAGAACTTTCCAGAAGGTCTCAAAGACATTCCTCGTCCTCGGATTCTTCTTGTTGAGGCAGACATGGGGGTAGAGGAGGTAAATCTTGTGTATCCAAAACTTAGGGGTTAAATCCTGACTATAGATATGAGTATGTAAACCTATCAATCTTTCCCGCACAATATCTTTGTTCAGCAGGCTGTTCTGTGACTTCATCGGCAGGTTTCCCCGTAATCTGCGACAATTCAATAATTCACCTGGAGATGGAATGATGTTGTTGATTGGAGTATTTCGTAGACAGAGTAGTGCTAAATCAGGTTTCTTGCAAGATATCTTAGCCTTGTTGAGAGTGTTCTTCACTGTCTGAATTGTCCGTTCAATCAATCCATTACTCCATGGATACCTCGGACTTGAGGTGACATGTTGAAAATCCCAATCTTCTGCAAACCGTCTATATTCTGCACTAGAAAAATGAGGTCCATTATCGCTGAAGAATTTTGATTGTATTCCTTGTTCGCCAAATACTTGTTATGTTAAGGTTATAACAGCATGGCGAGTACATTTTCCATTCAATTTCCTCACAAAGAAGAATTTTGAGTAGTAATCAGGTATGATTAAATGTTCTGTACCATCAAAATGGAATAAAACATTTCCTACGCTGTGCTACTGTACTTGTGGAATTTCTTGAGGAAGAAGCGGCTCACGTGCTTGACATTTCTGATATTGTTGACAGACGGGACATTGTCCTACCATTTTCTCAATATCTTTGTTTATTCCTATCAAATATACACAGGTTTTCGCACGTAGCTGGCATTTTGATACACCTTGGTGTCCTTCATGTATTTAAGCTTTTGACTTGAAATCTGTATGGCATGAATTGTTGTATCAAGATCTATCTCTGGTCCCGGTCGAGGATTCAGTCTTTACAAAGCATCAGCAAGCACCATTTCTTTCCCGGGCTCGTATATGATTTCATAGTCATAGGGTTGAAGTCTCATCATCATGCGCTGTAATCGTGCCATGGACTTGTGCTGGATGCTAACCAAAGGCTTGTGATCTGACTCTATGGTGAAGTGAGATCCATAGACATATGTGTTAAAGCGTGTTCATCCGAAGACAACTGCTAATAGTTCCTGTGCATACCTTCTTTCTGTGTCAGTCATGGCTTTACTGGCATACGCAATCACTTATCCATTCTGTAGTAAGGCTGCACCAATTCCCCTCATGTATGCATCTACTTGTATGATTGACTTCTCCGTCGGGTTGAAGTATGTCATGATGCACTCATTGCATATCAGTGACTTGATTCTTTTAAATGCAATTTCGTGTGACTCATTCCATGCCCATTCCGAGTCCTTTCTTGTTAGTGCTCTCAGGCAATCTGTATGATCCGACAGTTTTGGAATGAAGGGAGCCATGTATTGGACAATCCCTAAGAATTGTTGTAGTTCCAACAGTAGATGTTGGCGTTGGCAGGCGTTGTATCTCATCGACTTTCTCTTGATCTGGATGGACTCCATCTTCATAGTAACAGCCAAAAAACTTTATCCATTGCTGCTTGATTTCACATTTGTCCAGATTGAAGATTAATTCAAATCTTCTTGTAACTTTCATCACATTGTGGAGATTTTTGTCATGGTCTGCTATTCAAAGCGTACCTGGGCACTCTTCTAGGATTATGTCCATCTTCTCTTGAAAGATATCCGGGATACTCTCAAACCAAAAGGTAATCACAGAAACTTGCATCTCCCAAAAGGAGGTTTGAATGTTGTGTACAGACTTGACTAGTACAATCATCCAGTATCCATGTCTGGCGTCAAGCTTGCTGAAGACACGTGCTCCTGAAAATTTATGAGTGATTTCTTCAAGTGTAGGAGTCTTGTGATATGTGCGCTTAGTTGCACGATTCAAATCTTTTGGATCAAGGCAGATATGTAGCTTACCATTCTGCTTGCGACTAAATGCTAGAGCTGAGACCCAATCCGTCGGTTCATGAACTCTTGCAATAACTGATAATTCCTCCATCTTGTCAAGTTCGGCCTTGAGCTCATCCTTCAACTGTATAGGATATTTTCTTGGAGGTTGTACTACTGGTGTTGCATCAGGTTTCAGGGTGATATGGAATTTTCCTGGAAACAGTCCTATCCCTTCAAAACGATCAGGGTATTGAGCTTTCAAATCCTCTCGTGAGTTAAGCTCAGTCACAGTTGGTTTCACCATTTCAGGTTTCTTCTTCTGTTGAATGGAACAGTTTATGGTTAGGACCTTCATCCCTCTTGAAGTCCAAGAATGACATGTGCCTCTGCATCTGCTACATTGAAATCCTGTTCTTGCCATGTTCCATCACCAAATCGACATTGCAGTGACACGCTTCCAAATTGTGGAATAACTGATCCATTACATGCTACAACTGTTGTTTTCCTAGGTATGGTACTTCCTGGTCTTGGAAATCCATTAGCATTAAGAGTTTTGGGAAACATCCTTCTATATACTCAGATTGTAATAGATTTCTCTGTGCTGCGGTGTCAACCTTTGCCGTCAAAATATAAGCACCTTTTCTGTCTGGGAGTTTGCGAGGTTGCAAAAACTTTGCCACATTGTTTTCTGACTGTGATACGCTGTCCACCATGGTTATAGTATTGAACGATATCCTTTCAAAATCAGCAGCTATCTCCTTTTCACAAACTTTGTGAACATCAATGTCCTTGTCGTTATTTAGTCTCCCTCCAGATCTGTAAGAGGTGTTACAATTACGAGATCTTGCTCTAGATTTTGATCTTCCATGATATCATGGTCCATGACCTGACTGGAACTCTCTCTTTCATGAGTTAGTACACATTTTATGCCAATGTCCTACTTTCCCACAAGATGTACATTTTGAATGATATGAAAGAACTTGCAGTTGTTGTCTTTGGGAAATTGTCTCTTTACCATGTGAACTGTCTTCTGGTCCAAATTCGTGAATTTGGTCATATGATCCAAACTTGCTTCATGAGTTCTACATTTTTACCTTTATCAATTTTCATCTTTGGACAAGAGAATCTTTTGTACTTCATGCTATCTGATTCCAGCAATTATCACCTCAATAATTCTTTCTTCTTCAATCTCTTTAGTTTTGAATTTACATTTCCTGACCATGTGATAATATAGTTATGCTGATTTTCTTTCTTTATTTCCTTTATTTTAAACCGTATTTCCGCCAATTGCTTGAATTCTTTGAAAGAGTGTGCACGATCAGCACTATTCCAATCAATAACCGGATGTGGCAAGGAAGTTGTCATTGTGAATGATGAATTATGGGTAATACCGATTATCCATGCGTGACTTGTTTATCCATTTCACCTTGCGTTTTACGCGACAATTGATAAATCAGTTCATATGACTTTAAATGCGATGTAAACACTTACAGCTAGTGTCCAAATGGAATAAACACAATTATAAACCAATATATAATCCAAGTGTCACAATATTATTATCCTTAGCGAATCACACAGGTCGAGTTGTCCCTGAAATTTTTCCCGCTGCACATTTCGAAGTTATTATATCTACGTGTACGTCCTTCACAGTCCAATGAAATTTGTATTTGTGTCCAAAACGTGGAGAAATGCATGAACACTGAAATCCACTTCCCTGCCACCATGTAATAAAGTCGTGATGGATTCAATCATATGTTTATTCCTGTGAGTGTACACGGTCGTCTACGGCGGCCATCGTGCCTAGCCGGACTACATATAGCAGTCGACACTGTATTCCTATGTCTATTGTTATATAGAAAAGTACTGCAATCTACTGGGAGTACTAAATAATATAGTGCGCTACTATATGATACTTTGATATTATTACTTCCATAGTGCTCAATTGGTGGATACACGATTGTAATAGGCAATATCAATTATGCTCAATTGGTGGATACAAGATTTTAATGGGCAATATCAATCATGCTCTATTGGTGGATACAAGATTATAATTGGGCAATATCAGTCATGCTCTATTGGTGGATACAAGAGTGTAATGGGCAATATCAATCATTCTTCATTATGTCATTGCTTCATATCATTTTGAATTGAATGTTCAGTGCAAATTTGTTTTGTACAAATATATGTAATCACTGTTTTAAGGCATTCGAAGTTGAACACAGACAGTACATGGAGTCAATTGGTGGAAAGGTTCCCATTTCAAGATCAGGTTTGTAATTGATTTACACGAAACAAAACAGTCGTCCATATAGAAGTTATTGCATGATGAGAGGTTTGTGGAGAAATTTCATTCTCTTCATTTATGTATATCTATATGGAACAATCATATTGAGAAGTGGTGCCTTTTGGGGTTTTCAAACTTCTACCCACAGTTATTTCCGGCCGTTTCAATTGAAATGCTTAGAATTTCATACATGGACCAGAATTAAGAAAACATTTAGCAAGCTTATTTAAACTTGTTATACGGAGTAAAAATAAAATGTAGTAGTGCCTTTTGGGTTTTTCAACTTCTTCTCACATTTATTTTGCTGGTTCAATGAAAACGCAATTTGAACAACATGGAACACAATTAAAAAAAACCCATAAGGAATTACTTTTTAAAACTTGGTATGTGATATAAGCATAAAGTGTTGTGTAGTGGTGCCTTTTGTGGTTGTCAACTTCTTCCTGCATTTTTCAATAAAGACATTATTAAGAATTTTTGTTAAATACTGAATTATATTAAAACATTTTTTCCGTCTGTTTACTACATGCATTAGTAAAATTTTAGGAAGCAGAAAATTTGATTTCAGAAATGATAAAGGAAAGAAAGGAAGAATTGGATGCTTACAGAATTAAGCAAGGCTACATACAGAAATTTGGAGGAGCTTTGCCCAAATTCACTGGTAAAGCAAAATCTATTTGGAATCATAAGAAACCTGCCCCGCCTTCAAAGAAACCCCCTGTTGCAAACCCCTCTCCCCCAACCCCGACTTTCAGTCGTCAAGGAACGCTGCCACGTAGCCAGTATGTGAGCAAACCAACAAAGGTCACCTTGTGCTTCTACACCCATCATGAATTTGAGGTTTCAAAGGCTGTGAATTTGGTTTATAAAAGTTGGGACAAAAAATCTATAAGCAAGAAAATAAAAGATCTTACCATCAAGCAATGGACTGCAGAACAGGTAATGATTGCTATGTTATGATTAAGGAATCATCACCTCACTTTGCTCATATTTCAAATTAATGTAATATTCAAAGAAAAAAGCCAGAAAACATTATACTTTGCTCATTGCATAACTTTTTATGATGTTGAGTTTCCTTTATTGTTGTTGATTGTGTCATGAAATTGTTTTCTGATGTTGTTTAAAATGAAAATCTATTTAACATTTACTATCATAATTTGAAATAGATGTGGTTTTATTTGAGGAATACAAAAACAGAATGATTTATTTTTTTCCAGATCCAGAGCCTAAAGGAAACTGAAAACAAGTACTTTGTATCCATAAAAGTTATCAAGTCTCAGGGACTGATTGAAGTCTTCGGTCTGAAAGACAAGGTTGCTGATGCAAATATTGAAATTCTAAATCTGATTAGAAAAATTGAAAGGGAGCAGAAAGATAAAGAATATGCTGAAGATGTTCAAAGATTAGTTCAGTGGTCGTTTGAAGAGGTCGATGATGATGGAGAAGAACACATGAAGCCATACCCACCGCACGTCAATGTGAAAATAGAAGGTGCCTACACTCGTGACAAACTGAAAGAATTTAGGTATCAGGGTTACGTTTTTGACTTTGAAAACTGGGTTGAGTATCCGATTTACAATGAAAAAGATACTGTGAAGATGATACGAAAAGACAAAGTTAAGGGTAGGTATCTTGACCTTCTCACAATGATATTGGTGGCGGGTGCCATAGAAAATGTTAACAATGGATGAGTGTGGTCAATTTTGCCTGAAAACATCCCAAAACATACTGATGAACATTGGCTTTGGCATCAAAGTAATAAAACATCTATAAAATTTTGTTGCCAAATTGTCGTCCATCCAGCTTTTATAAAGCATCCTTTTTACATTTTTTACTTCTCCGGTAGAACTTTTGAAATTCTGTTTGTGTTCCCTGCACCTAGGGGAGCAGAATTTGTAACTATAGGCTGATCTCCAATTCAAATATGAGCATGGCAGCATTCTGATTAAAATTGGCTGTGTTTAAGAAAAAAGTGACTATCATGATTGGAACACAATATGATGGCTTTACTTTTCACAATGGTCTGAGGTGCAGCTTTCGTGTTTGCACATTCTGTCAGTAGTTTAGTGGATATAAAACATAGTCATTAGCATTTTAAATAAGAGTGAGGGTGACCAAGTTTAACAAATGATCAAATGGGAGTTATTTGCCCCAAAATACTGACACCGAAGGCTATTGCTGGAGGTGAGGTGAGGTGAGGTGAGTTGGTGTTTAACGCCGCTTTCAAGATTATTTCACTTATAATGCGGCTGCTAGTATTATTGCAGGGTGAAAGCCCACAACACTATTGTGACTATGCATTTCGGTGAAACCTGCGAGCATCGGCTAGAACTAGCCAACCATAGGTGGTACTGCACTTAATTTCAGTTTAGCATAGCACCCAAACCTGACTGCGTGTAGAACAGTTTTCTACTGCAGACAAAGTTGCCGAGCCCCTTGCGGGATTCAAACCACAGACCTCCTGATCCGAAGCCGAACGTGCTAACCACTGCGCTGTATGTAAGCTGTACGAGGGGGTATCTATTCAGTGCAGAGCTTTATTGTGCCCCGGCACAACGTGGAACGGGGGACCATGAATTCAGTGGCGCCTGTCCATACGTATTCAGGATTCTTGTTAACGCAATAACTCATGAAGCTTAGAACTTAGAGTGTTCATATTTGGTGACAACTTTCAATGGCGAAAATCTCGGATATCATAAGACGAATAATATTAATTATACCAAATATCTCACAACGGCGGGGGTCATTGCCATGTTAGTGGCAAACACTTGTTTGATAAGCTTTTGTAGTACGTGTTAATCAGGTTAAACCCAACCCATGTAGTTTGCTCAAAGATCACCTCAGTACAGGGTGACAAAAGACACCATTTGTATATTTCAAACCATGTCTCTTTCAAGTAAGATTATCAACCAGTTAAATATTCAGATTAATGTTTATTGAAAGATGGTTGTATAGAGAATCATCCAGAAATTAACTTTTCTTCGTTATGTCAGTAAGACACAAAAACACAAATAGGAGAATGACTTTCTATCTTAACGATTGAGATGGTATTCAACTTTCAGAATTTACCACAGAAACAACCAATTTTATATGTTTTGTGTTTTCAGCGGCTAATGAAAATTTGCCCGGCACTTGGGACCCCATGGCAAGTGATAGAGATATGGAGATAAAGCAAGTCAAGTTGAACTCAAGTGAATTTTTAACAGTTAAAAACAATTTAACGACAGCATTAGGCAGTGTGGCAATAGGACAAATTAAGAGGGTAAGAACTATTTAATTTCCTTAATCAATAGTTAATTACCATCAGTTTTACTAAAGTCACATTTTGTCCCCTCCCTTGCATGAATGATAGTTTTGCTACATCGGGTCCTACTATCAAGGACAACCCAGATTTTTGCTTGAAATATGTTAAACTCTTTCAACAAGGACATTTATGCATAAGCTTTTCTTTAGTTTGGGGGTTTTGCCAAAAATGCGAACCTGTATCATGTTCCACGAAGGATTTAGTTCCTGGGAGTAAGAAGGCCAGTTCATGCAAATGATTGCCTCTTTCTCTATGAAACTGGTTCAGCACATGATTGAGACGGGCGTTATGATCCATCAAGATGAAATCACGGCCAACAGCACCAGCGTATGAGGGTATGGTGGCCAAAGAGCCCTAAAAACTATTCCCAATATCTTTCTCGAATAGCAGAAGCCATAGAAGGCTGAAATGTTGTGTACAGGTACCCTAGCCAATGGGGGTTATAGATTGTATATTAGTATTTGGTGACTAAATGACACCTAACGAGGGAATGGGGGTCATGCTAATCAAACCTATGTTCATCTTTTGCTAAAATCTTGTGAACACCTGTGGCAGGGTGAAACAAAAGCATTCCTACTGGCTTAGGCTTATATTGTCGTGTATAATTTGGTTTGTAAATTAATCCTCCTGGAGCGGAAGTAAATAACCGCTCCCTGCCCCAAGGTATCTTGGGATGGTCTGTCATGGCCGAAATGCATGTTTATTTTATATCGATTAAATATTTAAACAATCGAAACCATCTTCAAGTCTGTTGGACTTAAAACACCACATAATTGGCGACGAGGATCTCGAAACTACATTCAGACATGGCTGCTTATGGTAAAATGACCGAATTTAACAGCGATGCTAAATCTTGGGTCGCGTGCAGCGAGAGGCTGTCTGCTTATTTCGACGCTAACGAAATCACACTTCATGAACAGAAGAGGCCAGTCCTTATCAGTGTGATAGGATCTAAGACTTACGGATTACTTCGGAGTTTAGTTTCACCCGACAAACCCAAAGATAAGTCTTTCAATGAACTGATAACAGTGCTTGAGAATCATTTTGATCCGAAACCGTCAGCGATTATACAACGCTTCAAGTTCAACACGTGTTCACGACGTTCTGATCAGACTATATCTGCCTATGTTGCCGAACTTTGTAGTATTGCTGAACACTGCGAGTATGGGGCTGAAGTTGAGAACATGGGACAGATTAGTGTGTGGTGTTTCAGATGACCGTAATCAGAGACGATTGCTTTTCGAGCCAGCTTTAAACTACAAGAAAGCTCTTGAAATAGCTCAGGGCATCGAATCTGCCTCTAGGAATATTACAGATATTCGACAAGCTTCACAAGCTTCAAAGAATCAGAAGGGGGAGAGTGTGCATCACCTGTCAAATAGTTATGCAGGACGCAGAAAACATCAGAACAATAAAAAGTTTCATAAAGGAGGGAAAGTGTCTGGACACAAATCAGAGACTAGTGCTATGAGTAAGGATGGAAAATCAGTTGACAAAGAATGTTACAGATGTGGGGGATAAATGCAAGTTTCGTGATGAAATGTGCAGGTATTGTCATCTGAAGTTTCACATACTTAAAATGTGCCGCAGACGTAATCGTTCCAGACATTATCAGACAAACATTGTTGATGAAGACTGTGTTGACTATTGTTCATCAGAATATGAACTGTATCATGTGGGTGAACATGATCCATCTGTACCACCCTATTTTGTTACCATGGAAATCAACAGTGAACAAGTACAGCTACAGTTTGACACTGGTGCAACCTTCACCCTTATGACAAAGTCATATTATGACAAATTGTGGTCATTGTATCCTCCTGTAGTTCAGAAAACTTCCAGATTTCTTCGTTCGTACACAGGTGAATAATTGAAGATGGTAGGTGCCATAGATGTAAACATTAAATACCGCGATCAGTCGGTTCAGTCATCAATTCTCATTGTGGATGAGAGTAGACCAAGTTTACTTGGAAGAGATTTAATCAATCAACTTAATCTTGATTGGGATGAAATTGAGACCAAACCAGAAATA
Source organism: Phorcus lineatus (assembly GCA_921293015.1). NCBI lineage: Eukaryota > Metazoa > Mollusca > Gastropoda > Trochida > Trochidae > Phorcus > Phorcus lineatus. Next base: position 47,803,991 of record OV121088.1, read on the forward strand.
TGTGAACTCAGTCAACCTGTCACACTCAAAGAGACGCTTGAAAAGCATGCTGATGTGTTCAGTGATGGAATTGGTGAAATTAAAGGGGCATCCGCAACAATCTACGTTGATCCAGATGCCAAAACCCAAATTTTACAAGGCACGCCATATTCCCTACCCACTCAAAAAAAAAGTGGATGATGAACTTGATAGACTGTTAAGCGACGGCATAATTGAACCAGTTCAATTCTCGGAATGGGCCACACCCATTATACCTGTTCTGAAGGGGAATGGTAAAATCAGAATCTGCGGAGATTACAAGACCACAGTAAATCAAGTTTCAACTTTGGATCAGTACCCAATTCCCAAGATCGATGAACTCTATGCAGAACTCTCAGGTGGAAAAACTTTCACTAAGATAGACCTTTCCAGCGCATATCTTCAATTGCCACTTGATGAAACCTCCAAGAAGTATACCACCATAAATACTCATCGTGGATTATTCAGGTACAATAGACTTCCTTTTGGTATCTCATCATATCCAGGCATATTTCAGAGATATGTAGACAATTTGTTGAAAGGTGCTCCGATGTCATGTGGTTATTAAGACGACATCCTCATATCGGGGAAAGACGACTCTGATCATGTGCAAAACGTCAATACAGTTTTAGGAAAACTGTCTGTCGCTGGAATTCATGCAAACAAGGAAAGGTGTGTTTTCCAAGCCAAGGAAGTGACCTATCTAGGTCATTGGATAAGTGCTGAGGGATTGCATCCAGTTCTCTGCAAGGTTGAGGCCATATCCAAGGCACCGTCTCCTACAAATGTGTCTGAACTAAAGTCCTACCTTGGACTTCTCAACTATTACAGAAAGTTCCTTCCGAATCTGTCTATGGTGTTGGCACCTCTGCACAAACTTCTACGTAAAAATGTGAAGTGGTCATGGGGACATGAACAGGAAGCTGCTTTTCGTGAATCAAAGGAACTATTGAACTCATCGCAGTTGCTAGTGCATTACGATGCCAAAAAGGAGCTAATATTAGTTACAGATGCCTCTCACAAGGCTTGGGCGCCGTTCTCTCACATGTGATGGAAGATGGTACACAGAGACCCATCTCTTTTGCATCGCGAACACTCAGTCCTGCTGAGCGCAATTACTCTCAGATTGAGAAAGAGCCTCTGTCTGTAATCTTTGGAATAAAAAAGTTCTATTCATATCTATATGGAAGGAGGTTCCATATCAGCAATGATCACAAACCCTTGGAAACACTCTTCAGTGAGAAGAAAGGTGTTACAGCAACTGCTTCAGGTTGGATCCAGAGATGGTCGTTGACACTCTCAGCATATGGCTACACATTTTGTTACACACCAGGTAACAAGATGAATCACGCCGACGCCATGAGCAGGTTACCACTGCCTGATCAACCTGCATCAGTTCCCATACCTCAAGAGACTATTGCAGTTGTGAACTTTCTCGATGCAACTCCAGTTACTGCCGCAGATATAGAAAGGTAGACCGAGAAGGACCCGACTCTATCGTGTAAAAAGGTTCATCACACAAGGATAGACTAATTCTAAGGAACCAGAGTTGCAACCATATTTGCCTAGACAGACGGAACTAAGTGTGCAGGGGGGAATCATCCTTTGGGGTGCTCGTGTTGTTGTGCCGCCACAAGGTCAGTAGAAGGTACTTAACATGTTACACGATTGACATCCAGGCATTGTTCGTATGCAAATGTTGTCTGATAGTTATGTCTGGTGGCCAAAGTTAGACCATGACATTGAATCAAAAGTGCGTGAATGTGATAACTGCCAAGTTAACTCAAAAGCCACAGCTTCAGTGCCGATGCATCCGTGGGAATATCCGCAGAATCCGTGGACTAGGATTCACATTGATTATGCAGGACCTTTCCAGAACAAGATGTTCCTGTTGGTTGTTGATGCATACTCAAAGTGGTTAGACGTTCAAGTGTGTAACTCATCTACTTCTCAAGTTACCATTGAGATGCTTGAGAGGACTTTCGCAACACACGGACTTCCAGTTACGATAGTGTCTGATAATGGCACGGCATTCACAAGCAGTGAATTCAAACAATTTGTTACTGTACAAGGAATTGAGCATGTTTTCACTCCGCCTTATCACCCAGGCTCCAATGGAATGGCGGAACGTTGCGTACAAACATTCAAGGAAGCCATGAAAAAGATGAATGACTCTCCATTATCTGGAGAATCCAAGGTTTCAAAGTTCTTATTCAGATACAGATCAACTCCTCATACTACTACAGGGAAATCACCTGCCGAAATCATTTTCATTTGAGAACTCATCTAGATCTGTGTCATCCTGATGAACTGTTACGTGTTAACAAAGCACAGCAAAAACAGAAACTTCAACATGATGGTAAGTCAAAGGATAAATCAATATCTGTTAGTGATGCTGTATACATCATAAACTTCGGACGAGGTTCTCCTCGGATTCCTGGTATTGTGGTTGTTAAGTCGAACGACTCATTGTGTGAAGTAATACTGTCAGATGGGCGCCAAATGCGGCGTCACTTGGACCATGTCAAACGTCGATATGCCGAAGAAACTGTTTCTCCAACCATTGACTTGTCAGATCCACCAATCTCCAACACTAGTGTGTCAATCAGCAATGATAAAGTTGACATTCCTTCATCCCTTGGCCAGAGTGTAGCTCCTTCTCAAGGCAGCACTGTTGACAAGTCTCAACCCGTCTTAAGACGATCATCGCGCAGTGTGAAAGCACCGGTGCGACTCGACTTGTGAAACATGAGACTGAACATTTACAGAAGCAGTAATTATTTGTTACAGTTTTGATGTTTCTAAAGTGACAATTTATTTTCAAAATATTGGGTCAAAGTAAGCTTTACAGAGACTCTTTAAGTAAACACATATCACATGAGTAACATTTAGTTAATAATTTTATGTGTGTAGTTCACTTTTAATTTTGCCTAGTAGCAACAATCTTTCATGAGGAGGAATGTCTGTATAATTTGGTTTGTAAATTAATGCTCCCCGGAGCGGAAGTAAATAACCGCTCCCTGCCCCAAGGTATCTTGGGATGGTCTGTCATGGCATGACATGAAAAGGCATGTTTATTTTATATCGATTAAATATTTAAAAAATCGAAACCATCTTCAAGTCTGTTGGACTTAAAACACCACAGATATCTCTTTGGCTGAATCGTAAGAGTGCAGGACTCTCATCCGGAGGTCCCGGGTTCGAATCCTGCGAGAGGTGATCTCACAATCGCTTTTGTTATACACCTTCTGTTTACTAAATCATATGAAGTGTCAATATAGTTGATTTGTGTATAAACAAAGCCTGGTTCATTCAGAAAACTTTTTTCATGTATTATAAACAGCTGAGCTCCAATAGACCCCACTTAGTTTAATAAGGTATGCTTAACTCTCTTTTCTGGCTGTAAACAAAATTTAATATTTGATAAGTTAGTTCATGTTGATTGTTCTCTATACATTAGTTGTATTTACAAAATAATTGGTGTGCACAAGTGACTAAATCAATATTTCTTTCAGAATAAAACACGAGAGAAGATTAAGGTAATATCATGTTGCAGGTGGACCGGATCCAGAGCAAGACTTTATACCAACAGTACCAGGCCAAGAAGGAACAGCTGACGAGACTAAACCCTGGTGTGGAGGTTGAGAGGACTCTCTGGCACGGTACCAACTTGGACGCAGCAATGAGCATCGCAAAATTAGGCTTCAATAGAAGCTACTGTGATAAGGAGCGTGAGTAATGTTCATAATCCATCATGTTTATAGCTTTATGTTGCATTCTGGGCAATCTTATTGTGTTAGGCAGTATCTGCCTGGCCTGCCCATTAATTTCTAACAAGAAACCAAAAGTCCAACTGCCATTTAAGACTATCAGTTATTTTGTATGATTTCATAACTCACTTAAAGTCAATATCTTGCTATCAGTTTTGTTTTGATGTACAAGGTGACATTTCATTGCTGTAATTGGAAGGTTTTTAGAGGGAGGGTCTTCAACATGCTTTTGGTTAAGATTTTGCTGCAATTGATCTTCATCATCATTTTTATTTGATTTTAATGAGTGATTCATCTTTCAGAGAATAAGTTGGGGGAAGGAGTTTACTTCACAAGCGATGCCGGTTATGCAACAAGAAGTAGGTATGCACCTGCAGATGCGCAGGGTAAACGCCGCATGTTCCAGAGCAAAGTGCTGACAGGTACCTTCACACAAGGAAAGGAGAAGATAAGGGTTCCACCTCCAAGGGATGGTAGCACACATGATCTGTATGACAGTGTGGTAGATGACCCAACAAACCCGAAGATCTTTGTCATCTTCGGTGATACACAGGCCTACCCAGAGTACCTGATCACATTCCAGTAGTTTTTATGACTCATTGACAGTGATGAAGTGTTTGTTTGATTGATGTTGGTAGATGATTTGGCAACTGTGTTCCGCAACTTATATGAAAAGAGTACAATTTCTTTGTTCAACAATTTGTTCTATTTGAAATATGTGTGTAACAGAAGTGATTGTGAGATCACCTTCAGCGGGAATCGAACCCGGGACCTCCGGGTGAGAGTCCTACACTCTACCGATTCAGCCAAAGAGATATCCCTCTGGCCAAAGCCAGTAGGAATGCTTTTACTTCACCCTGCCACATACACCCCCTCCACAAAGTGACTCGTCCTCGAGTCAAGCAATTTGGAGTTTTCAAGCACCTCAGTTCGACGTACTCAGGGTGTAGTGAGCACTAGGGAGTTGCCCCGGCCCCACGTTGGGCGCCAAATGTAACAGAAGTGATTGTGAGATCACCTTCAGCGGGAATCCTACACTCTACCGATTCAGCCAAAGAGATATCCCTCTGGCCAAAGCCAGTAGGAATGCTTTTACTTCACCCTGCCACATGTGCATATAGTCAGACATTCTAATTCTCTTATGAAATGCAATAGTGAATTAATCATCAATTTGTTGAAATGTGGTTATGTAATTGGTAATGTTTAACTACATGTGTTAATGTAATTTAGAATAGTTGTTTTTCTTTTGAAAACAGAAAGATATTGGGAGTACAATAGAAAATAGCATAGAGGAGAAAAGAGCTTGTAGCAGCTTGTATATCATTCACTGATTGTAAAAGTCTAAATTGTTAAGGGTAGTTGCTGTCATGATTGTTTTATTGATCTTTAATTTGTTGATTGATTTACATAGTTATGCTGTTAAGTATTTTCTTCTTTAAAAAAAACCCACTTTAACATGTGTATCAGATATTTTTTAATTCTTTTAAAGACATTTTTTGTGTTTATATTTTACATTTCAAAATGATGGCAAGATTTCATTTGGATATGGACCAATTCAATTCAACAGCATAATTCTGTGCAGATTAAATTTCATGTTTTTTGGTTTATAATCACAATATTAGTACATGTAGTACATTTATATCCTTATTCAGTAAGGTCATATGAAAACCTATTAAACATTCTCTCTCTTAACATGCACTATCACATTTGTACATACTTTTTGCTTTGTAGCGCCTTGTCGTAAGGTTAATTGGGCACAGATATAAATACAGATTATTATCATCTTTGTTATTATGTATGGTTTGAAATGATTTACTTGTAAAATTGCAAACTTCTTACATTTACTAAAATGTAATGGTTTTTCTCCTGGAAAAGAGGATATTCCTTTAAAGCTCTTTAAGAAAAAATTGTTATTGGTATATATGTTGCATGGCTTTGCGTCGTTCTTAGATTCTTTTATAATGATAAATAATAATGAGTTGTGACAACTTGAACCACACTAGTCTTCTCAAACACTTTCTTTAGTTTCAGTATCAATGTGTTTCTGGATCGTATACTCACTCCATCATCAGGTGGGATTTTGGGAATATGAAATTGGGTACATTTGAACCGTACTTATTGTTAAATGTTTTCTTGTAATGGTATATATATATATGAACCCCATCTCATATTCCCTACATCCCAACTTATGAAGGAGTGGGCTTATATATCTTGCATTTTCTTTCATTATGTTTCGAGCACTGAATAATTGTGACAAATATTTATGGATAGGAATGTCCTCTCAAGAAACTTTAACTTATAGAATGAAATTACATGGTAAATAGTTTGGATTTTAACGAAATCTGTTAAAAATTATGAAAATCTTTATATTTTATATTCAAGATTTAGATGTAATCTGTTGTAATCATTGTGTCGAACATATACAGACAAAATATTTGAAAAGTAGAAATGTGTATTTGTACATTACTTTACTAAAATATAGTGCAATTATTCTCTTTTCTGATAAAAGAAATATCGACTTTATTTTGTTTTAATTGTTGGCCTAGGACTCTTGAATGTTCAACAGGCTGGAACTTTTATGAAGAAGTGCTAATGTGTATTTGTAACAATAACAATTTGTCATAAAATTAATGTTTGATACCATGTTGTTAAATATTAATAACAATTATGATCATGTTGTTCTCAATAACCATATTGACTTTATAATCATATGATGTCATGATGTATCCTTCTTAGCAAAATATCAATGTCCGTCTATTTGCTTCTGATGAACATGCTTACAGGTGTAGTTGAATAAAAGTATAAAATTTCTGATTTTTGTGTTGTCTTATGTGTTAGATTTCTGCATGATTAAAAGTTGTTTTTCACAGTTATGAGGTTTATATTCCTAACAGAATGTCCCGTGTAGTAGGACCTCAACATTGGTCATGAAGGTTTATGTTCCTGACAGAATGTCCCGTGTAGTAGGACCTCAACATTGGTCATGAAGGTTTATGTTCCTGACAGAATGTCCCGTGTAGTAGGACCTCAACATTGGTCATGAAGGTTTATATTCCTAACAGAACGTTCCCTGTAGTAGGACCTCAACATTGGTCATGAAAGTTTATATTCCTAACAGTACGTTCCCTGTAGTAGGACCTCAACATTGGTCATGCAGGTTTATATTCCTAACAGAATGTCCCGTGTAATTAAGTTAAAGGGTGACCGTTAAGTGTAGTTAACAAACTAGTTTGGTGACCGTAAATTAAAAAATAAAGGACCTAAGGACGATTTTCATTTTACTTAGAATCAATTTATTTTTCATTCAAAGTAAATCTACTTAAGTTAAATATCGAGGTCACGATTGAAGGAGTCTGTATTGATCGCCATTATGTATACTACCGTATCAGGTTCAATATAATTTCGCATAATTTTACATAGGATTGAACAAATGCCACTTCTTAGGGATGTCGGATAAGAATACGGAGAATTATTTCAAATGAGGAAAAAAGGTCAGACTGAGAAATATATCCGTTGTGAGGAGGAACACTTGATGCCTTTGCCTGGAAACTGGAATCAAAGATGCCTGCTTTTCGATACCGTCCTTGAGCTTGACAGTTCGTTACAAGACACAAGGACCTTCATTTTAAACTCAAATATTTACTTTCTCAATAAACTCTTAAAACAACCATAAAGAGTGCAAAAAGCAGTTATGCATCTAGAACACCAAGTCAATGCACGTATCACTCTATTTAAGTAAATTTGGAAGATAGAATCCAAATTAAGGAAATCAAATCATGATTTTTTTGGGCCAAAATTGTAGACCTGCAATACTAACCCATCCATCCAATGATCTTAAACATTAAAGAGCGATCATCTGTCAAACTTGTTGAAGTATCAAAATGGCGTCCAAACGAAGTCCTAATCCAACTATATATAAACAAAGATCAATAACTGAAAAACATTTCGCGATGCAGCTGTAGAAGTGTTCTTCTAATTCAAGTTCATAAATCCAGCCTCACAATAAACGTTTCTTCACACGCTCCAACTGAAGGTTTACACTGCTCGATCCATTGGATTTTTCTGATTAACCGTTTTCCGTCGCGGGACTGCAAGAAATACCCTCCTCTGAAACGGAAAAATTGGATACAGACTGTTACCAAACTTCATTAGAGGTAAATTGATTATTTCGTGACCAAATATAAATTATGATAAAATTACAAGACATTGCTGCTGTAGCTCACGAAACCTATTTATTTTACATCATTTGATGTAGAAAAATATGAAAAAACTAATGTACAGTCACTTATAACGCCCCATCCTTCTGATAGCTGATGTCACATAACTCTCCAACCCCGGAAATAAAAAAACTATCCAAAGGTACCACTTCAGAGTAAAGACAACTTGATTTCCTGAATTTGAGCAATGACGTAGATTAGTTAACAAGGAACTGAGAATATATGCCTTCTTGAATTTAAATATGACTTAATGTGGATATTTACGTAGACTATAAAAGATTGAACATCAAAAATGTTTATAAAATCGAAAATGTCAACGAACTCGTTGGGAACCGAAACCAAGAGAGAATTGTCCAAAGGAAACACTGAGTTGTAGGCCTTCTTCCCCATGAGAACTGTTGGTTTCAGTGACGCAAGAGGGACTTCCCAGACCTCGCTGTATCCAGGTAAATATATAAGGCGATCACCTGCAGAAAATGACAAACTCATTTGGATTGACATTCCAATGGATTTAAATCCATTAAATTTATCTCTCATTTCACTTAATTTGTATGTATGTATATACCATAGAAATTGGAATGCAACCTCCCCGCATGGCATTATAGTCTAGCTTGCTGCTTCTTCTCTGATAATCGTGGTCTACGTGGTTAGACGTATGGGTTTTTAGGAAATATTCAGTATGATAAAGTTTAAATAGAGAGACACTAAATTTGAAATTAGAAAACATGTAGGGAAAAGAATTAAAGAGCAGATGATACAAAGTCTAGTATGACGTCATATGGTTATCAATTAAATATGAAACATGTTTTCATTAAAGGTTAAAATATGAAAAGCTGAATTTCAGCTTATATTAATGGGAACACCTAGATGACTATTTCCAGATGTCTTAAAAATACGAGGCCAGAAGAATTATTGAAGGTTAAAAAGCATCATCGTTACGTTATTGATAACAATAAGCATTTGATTAAAGTGGTTAAACCAATTAGAAAAAATAATTCATGACGTCACAAGAGGTCATAGGTTAAAAAGCACTGTTGAGGGACTTCGGTCATAGGTCGAAGTAAAGGATATGATTGGTCAAGAGTGAAACACACCAAGAAGACGATGAATGAGATGAAAGGTTAAAAAGGGAATGCACGAGTTGTTTAGGGCAATTAGTTTAACAGTTAATAGGCACGGAAAATCAATAGCATCTGCGGGTTCAGGCGGGTAAAGAGGATTAAGTCTGGGTAATACATAAGAGAGTATAGTAAGTATGGTTTAAGAATAAAAAGTGTATGTTGATATTCGAAACTTGTATATATTTATAATATAATCATGAAATTTCTGCTATTGTATTTATTATGAAAGTCTACCTCTCGTTAGCTAGCTCATAAGCGAATCCCACACGCAAACCAAACAAATATTGTGACAGAGTTGAAATAAAAGGGTTGTATCACTGTTAAGGTTTTTACTTATCCACTGGTTTGGGGATGTTTACTTTCAATGCCTAATTATGGATTCTTTAAAGTTTTTTTTTACTGCAATCAATTTAGTAAATCGTATACAATCACTGTAACAGGTGTAACAAGTGTACACATGTTGGAATGGTCAGTTTTGTATCATTAAAATTATTTTCAGTGGAGAGTACAAGAGGTCAGGTTCCCGTCTATTGAATACATTTAAATGAAAAAGTTGTTCTTTGAAGCTTTTATATAGTGAATATGTTCCTCAGGTTTTGTTCTGAAATTTCTTGAACCATTCGTTCAGCTCAGCGACTGAGTAACTATAAAATCAAGAAATGCCTTTAAGAAGGTAACGTTAACTTATAAGGCTAGAAAAATGTCACCTGGTATTGACGGCAAATAAGTAGATTTAGGCCTACAAGGGAACATAAACCGGCATGAAATCTCTCATTTTGAACAAATTATAAAATTATTTGTTCATTGTAACTAGAAATATAATAGTTAGTAGAAATTACAATATTTCTCAATGAGTATTTTTTTCAAGACTTTACAGTAACATCAATCTCACATTTGGAATTATCTTTTATAAAAAAAGGTCAATAATTAAGATTTCAAGCTGTAAACAAAATAAATTAGTTGACTTTTAAATATATGTATACACACAAAGGCATAAAGGCTAATTCAATATATCAATTTTAGGATATAGGTGACAATTAATGGAAGCCAGCACTATTCAAGATGTGTGATGGCAAATTAGTATTTCCACATGCTTCACTTAGATTGCAAGTATAGCCAAAATATAAAACTAAGAAACAATAATTTTCCGTATCAACGGTTGCGATTTAACCCAGTCAAAGTGTTCAAGAGTTCAAGCTGTTACGATTGTTGTTTTTTTTGGCCTCAGATCGGTAAGAGAGGTGAACGATGAAGTGATAGTGAGTGAGTGGTAATGGAGATTATCCAGATAGAGTGTACAGAACACGGAGAAAGGTATGAACAGGTCCAGGAAAATGGAAGAGGAAGTCAGCACCTTTTTAGATCTAGAATGACTTTCCGGAACAAAAGTCCTAAACAGGTTATTAAATCTTACTAATACTTCAGATGTGCTTCACCCACCTATTGAAATAGTGCTTTTTTATATTTTCAGATTTCAGAATTAAAAACAAAATTCATTTCCATAGACACAAGTTGAAATTTAACTCTCTACCGGGATTGCTTCCTTTCTGGAGCAACACTAAGATAACTACACATGATTTCTTTATGAATCTCTACTCAATGGTTTTATAGAATGATTCATTTTATTATTACAAAGATATATGTTACGATATGGTTGACCAGTGTGATTTGGCATCTTAAGACGACCGTTGTTGTCTTTTTGGAGGTCTCCAACCAATTAGTGGTTTGAACGATTAGCGAGAATTTCAGAATCTTAATGTGTACTGTTTCAGTTCGAAAAACATAGGCACATAAAAGATTCTATATTACATGTAACTGAAGATGCATTTTAAGGAGACAGTTTCGGGAGTTACAAAAAATCAACGGTATCTGCAGTGGCAGACAGGTTTGGAAGAATTATAAAAAAACCTCGTTCACATATCGGTTTATTAAAATCCTTCAGTTATCTCACCTTTCACGTCAAGCTCCAAATTCACTATTATGTTTGGTAAAGGCACTTTCCTCCGCTTTTTCTTGTCTGTTATGGCATAAAGGTATTTTGTTTGACCAAAATGCGTATACACCGTCCTGCGGATGTCATAATTAGATTATTCAAAGTCCTGAATTATCAAATATTTGTGTATTTCTATAGCTATGTCAAACTAGTTTTCGTTATATTAGAATACTTATCTAGAATAGGGATAATGCCATGGAAATGCCATGTGCTTGTGTCTCAGCGATATCCCTTCTCATTTAACTATAAGCCATGGTACGTGTTTCAAACGTTTTGGGTAACACGAGATGCAGTGATATCATGTAACAGGCACCAAGAATAATATTACAGGAAACATATTGTCATTTTATTGGTCCCCATAATATTTGTATGATATTTGTAGTAAGGATCCGAAGGTTCAAACTCGATCCATATCTACTCCCACACTGGATTCAACTTCCGCTTGGCATTATAATTCTATAAGCTACATTTCCATGTCTTGTATCGAACTCAGGTGTCGACGCTGTGATGTTCAGTATTACAATCAAAAGGCTTCTGACATAATCCCCACCATGATCTAAAACCACGAAAAAAACAAGCTTTGCAGAAAATAGTTATCGGATTGGCTAAAGTTGGAAGGACCTGCCGAGATATGGATCTTAGTGGACCTTAGAATATTAAAGCAATGGTACCTATCTATGGTAACGCTATGATAACATATTTGCATGCACCTATACAGTGGGGGTGATTGAGAATCAAATGTCTTCATGATTTTATAAAGTCGCAATAAACTCACGAAATACTTACTTGTATTTTTCGCTGTAAGCTGTTCTGCAGTGAGACGTGAAAACTCCCCCATAAAGAGTTGCGAATTTTGAGATTTCCTTTGTCTTCATTGAGATAGTGTTGATGTTTCTTGCTTTCAAAAAAAATATTCGCCTCCTTATTGAATCAAACGATACACCAGCACCTACAAAAAGAAATGTAATATTGGCAATTTTGGCAATTATGTTAGTAGACGGACATTGCAGTAAATGGTTGTATGACAGGTAGAATAAAACGAAAGTCAATACCAGACTCTATCAAATACTCGAGTAAATACCTACATAAATGTTCACTTTGCAAGCCTGATAAGTAAAATGATACAGCAAAAAAAACCAGTCATCTTTAATTTTTTTTTACACTATTGATAATTGTTTTTTGCAAAATAATTCTAACCTTTACTGTCTTTAAAAAGGAATGCTCAAGATTGTTTTCATAAACATTACGAATATAAGTGATGAAATATTGATGTTTGTTCGTAAGTGCAAAGAGTAGTATACCCTACAGTCTAGACTAAGTGTGATGATATCACTAAATAATCCGCACAAAATTTAGAATCCTCGGGGGGCGGGGGGGGGGGGGGGGGGGGGGGGGGGGGTGGGTTCATCTTGTATCAGGTGTAATGAGAGTCTCATATGTCCACTCTAGCTATGTAGCAGTTTCGATGGTTGTCTAAACAGCGGGAGATATCAGTACAGATTTTCCTGGTGAACAGTCCCACGGGTTATAGTCAAGAGCATCTGAACATTCAGCCCTGGGCGATCGAGTATGGAGAGGAGAAAAGGTGCAATAATTCAAAGATGAAACCTTTCTTTGACCGATTTGATAACAGACAAAATCACCATTCTGCAAAAAGGGCCATTGATTTGCTCTTGATAATTTTACGAACAATTATATATAAAAATATAAACATCAAGCTTACCCTTCACTTTAACATATTCCTTTATTTGAGGATTACCAATATCTTCAAAACTGCTGATGGTTGTGACTTTTATCTCTGTCAAATCAGTCGTCTTGTCTGTTGTGATCAGCGAGTTAGTGTCCTTGTCATAGAAGCCTGAACCCTTCGAAACTGTGAAGTCGTAGTTGTCAGGAGAAAAGGACTTCCAGTCGAATGTATTGAGGTTCAAGTAATATGGATTCTCTGCTGCGTGGTTAGCGAAAAACAACACGATTGGTGTTTTTTCATCTATGGATTAAGAATAATAAAGTTAAATTGGGATTGCATTTGGTTGATACTGGTGGACTTAAAGTCTTCCTTTAAGTCGCAACAACAACCTTTCCTCTTGCCCTTTTTTCGTGTCTTTTTCTAGCTTCAGTTACTCACCAAGCTTATTGAAATATCTGTCATTAGGATTTTGGATACAGTGATTTGAAAAGGTTCTCTTTAACTTTTGCGAAACCAGTCTAAAGTATTTTATTTATATTGTCCTTTTAATGATTGAAATTAAGATGTACATACAGCTGCTTAACATAGGTGTGATCATTACAGTTATATTTAGCGCAAAGGTCATGTAATATGGTGTTCACTTTTGATATACTAATTCATGTATCATTCATGTATCATAATAATGTACCATGTATCATTCTTCCAAAAGTTACGTTTTTTAGAAGTTTAAGTAATCGCATATCCCTATTACATACCTAAAGGTAATACTCCTAGCACTACATGAACACATTTGGCATGAATCTGTGCAAAACTGGGTACCAAAATGCAGAACTCAAATGTCTTGATTATTTTACAAAAATGTTTATTGAAAGATAGTCTTTTGAAAATGCATCATAAGTGTTGTCTAATTTGAGAAAATAGTCGAAAATGTATGCAAATGATAATTTATTACATAAATAAGAAATATGCAACTTTCAATTTTGACCGCCTGTCACTACTGGGGAATGTCACACCTATTCTTGGTATACCACAAATCATCCCATGAATATACGTAAAATCTTCACGAAATGGTCTTTTCTTACTGTAGAGTGTTAAATTTAACATAAAGAAGCCATTGATTAAGGAACTTTACTTTATTATCACAAAACTCATAATGTTTTATGACATGACCACCTACCTGTTTGTACTTGAATCTATTGCTTCAGGTTCTTAAAGTACAACAAGGGCTCACATACAACGACATAGTATACTTATTAAATGTGTTGTACAAAGTTGTAATCAACAGCTGATTATGCCCCTGCCTCCCAGCATTAGTGGGAGTAAATAGTGTTTATTATGTCTGTCCGCCTATCCGTCCGTCCGTCCAAGAACTTTGTTCAAAGTATATCTCCTAAACTGTACGTGACAGCTTGATTGACGTGTCAGTCATCATCCTTACAGGGTAGAACTTTCAAACGAATATTATGTGTTGCAGTTTCCATGGAAACATGACTAATACAGGGACTCTATGACAAAATCTATTGTCTGGAGCATATTGCCTAAACTATACATGCCAGCTTCATCAAAATTGATACACATATCAGTCATTATCCCTTGACGTTCCTTTTGAGGGTTAAAACGGTTAATTTCTGACAATAGCATTTGTCCGGAGTATATCTCCCAAACTTTACAGACTAGCGTCGTTAAACTCGGTACATTTATCAGTCGTAGGTTACACGAAAGAACATTGTTTCTAGATGTGCTTTTTAAGCGTAGGAACTACAAAATATATTTAATACTATTTTAACTTTTTATTTACTTTTACAAAGCTAAAACACTAACCTAACTAAAATCAATACTATTCATTAAGACACATTTCGAAATTCGTTTCTATCCTAATCTTAATAATGACTTGGAATACTTTTTTAACAATTGGATGAATAGTTTTTCTGCAACTAAGCGGACAAAAGTCAGTTGAGGGCATGCACTGTATAGCAAAATTTGGGTTATCATTTAATATGTCAAAGATTCTTCGATGAACGAGCAAATTGTCTTCCTTCATAAGGTCAAGTTGATCATTTCTTTTATTTTAGGAGCACAAATGAAAAATATATCATCGGATTAAACCTTCTCTTGATAAATTCTCAATCACAGAGCTGATTTAGTTGAAGATCGGAACATTCAGATACGGTAGACAGAAAGATGAAATGGTACCTTCATATGGGGTCTTCCTAAAACAATACACCCATTCCTGGTCTGGTCTGCTCCCTGGATCAATCGTTTTTGTGTGGAGCACACAATCTCCAGTGGAGTACCTGTAGAAGTAGCCGTTGCATTTCATAGTTCCCACACACAACTGTGCACACAAGATTCTCCGCATCACTTTCGTAGTGGCAATGTTATCTGTCATAACAGTTGTTTTATCGTTTGTACTGCTATGGTAAATAAAGTAGCCTTCATTCTGGGAATGGCATGAAACGGGTGAATAATTATTGACAAGTATGACAACACACAGTACAATTACCATGGCCATTGTTGGGAGGACACGAAGTGAAGGTCAAAAGGTAGGTATTGTGGACTATTACTTTCTACTATCTTGTGAAACTTCAACTTCACTGTCACTATGTGTAAAGGTTTACTTGCCAACACATTAATAACATCCAGGTCACTAGAGATCCCTTATGAATAATAGACACCAAAGTATGAAGTTCGGATACCTCCTCCACCAGCCATTCAAGGATTGTATATCATGAAAATGATACCTTTGGAAATGTGTTGACTATTGCCTCTGTTGTTAAGTGATTAAAATAGGTGCACACTTCCGTGCATGCAATTCGACACTTCATGGAAAGAAAAAAGACGTTGTAATTCATTCGTATAATATTGTATCTAGTTTATTAATCTTTAAGGTTTATGTTAGCAAAGAGACACCCCTTGATGTTTTTTTAAATCATATTCGATAGTCTTATGTATATATTTTTTTGCCCAAATCTGAAATTTTAGCTATGAGTCATATATTAAATGATGCAAGATTTAAAGAGTAAATTTTGTTTCATACCTTTTTATTCATAAAATTTGACACGAACGTCTTATAACAAGAACACTTCATGCATGGTATACAAGTCTTACAAAAGTCGACTGACAGGTTCTATTTTTCAATCAAAGAATTTTGCGAGATAAAGTTGAAATACAAACATTTGCCTCTACTCGATTGTGACCACAATCAATATGTATGAAGTATCAACATCGACATACACATTTATTCAATATTGAAATGGTATATACTTAAAGCTATATTGCAATTGAATTAATTGAATTAAGGGCTATATGAACTTCAAAGCACTAAAGATGTGTTATAAATTTGTTATTTTGAAGTTGAAATACTCAACTCACCTAGCATACATAATATAAAATGAAAGTATACATTGTGTCTTATCAAAAAAGAAAAACATGTACAGAAGAACATTTAAAGATGTCAATAGAGTATTCAATTCCATATTCCATACATAATTCCAGTCCTTACTCATCTCCCCACACAGGACCTTTTCTTACGCCAGCCCCAATGACTTGCTCAGATAGGCCTTGCCGCATTTCTCTGTGCTTGTCGACAAGGCTGCAGCAACTGATCGCGATAGTCTTGTGAGAAATCATATAACAGTTGCACAACAAGGGCGCTGAACTCATAACACGAATTTTGACTGGTTAGCAGCAAGGTTTAAATTAGCCAGTGATAGAGAGAGGTTCAATTTAAAGCTATGCGGGGGAGATGTTCCATAGCAAGTCGAAAGTACTGTTTCGCTGTCGTTCAGAGACAAGGACTTTCATAATCTGTAGTAGGCACAAATTATATTAAATGTTATATCAATAGTGAGTGTGACCAACAAAGGTGTAAATAAACGCTAAACATGGGGACGCACACCGTATGACTACGGTAAAGTGGCTTGAAGTGGGGCCATATTTATATTAGACATTGTTCCAGTAGTGGTCATATAGGTGGTGCTGGTTATCTTCAGATTTGTCGATAAAGATAGTCCCATACGTGTTCTGTATGATTCATGTCTGGAAAACATGCTGATACGGCAAAACAACGACGGTAGTGTTGTGCAGAGAGGCGTTTGTCAGTCACTTTTTTAGGGATTGAATTTTGGCATCATGAAATAAACAGACGGTGTAATATATTCGAAATACCGATTTTCTTAAATTTGAAATTAAGTTTTCATTATACTAAGACAAGAATCCGTACATTCACATTGACTTAGTGCAAGGGAACAAATTTGAATTGTTTTTAAAATAAATACCCTTGGTCACTCCAATAAGTTACTTGTCAAAACTGTCACGGTTATCTATGGGGTATAATGTATGATTGCGTTGAAGTACAATTGATCTTCACTGTATTGAAAATCTGTTTTGTTTTTGCAATGCAGCGATGCAAAAAAGACATTTAAAAACACATTATATTTGCACCTAGATATGCAAGTACGTTAACAAAGTTTCGGTATGCAGCTGGATCGTCTTAGCTACTGTTGACCTAAAGGGTGTCCTGGTATCGTCGTTGCGGTTGACCTCGCCGAAACAAAATGTTTCTCCAAAATAAATGACCAGATCCGGCGATCATCAGTAGATGTATCACACGTCATCGACCCCTGCTTGACTTTGTGGCCTGTGTTGCGAAAGTTACTCGTTTGTTGCCGAATGTTATTTTGAAAGTTACAGCTGTTGACATTGAAGTGGAAAGTGCAAATACTTTAAATCGCTACTAATCCCAAAAAAACCCCTCATATAACTCGGTTATATTCTTTAATATAAATTCATCAGCTCGTGTTTACTTGACAAAAAACAGTAACATGTACATTGATTTGCGGTACTAGGTGCATAAATAATGTTTGCGTTCCAGATGATTGTTTTAAGAGTTTATGGAGAAATTTAAAATTGGACTTTGAAACGATGATCCACTTCTTTCGTAACAAGGAAGGTATCGAATGAAATTTCTTCCTTTTGACTTTTTGTCATAATTTTGTTTCATTTTGGCTTGTGAAGTTTTCAGATATTGAAAGGGACTGAACCCTAAACTTTCCTGAACTGACTCCCTAACAGCAAACAACAACAAATGCACACCCTCATCCCAATCCGTCTCCGTCTCAAAGCAAAAAGTCTTATTCATATTCTTCAAAGTCTGATGAATCCTCTCTAAAGCTCCCTGCGACTCTTGATGATAAGCACTAGACTTAACCTGTGTAATGCCTAACTGGTACATTGCCTGCTGAAGTACCTTAGACATAAAACTTGAACCTTGATCAGACTGAACAACCTTTGGCAACCTAACTAAGGTGAAAAACTTGATCAAAGTCTTGATAATCACTGGAGCAACATTCCTACCCATAGGGATAGCCTTGGGAAACCTGATAGAAGCACACATGATAGTTAGAAACAGCTAGCTTACTAGCTAACTTCTGCACCTCAACATCTTCACCCTGAGCACTACAAAGCTGCTTTAGACAGAATGTGATCACCACCAGACAAACCATCAGAATCAACAAGAGGACCTGAAGAGTTACCTCCCCTCGAAGTCTCTAACTCTTGGAAAGAATTATCCATAAATGTATCCCACAAATCATAAATGGATTCATTCGGCAATGAAATCTTGGAAGGAATGTCCTTTGACATTAAACGAGTCACTGCACAAAATGAAAAATACCTGGAAAATCCTCCTTCAACCTTTCTGTGCCAACTGAACTCTCCGGACAAACAGTGACAATGGGATCAGCACCAACTTAAGATCATTACCGATCAACAAATCAACACCCAGAACTGGGAGAGAGTCAAGAAAACCAACTTTCATCTCACCAGAAATCAGATCAGAAGTCAAATTGACAAAATGAAGAGGAGCAAGAGAACTGCCACTTATACCCTGAAGCAAAACATATGAGTTAGCTGACTCGACAGAAAAAGGCAAAATATCTTTCAAAATCAGAGATTGAAGAGCTCGAGTATCCCTCAAAATTATAACGGGCCTTTGGGTAGAATTATCTGCCATAAGTGTCACGAATCTATCGAAGCAAAAGGCAAAAACTCCTCAGGAACAATAGAATCTGAAAGTTTTATCCCTCCAGGGTAATAATACTCATGGCGCTTTGAGCATGCTTTGCCATGTATATATGCGCGGTATGAGAAAGTTAGTATTATCATAAAAGCATTAGGGGAACTTGTGAACTGATTCTTCAACTTGAGTTTGGGACATGCAGAAATAAAATGACCTGGCCTCTTACAATAAGCACAAACAGGATCAGAATCACTGGAAGTCTTAGGCTTAGACTGGAAATGTGATGGCTTGTCAAAGGAATTTGAACCTTTTGAACCTGTAAACCCGGAGTCTTACCCGGGGAAAAACATTTATGGGGAGAAAACTTAGAGTTACCCAGAGACCGAAAAGAACTCTTGTGAGTCAAAAAGTAAACAGTTGCAAACACCGCTGCATCTTCTAAAACATCAACCTTCTGCTCATCCACATAAGTCTTAAGGTCAGAATTGACACAGTGCTTAAAATCCTCTATCAAAACCAACTGCCTCGAACAGGCATAATCTGAAGCATTAGAACCACACCATCTATCAAACAAAGTCTCCTTATCTCTAGCAAACTCAACAAAAGTCTCCTTGTCCCTTTTATGAGCATTCCTGAATTTCTGACGATAAGCTTCGGGCACTAACTCATGAGCTTTCAGAAGGGTCCTTTTAACAAAATCATAAAAACTTTTTTAAAATGTAGAAACTATTGTTCTACTTCTTTTCATTGAAAGTCGGGACCAGTCTGGCGTGCCTTGTAATGTCAAAAGAGGAAGGGGTTGAGGGAGGAGATGAAGCTTCAAGCTTTTTAAGTTCAATTTCTTTCTCAATTTCAAATCTTTTTAACTCAATTTCTCTTTCTTTTTCTCTTACCTGAATTTCCCTTTCTCTTTCTTTCGCCTTTTCCTCAAATTTCTTTTTAATTCTTTTTGAATTTCGAGTATCTTTTCAAAATTGTCCGAATGTTCCTCTTTAACCATGTCCAAAACATCAGGGCCAAAAACTCCCTTATCAATAAAATGATTTAACACAATTTTCAGAATTTGGAATAACCTCATAGCTGGTTTAGCCTCAAGTTCATAAAACTTTGAAATCGAAAGCAATTGTGATTTTTTTCAAGTCTCAAATGCCAAATGAATTCTATCTCGAGCCGCCAATTTTGCTACGAATGAATTTGGAATAGGAAAATGTCCCCAGTTAAACCAGCAAAATATAACAAAACTGTTGTATATAAATTACAATTTAATCATCAAATAATAAACAAAGTGTTTAATGTTACAATATCAAGCTAATACAAGCTATAATACAATATCAAATGACTCACACTAATTAGCTAAATAAACATATTCACCAGTCCTTATGAATCACACTGTTAATGAATTTAGAAAACAGTCAGTGGGTCTTGATAGAAGATGGATAAATCCGGCTTGTAAAGGTATCCAAAAACAGTGGCACGGCAGATGATCGCACAGTTGATTGTAAGAAGCAAGATGAGTAAGAGTTCTAATGCCGGCCTATATAAAGGTGAGATAACTTCCAGAATGGTCTCGTACCACGAGAAACTCCAATCAGAAGTATCCAACTAAAGCAATCAAGAAATAGATACAATGTAGATGATTCTTAACACTGCCAGCTAAGACTATCAAATCAAGTGTGTGACTCACTAAACAATACAACAATGTTATACAATGTTAAACTTAAAAACAATCACACACTCATAACACAATTCAAGAATAAATGATTTGACAGGCCGCTGTCCGCTGTAGGTTTGTACCAAAATAATAACGCAAATTGACGATAAACATAAATATTGTTCATGGCTGTGCAGGCGGCACTTCCTCTTAACAAATCTTTCAGTCGACGTACTGCGACATGGGAGATACCATGTTTGTTCGAGTCTCCGGATGTAGCTTTTGCTAGGAGCTGTCTGATTGAACTATTTAATTCCTTTGCAGTGAGCTAGAGAGCTAGCACAGGAAAGTCTTGTGTCGGCAGCAAGGGCTAACTTTGACAGTTCGAGACTGGCAATATTTAAGCTTTGCATAGGAAGATGGGGGTCATAAAAAAATACCTGAAGACCGAAGAACTCTTGCGGCAGTCTTAGTTTATAAGGATTATAACCCTAACCCTAACCCTAGCCAAAGTATTATTACGATCATATCTTTTATTGAAACATAACAAATAAACTAACGGGCAAAAGAAACGATACCAAACTTTCAGATTTTTTTACAAAACTGTTGAAAATGTAAATACACGACATTGAAATGATTCCCCTATGTCAGTAAACATATGTGTCACGAAAATTGTTGCGTTTTGGCGATCCGTTTCCGGGAAATTGCATTAAAGTGAGATTTTTTACATGAAAATCACATGTTGCACTTGCATCATTTGGGTATAAAAGATGTGTCTTATCATTCGACGACATACCATTTCTTCAACTGTACATGGAAACATGGCAAGATTATCACCAGAAGAGAGAGAGAGGGCCGTCGGGATGATACAGGTGGGTGCAACGCATGCACACGTGGCTACGACGTTGGGTTGCAGCCGTATTACTATCACCAGGCTTATGAGACGGTACAGGCAGACAGGGAGGACAGTAGACTTGCCGAGGAGTGAAAGACCCCGCGTAACAACCGCCAACGAAGACCGCCATTTGCGAATTCTTCATCTGCGGAACCGCTTCCTGTCAGTGACGGAATCAGCTACGAATAGCCTTGGACATGCTGTCAGTCGAAGAACAGTGGCCAGACGTCTGAGACGACATGGTATTCGCGCCTACAGACCCGGCCGTGGCGTGCATCTGACGCCTCGACATCGACGTCAACGTCTCCAGTGGGCACGTAACGTTCGGCAGTGGCAGGCCCGGAACTGGCGAAGAGTAATCTTTTCGGATGAGAGTCGCTTCCAACTATTCAGAAATGATGGAAGAGCGAGGGTGTATAGACGTCGTGGTGAACGTTGGCGACGTTGTTGTGTTCAGACTGTGGTACCCTTTGGCGGTGGCAGTGTCATGGTGTGGGGCGGAATTAGCGGACAAGGGAAGACTGATCTCATTGTGGTTGATGGGAACCTCAATGCAGAGAGGTACATCGATCAGATTCTCCGCCCAGTGCTCCTACCATTCCTGCAACAGCACAACAACAGAACCCTGTTCCAGCAGGACAACGCCCGTCCCCATACAGCCCGTATTGTCAGGGATTTCATGCAAAGAAACAACATCAACGTGTTGCCATGGCCTGCCAGGTCACCTGACCTGTCACCCATCGAACATTTATGGGACCATTTGGATCGTCAAGTCCGTCAAAGAGCCGTGGTTCCAGGAAACCTCCAAGAGCTTGTATGTCATATATATGTTGAGTGTGGGTATATATATTGTGCTGGTCGAAGTTTGAGTTATGTTGGACGACGTTAGTGTATTTGTATTTTATAAATAACTATTTATCTTTTTATTGATACATTGATATATTGGTAAAGATAGATTTCAATAGCCTAAAATCGTTTGCCTAGCATATTTCTTAACTTAAAGATTACGCCTTTTTACTTTTTTTTAGTTTCCTGAAATTCATATTACCAGAAAACATTCCACACGGGCAATTGTCAGGCTACAACTTCAACATCCTTGATGCTGCATGACAGTTTAAAAACTATGTCGGAGTTCCTATTGAAAATTTTGTAGAGCACAGTGGTGTAGGGGTTAGCGTGCTGGCCCTTCACGCCGACGACTCGGGTTCGAATCCCGGTGGATAAACCAAAAATGTGTGACCTGGGTCCAAAACTGTGTTGTGACCTTGGGCAAGGCACTTCATCCACATTGCACTCAGTCAACCCAGCTGTTAAAATGGGTACCTGAATATAGGGTTGTACGGACCTATTCGCGCTTAGCGCTTAGAAGCAGCTTTGAAAGTACACTTCCCTCAGGGTAATGATGTAGGCAGCGCTTTGAGCATGTATTAGGACGTGGAAAAGGCGCCACATAAATATCCACATTATTATTCCACGCTGGCAATTGTCAGGCTACAACTTCAACATCCCTGATGCTGAATGACAGTTTAATAAACTATGTCGGAGTTCCTATTGAGAATCGTAATTTTGGACATTTTGTAGAGTAGCCATGTCTTAACAAAATACTTTATAGTCTTAACCTTTGAATACGTTTGTAAAGTATTTGTTGATACACTTTATATACAAGGGACAATTACGTGGTAGACCAGGAAAAAGCTTAAGATTGGTCCAAGAACAAGATATGGATCCAAAATAAGAAAATTTAGAATTTACTATTTCAGCTATAAAGTATTGCTGAACACATTGCAGGCAAATGTCTGGTCCAAATATACGTCATTAGTTCATATTTTGATATGTTGCTTGATTTTTTATTTGACCATTTCATAGGATTATGCATTTTGTACCACAGTTTACCTAAATGTCTGCCAGATGTGTTCTTGTATTTCTAAGAGAATCCTATTTCAGTACATGACAGGAATCTTTTTCATCTTTCATTGACTTAATTAGTGGAGGTTTAGTGAACACAAAATCATATAATATGTGCAATAAGTGCAAACATAATGAAACACACTTTCGTTAAGGAGGTATAAACTTTTACTACTGACCTTCAAATATATACTAAGTTATATTGCAACCCTAATTTTTAACTGAGATGTGTTTTTTGATTAATGACAACAACATTCTTGCCGCATGATTCTGAAAAACCCCTTTGAGATACCAGATTAATTGTTTCCACGAGACAAAACCGACAAAACTTTGAATTTTAGGGATGTTAAGAGTTGGGTTTGTTTCTCCTCCCGGATGTTTTTCAACTTTCTAAACAAACTGAATTAACTCTAGATCTGAAGCTTTATTTAGAACAAACTGAATTAACTCTAGATCTGAAGCTTTATTTAGAACAAACTGAATTAACTCTAGATCTGAAGCTTTATTTAGAACAAACTGAATTAACTCTAGATCTGAAGCTTTATTTAGAACAAACTGAATTAACTCTAGATCTGAAGCTTTATTTAGAACAAACTGAATTAACTCTAGATCTGAAGCTTTATTTAGAACAAACTGAATTAACTCTAGATCTGAAGCTTTATTTAGAACAAACTGAATTAACTCTAGATCTGAAGCTTTATTTAGAACAAACTGAAAAAGGGAAACAAAGTAGGCTTATTCACAGGATGGTTGATATTTAACACTCAGGTTTTGGTGGTTATCATTCTAAACCGATTAGTATAAATTAATTCAGTTCTCATCAAATACCATAACCATACCATAATGTTTGACATGTTCAGAAATGAGCGGCTTACTCTGTCTCAAGCCTATAAAGTATTCCTCAATTAAATGACAGTTTTTTTTGCAAACAAAGGAACGTCATCCAAAAGTGTGTGGATGTTATTTGGGACTGTCTAAGCATAACGAAGTATGATGGAATTGCCCTCGTTCTGAAAGTAACGCCTCTGTTTTTTAAGAATAATGGTCAAGAACGCAACATTTGTGCAATGGCTGACTAAAGGTAATAAGGACCATATTACCGCTTCTGTCAGTTTATACCAGGAAGCAATTGGATAATTAAGTTATATAGAGTCCAGCCTTTCTATCCGTCCAAGCATTCGTTATATTCACTACATTTATTGTTATGCTATTTGAAAACAACTGTCACCCTTTACTTGGTAGATAGAGGATATTAAATGATGTTTGTCAAATACGATGTTTATCTCATCGAGTGGCGTGGATAAAGTTGATATTTTCACGAGTGGCGGTATTTTTAAAAACCCTCACTGCCTCTCATGCCCAATTGCCTATGTACACAATTTATAAATTTGTCACAAGAAACTAGTTCCAAATAATGAAAGCTAAAAACAAGTGCAAAATACAATATAGCCCGTAAAAACAAACCTATTTACAAAAGAAAAAACTTTGTAAACTAAATTTTGACCATTAATTTCAAACCTTTTTGTGTCAGCTTGACCTTCTGACGAGTGACCATAAAGTATAACCCCACCGAGTAGAGTGGCGATAAAGGTTTTCGCCACTGTGGCCCAATAGAGGGTATATTTCACTGATAGAATGGAATATCTCATTCTCAATTATATAAGAAATAGATTTATTATGTAATTTATTCATGACTTTCATCTACATAATGATTTGAAATGTATTCAATTACTTAATCACTGATTTATATTTGACGAAATTTAGGAAGTATCGACCACGAAAAGCTTCGAATATATTGTTAAACATAAACTGTGTGAGACATGTAGTAAATTGGACTTGTCATACCATGTATGATCATGAATTGATTTGAAAAGGTTGAAAAATAATGCATGGATGAAATTGGCCAGTCGCCGGAGCGAGTTATGCAAAGCGTGGAAAGTTATCTACATTGCTAATTTAATTCAGAGGGATGGCCTTATGGATAACAAGTTTATGGTGAAGGAATATACACATAGTGAGTTGTTGATTATTTTTTATTTTCCTTGTAAACAAGTATCAATTGATTTTTTTCTCAAGCAATATATATCTTCTTGGTGTAGACAAACACATCAAACCGTAAGCTAGCAGGACAATACATCTACTGAAAGAAACAATTAGTCATACATTAACAACGTTTTTTTTCCAATTGATTAAAATTTATAAGCAAATTAAAATCGGAAATGCAATTCCGTTAATTCAGTTTCATCCTTATAGATCCACTTGTAGTTAAATTTTCTTTGACATACATACAAACTTTTCCAAATGCTTTGAAAGGATATCCATTTAAACATATATATAAAAGTATACATTGGCAGTAACTTAAAAGAGTATCACATAAAATATATAATTATAGGTCAAGTTTATGTATAAAATACACAAAATGAGAGTATGCCACCCGGACTAAATACACCTGGATAAGGGGCACCCGGACTAAACCCGCATTGTTAAAGTGCACCCAGAGTAAACCCTACCGGATAAAGGGCACCTGGACAAAACCCACCTGGATAAAGGGCACCCAGACTAAACCCGCCTGGATAAAGGGCACCCAGATTAAACCCTACTGGATAAAAGTCACCCGGACTTAACCCACCTGCATAAAGTCCTCCCGGTGATCAAAACAAAGCAACCCGGACTTATTCTACCAGGACAAACCCCCACAATGCAACTAGGAGGGGAAAAAAATACCTTTAACAATTACCATCCACAGCAGGAGCAACCTATCAATTTAATTCAGTATTGTTTATGAAGGACATATAATGGAAGCGTACAATTTATTTCAAATAACTTATAATGTTAACAATAATCAAAATAAATACTGGTGTCTTGAATCAACCTAAGTCTCAAATTAATTTTTTTTCAAAAAGATTTGTATGTGTCAAACAAAAAGATTTCAAAAGCAACTCTAAAGGAAAGATAATGGTATCTCAATGGATTTGCAATGGATATATTTATCAGGAGGCGGTCCTTGTCCATTTTGTCTTTGTCAGAAAAATCTTATGGAGAAGATAACCTTCACGAGAGTTTGTTATAAAGCAAGTCGGCTTACCATTTTCAACCGAATGTTTTCAGCACTGGATAGAGTAGAAACGCTGAAAATGCCTCATTACAGCTGTTGCCATATCTGTAAAAAACTTGACATGTCTACTGCATCCTGGAACTCCCGGCAAGATCCGCTCAGCACATTGCTCAGTTTCACTGAAATAGAGAAAAGGAAATTATTATCTCCTCGCAAGATGTAATACGCACCACTCTCTATCAATGTCTTATTTCAGCTTTGCTGCTCTTCCTTTGTCTCTATGTATGTCTGTCTCTGACCATTTGACAGTCCTATCAGAAATCTCCAGGAGGTCGATTCTTTTGTTCACCACAGCAGATCTCGATATCCCCTTAAGCTTACCACTTATTGGTGTTTATGGACCTTCACTCAAACCACGAATTGCGCAATGCTTTTATAAGCCAGTGACTAAAAAAATTCTTGAATATAAGGAATTGAAAACGTAGAACTCGGTCTCACTTGAAACGAAAGTGTGTGCGAAACACGGATATAAGTTAACAAACATAAAGAACAAAGCTATTGTTAATTTGATACCTCAACTTTCCTAATAAAACAGATGTTATGTGTAAAATTTGAAAATAATTTGACTACAAAATGTTTTCTGTAGTAGGTAAGAGAAAAACAATCGAAATGAATGAAATGATTTGAGTTGTTCGGGGTAACTTTTGTATGTTAAACAATTGAGAAGCAGGATTTTACTGTTGTAATTGGGGAAAAGACGGTTTACTGACTCTGCCTCTCCATTTTATTCTTCCGCTCCAATAGAGCCTCGTTAAAAGTTTTCGCCTGACTTAAGAAATTCGATTCATGGCTATATCTCAGTCACTTTTATTTAATCCCAAAAATGTCAATCGGGCAACCTAGTAAACATTTTGAAGATTGTCATACAACTTATACTCTTAGTTTGCTGACATTTTGATGTGTCTAGGTCATATTATGTAATATCAGTTATTATACATCAGTTGTGATTATGTTTTGACGTCTAGCAAGTATTACCTTTTGGTCATTCTCGTAGAATAAAGCGAGAGCCTATCACTTATTCATGGCAGCGTTTCGGATCTGTAGACCATTATCTCCATAGAGGCCTTGTCACCCATTTGCGACAATAAAAATAGAGGTAGAACTTACCACATTCCACAGTCTAGCATGGGACTAGTGTTCTCGATAGTCTTCCAGCACTGTCTTCCAGAAATAAACACTGAATAACAAAAAGAAATAAACATAAATCTATAAGATTGTTGCCCTGTTGACTCTTTCATGCATGTTGACTCTGCCACGCTACGCAATTATGCGTACAATGGCGTATAGTATCCCATTGACACTTGCATGCGACCACGGCACGTTATGGTATGCCAACGTATATACCTTCTGGGTAAGCCTTCGTACCATTGCGGGAAATATGCTCAAACTTTGCATAAAATAAACGTGGCATTGATTGACTTTGCAGACCAAAATCGTTTGTCAAGATACACACTCCAGTACCATTCAGATCTGTGTGTAAGTGTAAACTATGCGTAACAGTGTCAATGCAACCACAGAACTCAAGGAGTTATATAGTACTCACGCACAATTGCGTCTGAATCCTCGCTGCTGCGTTCGGGTTCTAATGTGTGTTCAGACAGCAAACGATATTACACAAATGTGAGACTGTAACACACCAGTGTATTCATTTGTTCCTCCCGTGTCCTTAGGGGTGCTTACAGTGTTCTCATCAAATGGACGTACTTTGACAACTTTTGTAACTTTCATAGTTGCATTTGAAAAACAAACTGTAAAAATATAACTGTTAATACTTTATTAACACGATTGCGTGTCAACGGGGCGTAAATATATAGTATATGACGATTTAGGGATATAACGGTTTCTCATAGTTATGACAAGGCTAGGGTTATTTTTAGTTTTTTTAGGTTGTCTTTTGCAGATTTTAACAGATGTATGTTTACCTTCGGGTTGATTACAAGCATGTTGTTCAATTGTAATTTTCAAACGGAGTTCTAACCATCCGATTTCATCCCTGCATTTATCATCCAAGTTTTCTTCGCAGGTATTCTGATTTCCAACAGCACTGAAAGTTGAATAAACGTTTTCAAAAGACAGTTCAAAATGTGTTCTACCTTGGCTCTCAACATCGCCGAGACAATGATATTTACAGGTTTAACAATAAAGTTCTCAACATCACCGAAACAATGATACTACAGGTTTAACAATAAAGATCTTAACATCGCCGAGACAATGATATTTACAGGTTTAACAATAAAGCTCTTAACATCGCCGAGACGATGATATTTACAGGTTTAACTATAAAGCTCTTAACATCGCCGAGACAATGATATTTACAGGTTTAACAATAAAGCTCTTAAAATCGCCGAGACAAGGATATTACAGGTTCAACAATAAAGCTCTTAAAATCGCCGAGACAAGGATATTACAGGTTCAACAATAAAGCTCTTAACATCGCCGAGACAATGATATTTACAGGTTTAACAATAAAGATTTTAACATCGCCGAGACAATTATATTTACAGGTTTAACAATAAAGCTCTTAACATCGCCGAGACAATGATATTACAGGTTTAACAATAAAGCTCTTACCATCGCCGAGACAATGATATTTACAGGTTTAACAATAACGCTCTTAACATCGCCGAGACAATGATATTGCAGGTTTAACAATAAAGCTCTTAACATCGCTGAGACAATCATTTTTACAGGTTTAACAATAAAGCTCTTAACATCGCCGAGACAATGATATTTACAGGTTTAACAATAACGCTCTTAACATCGCCGAGACAATGATATTGCAGGTTTAACAATAAAGCTCTTAACATCGCCGAGACAATGATATTTACAGGTTTAACAATAAAGCTCTCAACATCGCCGAAACATTGATATTTACAGGTTTAACATTAAAGCTCTTAACATCGCCGAGACAATGATATTTACAGTTTTAACAATAAAGCTCTTAACATCGCCGAGACGATGATATTTACAGGTTTAACAATAAAGCTCTTACCATCGCCGAGACAATGATATTTACAGGTTTAACAATAAAGCTCTTAACATCGCCGAAACAATGATATTTACAGGTTTAAACGTTTTGAAATAAGGCTCTATGATAGCTGAGCAATCACTCAGACAACCAACTCATCAGTGGACTGTACCTGCAGTTGACGTTCAAACTCCCATCGCTGTTAAACATGTTGTCAAACCATGACGAAGTAAACACTTCTTGGTTTGGCTTGCAGACAGCAAACTGATCTTGACAGTTGCCAGTTGCCTGTCGTTTCAGAGACATTGTACTTGAAAGCTCTGAAAGAATTGCAAGTCGAATATGAATACTAGTACTGCACAAACTATATTGTAGTTATTCGGCAAGGCACTTGTCATCCTCTGGGATATATATCTGCCGAGAAACATGATCATAATTTCATTTTGATTTTGAGAAATGTCTAATGGCTAATTTTTTAATAAGGGTATTAACCAGTTATGGATTTTTTCTAAGATCAAAGAATAATTCTTGAAAATATTTCAAAATTTATTTATTGTTTCGATAGGTAATAATTTTGTATACGTTGTAAAAATGTTCATTTTTTAATTTAAAAATGGTTGTTTTTAATGTGCTATAACATGGCTAATAACCATAACAGTCATAGAAATTCCACTAAATCATTGAAAATGTTGTTTCGTATGGCCCTTCGGATACAATAAGTTCATGACAAATCAGTACTTGCCTAGGCTGGTGCCCAGGAGGAACACGAACACCACACCGTCTAGGAATGTCATGCTTGGTCTTTGTTTCTGTGGTAAAATTAGGCTGATTTGGATGATGAGAATAACATGAAAGTGTTGTTTCAGACGCTATGAGGATCTATGAGCACACCAGACAGATGTGGCCTTTTGTGTGTAATGCGTACAGACGAAATGACAGGAAAGGCACAAATCACAAATGATAGCCCTTGCCCTTTGCCTAAAGTGTATGTAAAAGTTGAAAGGTGAAAATGGTGGTAGAATTAGAAAAAACATCATGTTTGACGTGATTTGAATTGGTGCATTGAGGGGAAAGAGCCGTGAATTGCCGTGAATTGATATAAGTGACCTTTCTCTGCCACTTTATTTCTTTATGTTCTTTATATCTAGCAATTGATTCTTAAATGGATCCCCGAGGCTGTAATTGGGTACTTAAGAATTGATTTACGTACAACGAAACCCCAAACACATTATATTTCAACCATAACAACGGTAAAAAAGCTAAAACATGCATATGTAAGACAAACAAGACTGTAGATGACGATATATGTTCACCATATGTGTAAAGGTAGAAGATGAAATTTATGGTTAAAGGTCACACGTAATATTTCATTATCATAAATGATATAATTATGTATGTAAGTAAGTTTATTGGAGGATGAACTAATAATGAAAGAGACACGAAAGATTTAATTTTAATTTGTGTCTTATATAATGTAAGATGTAATCATTTATTGACAGAGAAAGAGTTTAATATTCGAACTGTACAAAAATCCCTTCTACAATTAATTATGGCAGGACAGTTTCAAATCCTACGACCAAAGTTAATATCAGGATGAATTAATCGTATCCTTGAAGAATTTTCTTGATTAAGCTACTGCCCACCCAAACTAGATTAATGAATCTGTAAATTTGAGCAAACTTTGTCCATATTACCAAATGTTTGTTTAACCCCTGTTGATGATTGTTGAGGAAGAATGAGGCAGTGTTTCTGAAAGTGGAAGAAAGGATAAATGATAATCTTTGTATTTCTTTCGAGTTATCGATTTATATGTAAAAGTCTATATATCAAAGTCTAACTTGAAGAAGCCATCATGGCAGAAACCGCTTGTTAGCAAATGTGAATGTGATTATGTACCTAATTCTACAATAACATTACCAGGGATCGTTTCCCTGATGAGTCAATACTATTGACGAAATACTAGTATCGGATTAAAATGATTCTGCAAACGACTATGTGAAGTATATTATATTCAATCTATATGTAACCTTGCGTTTGAACCAATTCAACTTTTCATATATATATATATATATATATATATATATATATATATATATATATATAGGTAAAAAGGTGAAAGGTCGCACGTGAAGTAAATGTATATTTGAAAAAACGAAATACTTCAGACGACACTATGTATATATATATAAAGTATAATTGTATTTTATTCAATTATTTCTCATGTACAGACGTTTCTTTGGCATATAAGTGAAATTTATGACATGCTAGAATATGTAACCGTTGGACAAATCGACATGTGTTGTTTATTCACATATATACTAACTCATATACATAGTCATAACATTTCGACATATCCACAATTCTCTGCAATTTGAAAATGTCAAAGGGGGTCTTTACCGCAGTAAACGTTTTAAAAAATTAAACGTCAACTAACAAAATGGCAAACATTTAAAGTGATTCATAATATGATAATTTGGAGCAATTACTGCCTAAATACCATGTTCTTGTAAGTACAGCTTTATCAAGTGATAACAGTTTGAAAACTGAGCTGAAATATTTCGAGCGTCAATTCAAAATGAGGGTGATGATTTTATTTATGATGTTCGTGATTTCAGGTAAGTTTTCAAAGAATATCTACTGGATAGACATGTATGATATACAGGGATAATGTTTATTTAATTCGCAGTTTATCAACAGCCATTTTGGTTCCGTTTTAAGAGTAAATCAGCAATTATTTTGACATTAGAAATAAAACTTCAATCCTTAGGTTGTGATCCAGATTTACGAAATCTTGGTCTCCAAAATACTGTATAAATTCGTCCATCCGTGTTGATGTTTGATAAAAATCTTGTCTAAAAAGACAAGGTAAGATGGTTAAGACCCTATTGTGTTTTAGTGATTATATATTGCGGATGGTCAGTTTTCTTTAAGCATTATTTATATTCACAAACAACGCGTTGAATGACTTTCAGTGAAGATATGAAAGATAACACGTATGTGATATGTGACAACTACAGTGTAATAGTTCAACAGGTCGAAATCACAATCTAATATACATGTGACATTCAGTTATGTAAAATATGAAACATTATCAACTGCCATTGTATATTTACTATGCGCTCATCCAAAACTTAAATGTGTGGGTACACTGCGATTTCGCAATAGACTCCTTTTGAAGTATTCAGATAACTATGTTGACACAGTTACATTGCAAAATATTACAATCACATATGCATTAGAGCTTCCGTTTGATTTAAAAATCAATATCGACGAATATATATTTATGACACAGATTATTCTGATAAACTCGAGTATTGCTAAAGATATTTTATGTTCAAAATCAACCATCCACCAATATAATATTGACTACGTTTGATCTTGGTCTTCATCACTCAGTCTGAATTACGGATAGCGAGACATTAAATCTTATTATCATTGCTAAAATTTTGCGGATGGAAATACGAATGTGGACAATGTACTCTCATTCAATTGTTAGATGTAGCTAATCCATAATTTAATCCATTTAATTTAATCCATAATTTCAGGGACAAGAGGGGAGTTTGTGATCCCCGAGGAGTGTAATCCGTGGACTCAGGAATGTTACCCGGTTCTCTACGAGAGCGAAACTGCTGCCATTAACGTTCTCTTTGATCCACCGTCTGTTGTCAGAAACGGTGTCATAAATCTAGACTGCTCGTGAGTTGGATTTCTTTCGAACTTAAAATTTGAATCAAATAGACAGTGATTCATGATTTTTTTGGCGGTGCCGTTAAATTTTTTTGGTAGAATATCGAATATTTCATGAATATTTCTTATCTTTTCCCATATTGAACTAAAGTTACTAAAAGTACATGACTTTTGTGTATATAATTGCAAAACAATATTAAAAGAAGGCCACTGTCAGCACTTTGAGTTATGTCACATTAACGTTATGCCTCATCTACGTCTCGTGATTGATTTAATCATAGCACTTAAAATCCAAGATACTTAATCTTTCTGCCACTTTATGTCCAGTAACTTTGTTCTGATGAACTTTTCAGAGCTGATGAAGACGCCAAGGTACAGCATTGTGTGGACACCGACAACTTAATCTGCTCTCTTCCCATCATGGCTGCGGGTTTGGCAGCAATCAGATCGTATGTCTGTACAAATCAAAATAGTAAGTAATTAGAACACTGTAATTTTAATCCTCATAAAAATACCTAATTATTTTAATATCGAAAAGAAAACGGTTTTTGTCATATAATTAAATGCATTCTCTTGTTGTCGTCAAAGATTGAAAGACCACATTTTCTTATACTTAAGAAGCAATCTAAACATCTGTTTACATCTGCATTTGCTTAACAGCATATCGTGCTTTAATTTATTGTCATTTACTGAAAAGTTAGTACAATAAATCAGTTACAATGCGTGTAGATATACATGAAAATACATGAAAGTTCTAAGGACTCCTTAAATTATTTGAGGGACAATATGAGGGAATCATTTTACTTGTATACATTTACACATGAGCCCAAATTCAAAAGAACAAAATATATTTAGCAACACAACCTATTGTCAAAAGTTGATAATTAATTTCAAAAGTTTATGAACATGTTGTAATGGTTGAAACAGCCATACCAGAATTTCAAGGTTGTTACCAAGCCAACCAATTTTTATTTAAGAACTGTCAATGTGATAACGCAGAAAGGATCAAAATTTGTACATGTAGGTTTTATTGGTCTATTTTTAGATTGGTATCAAAGATGTGAAGTTTGCCACTTTGATAATGAAGTAATTCCGATATGTGTACGTGATAGCACAGTGGAGCACAGTGGTGTAGTGGTTAGCATGCTGGCCCTTCACGCCGACGACTCGGGTTCGAATCCCGGTGGAGACACCAAAAATTTGTGACCTGGGTCCAAAACTGTGTTGTGTCCTTGGGCAAGGCACTTCATCCACATTGCACTCAGTCCACCCAGCTGTTAAAATGGGTACCTGAATATAGGGTTGTACGGACTTAGCGCTTAGTAGCAGCTTTGAAAGTACACTTTCCCTCAGGGTAATGATGTAGGCAGCGCTTTGAGCATGTCTTAGGACGTGGAAAAGGCGCCATATAAATATCCACATTATTATTATTAGGATGATAGGTTGATAGGTTATAGAAAAAGACCTGAAGACCTAAGAACTCTTGCTGCAGTCCTATAGTTTCATATAAAAGTTGCGTTGCCCACATGGTAAGCATTACATATTACCCAGATATCAATCACGTTTTTTTTCCTTTCCTGCAACCGTGCCAAAGTATTTATTACGTTCATATGTAGTATAATAATACACCTGTCTTTTAGTGAAACCGAACAAATAAGAACGGAAATCCATTTATGTCGTAATGTATCATATCAAAGGTGTAGAAAAATGCCAAGATGTTTGCTAAAGTGTATATAGATGTTAAACATTCAAAACACAATAAGCTTGTCAAAAAAACATACAAACAGTAGGTCATATTAATTTCATTTCCATGCTACATGATATAGCGGACATTGCGTCCTAGCGTGGCACACTAGATCGGCCTGTTCAATATGTGCAACAAAGAATATATTTTTTTGAGTTGATTTCATGAGTTGGCTGACTGTGAACATTATTCTGTTTTAACTATAAATGATTTGTAGACTTCCTGGCATCAGCTCCATGTTTGAATAGTGCCGGGTTTGAGGCTGCCTGGGCGCTGTGCTTGAATGGTGAACTTCAACAGGGAAATAACTGGTGAGTGGGCACCAATTATTTACCAAATAAAAAGTTGAAATCCTATTATATCAGGATATGGTTAAATCTAGTAAGGGAATTATCATCAAAGGATACTCACTTTAAACAAGAATATCTCTGAGTTTTTCGATATAAAAGTTACACATTGTCCCCTTTCTTGTCATAGTTGACTGTAGGTATCATAGGCCACTCTTTAGTGACCAGGTAATCACTTGAAGATGATGGTCTTAGCAACTTTTACTGTTTCATTTTATTGTAAAAGACTCAGTTTTATGATGACCAGGTGCCATGTAAATGATTAAAGACCTCACAATAGACCGATCCATTAAGCCCCGCCCCTACAGGTTTTCGACCAATCGGCGCGCCGTATTTTTGACCTACCTTCCCACGATCGCTTCCTCGGACATCAACAGGCAACATGGCGGGCTGTCTTCATGACACAGGATTTGCGTCCAGACATTTTACGAAGAAATTGCAGTAATATCAAGTCAATATAGTCGATGGCAGTGTTAGTAACATTGCACAAAGGGTCCTTTATTTCGAAAATATACATCGGAGACAGCATATCCGACTCATATCGGAGATGTATCAATAAAATAACGAGAGGTGAGTGCACCATGCTCGGTTTGTTTACATAAATAAAAGTGTAGTTTGGGGGTTATTTCAAGCTAAATTTTCCAGTACAGTAAAATAAGTTGAATTAATTTCAAGGTAAGTTTGCTTCAGGCAAGGTGAATAAATAGAATCAAATATTTTGTTTCAAATAATATATTTCTAAAGGCTTAGTTGAAATCTATCGATAACAGGCATTTGTTCCCCGACAGGTTGGGGGTGAAACAAGTAACCCAATTATTCTAATCAAACATTAAATTTTTTTAAAGCTAAATAGATGTATGAATTGGAATTTCATAGATAAAAACCTAATTTAATGATATTTTTCCAAGTTTCCATTAGATGTGATAGCTATAAATAGAATGTCAGACTAAATAAAAAATAATCTCATGAAAAAATTGATGAAATACTATAGCCATTTATTGTTGCTCGATTTCACAACATAGAAATCAGGGCCCATTGACGCGACAGAGGACCTGTTTTCGCGTGATCAAATATTTTTAAACAGTTATTTTGTTCCAATTTCTGCAGTTACATTATCAATAGACTGTATTTTCAATATTTCAACCGTTTCTGAGACATGGCAAATCTCTAAGTAGCCGTAGTCGTCGGCAGAATACTCGTACTCAAAAACACATGTGTCGGACACTTCCGCATGTTTGTCCGAGGTTTGCGGTTGCTAGGGGCGGTCATTAGGGGGCGGGGCTTAATGGATCGGTCTATTACAAGGATGTGGATAAATCTTGTAAGGGAATTATCATCATAGAGTACTTTTAAAAAAACCCAAATAGTCATAATTGTCTGGAGGTATCATAGGCCACTCTTTAGTGAAAGGTCCGGATAATCACTTGAAGATGATGGTTTAAGCAAATTTTACTGTTTCATTTTATCTAATCTTATGATCACTTCATTTAACACAAAACACATTTTATATGAAAGTAAATCATCAAGAAATAGATAGGGTAAATACATAAAGGTCAGGATATCCTTTTATACTTTGGACGGTATTCTATCTCATATGCCTCGACTATGTATAGGGTAAATTGGGTTGAAGGTGTTCTTGAAGGGGAAGTTTCACGTTTTAAAAGGGTCAAACTTCTCATTGATCAACCCGGTCATCCGTAGCTGTAGAAAAAATTACCAAGTATCAAGCAAAAACTCTTGGTAGCCATTTTTATTTGAGGCAGGCAAATGATTAGCATAGTTTGAACTTGATAGGCTCTCTTCTTATGATAAGAAATCATTGTCTGGTAGCATTTATTTTCGTTTTCAAGAGCTCATTTTCTTTAGCTTGTGCTACTGCCCGTTGAAAATCTTAAGCTTGTAAGAAATCCCTAGTTCTCGCGCAGACTTTCTTGAGTGGTTCATGGTCACGTGATGCTACATTAGAGTAATATTGGTGTTTTCAGTGCTGAAAGTCGATGGAATTGTGTGAGAACGAGACTTACCACAGCTGAACAGTGTTCCACATCCGACACAGAGCTCATCACTGGCCTCCTCGACGTTCTGAGATCTTTCATTCCCGCAGAATTATTGCGTCCCTGTCTGTAGCAGATTTAACAACCTTGACCTACATAAGGGCACTATTCACATGAAAAAACACCAAAACGTTGTTAGGTTTATCCATAACTTCTATCACATAAAAGAGTCTATCTTTCGGATTTGAGAATGCATTTTGAGTCATTTTATTACGTAAAATCGTTGTGAGTAAAAATTGGCTCATACACCTCTTGAATCGACTATGCATAGGGCAAATTGAGTTGAAGGTGTTCTTAAAGAGGAAGTTTCACGTTTTCAAAGGGTCAAACTTCTCATTAATCAACCCGGTCATCCGTAGCCGTAGAAGAAATTATCACGTGTCAAGCAAAAACCTCTTGATGGCCATTTTTATTTGAGGTAGGCAAATGATTAGCATAGCTTCAACTTGATACGCCCTCTAGAATGCTTCTGCCAAAGTTCTTCCAGAGAGTTTGTGAAAGGATGATTAGAACTATGATAATATCGTCTTGAAGAATGCATAATTAAAAACTTGAAAATGATTTATATTGATTAAATGAACAAAATTGACTTCCTCACCTTGGAGACTGATTTATTCAAGCCATCACATTCATCAGTCACTTAATCTACAGATTATGCGATGTTGTTCAAAATCAAAATGAGGCCTTACATGTCACGAAGTTTAAGATCTCTTAAGGTTAATAATGACTCGAGTGTTTTTGTGAATTTTGCTGTTGGGTATTATTGGCCATAACTGTAACATTTGAGAACAAATAAACATCTCCTCTATGTGTTTGATGTATTGGATTGAGATCCCTGAACAGAATCATCAGGTATATATCCATTAAGAAGTAATGATATTTTCCTCATCTTATTTTCTAGTATCGTGGAAGTATCGTGGAGGTATAGTTGAAGTATCACTGAAGTATCATCGGAGTATCAGTAATCAATGAATCTCAGTAAGGAATGAGTATTAAACTCTAAAATGAGAAGAGAAAAATATTTGTCCTTTTACATTTTGCCTCAATTGAGATCCATTTAGACTAAACCTCGGTGATTTGATCGAATTTTATATGTATCGAACTCTATTGAGGTATGGCAGATCAAGTTTTGAACAATTATGGAACGAGAACTGATAGTGGAAGATGACTTGTCCTTTGTTGCTTTATCTGCTTGTTTCGATAACTCTCCAAAACAAGTAAGTAAAGTGGACCTTTCACTCATGGCACTTTTCTGTTTATCATTTACAACATTGTGGAAAGTGTAGGCATACATCTTTGACATAAACATTAATATCACCTGAAATTCAACTGCATAAGAAATCGTTTGGCCTTTGCTGGGATTGTATACTCGAAATTGTAGATGTTTAATTTTTCTTAAGTGATAAATAATAGGATATTGTATTTATTTTTCTTTTCATCATGAAAATACTTAAATGCATGTGTTTCATTTGAAATTTACGATTTCTTCAGAAGAAAGTTCATTTTTAAATCCGAAAGATTAAATCCTAAATGTTTATTATTTCCACGTGTCTTTAAAATTTGTATGAAATCCATTTCTTAACAACAGGCAATACGGCCCAAATTAACGCTTCTGTCAGTTTGTACCAGGAAGCCTTCGGGTGTTTGAGGTATATAGAGCTCAGCCTGTCTATCAGTCCAAACAATACTGAAAATTATACCAAATCATCCTTAGAAATACGGGATATTCTTGATATTCACTACATGTATTGTTATGCTAATTTCCTTCCCTACCTGGTTGACATACACATTGTGCAATTTGTGTATGCATTTGAAGGATTGCATACTGATTTTGAATGTTTTATGCTTTCGATGAACGATTTATATGTGAACAACGAACATTTTCTAATAGTTTGTCTTTTACAATTATTTCAAACACAAGCTGTTAACAAATTGTGGTTACATTGAATATGATAAACTAATGAGGTGTTTTCGTGCCATCTATGTTCCTTGATAAATGCAAGTGTGATCATGAATCGAGTTGAAAAAGTTGGAGATAGTGCAAGGATGAAATTAGCCAGTCGTCTTAGCCGGATCATGTAATGCTGAAGGCGTGGAAAGTTATCTACACTGCTAATTTCAGAGGGATGACCTAACGGATAACAAGTTTCTGGTGAAGGAATATACACATAGTATGAGTTTTTGATTGCTTTTTATTTTCCTTGTAAACATGTATCAATTGATTTTATTACGAGTGAGAATAGTTATCCCTTCTCTTCAATTGATATATGTGTAGTGTCGACAAACACTTCCAAGATGTAAGATAGTGGGACTGAAATAAAAAATATTTCAAAGGTTAACACCGCATTTTCAATTTATAAACAGTTATAAGCAAATTATCGGAAATACAATTGCATAGATCCATACGTTTGTTCAGTTACATCTTACCGATAAATTCACTTGTAGTTTAATTTCTTCTGATGTCAAGTTAAATTTTATCAATTTCACTTAAATGATAACAATTTAAAAATCAGTTTATGAAATAACATTTAATGTATGCTTAATGTAACCTAAAAGAGAACAAGATAAAATTTACAGATACACTTAAAGTCAATTGAATATTTTTGCAGGCGTTGAATAAAATACTCCAACATGAGAGAATGGAGTTACATGGAAATCTCGTTACAACTTTTTTTGAAGAAAAAGAAGCCATCTAGACTTAACCTAACTTGATCAAGGTTACCTAGACTTAACCTAACTTGATCAAGGTTACCTAGACTTAACCTAACTTGATCAAGGTTACCTAGACTTAACCTAACTTGATCAAGGTTACCTAGACTTAACCTAACTTGATCAAGGTTACCTAGACTTAACCTAACTTGATCAAGGTTACCTAGACTTAACCTAACTTGATCAAGGTTACCTAGACTTAACCTAACTTGATCAAGGTTACCTAGACTTAACCTAACTTGATCAAGGTTACCTAGACTTAACCTAACTTGATCAAGGTTACCTAGACTTAACCTAACTTGATCAAGGTTACCTAGACTTAACCTAACTTGATCAAGGTTACCTAGACTTAACCTAACTTGATCAAGGTTACCTAGACTTAACCACCTCGACCAAGTGCACCCGGACTAAACCCACCTGGATAAAGGGCACCCGAACTTAACTCACAAGGATAAAGGTAACCCAGACTAAACCCAACTTGACATCCCGACTAAATCCACGCGGATAAAGGTAACCCAGACTAAACCAAACTGGACAAAAGCCCTTCTGACAAAAACCCACCATGTGCAAATACCACAAAAGACAAAAGTCTTCTACATTGCTAATTTAATTCAGAGGGATGGCCTTATGGATAACAAGTTTATGGTGAAGGAATATACACATAGTGAGTTGTTGATTATTTTTTATTTTCCTTGTAAACAAGTATCAATTGATTTTTTTCTCAAGCAATATATATCTTCTTGGTGTAGACAAACACATCAAACCGTAAGCTAGCAGGACAATACATCTACTGAAAGAAACAATTAGTCATACATTAACAACGTTTTTTTCCCAATTAATTAAAATTTATAAGCAAATTAAAATCGTAAATGCAATTCCTTTAATTCAGTTTCATCCTTATAGATCCACTTGTAGTTAAATTTTCTTTGACATACATACAAACTTTTCCAAATGCTTTGAAAGGATATCCATTTAAACATATATATAAAAGTATACATTGGCAGTAACTTAAAAGAGTATCACATAAAATATATAATTATAGGTCAAGTTTATGTATAAAATACACAAAATGAGAGTATGGCACCCGGACTAAATACACCTGGATAAGGGGCACCCGGACTAAACCCGCATTGTTAAAGTGCACCCAGAGTAAACCCTACTGGATAAAGGGCACCTGGACAAAACCCACCTGGATAAAGGGCACCCAGACTAAACCCGCCTGGATAAAGGGCACCCAGATTAAACCCTACTGGATAAAAGTCACCCGGACTTAACCCACCTGCATAAAGTCCGCCCGGTGATCAAAACAAAGCAACCCGGACTTATTCTACCAGGACAAACCCCCACAATGCAACTAGGAGGGGAAAAAAAATACCTTTAACAAATACCATCCACAGCAAGAGCAACCTATCAATTTAATTCAGTATTGTTTATGAAGGACATATAATGTAAGCGTATAATTTATTTCAAATAACTTATAATGTTAACAATAATCAAAATAAATACTGGTGTCTTGAATCAACCTAAGTCTCAAATTAATTTTTTTTCAAAAAGATTTGTATGTGTCAAACAAAAAGATTTCAAAAGCAACTCTAAAGGAAAGATAATGGTATCTCAATGGATTTGCAATGGATATATTTATCAGGAGGCGGTCCTTGTCCATTTTGTCTTTGTCAGAAAAATCTTATGGAGAAGATAACCTTCACGAGAGTTTGTTATAAAGCAAGTCGGCTTACCAATTTCAACCGAATGTTTTCAGCACTGGATAGAGTAGAAACGCTGAAAATGCCTCATTAAAGCTGCTGCCATATCTGTAAAAAACTTGACATGTTTACTGCATCCTGGAACTCCCGGCAAAATCCGCTCAGCACATTGCTCAGTTTCACTGAAATAGAGAAAAGGAAATTATTATCTCCTCGCAAGACGTAATACGCACCACTCTCTATCAATGTCTTATTTAAGCTTTGCTGCTCTTCCTTTGTCTCTATGTGTGTCTGTCTCTGACCATTTGACAGTCCTGTCAGAAATCTCCAGGAGGTCGATTCTTTTGTTCACCACAGCAGATCTCTATATCCCCTTAAGCTTACCACTTATTGGTGTTTATGGACCTTCACTCAAACCACGAATTGCGCAATGCTTTTATAAGCCAGTGACTAAAAAAATTCTTGAATATAAGGAATTGAAAACGTAGAACTCGGTCTCACTTGAAACGAAAGTGTGTGCGAAACACGGATATAAGTTAACAAACATAAAGAACAAAGCTATTGTTAATTTGATACCTCAACTTTCCTGATAAAACAGATGTTATGTGTAAAATTTGAAAATAATTTGACTACAAAATGTTTTCTGTAGTAGGTAAGAGAAAAACAATCGAAATGAATGAAATGATTTGAGTTGTTCGGGGTAACTTCTGTATGTTAAACAATTGAGAAGCAGGCTTTTACTGTTGTAATTGGGGAAAAGACGGTTTACTGGCTCTGCCTCTCCATTTTATTCTTCCGCTCTAATAAAGCCTCGTTAAAAGTTTTCGCCTGACTTAAGAAATTCGATTCATGGCTATATCTCAGTCACTTTTATTGAATCCCAAAAATGTCAATCGGGCAACCTAGTAAACATTTTGAAGATTGTCATACAACTTATTCTCTTAGTTTGCTGACATTCTGATGTGTCTAGGTCATATTATGTAATATCAGTTATTATACATCAGTTGTGATTATGTTTTGACGTCTAGCAAGTATTACCTTTTGGTCATTCTCGTAGAATAAAGCGAGAGCCTATCACTTATTCATGGCAGCGTTTCGGATCTGTAGACCATTATCTCCATAGAGGCCTTGTCACCCATTTGCGACAATAAAAATAGAGGTAGAACTTACCACATTCCACAGTCTAGCATGGGACTAGT
Source organism: Phorcus lineatus (assembly GCA_921293015.1). Lineage (NCBI taxonomy): Eukaryota > Metazoa > Mollusca > Gastropoda > Trochida > Trochidae > Phorcus > Phorcus lineatus. The sequence goes on from OV121088.1 coordinate 47,846,796, forward strand.
GTTCTCGATAGTCTTCCAGCACTGTCTTCCAGAAATAAACACTGAATAACAAAAAGAAATAAACATAAATCTATAAGATTGTTGCCCTGTTGACTCTTTCATGCATGTTGACTCTGCCACGCTACGCAATTATGCGTACAATGGCGTATAGTATCCCATTGACACTTGCATGCGACCACGGCACGTTATGGTATGCCAACGTATATACCTTCTGGGTAAGCCTTCGTACCATTGCGGGAAATATGCTCAAACTTTGCATAAAATAAACGTGGCATTGATTGACTTTGCAGACCAAAATCGTTTGTCAAGATACACACTCCAGTACAATTCAGATCTGTATGTAAGTGTAAACTATGCGTAACAGTGTCAATGCAACCACAGAACTCAAGGAGTTATATAGTACTCACGCACAATTGCGTCTGAATCCTCGCTGCTGCGTTCGGGTTCTAATGTGTGTTCAGACAGCAAACGATATTACACAAATGTGAGACTGTAACACACCAGTGTATTCATTTGTTCCTCCCGTGTCCTTAGGGGTGCTTACAGTGTTCTCATCAAATGGACGTACTTTGACAACTTTTGTAACTTTCATAGTTGCATTTGAAAAACAAACTGTAAAAATATAACTGTTAATACTTTATTAACACGATTGCGTGTCAACGGGGCGTAAATATATAGTGTATGACGATTTAGGGATATAACGGTTTCTCATAGTTATGACAAGGCTAGGGTTATTTTTAGTTTTTTTAGGTTGTATTTTGCAGATTTTAACAGATGTATGTTTACCTTCGGGTTGATTACAAGCATGTTGTTCAAATGTAATTTTCAAACGGAGATCTAACCATCCGATTTCATCCCTGCATTTATCATCCAAGTTTTCTTCGCAGGTATTCTGATTTCCAACAGCACTGAAAGTTGAATAAACGTTTTCAAAAGACAGTTCAAAATGTGTTCTACCTTGGCTCTCAACATCGCCGAGACAATGATATTTACAGGTTTAACAATAAAGTTTTCAACATCACCGAAACAATGATACTACAGGTTTAACAATAAAGCTCTTAACATCGCCGAGACAATGATTTTACAGGTTTAACAATAAAGCTCTTACCATCGCCGAGACAATGATATTTACAGGTTTAACAATAACGCTCTTAACATCGCCGAGACAATGATATTGCAGGTTTAACAATAAAGCTCTTAACATCGCCGAGACGATGATATTTACAGGTTTAACTATAAAGCTCTTAACATCGCCGAGACAATGATATTTACAGGTTTAACAATAAAGCTCTTAAAATGGCCGAGACAAGGATATTACAGGTTCAACAATAGAGCTCTTAACATCGCCGAGACAATGATATTTACAGGTTTAACAATAAAGATCTTAACATCGCCGAGACAATTATATTTACAGGTTTAACAATAAAGCTCTTAACATCGCCGAAACAATGATATCACAGGTTTAACAATAAAGCTCTTAAAATCGCCGAGACAAGGATATTACAGGTTCAACAATAAAGCTCTTAACATCGCCGAGACAATGATATTTACAGGTTTAACAATAAAGATTTTAACATCGCCGAGACAATGATATTGCAGGTTTAACAATAAAGCTCTTAACATCGCCGAGACAATGATATTTACAGGTTTAACAATAAAGCTCTTAACATCGCCGAGACGATGATATTTACAGGTTTAACTATAAAGCTCTTAACATCGCCGAGACAATGATATTTACAGGTTTAACAATAAAGCTCTTAAAATGGCCGAGACAAGGATATTACAGGTTCAACAATAAAGCTCTTAACATCGCCGAGACAATGATATTTACAGGTTTAACAATAAAGCTCTTAACATCGCCGAGACGATGATATTTACAGGTTTAACTATAAAGCTCTTAACATCGCCGAGACAATGATATTTACAGGTTTAACAATAAAGATCTTAACATCGCCGAGACAATTATATTTACAGGTTTAACAATAAAGCTCTTAACATCGCCGAAACAATGATATCACAGGTTTAACAATAAAGCTCTTACCATCGCCGAGACAATGATATTTACAGGTTTAACAATAACGCTCTTTACATCGCCGAGACAATGATATTTACAGGCTTAACAATAAAACTCTCATACATCGCCGATATTTACAGGTTTAAACGTTTTGAAATAAGGCTCTATGATAGCTGAGCAATCACTCAGACAACCAACTCATCAGTGGACTGTACCTGCAGTTGACGTTCAAACTCCCATCGCTGTTAAACATGGCGTCAAACCATGACGAAGTAAACACTTCTTGGTTTGGCCTGCAGACAGCAAACTGATCTTGACAGTTGCCAGTTGCCTGTCGTTTCAGAGACATTGTACTTGAAAGCTCTGAAAGAATTGCAAATTGTATATGAATACTTCTAGAAATATGCACAAACTATATTGTAGTTCCTCGGCAAGGCACATGTCATCCTCTGGGATATACATCTGCCGAGAAACATGATCATAATTTCATTTTGATGTTGAGAAATGTCTAATAACTAAATTTTGAATAAGGGTATTAACCAGTTACGGATTTTTTCTAAAATCAAAGAATAATTCTTTAAAATATTTCAAAATTTATTTATTGTTTCGATAGGTAATAATTTTGTATACATTGTAAAAATGTCTGTAACGGACAAAAGCAAAAGAGAAACCGAAAATATCGACACAATTCTCTCATTCAACGACTGATGTTGTTTTGTAGGCTACGATAATTTGACACAATTCATCACTGTCACCATTAAAACAGTACACATCATAAGTATCAAAGAAAATTCATCCCTGTTGACATTTGAATGAACTTAGGACTGAAGTTGTAATGGTTCTAACTTTTTACCAAAAACCTCATGTCTCTGTGCCAACATTATGTACTATTGTTTAGATTTAAGATGTCACAAATGCCATTTATGAAATCAAACCAACTTTCACAAATCAAAGCATATTCATTTTACAAAATAAGGATGAAACCGATTGTTGAAATGACATTCTATTTCAACAGTCCTTGACAATTATTAACAATTATTGACAAAAAAACTAAACATAGATTTTAGATAGAAGGGTAAGTCTTTTGGTTAAATCCATTAGATAAAAATGTCTTTGCTCTAAATACATAAGTAAGGATGTTTTAAGTTTTTCATTTTTGAATTTAAAAAATGGTTATTTTTAATAGCAAAGTCATGGAAATTCCTCTAAATCATTGAAAATGTTGTTATCCTTTGGATACAATATGTTCATGACAAATAAGAACTTACCTAGATTGGTGCCCAGGAGGAACACGAACACCACACCGTCTAGGAATGTCATGCTTGGTCTTTGTTTCTGTGGTAAAATTAGGCTGATTTGGATGATGAGAATAACATGAAAGTGTTGTTTCAGACGCTATGAGGATCTATGAGCACACCAGACAGATGTGGCCTTTTGTGTGTAATGCGTACAGACGAAATGACAGGAAATACAAATCACAAATGATAGCCCTTGCCCTTTGCCTAAAGTGTATGTAAAAGTTGAAAGGTGAAAATGGTGGTAGAATTAGAAAAAACATCATGTTTGACGTGATTTGAATTGGTGCATTGAGGGGAAAGAGCCGTGAATTGCCGTGAATTGATATAAGTGACCTTTCTCTGCCACTTTATTTCTTTATGTTCTTTATATCTAGCAATTGATTCTTAAATGGATCCCCGAGGCTGTAATTGGGTACTTAAGAATTGATTTATGTACCACGAAACCCCAAACACATTATATTTCAACCATAACGGTAAAAAAAGCTAAAACATGCATATGTAAGACAAACAAGACTGTAGACGACGTTATATGTTCACCATGTGTGTAAAGGTAGAAGATGAAATTTATGGTTAAAGGTCACACGTAATATTTCATTATCATAAATAATATAATTATGTATGTAAGTAAGTTCATTGGAGGATGAACAAATAATGAAAGAGGCATGAAAGATAAAATAATTTGTGTCTTATATAATGTAAGATGTAATCATTTATTGACAGAGAAAGAGTTTAATATTCGAACTGTACAAAAATCCCTTCTACAATTAATTATGGCAGGACAGTTTCAAATCCTACGACCAAAGTTAATATCAGGATGAATTAATCGTATCCTTGAAGAATTTTCTTGATTAAGCTACTGCCCACCCAAACTAGATTAATGAATCTGTAAATTTGAGCAAACTTTGTCCATATTACCAAATGTTTGTTTAACCCCTGTTGATGATTGTTGAGGAAGAATGAGGCAGTGTTTCTGAAAGTGGAAGAAAGGATAAATGATAATCTTTGTATTTCTTTCGAGTTATCGATTTATATGTAAAAGTCTATATATCAAAGTCTAACTTGAAGAAGCCATCATGGCAGAAAGCGCTTGTTAGCAAATGTGAATGTGATTATGTACCTAATTCTACAATAACATTACCAGGGATCGTTTCCCTGATGAGTCAATACTATTGACGAAATACTAGTATCGGATTAAAATGATTCTGCAAACGACTATGTGAAGTATATTATATTCAATCTATATGTGACCTTGCGTTTGAACCAATTCAACTTTTCATATATATATATATATATATATATATGTAAAAAGGTGAAAGGTCGCACGTGAAGTAAATGTATATTTGAAAAAAATGAAATACTTCAGACGACACTATGTATATATATATAAAGTATAATTGTATTTTATTCAATTATTTCTCATGTACAGACGTTTCTTTGGTATATAAGTGAAATTTATGACAGGCTAGAATATGTAACCGTTGGACAAATTGACATGTGTTGTTTATTCACATATATACTAACTCATATACATAGTCATAACATTTCGACATATCCACAATTCTCTGCAATTTGAAAATGTCAAAGGGGGTCTTTACCGCAGTAAACGTTTTAAAAAATTAAACGTCAACTAACAAAATGGCAAACATTTAAAGTGATTCATAATATGATAATTTGGAGCAATTACTGCCTAAATACCATGTTCTTGTAAGTACAGCTTTATCAAGTGATAACAGTTTGAAAACTGAGCTGAAATATTTCGAGCGTCAATTCAAAATGAGGGTGATGATTTTATTTATGATGTTCGTGATTTCAGGTAAGTTTTCAAAGAATATCTACTGGATAGACATGTATGATATACAGGGATAATGTTTATTTAATTCGCAGTTTATCAACAGCCATTTTGGTTCCGTTTTAAGAGTAAATCAGCAATTATTTTGACATTAGAAATAAAACTTCAATCCTTAGGTTGTGATCCAGATTTACGAAATCTTGGTCTCCAAAATACTGTATAAATTCGTCCATCCGTGTTGATGTTTGATAAAAATCTTGTCTAAAAAGACAAGGTAAGATGGTTAAGACCCTATTGTGTTTTAGTGATTATATATTGCGGATGGTCAGTTTTCTTTAAGCATTATTTATATTCACAAACAACGCGTTGAATGACTTTCAGTGAAGATATGAAAGATAACACGTATGTGATATGTGACAACTACAGTGTAATAGTTCAACAGGTCGAAATCACAATCTAATATACATGTGACATTCAGTTATGTAAAATATGAAACATTATCAACTGCCATTTTATATTTACTATGCGCTCATCCAAAACTTAAATGTGTGGGTACACTGCGATTTCGCAATAGACTCCTTTTGAAGTATTCAGATAACTATGTTGACACAGTTACATTGCAAAATATTACAATCACATATGCATTAGAGCCTCCGTTTGATTTAAAAATCAATATCGACGAATATATATTTATGACACAGATTATTCTGATAAACTCGAGTATTGCTAAAGATATTTTATGTTCAAAATCAACCATCCACCAATATAATATTGACTACGTTTGATCTTGGTCTTCATCACTCAGTCTGAATTACGGATAGCGAGACATTAAATCTTATTATCATTGCTAAAATTTTGCGGATGGAAATACGAATGTGGACAATGTACTCTCATTCAATTGTTAGATGTAGCTAGGGTGAGCTTCACCATGATGACCCACTGCTTAGAATGACGTTATTTAATCCATAATTTCAGGGACAAGAGGGGAGTTTGTAATCCCCGAGGAGTGTAAGCCGTGGACTCAGGAATGTTTCCCGGTTCTCTACGAGAGCGAAACTGCTGCCATTAACGTTCTCTTTGATCCACCGTCTGTTGTCAGAAACGGTGTCATAAATCTAGACTGCTCGTGAGTTGGATTTCTTTCGAACTTAAAATTTGAATCAAATAGACAGTGATTCATGATTTTTTTGGCGGTGCCGTTAAATTTTTTTGGTAGAATATCGAATATTTCATGAATATTTCTTATCTTTTCCCATATTGAACTAAAGTTACTAAAAGTACATGACTTTTGTGTATATAATTGCAAAACAATATTAAAAGAAGGCCACTGTCAGCACTTTGAGTTATGTCACATTAACGTTATGCCTCATCTACGTCTCGTGATTGATTTAATCATAGCACTTAAAATCCAAGATACTTAATCTTTCTGCCACTTTATGTCCAGTAACTTTGTTCTGATGAACTTTTCAGAGCTGATGAAGACGCCAAGGTACAGCATTGTGTGGACACCGACAACTTAATCTGCTCTCTTCCCATCATGGCTGCGGGTTTGGCAGCAATCAGATCGTATGTCTGTACAAATCAAAATAGTAAGTAATTAGAACACTGTAATTTTAATCCTCATAAAAATACCTAATTATTTTAATATCGAAAAGAAAACGGTTTGCATTCTCTTGTTGTCGTCAAAGATTGAAAGACCACATTTTCTTATACTTAAGAAGCAATCTAAACATCTGTTTACATCTGCATTTGCTTAACAGCTGATAGGATGATAGGTTGATAGGTTATAGGTTATAGGTTATAGAAAAAGACCTGAAGACCTAAGAACTCTTGCTGCAGTCCTATAGTTTCATATAAAAGTTGCGTTGCCCACATGGTAAGCATTACATATTACCCAGATATCAATCACGTTTTTTTTCCTTTCCTGCAACCGTGCCAAAGTATTTATTACGTTCATATGTAGTATAATAATACACCTGTCTTTTAGTGAAACCGAACAAATAAGAACGGAAATCCATTTATGTCGTAATGTATCATATCAAAAGTGTAAAAAAATGCCAAGATGTTTGCTAAAGTGTATATAGATGTTAAACATTCAAAACACAATAAGCTTGTCAAAAAAACATACAAACAGTAGGTCATATTAATTTCATTTCCATGCTACATGATATAGCGGACATTGCGTCCTAGCGTGGCACACTAGATCGGCCTGTTCAATATGTGCAACAAAGAATATATTTTTTTGAGTTGATTTCATGAGTTGGCTGACTGTGAACATTATTCTGTTTTAACTATAAATGATTTGTAGACTTCCTGGCATCAGCTCCATGTTTGAATAGTGCCGGGTTTGAGGCTGCCTGGGCGCTGTGCTTGAATGGTGAACTTCAACAGGGAAATAACTGGTGAGTGGGCACCAATTATTTACCAAATAAAAAGTTGAAATCCTATTATATCAGGATATGGTTAAATCTAGTAAGGGAATTATCATCAAAGGATACTCACTTTAAACAAGAATATCTCTGAGTTTTTCGATATAAAAGTTACACATTGTCTCCTTTCTTGTCATAGTTGACTGTAGGTATCATAGGCCACTCTTTAGTGACCAGGTAATCACTTGAAGATGATGGTCTTAGCAACTTTTACTGTTTCATTTTATTGTAAAAGACTCAGTTTTATGATGACCAGGTGCCATGTAAATGATTAAAGACCTCACAATAGACCGATCCATTAAGCCCCGCCCCTACAGGTTTTCGACCAATCGGCGCGCCGTATTTTTGACCTACCTTCCCACGATCGCTTCCTCGGACATCAACAGGCAACATGGCGGGCTGTCTTCATGACACAGGATTTGCGTCCAGACATTTTACGAAGAAATTGCAGTAATATCAAGTCAATATAGTCGATGGCAGTGTTAGTAACATTGCACAAAGGGTCCTTTATTTCGAAAATATACATCGGAGACAGCATATCCGACTCATATCGGAGATGTATCAATAAAATAACGAGAGGTGAGTGCACCATGCTCGGTTTGTTTACATAAATAAAAGTGTATTTTGGGGGTTATTTCAAGCTAAATTTTCCAGTACAGTAAAATAAGTTGAATTAATTTCAAGGTAAGTTTGCTTCAGGCAAGGTGAATAAATAGAATCAAATATTTTGTTTCAAATAATATATTTCTAAAGGCTTAGTTGAAATCTATCGATAACAGGCATTTGTTCCCCGACAGGTTGGGGGTGAAACAAGTAACCCAATTATTCTAATCAAACATTAAAATTTTTTAAAGCTAAATAGATGTATGAATTGGAATTTCATAGATAAAAACCTAATTTAATGATATTTTTCCAAGTTTCCATTAGATGTGATAGCTATAAATAGAATGTCAGACTAAATAAAAAATAATCTCATGAAAACATTGATGAAATACTATAGCCATTTATTGTTGCTCGATTTCACAACATAGAAATCAGGGCCCATTGACGCGACAGAGGACCTGTTTTCGCGTGATCAAATATTTTTAAACAGTTATTTTGTTCCAATTTCTGCAGTTACATTATCAATAGACTGTATTTTCAATATTTCAACCGTTTCTGAGACATGGCAAATCTCTAAGTAGCCGTAGTCGTCGGCAGAATACTCGTACTCAAAAACACATGTGTCGGACACTTCCGCATGTTTGTCCGAGGTTTGCGGTTGCTAGGGGCGGTCATTAGGGGGCGGGGCTTAATGGATCGGTCTATTACAAGGATGTGGATAAATCTTGTAAGGGAATTATCATCATAGAGTACTTTTAAAAAAACCCAAATAGTCATAATTGTCTGGAGGTATCATAGGCCACTCTTTAGTGAAAGGTCCGGAAAATCACTTGAAGATGATGGTTTAAGCAAATTTTACTGTTTCATTTTATCTAATCTTATGATCACTTCATTTAACACAAAACACATTTTATATGAAAGTAAATCATCAAGAAATAGATAGGGTAAATACATAAAGGTCAGGATATCCTTTTATACTTTGGACGGTATTCTATCTCATATGCCTCGACTATGTATAGGGTAAATTGGGTTGAAGGTGTTCTTGAAGGGGAAGTTTCACGTTTTAAAAGGGTCAAACTTCTCATTGATCAACCCGGTCATCCGTAGCTGTAGAAAAAATTACCAAGTATCAAGCAAAAACTCTTGGTAGCCATTTTTATTTGAGGCAGGCAAATGATTAGCATAGTTTGAACTTGATAGGCTCTCTTCTTATGATAAGAAATCATTGTCTGGTAGCATTTATTTTCGTTTTCAAGAGCTCATTTTCTTTAGCTTGTGCTACTGCCCGTTGAAAATCTTAAGCTTGTAAGAAATCCCTAGTTCTCGCGCAGACTTTCTTGAGTGGTTCATGGTCACGTGATGCTACATTAGAGTAATATTGGTGTTTTCAGTGCTGAAAGTCGATGGAATTGTGTGAGAACGAGACTTACCACAGCTGAACAGTGTTCCACATCCGACACAGAGCTCATCACTGGCCTCCTCGACGTTCTGAGATCTTTCATTCCCGCAGAATTATTGCGTCCCTGTCTGTAGCAGATTTAACAACCTTGACCTACATAAGGGCTCTATTCACATGAAAAAACACCAAAACGTTGTTAGGTTTATCCATAACTTCTATCACATAAAAGAGTCTATCTTTCGGATTTGAGAATGCATTTTGAGTCATTTTATTACGTAAAATCGTTGTGAGTAAAAATTGGCTCATACACCTCTTGAATCGACTATGCATAGGGCAAATTGAGTTGAAGGTGTTCTTAAAGAGGAAGTTTCACGTTTTCAAAGGGTCAAACTTCTCATTAATCAACCTGGTCATCCGTAGCCGTAGAAGAAATTATCACGTGTCAAGCAAAAACCTCTTGATGGCCATTTTTATTTGAGGTAGGCAAATGATTAGCATAGCTTCAACTTGATACGCCCTCTAGAATGCTTCTGCCAAAGTTCTTCCAGAGAGTTCGTGAAAGGATGATTAGAACTATGATAATATCGTCTTGAAGAATGCATAATTAAAAACTTGAAAATGATTTATATTGATTAAATGAACAAAATTGACTTCCTCACCTTGGAGACTCATTTATTCAAGCCATCACATTCATCAGTCACTTAATCTACAGATTATGCGATGTTGTTCAAAATCAAAATGAGGCCTTACATGTCACGAAGTTTAAGATCTCTTAAGGTTAATAATGACTCGAGTGTTTTTGTGAATTTTGCTGTTGGGTATTATTGGCCATAACTGTAACATTTGAGAACAAATAAACATCTCCTCTATGTGTTTGATGTATTGGATTGAGATCCCTGAACAGAATCATCAGGTATATATCCATTAAGAAGTAATGATATTTTCCTCATCTTATTTTCTAGTATCGTGGAAGTATCGTGGAGGTATAGTTGAAGTATCACTGAAGTATCATCGGAGTATCAGTAATCAATGAATCTCAGTAAGGAATGAGTATTAAACTCTAAAATGAGAAGAGAAAAATATTTGTCCTTTTACATTTTGCCTCAATTGAGATCCATTTAGACTAAACCTCGGTGATTTGATCGAATTTTATATGTATCGAACTCTATTGAGGTATGGCAGATCAAGTTTTGAACAATTATGGAACGAGAACTGATAGTGGAAGATGACTTGTCCTTTGTTGCTTTATCTGCTTGTTTCGATAACTCTCCAAAACAAGTAAGTAAAGTGGACCTTTCACTCATGGCACTTTTCTGTTTATCATTTACAACATTGTGGAAAGTGTAGGCATACATCTTTGACATAAACATTAATATCACCTGAAATTCAACTGCATAAGAAATCGTTTGGCCTTTGCTGGGATTGTATACTCGAAATTGTAGATGTTTAATTTTTCTTAAGTGATAAATAATAGGATATTGTATTTATTTTTCTTTTCATCATGAAAATACTTAAATGCATGTGTTTCATTTGAAATTTACGATTTCTTCAGAAGAAAGTTCATTTTTAAATCCGAAAGATTAAATCCTAAATGTTTATTATTTCCACGTGTCTTTAAAATTTGTATGAAATCCATTTCTTAACAACAGGCAATACGGCCCAAATTAACGCTTCTGTCAGTTTGTACCAGGAAGCCTTCGGGTGTTTGAGGTATATAGAGCTCAGCCTGTCTATCAGTCCAAACAATACTGAAAATTATACCAAATCATCCTTAGAAATACGGGATATTCTTGATATTCACTACATGTATTGTTATGCTAATTTCCTTCCCTACCTGGTTGACATACACATTGTGCAATTTGTGTATGCATTTGAAGGATTGCATACTGATTTTGAATGTTTTATGCTTTCGATGAACGATTTATATGTGAACAACGAACATTTTCTAATAGTTTGTCTTTTACAATTATTTCAAACACAAGCTGTTAACAAATTGTGGTTACATTGAATATGATAAACTAATGAGGTGTTTTCGTGCCATCTATGTTCCTTGATAAATGCAAGTGTGATCATGAATCGAGTTGAAAAAGTTGGAGATAGTGCAAGGATGAAATTAGCCAGTCGTCTTAGCCGGATCATGTAATGCTGAAGGCGTGGAAAGTTATCTACACTGCTAATTTCAGAGGGATGACCTAACGGATAACAAGTTTCTGGTGAAGGAATATACACATAGTATGAGTTTTTGATTGCTTTTTATTTTCCTTGTAAACATGTATCAATTGATTTTATTACGAGTGAGAATAGTTATCCCTTCTCTTCAATTGATATATGTGTAGTGTCGACAAACACTTCCAAGATGTAAGATAGTGGGACTGAAATAAAAAATATTTCAAAGGTTAACACCGCATTTTCAATTTATAAACAGTTATAAGCAAATTATCGGAAATACAATTGCATAGATCCATACGTTTGTTCAGTTACATCTTACCGATAAATTCACTTGTAGTTTAATTTCTTCTGATGTCAAGTTAAATTTTATCAATTTCACTTAAATGATAACAATTTAAAAATCAGTTTATGAAATAACATTTAATGTATGCTTAATGTAACCTAAAAGAGAACAAGATAAAATTTACAGATACACTTAAAGTCAATTGAATATTTTTGCAGGCGTTGAATAAAATACTCCAACATGAGAGAATGGAGTTACATGGAAATCTCGTTACAACTTTTTTTGAAGAAAAAGAAGCCATCTAGACTTAACCTAACTTGATCAAGGTTACCTAGACTTAACCTAACTTGATCAAGGTTACCTAGACTTAACCTAACTTGATCAAGGTTACCTAGACTTAACCTAACTTGATCAAGGTTACCTAGACTTAACCTAACTTGATCAAGGTTACCTAGACTTAACCTAACTTGATCAAGGTTACCTAGACTTAACCTAACTTGATCAAGGTTACCTAGACTTAACCTAACTTGATCAAGGTTACCTAGACTTAACCTAACTTGATCAAGGTTACCTAGACTTAACCTAACTTGATCAAGGTTACCTAGACTTAACCTAACTTGATCAAGGTTACCTAGACTTAACCTAACTTGATCAAGGTTACCTAGACTTAACCTAACTTGATCAAGGTTACCTAGACTTAACCACCTCGACCAAGTGCACCCGGACTAAACCCACCTGGATAAAGGGCACCCGAACTTAACTCACAAGGATAAAGGTAACCCAGACTAAACCCAACTTGACATCCCGACTAAATCCACGCGGATAAAGGTAACCCAGACTAAACCAAACTGGACAAAAGCCCTTCTGACAAAAACCCACCATGTGCAAATACCACAAAAGACAAAAGTCCTGAGAAAAACCCACCTTGTACAAATACCACTAAAGACAAAAGTCCTTCTGAGAAAAACCCACCTTGTTGAAATACCACCAAAGACAAAAGTCCTTCTGAGAAAAACTTTACATTCTACAAATACCACCAAAGACAAAAGCCATCCTAAGAAAAAACCACCTTGTAAAAATGCTACACCAACCAAGACAAAATTAAAGTCCATCTGAGTAAAACTCACCTTGTGCAAATACCACCCAAGACATGAGCCACCCTGAGAAAACACGCCAGCAGCAATAGTAAAATGGAGTGTCTCGTCTGAATTTAAAGATATTCATAGACATCCTCTTTTACCTCAACTGAATATGACTTTTAGGCCTCAGTGCCACTTGCATAGCCAGATGACCACATTTTGTGCACATTTTTAAAATATCGATTACAATTTTCATATCAAATATCACAAAGTAAGTTTCATGACATATAAATTTATATGGTCATGCCAATATTACAGTTGTACAAGGTACAAGGTAATAATAATGATAATAATAATATTAAAAAAATAATAATCTGTTTAGGGTGAGGAGAAAGTCAGAGGAGGATCTTCGCTGGGGTACATACACTGAGATGAGCTGCTTAAGATAATCTGGAAAGTTAGTGTTGTGAAGGCAGTCATGAGTTAGGACGAGAATCTTAAAGGAAATTCTGGCAGGGATTGGCAACCAGTGTAGAGATTTTAATACTGGAATGATATGGTCACGGTGTGGAGTGTGTGTGATACATCTGGCAGCAGCATTTTGTATCTGCTGTAGTTTCTGATCTGTTTTAGATGGTAGATTAGCAAATAAAGAGTTACAGAAGTCAAGTTTAAAGTGACGAGGCAGTGCATGAGAAGTTTACAGGTGTCAGTGTCAAGGTAGTGGCGGACTCTGCTGATGTTAAAGGTGTTGAAGTAGCATGCTCTACTGATTGCGGTGATGTGGGCATCCAAGGACATGCTTGAGTCAAGAATGATGCCAAGATTCCTGGCACTCTCCGATGGTTTGACAACTGTATGGCCAATATGAAGAATAGGTGATGTAGAATCATTCTTCATCTTTATCAGATGATTCTTTGAGCCAATGAGCAGGATCTCTGTCTTATCCTCATTAAGCATTAGACAGTTTGAGACCATCCATGATTTAATCTCGTCAATACACAGCTCAAGTTTGTCGATCATGAAAGACATGTCATTAGACTCAAATGCTATGTAGAGTTGTGTGTCGTCCGCATATATGTAGAAACCAATAGAATATTTTCTGATAATGTCCCGAGTGGGAAGAGTGTATATGGTAAACAAAAGTGGGCCGAGAACTGATCCTTGGGGGACACCGTAAAGTAATGGCAACTTTGTTGATTGTACATCTCCAATTTTGACTGATTGTGTGCATATGCATATATGATGAGAGTGCAGTTCCTGTGATTGCGATGCGATGTTCAAGTCGATGTAGGAGCAAGGTATGATCTATTGTATGAAAACCACTAGAAAGATCAAGAAGCACAAGGGCTGTCAAGTTCTTCCGCCCCATATTGACATCGGCTCATTGTTTATCGGCTCCAGGTTTCTTTAAGGCTGGTGTGACTACTGCATGTTTGAAAACGCAGGGAACAGTTCCAGAGCAAAGCGATGAATTCATTATGTCCCAAACTGCAGTAGCTAGATAATGTGACACGGACTTGAATAACCAGGTAGGGACAGGTTCTAGCTGAAAAGACTTGGATGGCGCATTTTTCATGATATCCTGTACTTGTTCAACAGAAACATGCCCAAAGTTTTTAAGCACATTGCCAGAGAACACACCTTCATCTGCAGCAGAACTAAATTGACTCCCAATGTTATCAAGATTGGTTCTTATCCGACTTATTTTGTCCTGAAAGAATTTGCAAAATTGTCAGCTATAGCCTTATCATTACTGTGTTCCGGAAGCTTTTGTTCAGAATTGCCTTTTAGAAGCTGGTTCAGCAGTTTGTACAGTTCTTTAGTGTTGTTCTTATTGTTAGTAATGCAGTCTGATACGAACTTTCGCTTTGCTGATCTCAATGCTGAATTCACTTTATTTTTTGCAACCTTGTATATCTGACGATGAACTTCAAGTTTGCTTCTACGCCAAGTCTTTTCAGCTGATCTCCACTTATGTTTCAAGTGTCTGACCTCATCACCATACCAACTTGTATTGTGACGGACAATGATTGAACGTTTCTTGATAGGAGCGTGGCTGTCAAGAATGTCTCCTAGACTACCCATTAGTATTTTACACTTGGAGTCAGGTTTTGAAAAGTCAAGAGTCATTTCAAGCAGATAATGGTTCGAAATCTGTTTATCTGAAACATCTTTAATTTTGATGACGTCATCATTTTCTCTTGTAATAACAAGATCCAGAGTATGACCATGTCTGTGAGTGGCTGTGTTCACATGTTGTTGAAGATTAGCAGATGATAAGAGCTGGAGTTCACATGTTGTTGAAGATTAGCAGATGATAAGAGCTGGAGTTCACATGTTGTTGAAGATTAGCAGATGATAAGAGCTGGAGTTCACATGTTGTTGAAGATTAGCAGATGATAAGAGCTGGAGTTCACATGTTGTTGAAGATTAGCAGATGATAAGAGCTGGAGTTCACATGTTGTTGAAGATTAGCAGATGATAAGAGCTGGAGTTCACATGTTGTTGAAGATTAGCAGATGATAAGAGCTGAAGGAAATTCCGTGAAAATTTGTCAACACTTTTGTCAACATGAATATTAAAATCTCCAACGATCAGAAGATGCCCATGTGAGATAGTAACTGTTTCAATTAGTTCTTAAATTTCAGTGGTACTCATGTCATTAGAGAAATCATTTTTCTTTGAGGGTGGAGGTCTGTAGACAATGATAAGTTTGGGCTGTTGATTCCTGATGCCTAAAGTGATATCAAGAACCTCAAGAATCTTGAAGACAGGGACATTAGAGGATTTATTTTACCATGGAGCTTTTGTAAACAACTGCTACACCACCACCTCGGCTATGCTGTCTTTTATTTGTAAATATTTTGTATTCTTCAGGTACTAATTCAGACAGAACAGCATTGTCGCTGTCCCTCAACCATGTTTCAGTCACAGCGAAGATATCAAAATCATTCTCTAAAATCAGGTCATGGAGACACAATGATTTGTTCCGTGCGGACTGAGCATTTTGAAGACCAATATAAAATTCCTATGGCGAAAAAGGCTTGCAAATGTTATCTGTGAGAGTTGTGAGATTAAAGGAATTCACGACACCTGAGTTTTGAAGGGAATCATCCTTGAATGAGGTGACTACTGGAATCCGTCTCCTTGATCCTCCACGACAGCCCCTTTTCGTTGCAGGATGTCCACAAATTCCAAGATGCTTAAGTTTTGTCCACAGTTTACTGTCCAAACGACCATAAGACTTGTCCCTCAGGTGTAAGCAAGTATCTCTGAATTGCTGATAGTTTGTACAGCTTGCAGGGACAGCCATCGTTTCAAAACAAAAGGCAATGTCCTTAGTAGTGAGTACACCAAAGCCAAGCCCACTTTGACTTGAAAGAGTTGTTGTGAAATTTATTAGTCCACATATCATAAATTCCATAACTTGAATCCACAAAAATAGCTTGAATAGTAAATCTTAGTATACTTATAAAACTTATTGCCAAAATTTCATGAATGTGAGAGAGTCCTGTCGGCAGATATTTGAGATAGTATGGAGAGCATTTTGCACTGCTGCTGACTGCGCAGAAGCACTCCACTTCACTTCATCAATACCATATAATTTTATCATATGATATATTATAAATAACCTATAATGTTATCAAGAAAAAGATACATACTGATGTTTTGCATCAACGTTAGTCTTAGATAAAAATAAATAAATAAATATATAAATAAGTCATATGATAAAGAGTAAGTGAATGGTATTTGCCCTGGATGATATGTGTCGGGTAGCAGTGTCTGGGCGGATTTCAAATCTTACAAAGAAAACGGAAGGTTTTGATGAAAATAATCTGCTTACCATTTCCGAGCAACTGTTTTCAGCACTGGTAATCATCGATTCGCTGAAAGTGCCTCATTTCAGCGTTTGTCATTTTTGAAAAAAACCTGACATGTCTAGCACTGCATTCTGGAACTCCCGGCAAGGTCTGCTCAACACATTGCGCAAAGTTACTGGAATAAAGAAGAGGACGATATTAACACTACTTCTCTCGCAAGGTATTAAGCACACCAGTCTCTACCATCGTCATACAACAGCTCAACATACACACAGCTCTAAGTTGGCTCACATATTGATGTGTCTAGGTCATATATAATATAATATTAAACAATTATTGACTTCCAGCGAAGCCGAGGTGAATATCACATGTCCAAGGTCGATAAATCATTGGATCAACCGAGTCTGAAGTCTATAATTGTTTTATTATATGAAATAGTTCTTAAATTACCATTCTTCTGCTATTTCCGGTAGACCGGGATTTTCGAAATCTATTTTTATCCACCGGAGGTACCGGTATTTGGATTGTTATATCAACCTCTCGCGATCCACACAGGTTGACACGGCTTGACGTCATTGCTGTCATGTGACCAAGTAGGCCAATCAGAAAGACGGAAATAATCCATTTATATAATAATAGCTGATATCATGATGTTGTGATTACACTTTAACGTGTAGCAAGAAATACCCTTTGGTCATGCTCAACGAAATTAATCTTTATCTCCATAGGGGCGTATCGCATATTTTTTACTATCGTTGAAGGAGTAGAACTTACCAAAATGTACAGTCTCGCAGGGAATGATTCTTCTCGATGTTCGTCCAGCACTGTCTTCCAGAGGTGAACACTGAATTGGAAAAAGAAAACAATTCTGAACATAATTCTATAAGATTGAGGACCTGTTGACTCTTTCATGTACGTTGACTGCCATGCTACGTAATTATGCGTACAATGGCGGAGTCTTTAGCATCCCATTGACACTTGCATGCAACCACGGCACGTTCTGGTATGCTCACGTGCATAACGTCACGGTCAATCTGGGTACCATTGCGGTAATGTAAAATATAGCTGTTAAAACTCTTAACACTAGTAACAAGATTGTGTTTCACCGGGGCATACATTTTCTTTTTTTCGAAAAACAACAGCTATGTGTTACCTTCGGATTGATTACAAGCATGTTGTTCAATTGTAATTTTGACACGGAGTTCCAACCATCCGCTTTCATCCCTGCAGGTATCATCCAAGTTTTCTTCGCAGGTATTCTGATTTCCAACAGCACTGAAAGATGAACAAACGTTTTAAACACAGCTCAAAATGTGCTCAAAAATTACACAGAAGGATATTGATCAAGCATACGATAGTTTTGTGTCAGTTATGAAATGTGAAATGGAAAGAACTCTGCCAAATAGGACAGTAGTACACTCAGTAGGGAAACACAAGCAACACCGACACAGAAAGAAGCCATGGTGGTCCGATAACCTATCTACCTTATGGAATGAGATGAGTAAAGCTGAGAGAGACTGGTGTAAATGTTATGGAGCTCGTAAACATGTGTTTCGTGCCATATATACACAGAAGAGAAAACTTTTTGATAATGCAGCAAAGCGGGCGAAACGACGTCATACTACCGACACTGTTAACGAGTTGGATAGAATGTGTGATGAAGGGGACTCTGAGTTCTGGAGGAAAATTGGAAAGGTTGGTGTTGGACAGAACCGTATGAAAAGTATTCCAATGGAAGTTCGACTTGATGACGGGAGTCTGTGTGGAGACAGAGATATTGTACTGGAGACATGGAGACAGAAGTATGAGTCATTACTACATGGAGATGGAACCGGAGACGTATTAACAGACAGTCATGTTGCCGGGGAAGTACAAGAGCGAACGTTCAACAATCCCATAACGTTAGAGGAAGTTGTGTGGTCTTTAAAGTCTGCAAAAAGTGGCAAGTCGCCGGGATGTGACGAGATTCCTGTTGATGTTTTTAAGAATGGCCAATGCACTAACTTTTTACTGAAGATGTTTAACAGCTGTTTCCTAAATGGACGTATCCCAACAGAATGGACAAGAGGAATAATCAACCCGATCCCGAAGTCTTCAACTGCTGACAGATATGACCCTTTGAGCTACCGCGGTATCACCCTGACAAACTCCACGTACAAGCTCTACTGCGCTATTTTGAACAGAAGATTGAACCAGTTTGCAGAAAATAACGATATAATATGTGAAGAACAAAATGGCTTTCGGAAAGGCAGATCGACCCAAGAACAGATATCCATTTTAACTTCTATAATAGAGTCCAGAAAATCCAAGAAAAAGACTACCTTTGCTGCTTTTATCGACTTTTATAAGGCTTATGATGGCATTGATAGGGATTTACTATGGAAAAAGCTACCGAAAGTTGGACTGCAAGGAAGGCTTTATAATGCTGTGACGTCATTATATCGTGATGTTAAGTGCTGTGTGAGGTTAAACGGGCAGTTATCCGGATGGTTCGATGTTCAAACTGGACTGAAGCAAGGATGTCTTTTATCCCCAGTCTTATTCAATATATACATCAACGACCTTATGGTATATCTCAAGGCTTTGAACATTGGAGTCGATATTGGAAATGAAAAAGTGTGTGTACTGGCTTATGCAGACGATCTTGTGTTATTGGCAGAAACTGAAAATGACCTCAATGTCCTATTGGACTATTTAAACATGTGGTGTCTCGATAACCGGATGAAGGTTAACCCCAAGAAATCAAAGATCGTGCACTTCCGTAACAAGTCTCTTCCCGTCACAACATCAGTGTTCACCTGTGGATCGGAAATTCTGGAAACCGTCAGCAGCTATAATTACTTGGGCCTGCTGCTCACTGAACACTTGGACTATTCTAATATGGCTAAAGCAGTGGCAAATTCAGCTAACAGGGCCCTAGGATTGTTAATATCCAAGTTCAAGGCTCTAGGCGGAATGCGCTATCAGACGTATACCAAGTTGTTTAATTCGATGGTTTGGTCTGTTATCGACTATGGTTCAGCTATATGGGGCACTTCAAATCGGCCATGCATTAATGCAGTCCAGAATAGAGCGATGAAGTTTTACATGGGACTATACAGGTTTGCTCCTAATAACGCCGTTCTTGGAGATATGGGATGGTGCCCCCCAATCGTGAAACAATGGACCAGTGTTACCAGGCTCTACTGTCGTCTTAGTTGTCTCACACCATCAAGGCTTTCCTCCAGAGTTTTCAAGTGGGCAAGTGAACTCGCTATTGCTAAGACGAGGAATTGGATATTTAGAGTTCGAGACCACTTCAAGAAAATAGGGCTTGACCACGTCGTAGATATCAGAAATGGACACTGTACTAGGCACGTTTTAACCATTCTAAATGAAAAGATGTGGAAGACGTTTTTAGAAGACTGGAAAACCGAATTGACAAACGAAGTTGGGAGGAGAGGAAGCGGCAATAAATTACGGGTATACAGATCTTTCAAAGAACATTTTGGATGCGAGGAGTATATAAGGAAGGATCTGGTACGCTCCCATAGACGAGCACTTGCCCTGTTTCGTTGTGGGACTGCTCCTATACAGGTTGAACTCGGCCGCTACAACAACACTCCCCTGGAAGACCGAAGATGTTTTCACTGCCAAGATAAGGTTGAAGATGAATTCCACGTCTTGCTACATTGTCCGCTGTATACGGCAATAAGAAAACCCCTTTTTACTGCGTGTCAATCACAATGGAATCTTTTTAATACTGCAACCGACCTTGAACGACTCTCGTTTATTTTAGCTTGCCCAAGTGTTTTTAGAATAAGTGCCAGAAGCTGCAAACTAATTTTAGAACAACGCCGCAAAGTTTTATTAAAATAATGAAGTTCTACCTTTTTAATCAATTTATACCTTATTTATATGTTAATGTAAATTTACCCTTTTAATGGATAATATTTATGTTTTATAGCACATGTGCTCTTTTTAACTTTGTATAATAGTCTCTCATAACCTTTTTTAAGGGTGGCTCGTACATTTTATGTTTTATGCCTTTTTGTATATATGTAAGAGGTGAGACTGAATAAACTATCTGTCTGTCTGTCTGTGTTCTACCTTGGCTCTTGACATCGCCGAGACAATGATATTTACAGGTTTAACAATAAAGCTCTTAACATCGCCGAGACAATGATATTTACAGATTTAACAATAAAATAAAAAACAGTTTGAATTAGGGCTTTAAAATCCGTGAGCAATCATTTAAACGACCAACTCATCAGTAAACTGTACCTGCAGTTGATGTTCAAACTCCCATCGGTGTCAAAAAGTGGACCAAACCATGAAAGAGTTGGCTCTTCTTGCGGCCTGCAGGAAGCCATCTGATCTTTACAGTTTTCAGTTGCGTGTCGTTTTAGAGACATTGCATTGGAAAGCTCTAAAGGGATTGCAAAGTTAAAGAAAGTATGAATACTTGTGAAAAGAAATAAAAGCATACTCCATTTAAGCACATATATTAATGATAAATAAATACGTACCTAGGTTGGTGCCCAGAAGGAGAACAAATACCACACCGGCAAGAAATGTCATGCTTGGTCTTTGTTTCTGTAGTAAATGAGCGCGATGTAGAAGGGGAGGACAATATGAAAGTGTCGTTTCAGAAGCTATTAGAAGATGTGAGCAATGTTATAATGCACATGTGGCCTTTTGTGTTTAAAACATACAAACTAAATGACAGGAAATGCATAAATCACAAAAAACGCTTGCCCTTTGCCTAAACTGCATTATATATTTGAAGTTGCAAAGTTCAAAAACATTTATGTGATAGACATGATCCAGGGTTTTTACAGCATTAACTAGTAGCTTTATTTCAGAGAAACAGAGAGTATCATGGAGTCAAATACACTGATGAAAAAATTGGAAGCAACACCTGGATTGACGATTTGACAAATATATGGGATAAGCATATTGTGTTTTAAACGGAATTATTATAGCTTCAGATTTATATTGTCGAAAGCGTGAGGCTTTATATGGATACTTTACAGCTGTGATTTTTAACTTATGATTCCAAAACACAATATATTTATCTTCGTGCAACTATACATATGATATTGTTTTGTTTTTTGTTTTTTGTTTTTATGATTAATGATATTTTACATTTGTACCATATTTGTACTATAGGCCTGTGGCCTTTAAGTATTGAATAAAGTTATATTGATATTTTTACTCTCAGAAACAGTAAAAAATCCATATCGAAGACAAAGAAGCCAGCAAACAGAAAATAACCTTTTCATGCTCTTTCTACAGTAATTTCAAATTAAATTAATTCTTATCTGAATGTCAAAGGGGTCTTTGAGCAAAATACGTTATTAAAACTGAACTTTAGATGGCAAACACTTAAAGTGAACGCCGGAATCACGATATGATAATTAGGAGCAATTACTGCATATACATCATGTTCTTGTAAAGCTTATTCGAGTGATAACAAAGTTCGAAAGACGAGATTAAACATTTCAAGCGTCAATTTAAAATAAGGTTTCTCGGTGGTCTCTTCAGTTGAAAAGGCGCAGGGAGTCCTTAGAAGATGGCCCATGGTCAGGCAGGCCCTCAGAAGTCACCCAACCGTATGTTATTAGCGCTATCAAAAGAAGAATTTTTGCTGACCGCAGTGTGAAAGTGTCTTAAAGTGTCTTTGGAATGCCAGATATCAGATGGAAGCATTGAAAACATTATTCATGATCATCTTGGTATGAACACAAGATAGACATCAAAGAAAGTTGTGTGGAGCTCTTGGATCTTTATAATGCTTATGAAACCGGGTTTTCGTCTCGTCTGGTGTCAGGTGACGAAACCTGGATCCACCACTGGGACCCTGAAACTAAACTGGAATCCAATCAGTGGAAGCAACCAACTCCCCCCCCCCCCCCCCCCCCCCCCCCCGGTATCGTTATCGGGATCAGCATTGTAGATGCCCATGAGCTCACGACTGGATTCAACTCTCTGGTGGCGATCTTGTTCATTTAAGTATCGTGGCACCCATCATGCAGACACATTGAACATGTGCAGTTCCTCAAGGTACAGACACTTCCATGAGAAATGCCACACTCTGATGATATCTCGTCCACCTTTATTCTACGATCTGACATAATTGAGTCGTGGACCCGTGCAATTATGTCATCTGTAATGGCTTCCACAGGCCTTCCTGACCGTGGGTCATCGTCCAAGGAGTAAAGTAAAAAAGTAGAAAGGCTTATTGACAGGATGGTTGATATGGCGATATTAAACACTAAATTTTTATTGTATTGAATTGTTTCTTATATTTTACAGTAACTGTCAGTCAGTACTCATCAAATAGCACCAATGATGACATGTTTGACTGCAATATTACAGATAGGGTCCCTTTAATATAATAGATTGTTAGCTGTGAAAGTGTTATTTCAGTGCATAAGGTAGAGTTGTCCGCGGGATTATTTGACATCCACTCCATCCGTACAAAAAGAATAATATACAATAAAACGCAATCAGTGAAAACGAATAATATTGATCCGTTGACTGTCCATGCACACTTATATACAGCAAGGAAAACATGCAGTGCAACGATATAGAAACATTACGTCAATTACGAAAATTTAGTTACGAAAAATCGAATTTGACTTACATCATTTTGATATTTCAATATTCTTTACATATCACCTAAACAAATTTTCTTTACTGAAAATAACCTCAACACAGTATGAAGAAAGATATGAACTGAGAGCAAGTCCAGTTGTTTGTTTAGAGGCTCGTGGGACCAGGTGACTGAGCAGTTTAATGGGCCTACTCGAATCAAGAACGGGTTTACTGATGAAAATGGTGTCCGAGAGGTACTTCGTGCATAATATTGGAACACTTAGCCTTGGGTGACCCGCTAAGATGCATACTAAATGTATATACTACTCACTTATTATACATCTATTTCCAAACTTTCCATTATACCTATTTTACCGTAACTTGGATAGGAAGGGGAGTTCACTTCAGCGTAAATTGTCTATATGATTCGGCAATAATCTATTTGCATCACAAAATCAATCACCATTAACGAGCCTGGTTACTCTCAGATCTATCAATAAAATGATTGCGTAATCGATAATCCAAAGTGCTTCCGGGAAAATTCCATTACATGCGTGGCTTTAAGTTGCCTTTATGAGCGAACATTCCTAGTGGATGGATTTAAAAAATGGTAAAGAAAAAACCCAGCATGTGTCACAAATAGTATAACTCACACTACGATCACGTAAAATATTCACGATAAATGTTAATTCTGGTGTGACATGTTTGCTGTCGTGTATTGATTCTCTGGTTGTATATACACCAGCACGCTCACCTGAACAGGTGAGTTGTGGAATACCATCCTGGCTGAGTCGCCGTGCTTAGCTCGCTGCACTTTACAACAATGGCGACTCTCTGGATAACGACGTTAGTAGCTGTTGTCATCGTCAACGTCGTCACCCTTACTAACGTCGCCCATGCTAAGGGTCCTGTTATTAGTAAGTGCTTATTTGTTATATGTTTTTTATATTAAATATATATTTTACCTTAATAATACCACTGAAAACTTATATTAGAATCAATGTTGTTGATTACATATTCTACATGCGTTGCTGTTATCACGTGCACCTTCGTAATATTTATAACAACTTCATCGGCGACAATGAGTCTCTACATTAAAAATGGTAAAACGATATATGGAAATATTACATTTATGAAGATTGCTAGAGAGATGTTTCTTGAAAGTTGCCATTCTGAAAAAAAGTTTGTGAATAATGTTAAAAACTAATGATTTTATGAATGACAATTTACAATTCGGTACCCTATACCAACTTTCGGCCAACTACAGGAAGGGATGCTAGGGGGTGTGATCTTTTTTGTGGTAAACATTCGTTGATAGGCACTAGGTGAGGTGAGGTGAATTGGGGTTGAACGCCGCTTTCACGAGTATTTCACTTATATCGCGGCTATGCATTAGGGTGTAACCTGCGAGCTTCGGCCGGATCTAGCGAACCATGGGTGGTACTGCGCTGAAATTCAGTGTAGCATTGCACCCATACCTTAGCAGAAGGTAAGGCGTGTTCTGGTAAGGCGTGTAGAACAGTTCTCTACTGCAGGCAAGGTTGCCGAGCCCTTCGCGGCATTCGAACCACGGACCTCATGATCCGAGGCCGAACGCTCTCACCACTGGGCTATCCAAAACGAAAGTTTGAGTGAAAATTTAAATTCGGGGACAGGTTGATTGAAACGTTTAACAAATCAGGCATTTGATCTAATGAGCGTATCATGAAAACGTCAGTAAAACAACAGTCAACGATTGGCAGATTTCTCAGTGTTGTAAAACACCATGCATGGTGAACAATCCTTTCAGATCAAAACCCTTGAATCTGTTTGTAAACGAACCGATTGTGACCAGATACAAAGACGAACGCGCACCTGCCCCCGCATAGTTGCGGTTAAACGCTTTCCTTAAAATTGGATAGATACTTTTAGGCTCTCGGTCTGGGTCCTAGTTCAGCAGTCACTGGGTACCTCATCTTAATGACCAAGCAAAGATCGCTGCGCCTAGTTGCAGCACTACTTCTACGATCTGAAAATATATCTACATCCAATCGAGAGCAGCTGAATCATTGATAATAAATTCTCGACATTTGGCGCTATAAATCTTAACTAGCATAATTATGTTCATCTTATAATCGCAGTACGGTTTGAAAATATGTATTTTCAACATATATTGACGAATACACATTCCAGGCCTACCAAAAAATCCAATTGCAACGAAAAGGGGCGAAACGACCACATTTACAGAGGTTAACGCATCGAAACGTAACAAAATAACATCAATCAGGTGACTATAACGCAAAATGAAACACTCGATACGCTTTCCGTTGAGATTAGATTTTTTCTTTGGTAGACTTGTAACAAATTCATTAAAAAATCCTCAACAATGTACTTGTTATAAAAAAATATATGAATAAATGTACTTGACAATACCGAACGACTCAAATTGTAATTAGGTGAAACTATCAAGAGACATGGAGAATATTTGACATTTCTCATCTAATTATATTCATGTCTCATCGACTTAAGGGGAACAAAATATGTTTGAAAGATACTAAGGTGTAAGTATAGCATGTGTGCTTTACAAGATGACATATTATATACATTTTCTACGAGAAATGTCAAATGTTCCATTTATCATTTTCCCCAAATACACTCTTCACTGACATTCATTCGTTTTTTAAATAAAAGAATTCCTCGATCAAACACGGTCATCTTATGACGTCATTCAATTGAGCTTGATTACTTCGTGGCTGGATCGTAGGCTTGCTAATCTAACTATCTGTAATGCTCTACCCGCCATGACACATAGTCGTTTGGTGTGGTTTGTAAAGTACCGTGGGTGTGGTTTGTATATTACAGTGAGTGTGGTTGGTAAAGTGCAGTGTTTGGTTTTCAGGTACCGTGGTTGTGGTTTGTAAAGTATAGTGTGTTTGGTTTTCAGGTACCGTGGTTGTGGTTTGTAAAGTATAGTGTGTTTGGTTTTCAGGTACCGTGGTTGTGGTTTGTAAAGTACAGTGTGTTTGGTTTTCAGGTACCGTGGTTGTGGTTAGTAAAGTATAGTGTGTTTGTGTGATTTGTCAAGTACAGGTTGTATGATTTGTAATGTACAGTGTGTGTGGTTAGTAAAGTACAGTCTGAGCGGTTTGTAAAGTACCACGCGTGTGTGTGATTTGTAAAGTATAGTGGGTGTGGTTTGTAAAGTACAGTTTGTGTGATTTGTAAAGTACAGTGGGTGTGGTTTGTAAAGTACAGTGTGTGTGGTTCATTCAGTCATTTATTCATAGTCGATTCATGGTGATTTTTAAAGTTGCACGAAAGCACATATATCCATCCCCTTTTCAATAGGTGTAAATGGTTTTCAAAATTCCTGGAACAGCCTTGATTGTTGCATGTAGACAAAAATACATCTTTGCAAAATAAATCTTATTGGGTATATGTCCCTTCCTGGGAGTTCCTTGTCGTATTTCCAACGGTGATGTTGTCTTACACGCAAGCGTTTTTATATAATATGCAGCAGCCGAATGACTTTCTACACAAGTTAGTGTGAGGTGGCAGTTTAATAATAAAGGTATCTAGGCATCCCGACTCTCCTTCTGTTTACGTTTAAACTTTCAAATGTATTTCAGTGCAACTGGTAATTGCACCAACAAGTAAAGAATGCTGAATTGATTCAGAATTGATCAAATCATTTTGAAAATACACGACGTGAGTTTTCATTCTAACATATTTAGATAGGTTAAGACATTTTCCCGTAGACAGATTTAAACTTGATCTAAGATCTCCTTGTTGGTAAAACACTGCAGCTGGTAAAATTGATAATCCACACTTTGCAATCTTCGAGATGGAATTAAATTATATTTTGTTTTTTAATTTAAGAACTGTTATTCTGATTTTCTGTCCCAGGCTACGAAAGCATAAATGTTACATTGTATTAGAATGTACAAATCTGGAACAATATCTGAAAGAAGAACGTTCATGTTGTCATCGGTTTCGGTAGGCACTTGAGCTAGAAATGGTTCAGTTTTAAGGATTAAAACATATGAGAGACACATAATTGAATGGAATAAGAAAGAAAAATATAATTGTTTCAAATCTGATTTAAATGAAATGGCACGAAACTTTAGTTCATGTTGTTATTAGTTTCCAAGAAACCAACTAATGCAAGATTATTTTTACCAATTTCATGAAAATAATATGAAATCTCCGCTATTGGTACCATAGTCTCAGTTAGACGAGACGTGTACACAGGATTAAATTACTGCGTCAAGGATATTAAGTGACTAATGACATTATTTTTTCTAAACAATGGCATTAAAGAAATTAATCGGGTCTAGAAACCCCTTCATGGCGTCCAAGTATTAGTTAACATTAACGCAATAAAACACATCAAGTGAATAAAACGCTGCATCGAAGATTTTAATTGGCTCGTTAGAACTGTTTCTATAAAGATGGCATATGTTTAAAGGACAGCGTTTGTATTGATACCATCAGTCTGGAACTCTCTGATGAAGGACATTTTCATCCATAATGAGCTGACCAACCCGACATCGACGTCCCTGTAGACTATGCGATAGAAGGATGAGTCTATTTGCTTTACAGGGGATCAATCAAAAGCACATCGGAATCATCTGGCGTTGTTCCCAACCAAAGCATTACAGGTTGCTAATATTGTTTACATCACTGTGCAAACAAAGCCTAGCGTAAAAAGTTTATTTGCAGAATTCGAAGTCGTAAATTGTCAATAGTTTGTCCTGTTTAGCCCTGGATTTGAGTCGTTTGGGTATTCGATCGGTAGTTTATCTTCTGACCCTGTGTTCGAATCCGTAATGTGATCAACGTCCCAAACGTTATGGTTTTTATCTATTGCGTCAAAGTAACGGAAAACGTCTTCATTTTACTGTAATTGAGACATTTGTAATACTGTCATAGCGTAACTATTTAATCTTTTGTTGCATAATAAATGCGCAGTGAAGTGTCTTAAGTCGGCAGGGTTCAAAGCATCCCCCTCGCCACGCTAATCACAGCTCGAGGCAGTAATTGAACGGCTGCTGTCCTCCTGTCGTGACATTATGCAACAGTTTCAAACTGACATCTGTTGTGTAGTTTTAATGTAATTCGACCCTATAGTCCATATTCTATAAAGGCTCGTCCATATCGTTAACCAGGCAGACAGGTTCGGAGTCGCAGCTACGGCACGACACAATCCCCGACTTCTCTCGCCTGTGGACGCCATTATTGTAAAAGTTCTGGTGAAAACCTCCCGCAGAAAATATAGAAGAAAAACACAAAGTCTTCTTGTTTGTCATCTTTTGGAACCGGCTTGCCACTTTAAGTGGAGAAACACGTATGTTGTATTTCAAGCTGTGTTAATAATATGCGCAGAACTATCAGAATGGATTATCTGTTCCCTGTCTAATGTTATACATCGGAGGACAAAAGATATTTTTTTAAGCTCAACTAATACTATTCAATCAAATGTGGATAAACAAACTTGCATCATTTGTATGTACTGCCGTTTTAGAAACACGCAATCATAATAGAATAACTGGAGGTTCCATGTTTCCATGCATGGGACGAACTTGTTCTTGGTCTATAGGACAGAAGTACTTCATTTATTATTCCATATTTTCATGAAGAGCATTTTTTAGTAACCAATGGCTGTTTGCAAATCAATAAAAAAGCATGTGCAAGCATGTACGAAAAGAAATGTCACGGGAAATGGAAAACAAACTAAACGTTTATGATTTCAACTGTAGGAGCATGACATTCCTGAATAATATGCGAACACGATAGCAATACAAATATTGACCTAATCAAGATCGCATTTAAAAGAATCAACATTTTAAATTGGTATTCTTTATTACATATTACATTAACAAATTATACTGTTATGTAATTTATGTAATCTTGTGAGATGTTAACAGAATTTGACTTATTCTGCCAAAATTTGAAAGTAGGAAAAGCAAAAAGATATAACGACATTTGTATCATTTGATAAATAACAATACATTGTCCAGTATAAGAACAAACTTTATTTTTAAAGGCCTATAACTGAGTTTTACGATAAAAATGATTTAATGTGACTTTTTAAGTATGATATCATCCTACTGCGTTGAATACGCCTTACGATGACATACGGAAAAAAGCTTTATTCTTAGTTAATGTTTTCTTAAATTTTCAGTATAAAGTTCGTAGATATTATTTATCTCACATCCTTTTATCTGTAAAGTCATTAATCTAGAAAAAGAGTTCCAACGTTGCCATAGTAACGTCACGATCACCCAAGACGTCAATAAATAAGTGGATTCAACGTTTGATCTCTCCTTGCTTCCAAAGCGATAATAATGGACATAATTAAATGCAAATGTTTGAACGACCTATTCATATACAAGTTTATCTAAATATTTGACTTGGGCAGAGCGGATGCCTAAAATCAATTGTGCAAATACAGAGTTGGTGAGGCAGCAATAGTCACCAGCGTATACTGTTTTCAAACAACTTTATGTTTTTACTGTTATTATACGTTTTTAAAAAAATCTGTGGATTATTCTCAACGTAATGCATGTATGTGTCAGTCGTCGTGCTTAATGAATATCGTTTTTTTAATTTTCGAATTTGCGGTATGTGCTGTATAACGCACAGTGTGATTTGTGCTATATTTATTTATTTATCAATTGTGTGACGTGTGCATGTTCTTTTTGATTTGTAAAGTACCGTGGGTGTCGTTTGTATAGCAGCGTGGGTGTGGTTTGTAAGGTACCGTGGTTGTGGTTTGTAAAGTACAATATGTGTGATTTGTAAAGTGCAGTGTGTTTTGTTTTTAACGTACCGTGGTTGTGGTTTGTAAGGTACCGTGGTTGTGGTTTGTAAAGTACAATATGTGTGATTTGTAAAGTGCAGTGTGTTTTGTTTTTAACGTACCGTGGTTGTGGTTCGAAGGTACCGTGGTTGTGGTTTGTAAAGTACAATATGTGTGATTTGTAAAGTGCAGTGTGTTTTGTTTTTAACGTACCGTGGTTGTGGTTTGTAAAGTACCGTGTGTGTGATTTTTAAAGTACAATGTGTGTGATTTGTAAAGTACCGTGTGTTTGGGATTTGTAAAGTACAGTGTGTGTGATTTGTAAAGTACAGTGGGTGTGATTTGTAAAGTACAGTGGGTGTGATTTGTAAAGTACAGTGTGTGTAGTTTGTAAAGTACAGTGGGTGTGGTTTGTAAAGTACCGTGTGTTTGGGATTTGTAAAGTACAGTGGGTGTGATTTGTAAAGCACAGTGTGTGTAGTTTGTAAAGTACAGTGGGTGTGGTTTGTAAAGTACCGTGTGTTTGGGATTTGTAAAGTACAGTGTGTGTAGTTTGTAAAGTACAGTGTGTGTAGTTTGTAAAGTACAGTGGGTGTGGTTTGTAAAGTACCGTGTGTTTGGGATTTGTAAAGTACAGTGGGTGTGATTTGTAAAGCACAGTGTGTGTAGTTTGTAAAGTACAGTGGGTGTGGTTTGTAAAGTACCGTGTGTTTGGGATTTGTAAAGTACAGTGGGTGTGATTTGTAAAGCACAGTGTGTGTAGTTTGTAAAGTACAGTGGGCGTGGTTTGTAAAGTGCAGTGTGTGTAATTTGTAAAGTACAGTGGGTGTGATTTGTAAAGTACCGTGTGTGTGATTTGAAAAGTACAGTGTATGTAGTTTGTAAAGTACAGTGTTTGGGATTTGTAAAGTACAGTGGGTGTGATTTGTAAAGTACAGTGGGTGTGATTTGTAAAGTACAGTGGGTGTGATTTGTAAAGTACAGTGTGTGTAGTTTGTAAAGTACAGTGGGTGTGATTTGTAAAGTATAGTGTGTGTAGTTTGTAAAGTACAGTGGGTGTGGTTTGTAAAGTACCGTGTGTGTGATTTGTAAAGTATCGCGGGTGAGATTTTTAAAGTACCATTTGTGTTATATGAATTCCATTTTTTGGTGTATTATGTGTGACGTGCAAAGCTTGTTTTGTGATGGGCGAGTTGTGTATTACATGTAATGCATGTAACATCGTGAATGGCTGGTAAGTACCGAATTATCATCGCATCCAGTTTGTCATGTGATAATGTTGAATCTCTAAAGCGCAGAAAAAACAGCTGAGATTACAGCTGAAATATATTTTCAAACAACTGATTACTATACTTTGTGTTTATATCAAGATCGGTCACTTCGGTAGGCATACTTTATTGTTTAGCATCACAGTAGCATCTCAAGCGTACATGTAAAATTTTATGAAATCCAATCCAATCACACCTCAAGCGTACGTGTAAAGTTTTATGAAATCTAATCAAATCACATCTCAGGCGTACATGTAAAGATTTATGAAATCAAAACTAATCACATCACAAGCGCACATGTAAAGTTTTATGAAATCAAAACCAATCACATCTCAGCGTACATGTACAGGTTTATGAAATCAAAACCAATCAAAACAATCATCTCAGTTCTGAGAACATAACAATTGTTTATCGGAGCATTTATGTTTTTGTTCAGTATTGTGATACTTATTAATCGGTTGCACTGCCGTTATAGATCTTTAAATACTAAACCAGTAGTATATGTTTCAAACACAAAATTGATTCAGTCTATAGAATACATACTGGAAGCTCACATTTAAGTTGCAATCAGACTGCTTAACACATTATGAACATTTATGATACAAATGGGTGATATTGTATTTAAAACA
Source organism: Phorcus lineatus (assembly GCA_921293015.1). Classification (NCBI taxonomy): domain Eukaryota; kingdom Metazoa; phylum Mollusca; class Gastropoda; order Trochida; family Trochidae; genus Phorcus; species Phorcus lineatus. The sequence continues at coordinate 47,878,940 of OV121088.1, forward strand.
GTATGCTTATAACACTAATTACTCACGTCATACACCTACCACAGACACATAGTTTAGAACATTATCTAACTACAAAGAGGTGTGTAAGAAAATGTTATATTCCAGTATCATTTCGGTTTATGGCGTTTAACTTTATAATTTCAGTTGTCATTTTGGACAAGGTGATACAAAGAGAAAATGACCACATCGAAGTCACATTGGAGAGAATCGCGGAGCTGGGAAGTGAGCAGACAGGTTTGGCTGCCGTGGAGTTCAAAGTGGTAATCTCGGAAAACAACGACTCACTCACCACTCTGGAGGAAGGTAACGTCTTATTTCACCTGATCGTAGAGCTACAGAGGATTCTTTGGCTCTGCAGCTCATCAGTCTGTATAAAATATCATATGGGGCTAAATACGCATTAATAAAAAGATATTTTTAAGACTTGATTAAAAAAGGTTTGACACACTTCAGTTCAAATTGCAGATAGGCAAAAGGGTTTGCACAAAGAAAGTAACCTGTTTATGACTGTAAACAGGAAAGATATTGATATGTGTCCCCTGTCGTTTTTGTGCGGTGATTAGAATCACTAAATTTACAATTTATGAAAGCCGTTTACCAGTAACTCTTGTATACAACAATTTACCTTTCTCGAGTTTTGGTTCCAGAGAAATAAACCAAACTATCTTAAATGGACCTTAAATGGACCTTTAAAGCCATAAAGTTTGTACACTGCATGTCGGTCGTCCTGGCGTGGTAGTTTTGGGTGAAATAATTATAAGAAATTTTATGACGAGAACCCTAAGGCCCTTACAATGTATGAGGGACAAAATCTGCAATTGTAGTTTTTTATTTTTTGAAAATACATATCGTCCATATATCCTTTGATTATTTAGGTCCAATAATTTAGGTGGCGTAGTCGTCATTTACTTTGCTGTTTAGATTCTGAATCGAATTTTGATTGAATTATCTGTCCGACAGCATTTTCATTTTGTGAAAGAATAACAAAAACCGAAATGAGAAAAGGAATGATTCCGTAATTTGAAACTTGTCGTAAAGTAAAAAATCACAATTATGTTACAGTGTGTAAAGTTGTGAAAGATGGGGTTGTCGCCATTGTGGATATGACGTCACCAAGTGTTGCGCCTCTGATGAGGTCGTTCGCCAGTACACTGGGCATAACCTACATTTCCGTCGTGGACAGTTCCTACTTCCGGTATACCTCCGGCGATAACAGCATCCACTTCGAAGTTGAACCCACTTCCGTTGAACTCCTTAGGGTTGTTGCCTCCATAGTAACCGATGAAAAGCTGAACAACGTTGCCATTGTTTACGACGAATCATTTGGTATGCAGTTTCATTCATTTAAACATTCCAGCAACAAATTATATGCCCCAATTTGTTTGCCTTTGTAAGGGTAATTCATAGTTATGACGTGATGTACTTGGTTTGAACAAAGTAAAATGTGGGAGCATTAACATACTGATTGCCATGCATATTTTCCACTTTCACATCTCTTTAATTTTGCTGTCAAGGAAACAAAAGTACATGTAATCTTCACGTTACAAGTTATAAAATGGTTTTCGATGACGTTGAAATCGCAACATATTACCGTAACGTTTTGTGTGCCACTACCATTTCATACCATACAAGACTTAAAGCATAACAGGAACAAGTGCAAAAAATAATTTGAGCCATTAATTTTCATCATATTTATCCTTTGAAAAATCTGTAAAGCAAGACTAAATCACCAGAATAAAAAGATTAAAAATTAAATCAAAATAAAATACTTTACTTCTTTAAATTGTCTTTGATACCAATTAATGAGAATCCTTAACGTCCCTAATTCTAATTTCTCGCAGATATCCAGAACACGCCTCGGCGAGTGTTGACGAACGTGCCTGCCCAGCATCTGTATGTGCGCTACAGTTCCAGCGAGGAAGAGACGGTCAAACAACTCAAGATGCTGCAGGACATCGAGATAAAGAACATCTTCATCATCTCCAATGCAGACAACGCTAAGACTTTCCTCGGAACGGTGTGTTTTCACATTCTTCACTGAATTGCTTATCATACATACATTTGCTTTTCTATCATCGATACATTATTATGTACAAGAATAAGGTATCTTTTCTTATAAAAAGACAAAAGAGAATATTCTTATCAGTAGAAATGACACCTTTTTAAATTTCATAAACAATATCAAATCATAAACAACTGCATCCCAAAAGCTTGTTCGGGCACCTATGTATGATTGTGGTAATATCATGTAACTTGTGATATGTGCGAGGAGACATAGCATGAATTTCACTTCAGTAGTGACTATTTAATGTTCCTTTACATTTTCTCATTTCATACTAAGAGTTTACTGTTTCGCTTTTGGCAACTCGTTGTAGTAATCGAGGTAGTAAGTTAAAATAAAAAAATCTGACTCCTTATTTTTCATCTTTTATTAACGATCTGCCTATCCAACGTTTTTTTCTTAAGAATGATTATTTCACACACGGACAAGGAATGATTTCAGTTCCGTTTAAGTAATACTATTGAAGTCCGAAACCAAACCTAATTACATGATGTTTACACTTTGAAGTAGGGGAACAAACTTTCAGGATGCAGCTGTATAATATTTAGTAATAGCCTATATTCAACCACTTAAGGAGCATCAAATTAGTGTAACGTTATCTATAATATGTATACTGTGCAGCTCCCACAATGATCTTCATATTGAACACTTAATCTATCTAATTTGTAATCAAATTGTTGAGTACATCTTTTTATGGTTCCCTCAATTGATATCAATTTCCATTCTTTTCTAGGCCAACCTCAACACAAACAGCAACTTTGATGTGAATTGGTTCGTACTGACAAAGGTATTGATCGTTTAACTACTTTAAGTGGGATATAAGTAGATTGAAATCTGTTCAAGACAAGCTTAATAGACAGTAAAATCTTATATTGGGAGAATACTATTTATATCAAATCGACCCACCGTATGTCCTTTTCAAGCAGCCATACAGATAAACGGGGACAGATTTTATTTTTGTATGACATTGTTTACTTAAAGACAGTTTACGCTAACTTGTTACAAGGGAAACGTAAACCAGATGATACAATAGATAATAATCGAAAAAGAAACACGATACAAGAATAAGAAGAAAAAATGTCACGCCACAAGTCAACATAAATACATTCTTTAAGTCCAGCCAGTAAATAGCTTATGAGATACATATATAGGTTCAAAAACGATATACATTTAGAGTATAAGAATGACTGCATAAACACGTTGTGATAAAAATACACTCCTCGAATATATATTGAAAAAAAGGATAATGTATAAATCAGTAAAAATTCATTTATGAAACAAATATAAAGTCATTACATAATGGTGAAGTTAAGATATTCTTCTGGTCTACGTCTAATAAGAGTTGACAGTATACATGTATGCGCACAGTTTTTGCAGTTACAAGTGTCACATTTTTCTAACGATGTTATGTATCGACAAGTACAACTTGTACAGGTATCCTTTCGATTTCGACCGTTTTCGTATAGTGGCATTATAAAGGAATACGCTGCAATAGTATAGCATGATTTAAAAACGTATCTGAAACTTTATTTTTTGTTTTAAAGATTTTATCACTAGTATTCACGTGAACGGGACGAGTGCTTTCGACATATCAAGTATCATCATTTTGGATTTCAGTATGAATATGTGAAATATCTTACATTCATATCAGTGTTTATGTTATTCTTTATCAAAGCATTATATCTAGAAAAGCACGGTGAGTATCTTTGAAAGCATCTCACATTACGACACAATTATATGCCAGGTAAATTCAACAGGAAGTCATTATCAGGGTTTATGAGCAGATGAACTACTTACTGTAGGAAGGGGGTCTGTTTGGAACGGTTGAAATAATCATATTCCTTCGATGTAACAAAACTGTTATGGGATGTGGATCACGACCAAATGTGGAAGAAAACATACGCGAACATCAAAACACGAAAAAGCAAACAATTTATTTTCATAAATAGATATGCCTCTGGGTGGTAAAAGCAAGGCATTTCGTTTGTATATATTGTGCTAAACATATGCCTTAGATATCAACTTTCATATGAAAAACTGTTGATGATTGCAAAAGTAAAGTTTTTAATTGTCCATCCCACAATCATGTGTAGCCCTGTGACATTAACTTTTCTCTTGTGATCCGGTTTTATTTTTTTACATATGCAACATGCGATCTGTGTAAAAAGAAATCAATGATAATGTGTTTTGCCTGTAATTCAACTGAAAAATCATTTAACATATGTATACTCTAAAAAGTTGATTTTGATGCCACAAAATATTATCTGTATGAGCAGGAAATATGGATGGTGCTATAAAGATGAATATATATGATATTAACCATTCATTCATAATTAAATGACATACAAAATCATCAATCAGCTCTAAAAAGTCTAAATATTGATTGAAATAAATACGACTGCGTACAATGACCTATTGTATCAAAGGGAATACACATATCACAGCTGGTACGATAGTGTTTAGAAGTCATCAGCTGTTTGGTTACAGCTTAAACTATATTCCGATCGAATTATTTACATAATGTACAGTGATATGTAAACTTCTGTCTGATAAAATATTAATCACAACATTCTTCTGTAAGGATAATGGGCTTTATCCTTTACATTTAGTAAAAAAAATGAATAAAAAAAATAGCGAATTTTATAATATCAATGTTGATATATTTATATTTTGTCAGATTTCATTGCGTGCATAGTTTAACCTTTTATGTTTTATATTATACTGGTTTCCTTGGCAAAGATACTCATTAATGAATATATGTACGCTGAATTCTGTCTATGTTTTAGAGTACTTATATGAATGCTGACTGATGAATCTCGTGTGTTATGATATTATCAGTAAATGTGACCGCCGTCCTGTCATGAGTGTTCGGTGTTCTCTATATCACTAATCAATATTGCCTTGAAATATTTTTATATGAAGTATCGTATGCGTCAATATCGCGCTTAACCATCTTATATCAATTTTATGTAACAATCATAAATTTAACCTCTACATATTGTAGAATGCTAATGTTTGTTAGCCTGCACTGCATTTAACGATTTGCTATCTTTAACCTATCTTTAACCATATTGTATTGAAAAATTTCTTATGTTTAACTTTACTTAATTTAACGATTTCCTATGTTTAACCATACTGTATTGAAGAATTTCCTAGGTTCAACTTAACTACTTTTAACGATGTCCTATGTCTGACCATACTGTATTGAAGAACTTCCTATGTTCAACTTGATTACATTTAACGATGTCCTATGTCTAACCATACTGCATTGATGAATTTCATATGTTCAACTTTACTACATTCAACGATGCCCTATTCTAATCTAGACTACATTTAAGTTATCCCCAACCTTTATAGCCATTCTGAATTTAAGCGTTCCATTTCTTCACATATACTGCCATGCAGGATTCTCGCTGTACCACCTATCTGATCATGAATTGAATGGTTCCCTAGCGAACAACATTGAATGATTCTAGATATTGTAACCTTAGCATATCACCAGGATTCCATTGTTAAAAACACCTTTGAAAATAAAATACTTCAGACGACACTTGATTTAGATATAATTTTAATGATGACTGGATGCGTCGCATTTCGACTTGATAACAAGTCTTTTCAACAGTATATAGGTTACCCCATGTTCCAGGATTCCCGTCTTGTTTGTGGATTGAGTCCGAATCCAGTCCGGATCATCCAGATCATGGCACGAGACGTGTTCCAGGCTTCCAGTGAATACGAGACGTTCATGAGTTCCTTCCTTAGCAACTTTAACAAGGAAACTATCAAGGTAAGCTTAACTGTACAACACATTGAAAATTAAACATGAACCACACCAAGCTATGCTTTATAGAAACAATACCCTTTCTAGACATAATGATCCCTAACCTAACAAGTACCTTCACTACAAATCACGGTATGTAGAACTTTCTGCCCAAAGAGACAACGAGATTACATATACGTTCTATGAAAAAGTTCACGTTTTGTTATTTGTAGAAACTTTATAATCTTTCGTTATCTGTACTTTCATAGATAGATATAAATAAATGTATATATGACGACGGTGGCAAATATTAAGACATGTTTAAAGACCTTTAGTATACTAAGAAGCATAGGGACGTGAATTGCTTAGAAAATGTTTAAACGCACTAGTGCACACCAATATTTCTTTAACACAACGAATGCACAGATACTGCATACCTCTCGATATTATTCAAGATCCTCACTCAAGTTATTTAACAAATATTTACGTATTCAGGTAGTAAAGTTGATTTTTAAAGACCGGAAGTATTTAATGTTACGTTACAATAAATCCGCATGAACTACGATATCGGAAATATTAAGATTTTTCTTATAACCAAAAGTGCGGAAACGGCAGCCGCAAAAGTGCGGAAACGGCAGATTTGTTATATGTCCAAGCCGACAGCGGCTGTCTAATTTTTTTCATTGTTGATTGCAGGTCAATTGTAAAGAATTTTAAGTATTTCATTGCATCGATAGAAAGCTTAAGTGAATGCATAAGTCCTCGTAAACCTTAAAATAGCCAATTTAAACCGTAAAAGCGTTCACTAGTGCCTTTAAGAAAGACATATATGTCTAAATACACTACGTGACTGCTATTCAGAGGTAATGGATCATGTAGGGTCGGGTGAATAGGCGTATGTCCTTCTAACGCTATTTTCTAAGCGATATACGTCCAAGTGACCAGAAGATTACGCGTAGTAATAGTCCATATAATAAAGATCAATATGATGAATATTGCGAAACTGTTAAAAAAATGGGAGGATTTTTTTCTTTTCTTTTTACAGATTGACGAAGCGCTCATATATGATCTGGCCCTCATAATCAAGCAGGCGCTATCAAACTTCACGGACTTGACGCCGGTGGTGTATGAAGACTGTTACGATATATCGGAACCTAAACCAGCGGATCTGTCGCAGAGTCAGAACATCACTTTTGCCTTACGGGAGGTAATTTGTGTTAGACCAATTGCATTAGTTGTGTTTCAGAAACGGACCAATGAGAGAGGTTGACCTAGATGTTGGCGGTGAACGAGCATTAGCGATGCCTCCCATAGTTGATGTTTTTAACTCCCCTTAAATGATCGTAATAAACACCAAATTATGCTTTGAAATAATGTTTAGGATATGTACCAGTCCCCATCACCGCCCCCACCGACCATACATTTCTTATATGTTCTGTTGCATTAACTCATTGGACAGTAGACACCAACATATGTTTTACATAGTTTGTCGATTTGTCAGATCTCGACTGGAGGGGTCTTTGGGAACCTGACCCAGCAACAGGGCACTCTGCGCTACAACATGACACTGAAGCTCTACAAGATAGAGTGTTCGGACAGAGAGGTGTCCAGCAAAGCAGAGGTAATCAGTGCTGATGAAGGTTTGTCATAAAGAGGCAATAAAAATGGCATTTTGTAGGTACTTATATGTTAACATTTAGTTCGCCATTTCGAGTTGAGTCCTGTTTATATAGGATAAGACTTAGTAAATTTTCAGTTACATGATTTCATAATCAGTATGAGTAATAGAAGTTTATAGAAATAATATAAGTTGTATGGTTAACAATTTCCTTATTCCTAACTACAATGATGAACATATACTATTTTTCATATATTAATGGTTGCTTGAAAAAGATTATGAAACAATACCCTTTTTGTTATTCCTGCAACTTAAAGGCACTAGCGCACGCCGATATTTCGTAATCATAAAGAATGCACAGATAATTCATATCTCTCGATATCGAAAGTATCCAAATTTTGCTTACAGTCAGAAAATTGAAAACGGCAGTAACTATGGTTTCTCCAATGAAAATTCTAATACTATGTTTATTAAATCGTTTTAGTTACTTAATTGCATTGATTAACAATATATACCCTTTCAAAAGCTTCACACATTACATGTTCAGCCGTTCAGTCCATGTTTTGTCATGGTGTGCACAGCTTACCATCGGATGTCTGAACATTCTCATTGTCGATTGCAGGCTATAGGAACCTAACGCTAAAACCTTGAAATAGGCAATTGAAGCGAAAAGGCGTGCTATAGTGTATTTATTGTAGTGTATTATAACTGTAGGTCTCTCACTATATACATATCATTTAACAAAGAATGTCATCACTGTTAGACTGGGCAAAGTTGTCATAACAACCCACTCTACATTGTAACACAATGCAAGTTCCTCTCATTGAATGTTAAATGCACAGAATGTAAGTAAATGTATATACAAGAATGTCAAATGAAATTGATGGAAGGATTGGCTTGTATATAGATTTAAATACATGCAGTGTTAAACGCAAGCGATGATTTGATTTGAATACATGTATAAAATACAAACAGTGTAAATACATTATTATATATCACTGTCAATTGCAATTAATTTTATGACAAGTATTTATTCGATATAAAGTGTACAGAATAATTTAAGGTTATATGAACTTTTACCATTGATGTTTTTTAGTGTGTCAATGAATGAATGGAACGTCATTTATAATTTAACATTATTTAACAATACATATTTACATAATTCGTCAATCTAAAGGTTGCGCTCTGGACAGAGGAGAATGGACTGACATTAAAAGTGGACTCGCTGACCAGATCAAACGCCAAGAGGCACTATAGGGCAGTCACAGTTCCGGGGGTAAGTGATATTTATTGCAATCGTACTTTAAGTAACTAAATCCTATGCTTATCCTACAAAATGTCTGTACGATACGAATCGATAATTGACTCTGTGGTGATTTCATGAAGCATTCGTAAAATATCGTTCTCGTAGTCATGTTTCAATAGCACCGCTTCTATAGGATAGTGCTCGTTCGGATTATATACAGTGACGCGTTGGAGTTATGTTGTCTTAAAGAACTGTTATTTTCATATTTTGCTAAACATATTTTGCCAATAGCTATGCAAATAGGGATAATTGAAATCTAGTTGAGTTGACGTCGCAGTATTTATGATTATAGGTCAATTGTACCAATTAATGAAACGTTACAAAACGTTAATTTATATTGCTAAATACTTCCAATGCGTGATAAATCTCCTTAAGCTTAATTTTCATAATTTATTTCCTTTTTCCAATCGATATGAGAAAATGATACCCATGTCTAAATTATCGTATTAACACATTAATGTTATTTTGGTAATATCTTATATATGGTGTCGTCCTGATAAAAATGACTATAGGCATGTTTATAATCAATCTTCTGCATCCCACCATTACATGTATTATCAAGTTAAATGATATTGATACCAATACCAAAGTATTCTTATCGCTGTGTCTGCTGTAAATAAGTTTCCAAAGTTACGTTGAGTCATTGGCACGTACCATTGTCCGGTTTTCGATCACAAATCTCGAACTTCAAGTTGATTATTGTCACTGAACTGATAAGCATTAAGATGCTTATTTTTCAGAAACACATTACTTCTCGATTGAATAACACCATTTATGAAGTATTCTTCATTTGACCCGAACAACATTCTCTGTGCCCCTTTAACTCCATAGTTCGTTAGTGGATCAATGCATTGACCCTTATCTAATTAAATTAAAACACAAACAAAGGTAAAAAAATGGAGTTTTTATCATGACAATAACATACTTGCAACCAAATAGATGTGTTGGTTAACAGATTTAAGACTGAGGAAATATCAGTCTGAAACAAGTACGTTGTGTTTCGCCTTATTCCATGTTTCTGTTCAAGATGAAGCCGTTTGTCTACAAGGGTCAGAACGGCACCGTGGACCATTACTATGGTTACTGTATAGAGCTTCTGGAAAAGATAGCGAAGAGGATGGAGTTCACCTACGAGATATACGACAGTCCGGATGGTCTCGTGGGCTCAATGGCTCCAGATGGCAGCTGGAACGGAGTCATCAAGGAACTGATTGAGAAGGTAAATGATAAAAGGTGTTTGCTGGTCCACGTCACATTGTGTTCAAGTTCTTAATCTATAGGCCAAAGGCCAAAACAAACAGAACGTTACAATATACAGCAGTAGTGGTGGGTGGTGAGTTACACACTATCTTTTACACATATATTAATATCTAACACATTGCACAAGCCTAGGTTTACAATATGACAGTTGAATTAAGAAGTACAGTTTGTTTATAAGTTATCATGATGTTATAAACACATTTTGATAAATTCTAAATAATGTTTCGGCATGGATTATTTATCAATTGGAAATCTTTTACCATACTAGGAGGTGAATAGTAATAGAAACAGAAAAACGCTATTTGCGACACATGAAAAACAGTGGGCATACAAATAAGACATGGTATTCATCTTAAATATCATTTCCGCAATGGCAACAAAATCGCCTTTCATAAGGCAGTTTATAATTGCTCCATCGCCCTCTTTCTATTATGAACATATGAGAACGTAAACGCACTAGTGCACGCCAATATTTCGTAAACACAACGAATGCACAGATACTGCATATCTCTCGATATTACTCACTATCCTCACTCAATTAATCTACCTTTTAAGTTATTTAACAGGTAGTAAAGTGGAATTTTAAAGGCCGGAAGTATGTAATGTTACGTTACATTAAATCCGCATGAACTACGATATCGGTAATATTAAAATTTTACTCATAACCAGAAAAGCGGAAACAGCAGCCGCTATGGTCAATCTAATAACAATGCTAATACTGTGTTATCAAATCGGTTAATTTACAACATTGCCTTCATAAAACATATTTCATGATTTGTTCTCAGTTCAGAGTTTAGGTAAATTCAATAGCTGCACACAATACTACTTCAGCCGTTTCCAAGTGTCAATAATTTATCCGTTTTGTGCACAGTAACCATAAATTTTTGTATGTCCAAGCCGACAGCGGCTGTCTTAACGTTTTCATTGTTGATTGCAGCTAAATTGTAAAGAATGTTTATTATTTCATTGCATCGATAGAAAGTTTAAGTGAATGCATAAGTCCTCGTAAACCTTGAAATAGCCAATTTAAACCGTAAAAGCGTGCACTAGTGCCTTTTAGCGAAAACGGGTTTATGTTGATGGTTAGAGTGTTTTTTATTTGGCGACCCCTCAGCAAGTGCGAGGTAGGATGATATTTAGACTGTTTTTCCACTACTCTTTTTATGCCAGTTATAAACGTATATATCATATCATAAGAATGGTTATAATAATGGGTGGATTTCAAAGGCGTTCCAAGGCCTTAGTGTCTGCTCCAAGCGATAATATAGTGAAGTAAAACACGAGCATACGTTTTTCGACTTCATATGTTTAGGCATGGGTTCGAATTCAAAATGCTTTGCAATCTGCTCTAGGTTTAGAATCGTCCTGAATTACCTCCCTTTATATGTTAAGCACTTGATATATTAGTAGTCGATTTGATGCAAGCAGAATAACCAGAATGTAAGTGGTGTAAAATGAAAAGTAAATGGAACCATAGCAAGTTTAATGTATGGACTATATGCTGAAGTTTACTAATTAATGATACGAAAAGTCTCCCTGTTTCAAGGGGAATGTTTGAAATACAAAATGATATTCTAAATGACATAAATTCTAAAATGCCAGGCTGCCGTTACTTCGAGGAAGCAATGCAAACTGCTCTTGAGTTTCTTCTCAACAGATTCAAGATATACAGAGAGTTTACAGATAGTAAAAGAATCGATGTGCGTTCATATGGACTCTCTTTTCATACAAAACGTACAGGCGATGATCCTTCTAAAGGACTGGTTGTTTTTCATTATTTACATCATTTTTTAGTAATCCTGGTACCTATATGTTTAAACTCTCTTAGTTGAAATGATAATGTTCTTGTCAAGCCAATACGTATACACAATTAATATTTTCAAGATATCATTTGCAAATGTACACCTTGAATACAGCATAATGAAAATTAAATAATCATCTTAACACAGCAATGGTTACACTTTCCTCCGCAAGGATCATTACTACTATCATTACTACCATCATTTGCTACTTTAACCCTTGCTACAACACGCTGAACTCGTTGTTTGAAATGAGCGTATCAACGGCGAGTAGTACATGTAGTAACTTCCGGGATGTCTTAGTGGACTATCAAGTTCACCTGCGGAACGTTGAATGCATCAAGGCATTAACTGGTAATTCATTGAAACCTGTGCGAGAAATTTGACTTATGTCGGTAAATAAAACATATCTTGATAACTGTTAGTTGATTGTGATGCGTGTGAAGTTGAAGAGCTTTCATTACAAATGCTTATAGTCTCCAGCGACATCGTATGTTACCAGTCATATTTAACTTATCATGTTATTCAATTGTTACCCAGAGAGCAGATATAGCTGTTGGACCCATCTCAGTGATGGCAGAACGAGAGAACGTCGTCGACTTCACAGTGCCTTACTACGATCTTGTAGGACTCACCATCCTGATGAAGAAACCAAGCTTTGACTACTCGCTGGTCAAGTTTCTCAGTGTTCTGGATGAAGATGTTTGGGGCTGTATCATAGGAGCGTTCTTTCTGTTCAGTATACTGATATGTGTGTTCGATAAGCTGAGTCCCTTCAGTTACCAGAACAACAAGAGGGAGTGGAATGGGGAGGGGCCCGAGCCCAGGGTCTTCTCCCTCAAAGAGGGGATATGGTTCTGCATGATGTCCCTCACACCTCAGGGTGAGTCATGTTGTATTTCTTTGAGAAACTAAAATCTGAATGTGATTAAAAAGAGCGATTTGTTTTCTCTCCCAAAGAGAAGATTGTTTGTCATCATAAGCAGACGAGTAAGGTCCTTTACCTTTTGTTAGTTTTCATGTTCATGTTCATAACGTTTTGAAACTTTGACAGAATGTCCTGAAAGTCAAACAGCGTAATCTTATCGTGTAAAATGTTTCGTTGTTATGTATTCCGTGTATCTCTTTACTCTTTACGAACTTTAGACAATGTGGATAAGTTTGACTTTTCAATGACCACTAAGAGAAAAAAAACATTGGTTAGGTCCTAAAGGCAACCAACAATCCTCACCTCTGCCATGTTATAGGAACTTCGTGGCTATGAGGAGTGAAATTGAGTAATAGTCTTCTAAGAATGATGATTATTTGTGACTTTCTAAATGCCTTAGAGCGTGAAAACCTGCATCTTAGTATGCATCATTGATTTCTATATTTATTTACTTTGTCAATATAGGTGGTGGAGAAACACCTCGTGCGTTGTCAGGACGACTGATTGCCGCCACCTGGTGGCTGTTCGGGTTCATCATCATCGCCACCTACACAGCCAACCTGGCTGCTTTCCTGACCGTGTCTCGTCTTGAGACGCCCATTGAGTCTCTTGATGACCTCTCTAATCAGTTCAAGGTTAAATATGCACCAATGAACGGAAGCAATGCTCAGATATACTTTCAGAGGATGGCGGATATTGAAAACAAATTCTATGTGTGAGTTGAAATAGGCTTCTTTAAAAAATGTTATATTTTGGAATACCATGTCTTCAACACAAGTTATTGGATGCGTTGAGCATTCTTTTAATCGGGCTGATCAAGAATAACGACCAAACACAATTTAAGGCTGTAAGTAAGGCATAAATTCTGCATAAATCATTATAATATCCAGCATTTCTTTTTTATATTAATGTTTAGATTGCGTTTGGTAGATTGAATTTTTAAAAATCTTTTCAAAGAAATGGTTTAGCATGGAAAATAAATGTAGTTGGCTTTCTATATAACTCAGGTTTCGAGGTATATATAACCTGTCCTTCAGAAACCGGATACGTTTCCTTTCATTCGTACATTTACAGTTGTGTAAAAAACAATTATCTTTAATTTTATTTATGAAACGGGTTAGGATTTCAAAAGGGTAATATAATTGACCATTTAATGCCCTCAGAATCTGGAAAAACATGTCGCTGGACGACAGCCTGGACGTGGTGGCGAGAGCCAAGTTAGCCGTGTGGGACTATCCGGTCAGTGACAAGTACACCAAGCTCTGGGACACCATGAAGAACTCTGGCTTCCCCAGTAGCAAGAATGAGGCTGTGGAGGAGGTTTTGACGGGCAACTTTGCCTTTATAGGTAACATTTAAATAAAACACTTCCTGTTGTGACAAGCGTATGAAGACCGGTTTTAACCCCCCTTTATAGATAATACATTTGGCATAAAATTATATTTAATTAGGAAAATTTGAAGAAATGCCACTTCTCCTTTAAAATTATACGTTATTATAATCTCTATGCACTGGGTAGTATTTATAGTATTAGCTCTGAATACGGATATAATTTCAATCACTCGTTGATTATCACTTATTTAAAACAGTTCTCTTTCTAAACTGAGATACTACAAACCATGCTACATCTCGGTGGAGCAAGTAAAGTATTTTTCATGTATCTAAGCCTGATAATGTAATTTTCTGCTACGGTAAACATATGCCTTTAATAACTAAAATACGATACTTCATGGAGTTAATATATTAATGTCTTTATTGCATATTGCATTTTAATACAATCAATAGGAGTATTAGGCCGTGGTGTAGAGTGATTAATAAATAAATATTGCAATAGTGATGTAACTGACCGAATTGCACTCTGTTAGGATGCATGAAATATACAAAATCAATACTCGTATTGAGATTCGATTCATGATGATCGAATCGTTAAGTATTTATAGTTGAACAAATGTTTGAATCGTTAAGTATTTATAGTTGAACAGATGTTTGAATCGTTAAGTATTTATAGTTGAACAGATGTTTGAATCGTTAAGTATTTATAGTTGAACAGATGTTTGAATCGTTAAGTATTTATAGTTGAACAGATGTTTGAATCGTTAAGTATTTATAGTTGAACAGATGTTTGAATCGTTAAGTATTTATAGTTGAACAAATGTTTGAATCGTTAAGTATTTATAGTTGAACAAATGTTTGAATCGTTAAGTATTTATAGTTGAACAGATGTTTGAATCGTTAAGTATTTATAGTTGAACAAATGTTTGAATCGTGAAATCTTTACATCCATGCTACCGATGTGTTAAAATTGATTTCCGATAGAAGTCCGTATTGCTTTGAATGTTATAGAATAGCCGGCTGGAGGGTTTAATGCAATTTCTCTTCCCACAAATGTAACCACAAGAACTAATATCATCATTAATTGTTAGTGAAGAAGTGACTGGACAGTTTATGACACAAATCTCTTAGAAAGATAAGCGTAACTGGGTGATATTTTATGACACTAAATCTTGAAATCAAATAGGTAAATTCTTCTGTTTCAGCCGATGCCACAGTGAACAAGTACTCTACTCTGACTGACTGTGACCTGTGGGAGGTTGGAGAGGAGTTCTCGAGGAAACCTTACGCTCTGGCTGTGCAGGAGGGATCTCCACTGAGGAGTGAACTGTCTAATGTGTAAGAATATCAATCTCATTAAAATATAATCTAATATTGCTGCACTACGTTACGCAGAAAATAGATCTCACTGGGCTCCCTTACTCAAGCCGTCAGGTTAACCCTTGCTTCTGTTTGACCTCAAAATCTCATTGGCTTGCCGCAGATACCTTCTAGCAATCACAATGCGCGTCTCTTGGTGGCGTTCAGAGAGATTGCATGTGTTGACGCAAGTAGAAGTTGAAACTGTTTAAACTTTCCAATTTATAGAAAATAAGTTTAAGTGATTAGCGTAAGACTAATAACCCAGCAGATTAACTTTTAACATTTCAGTCTTTGACGAAACAACGGTCAGTCTCATTAGCATATAAACGTCGCATACGATTAATATATAATTATTTAGAAACCTAGTATTGGTATTTGTACATGTTTTGGTTGTTTTTTGTTTCTCAGCATGTTTATGGTTAATTTGTTTCACGAAATTAAATGAATACTACAAACTAAAAGACGAAAAGTTTATTCAACGTATCTGATTCCAGAATAAGCATTTGGATTGTTACGGTCTACTAAAGGATAACGTTGATGAATGCAGAGTTTGCATTGCGAAAGATAACTTCATAGCTTTCGATTTGACTTGTTTGTCCAACAAAACGAGCTAGGGTAAATCGAATGTACATAAGATACATTAATTCGGGTATTTAGGCAGTTCGACATTCGGAAAACAGTCAGAAGGTTTTAGTTTCCGAGAATTGAAAAGCGTACAAGCGAAATGCAGTTCGGCTGGACCATAGATAACGCGGCGAATTCGCTGATTGGCTGATTTGAATTATGTCAGAGGCAAACCAGACGGCTCACGTAACGGAGCCTGGTGAGACCTACACTCGTAATGGAGTGGAGCATGTAGATTTCAGTTCAATGAGACTGGTAAGAATATGTAATTGTAAGACTTGAGTCACTTGGTACCTGACGAACAAGCCATTACGTGGTGCTTATATGCCCTCGATCATTTTTTATATAATTATTATCATCAATTTTACTCGCATGTAAAAAATGCAATATTGTCAAACGAATTGTCGCAAAACATGCGACAAATGGCAAACACATTCCATAATGGCCCCGGGCCTTTCATTCCTGAACAAAAATAAATGATATAAAACATTTCTATTATCATTACAGAATTCTCCAACTCATCAACCAGCGAGAACTGGAAGAGATGAAGTCAAAGTGGTGGAAGAGGGACCAGATCGACTGTCCAAAGATCGAGGACGAAAGTGATGGCATCAGCATCAAGAACATCGGCGGCGTCTTCCTCGTCATCGTCATCGGGTCCGGGCTAGCACTCATCACTCTAGCACTGGAGTGCTACTGGTACAAGTCCAAACCCAAACAGCGCACCAAGAAGCTGTATAACATCAACTCCCAAACAAATCTAACCAAGGCCACTGTTTCCGCTGTGTCTCTGGCTAATGGTGGTTTTGAGAACGGCTTTGAGAATGGGTTCGAGAGCATGTTTGATAGAGACACGAAACAAAATGGAACGAGTGACCTAAAACCAGAGAAAAGAAGGGACGAGGGTCACATTAATGGAGGTTTCCTTGAAATGGTTGAGCGTCTTTAGTGATTTTGGAGAGTTTACTTACTCTGTTGTTATTGTTATGATGTCAGTGCCATAGAATGTGATACAAGGTGCAGTGTAGATGGAACTTTTCTACTGATTTTGTCCTCTTTTAATTTATGTGTAGAGATGGTTTGTGATACAAAGTGCAATATGATAACATTTGTATCTTACATGATTGTATATGCAATAAGTATGAACTTGTTTAATGATGTATTACGTGTCTTTCATTAGTGATAACCAAAGGAAATGAGTCATTGAATTTTATTTTAACAGAATGATTGATAAATTCTTATCCACATTACTAAAGATAAATTTTCAAAAGGAAATTCTTAATAGAGCAAATATGACTTGTAAAAGAAGTCTAATATGTGTTTAGTGTCATTCTTGTTGATCCGTGCACAATCAAACGTTTTTTTAAATGTTTTGCATGTTTTCCCCTAGAGCTCGAAAGTTATGAATAAGGTAACTTTTTTATCAATAAGCTTCACTGTTGAAACATTTTATATATTTTCTTTGAAGTCATTCAGTTTGCATAATATTATATCAATGCCCTGACTAAGAAAAAATCATTTGTTATCATTTGTAATGTTCGATTATGGGGCCGTTTCTTATATCAAATTCATTCACTTCTATATAGCCAAAACCAATTTGTGCTTTTACTTCGTAAATGACAATGGTTTTCCATAAAATTTTAATGAAATTGTGTATGGATTTTTTGTGAAGTCCAATATGTTCAACCAGAAGCCGTTATCCAACTAATGAAATAATCTCAGTTTGTCATTCTGTAATGCCACATCGGTGTTTCACTGTAGGTCTATCATCAAGTGTGTGTTTACACATACTCTATCCAATGCCATTATACTAATAAAGCTTTAATTTATGATCTTTTGAATAATATGTATTGTTTTTTTTGTAATAAACAATCAAGAAGGCAAACATAGAATTGCACTGATGCGCTTTTCAAAAGATGTACTCACGGTAAAGCACAACATGTCTCCATAGCCATCGACTTTTGTCTTGGGAAATTCTTCTTATGCATAATCAATGACAATGGCGTTTTTATTTACTAGATACAAATTTTCATGAACCACTAACATATAAGCATAAACTTGACAACCGTGGACATCAAAGTCAACAAAGTTCAATCAATGAATTGAATATCTTGACTAGCCTTGACAAAAAGATAACGGCACTAAACTTAGAATTAAAGAAAATTCGATCTTGAGCACAATGAATCCAGACAAAGAAAAATTCAGTATTTCAGATAAAACTATCCTTGTGTTTTTATCGTTTGATAGACGTCGATGATGTCATTGATTAAACTGCTTCAAAGTAATGAAACACATTCACGATTGCATCAGACTCAAACATTTTTCTATAAAAGACATCAATTCAAAGTTATTTTTAATTGAATTTATCAAAGGATAAAACATTTCTATGTGTTAAATTGTGCAAGACAGAGCGAGGAAGTTTTTAAAGAGTGTTGTCATATCTACAGAAAGATGTAAATTTTCTCATCACTGCGCATGCAAGAAAACAGTCATTTGCTAAAGTCATTTCGGATTTCACTCAGTCCCTGATAAGGTTATTCTAAATATATTTTGTTTGATATAATACACGAGACTCAGAAAATGAAAATGTTACTTTTTATATTAAATCTAGTCAAGTTATTCAAGAGGTTTTGAGGCAGGATGAATTCAAGGTTAATTATAAAGACATATCTTTTGGTTAGGGCAGCGAACTTTATGAAGCCACTTTTGAAATAAAGGTAGTGTCAAACACCGAGGCCTTGTTAGAGAGCGAAAATTGATTTACATCGACAATTTTAGACTTGAAACACCCGACAAATGCAAAATCTGTCCATGATAATTTGGATTTTAAGTGTTGGATCAATTATCGTACTATCTTTTAAGGTCTACATGTATATCTACAACGACATTATAGTGAAAATACAAAACAGTCTGTACAAAGCAGATGTCGCCAGCATCGATGAAACAGGTTAAACCAGGGGCGTACAAAATTTCAATTCAAGCCACCCCCCCCCCCCCCCCCCCCCCCACTTTCAAATTCGCTCCTACGTCCCTGTAAACAGGCTATACAACATGTGATGAGATAAGTGTTGGAGGTAATTGAATTGTCAGTTTATGTAAAAACACAATTCACTTAAGGAATTATTGCTTCTAACACTGAAAAATCCAAACTCAGCTAAGTTTATTTTAATACCTTTGCAGACAGAATATACTGAAACTGTAAATACATTACATCAACAGACAGAAAAGGAAATCTGACGGTCTAGCGGCAATATGGATTTAATTTTCATGACATCATTATACGATAGTTATAAAGTTAGGGCAGACATAAAAACGTTACAAAACAAATAGAACAAACTCTAATGAAAGGAAAAAGACACATCCCTCCAGATACTAACATGATATTGTAACCAAATATAATTGATTCGTCGTTAACTGATAAATGTATATCTTTCAATGTCTTTGAATTCCCATTGCACGGTTATAGGTTAAAACCTTACTCAAACATCACATTTGGGAACTTTTTGCTAACCTCTGTCACGAATATAATTAGAACTGGAGACTTAATTGATTTCAGCTTGTAATTATATATGTGTCTACTTAAAAGACATTGATTTTCCTTGAAACATCTATTTCATGCTTAGAAACACATTTCACCTTCAATTCCTCAAAAGAAATTGCGTAAAACATATATCTGATTACCTTTTCAGCCACACAAACAACCAGAGCAATGGTTCATTTAAGCCCGTAGTGATAACGACTTCAAATGCAGTAAAATCCACGTGACAAACTCTTCAAAACAATTTTGAAAGAAATAACATCAGTCAGTCACACGCAGAATAGGAACACTAATTTATTTCAGTTCGTAATTATATCCCGAGTGGCATTGATTCCGGCCCCATGAAACGACTACCTACCTACCAATACCAGAACAAACGGAATCATTGAATGAAATTAAAGAGGGCCCATGAACATAGATGACAGATCAATGACGTCTGAATACCAGATGAAGATGTAACGTGCGTCCATTGTCTCGAACCAGGTCCTCGATGGATAATTCATGTAGCGTGAGACAGGTACGCCTGAGCTACTTATCGATCTGATTGTTGTTACCTGTCCAGGTAAATTGTCAGAACGCTCTCGCATGTTCATTATAACACCGGCCACCATGTTGACAACATCACTAGCGTGGATACTCTTAATTGGAAGCTTCACGTATGGAATCTATGGCCAGGATCCTGTTATTGGTAAATAGTTTGCACCTTGTTTACTTATTTTTGTTGTGACCTCTACGTTAGATTATCAGAACGTTTGTTATCCAGAAAGTCTTGTTGTTGTCAAAACGTCTATTATGAATCCGCCCATCATGTAAACATATTCTCCTTAGAATTCTTAGTTGAGAGAAATATTGAATTAATGACTAACAGCTTGTTATCGGTGGATACTTCTGAGATAAACGTGTTTTTGTTATGACATGAGAAGTTGAAGTTTTTAAACGCCTATCATTAACCATGATGCCAGCATGTTTTCATCATCAATCCTATTCGCGACAAATATTACAAGATATTACAAGACCTTTTATTGGAAGATACTTTTGACATTGTTTACTTGTTTTAATGTGTTTACTCATTAAAACATAAACTATGACTCCGTCAACCATAATGTCAATCATCTCTGATTGACACTACTCTCTGTGAGGCGTGAATATTGATTTAATCGTCGAGAACCTGCTCTTTGCAAACATTTCGGATTTGCATTGCTTATTTGTTTTGGTGTTGGCAGATTATTTGTTACATTGTAATAACCTTCATTATAACTCTTGAATCATCACTACCGTGGATTGTCGCATTACAGAGTACGGTCTCGATAACCAGGAACATAAGTGGTAAATATGCTATTATTATTTTGGCATTGGTTATTCGGATGTGCAGTTGGTTTAGACATATTTTTAATTAGTATGAAATAAGGATTGGCTTACAAACCATTTGGCTTATTTTAATGCCGCTCCGATACAAAATTCAACAAGCTGGACAGTACATCACAAGGAAACCAGAAAATAAAAACTAATATAAATAAATATCAAAGCAAAGTGAAAATTATCAAGTGTTGTTTGGTATACCTAGTCATTGGGTTAACTGCAGCTTATGATTATAAATGTTGATTAAATTCAAAAGTTTTTAGTAAGTGAGGATTTCAAGGAAATCGTTTACATTTGTTAATGAACTCGTGTAAAGAATTAAGGATGTTACTATTCGTTTAGTAGATCAGCTTGCCACTACCGTATAAAACTGTCGTAACATCATTTCCACGAATATAGAAATACATATTTGTTCTAAATTTTTTATAGTTCCGACAAATTAAGAGATAATGAATGACGTCTTCATTTAGTATAACGCTTTCTGAGATAAGATTCACTTTGTTCAAATACTTTCCCTTGTATGAGATCTCTGGAGCCATATTATGATAAAGTTTATAAAAAGTAACGAGTTTAAATCGACACCGCCTGTCGTTCAGAGAGCTCTAGTTTATTTTTAAACTTTACCATGGCTTGTGCCATGATAGTTCTTAATGCATCCAAATGTAAGTTTTCCAATATCGCAGCCTGTTCAAATGTGCAGTTATCCCATATAGGACAGCAGTAATCAAAGAGTGGTAAAATAAATGATTTATACATTGTGTTTAGCGTTTTTTCGGGATAGACAATTTTTCTCAGACAATTTATCATTGGACTAATTCTTATTATAGTTTTATTTAAATGCATTTTCCAGAAGGAATCCCTTTGATAGTTTCACCGTTCTTGGTAACGTTCGGTCTGATATAGTTTTGAGTTTTCGGCTCAACGTCATGCTCTCAGTCTTACTAGGAATGAAAATCACTTGCCAGTTTTTGGCCAACTCCTCAATTTTTGCAAACATCGTTATCAACAGTTGCGGCAGCTATAATTTAATCATCTATTATGACATACATTGATGTATCATCAGCAAAAAGACGAATGTTACTATTCAAACCTTCTACCATGTCAATTCAATACATTCAATGAACAAAGGTGGTCCTAACACCGAAACCGTGTCGTACTGAACTAAAACTTGAGCTATAACTGTTTATTAATAACATATTTTTTGTTTATACAATCTATGGAACTTTCAAAACAGTATCAACTTAAGATTTACTCATATGAATTTAGCATAGTTAGCAATATGATGAGCACTATCATAAACTACATTATTCTAAACATTCGACGGAAAAATGCTTTAGCATATTCATTTGATTCTAGATAATGTTTCACTATTCGCTATGAGTGGTATTAAAAGTTCCATCAACTTTATAATCAAAAAGGACGCATTGCGTGCCTAACTTTTGATATTTCTTGATTACGGAGTTGACTCGAATAAATGAACAGGATAACGTTATGGACTAGCATCTTCCTGATTGCATATATGCGACGCTAAAGTAAATACACTAATTGTTTTTAAAAAAACCTTTTGTAATTGAACTTGTTTTTGAAATTTCACTATAATTGAAAAATATGCAGCACGAATCTGGCACATTATATTCTGCCACATTTACAATGATAACAAGCAAACTAGTACTTCTTCTATATTTGAGGTCTGTGAGACACATTAGCTTCTGCCACATTCACAATGGTAACACGTGAACTAGTACTTTTCCTTTCTTTGAGATCTGTGAGACACATTTTCTTCTGTCACATTCACAATGGTGACACGCGAACTAGTACTTCTTCTATCTTTTAGGTCTGTGAGACACTCTATCTTCTACCACATTCACAATGATAACACGCAAACTAGTACTTCTTCTATCTTTGAGGTCTGTGAGACACATTAGCTTCTGCCACATTCACAATGATAAGGACGGTATCTCAATAAGCCTTGTGCAAACGACCGTCCCTGTCTATCATAAATCTTTTCCGGACCAAGTAAAACTCCTGAGAGGTGGACTATACGAGTATATCTCATTATGCAAATTGATCACTTGGTCATAGAACCTTATAGATATGCATCTTCCCGATATTTTAAAGATGAACTTATAGTATGAGTCTATTTGAAGGTAAAATTCGTTTACGTGTCAGGGTCAGTCACTAAGATTTTAATCATAATATTTGATAAAAATGATACAGGTAAACAACTATTGCTTTTTTAGTATGTTCAGAATTTCATATGCTTTAAAGATCGACTGAAATGCTCCATGGCAACTTTCGCGATTCAATACAATGTATTCAAATTTGACATCGCCGGATAATTAGCACAGGTGAACAGAACTGGAAGGGCCCATGGTCACTGAAGCGTGAGTGCTGTCGCGTGAAGCGTAGATGGCCCCCCTGTATCCTCCTTATTGAAAAAAACCCCCAGAAATCAGACTGTCTTAACCACCGTTTACTCGCCAGTAGTGTCAAACTCGAATTCGCCATTTTTATACTTAATAATTTAAGTACTGAATTACTCGTTTGAAAAAAAGTAAGAATAGAATTTCGTTTAGTATTCTCGATTTACGTCACAATCAGCAAAGACGGCGCAGACACAATTGCATGACAAAGGATAAGAAGAGATGCATTTGCACATCCGTTGTCATGACAACTATGCAAAACACAGTCAAAGCTATGAAGGAACTCGTATGAATAGTTGCAAGTGTCTAGAACTGTAAACAAGGAATGATGGAAAACATATAAATCATTCCATGTATTTGATAACACATAAGATACAATAGCGAGTGCGTACAATGAATTAATATTTCGCTCTAAAAGCAACATTGTTTTGGATCCTGTGTACATTACAGCTCATTTTGCATACTATAGTTTGCATCAGAGAAAGTTTAATATAAACGCTCTTTCCAGTGAACTATCTATTAGTGATTTTAGAAAAACTGTCAGATTTATAAATTGTTACCATTCAACCTTAATCTTTATACAGAATAAAACAATAATACTTGTTTGTTTTGTTGTTTTATCATAATTGATGTGTGTCAGTAAAACTATTTTACATTTGGAATCAATTTGTTTGGCTGAATTAAATAATTAAGAAAAAAGATAAAACTTTGAAACCACGTCAGTTTCGTAAAAGGAAAAATCTTGAAGCAGCTTTATCAATGATAAAAATATTCTATTTTACCCTTAAGTTGCTGTGTCGATCAATTTAAACACCACCTGTCTACGGAAACTCGAGCATACCTTTTGATTAATGTTTGAGTAGTTATTGATAATTTACAACAAATGTTTGAAGTAGAAAAGTTGATGACAAATCGATGGGTCTTTCTCTGAAATGTATATGTATTTTGACTCATCTTTCAACATATCTGATTTAAAATACGTAAATATTTCGAATACCCACAAACGCAGTGATGATTTTCACAACGATAATGTATATAAAGTGTTTAAGTTTTTAATTCAAGAGTAAAAAATTCGATATTTCACATCTTCCCGATATTTTTTGGATAGGTTATTTAATATTTGATCATTAAGAGTAATTGCTATCTCTTAGATGTTAGTCGATATATAATTGATTATTCCAAGAGAACGTGAACTAATAACAATATAACTACATTAAATAAATCAATAATCAGTGAAAATAATAATTACTGAAGAGTAGTTGGCGTCATGAAGAATTTATTTGTGTTAGACAAAACTGTGAGCATCTCGGGTACCATGAAATAATATGTATATCTAAAAATGCATGATAAGAGTGTGAAAATATAAAATTTGGAATATATTTTAAAAGTTTTAATTGTATTTTCGTGTTTTTACATTTTTTTACAAAGGACATAATGAATCTATATGTTAAAAAAATCATTACCGTATTAGCTGATTTTGCTCTATTTTGCTTGAAACATCTTATTTGGACACTTACTACCAAACATCGATCTGAAAAGAAACCGAACATGTCTCTCTATATTCATCTTCCAGTATTGTAATTAATTCAACAGAAAACTGACAAAAACTGCTACCTGTCACCCGTCCAGTGACTGACCACGCCAATTATTGCTGAACATCATCTGATGAAGCCAAATGACTAAACTCTATACACGCGTTCTTTTCAACCAATGACATAAACAGATTGATTACATGTGTATATTGTCAACCACAGCTGACAAGAAGAATATTCATTGAAAAAGAAATTAAAGGCATTTAAAGGAAACCTTGAACTGCCCAACTGTCCTCGCAAGGCACAACACGCACAATACAATCAATGGCTCATTGCGGCCTTGCAGATTTCCTGAAACGTTTCTGTGCTAACTCTCTAGTCTACTGTGACTGATCTTGATAGCCCTTCATAAATCCTATCAAAATTGAAACTTTTACTAAAGAGGGCGCTGCAGTCAAACACAACGTATGACGTAAAGCAGCAAGGTTTGAATTGTACAGTAAGTTGTGCCTTACGATGGATGGTGCATACCTAGAGAAATATTTGAATGAATCGATGTATCCTTCGGGGATTTAATTAAGAAAAGGATGTATCGTGTTTATCAAATTTGAGACTTAATCATGTAATTTTGTTCCTCCACATCAAAATTCTTTCTTCAAACTTTCTTCTGAGAGATGTATTGTTAGTAATCACAAAATATTATTTTCATAATTTAGATATTGCTTAAGAATAATGGCCTAAGAGTAATTAAGGGATCCGGATGACGGGGTCTCTTAAATAACAGTAAAATGCAATCAAAACCTTCCAAAAAATTATAGTTTTAAAAAAATTATTTATCCAAGATAAATTGAAGAAGAATTAATTTAACGTAAAGAAAGAAAGATAATCAATATCAAAGGTATACAACAACTAAATGGAAAGCATTCGCCCTTGTTTGTTTCTGCATATTAAATATTTTGTCATTTTCAAGATCGAATATACTTACATAGGAAGTCGATGAGCAATGTTGACTCTACGTTTATTTCTCACCAACCTAACATGATGAGTTTCCTGAAGACACTTACAGATCGTTAGTAGATACAAATGGATATCAAGAACAAGGTATTTGGTTTGTTCAGTAGCTATAAGGTGTATGAGAATAACGATCAAATAGCTCCACCCGGGGTTATGAAACAAATATTTGCCCAACACATATATTGCTTATCCAATCAATGTCAACCTAATGTCCAATTTTGTAACTATCTTCATAATATTCTCATGAAGAAGTTAAGATGATGATGATTATGATAACGATAATGATGATTATGATGATGATAAATACCATTTGTATCTTTAGCTAAATTCATCCTTAGAAACAATTAAATGTCAATTAGGCAAATATCAATAAATATTCAAACTAAACTGAGAGTAACATTTTGCAAAGTACACACGATATACACTGAACTGAACTAGCAAATATGCTAAACCTTACACTGAGAAACGCCGGTGTCGATCATACTAAAAAGA
Source organism: Phorcus lineatus (assembly GCA_921293015.1). NCBI lineage: Eukaryota > Metazoa > Mollusca > Gastropoda > Trochida > Trochidae > Phorcus > Phorcus lineatus. Next base: position 47,905,349 of record OV121088.1, read on the forward strand.
TAGATTAGAAATAACACATAAGATGAAATATAGCTAATTCGAAAGAATAATAACATTAGTCAACAAGCGTCACTCTTGACCGCATTTAGAAAATATAGTCGCACTATGTTTACTGATTCAAGTTCATGGTATCAGGAGCAAACATTCAATGTAAAAAAATATTTGTATTTTGCAGTTATGGTGTTGGACAAGCTGACAGAGAAGGAAAATGAAAACATTCCGGACATCTTGATGAACTTGAAATCTCATCTGAAGGATGAATCCAATATGGCGGCGATTGAATTCCGGGTAGTGATATCAGACAATAATGACTCCCTTGGAACGCTGGAAGAAGGTAATGCATTTCCCTCTTATAATTTCAGTTTGCATTGTTAAAACCCAACTCAACCCAAATCTCCTAAAAATTAAATTAGGAGTGATATTTGAATGCCGAGGTGATGACTAACTCAGTTCAAGCATACACAATAATTTACAAAGGAATGGCTCTCACAAATGAAGTTATGAACCACTTGCTTGACAACGAAAATGGTATCTCTGTTAAGAACTGATACCTGAGATTAAACTTTAATTCGAGTTTCTCTATCTTGAGATGTTGGTTAGTAACTACAGTCAACAAGCTTAGATGGTTGAGACGGGAAGCAATGATTCCTGTGTTAGTCTCGGGGAGTTTTTATTACTTCTCTCTTGTTACAAATCCGTTGGTCACATTTCGAATTTTGATAAGACCATGTATCTTCCATCGTATTCAGAATGTAGGAAGAGAAATAGTAGGACTGATTAAAGGAAATAGTCAACGTTGATGACATATGTGTGATCCATAAAAGTGAAAAAGTATTGTTAAAAATGTGATTATATATCTGATTTCCCTGTAAACACAAGCGGCGACAAGGTAGCAATATTCATTGTTTGTATAGATACGCGTTATTTAAATACGCCTACTACGGCCGAACGTTATGAAATGAAATGGGTGTCACGTTAATCAATTGTGCATTTGTTCATGATAGTGGTCAGCGGTCACCAGGTCGGGAATGTATTTAGCTTGTGAGTAGTTTTCATTCTGGAATAACGTCAATATCCATTTACAAAGGGACATTAATTGTTTTTCATATTCTTTTTCTATACCTGAAAAATAGGGCTGCTTTTCAGCATCCGGAACGGTTACTCATAAAGTGAACCACTAGTGATGAATTATATTTCATAGATGTACATGTGCGCATATAACTTTTTCCATTCAAACGCTTTTTCAGCGTGATTTACAGAAATTCGTCAACTTTGAGTCAAAACGCAATGATTTGTCATAGTAGCAGGACGTCGCGAGATGGTCATGTCCTGTCTACTTGTAGTCGATTTGAATGGAACAGAATGACTGATGAAGAAATTATTACTCTCAAAGTTGTGTCACCTGACTATTACCAAATACTCGCAAATTTGCCCCTAGCGGATTATTTTTTTTTGCAGTCTGCAATATTGTGAAGAGCGGAGTTATCGGCCTTATCGACATGACGTCACCAAGCGTTGCACCATTGATGAGGTCGTTTGCGAGCACTCTAGGTATAGCCTACATCTCCGTGGTGGACAACTCCTACTACCGCTACACCTCTGGTGACAGCAGTCTACAGTACGAGGTGGAACCAACAGCTGTCCAGATGATCCGGGTGGTGGCGGACATTGTTAGGAAGGAGAAACTCAACAACGTCGCTATCATTTATGACTCTTCCTTTGGTAAGAGAAGCACTGTTCGTCAAATACTCAGTGTTACCTACTCTCGTAATCATTTTAGATTGAATGGGAGCTTGATTATTGGCTATCATTTATGGGCCTTCGTTTGTTATGTGCAGCACTATTCGTTAAATGTCTTAGTGTTATATAGTTATATATATATAGTGTTCTCATGATTATTTTGGCATTGACATTTAGACTGAAGAACGTTGCTTACATTTATCATTCTTTGTTTGGTAAGAGTAGTAATCTTTAAAATATGTTGAAATTTACTATTTCAAGATTATTTTTTAATTGAAGTATGTGGCTTTCAATGCTTTGTTGTTTGGACATTGAAGGTGAAGATGAAGCATGTTGAATTCATTATGATTCTTCGTTAAGTAAGAGTAGTAAGCTGCTATTCGGATATATGTCTAGTTTTGTTCTGCCATGATCACTTGGACATAGACAACTTTTTAAGTCATCTTATTTATTTTAACACATCTCAAATACTAATCAAACTTTCGTCTACGGAAATGCCAAACCTATTTCCACAGAAATGTGCAACAATGTTGGTTGTCGTAATAGATTCCGAAGTCACATGACTACATACTAAAATGATATTTTTAGCTCTTTTTTTTTTTAGGGAGGGAGGGGGTGGTGAAAATCGTCTTTAATATTTCATTTAATATAAAATCTATATAAAATATTTCTGATATTTTCACAGAATATGGCTTCAAAGGTTGCTCATGTGACATTATTAGTTTTGGTGGACAGAGATACACGATAAAAACTTATATATTTAAGGACATCATACTGTAGATATGATAAGATGATAAAAAGAATTTACAGCATAAATATTTTATATTTTATGACAGCCGGCAAAATCCCTAGATCTATAAATGAAAAGAAAGTGTTTCATCAGTCATTAGAAAAAATAACAATGGAACCATTTTAGAAGATTTAGATATGATCACGTGCTGCGTAACTTTCTACCTCCCTCGATGATATGGAAATGTTGTCTATAATGAAAAGTTCTTCCTATTTCTCGCAGATATCCAGAACACGCCTCGGCGAGTGTTGACGAACGTGCCTGCCCAGCATCTGTATGTGCGCTACAGTTCCAGCGAGGAAGAGACGGTCAAACAACTCAAGATGCTGCAGGACATCGAGATAAAGAACATCTTCATCATCTCCAATGCAGACAACGCCAAGACTTTCCTCGGAACGGTAAAACTTAAAAATGTTCATTACCCATATATATATAGTTTATCATAAGCGGTGACATATATTCAATATGAGCGAATGTGCACATATCACTTTTGCCTAGCAACGATCGTTTCAGCGCGAGTTACCGTATTTGTCGTATGTGACGTCATAAAATTATTGTCCATGGCGTCACTTTGGCGGACCGACGCAAAACCGTTTTCCAAATCTTTCCATTCGTTTGAAATGGAATAGAATCGGTAATAAATAATTTACTACTGAGGAAGCGTGTCATATGACTTTTACGAATTTGTGTAGAACCCTCGCTTTCGCTTGTGTTATATAAATTTCACACTCGTTTGGTAAAAGCCATATGATATACTTCCTCGGGTAATAATCTATTCATCATCACTCTATTTTGGCGTGTTCAACAAAACATCTTCCTCTTTTCATCGCTGACAACGAATTTCGTGGGCACGATTTGTATTTTCATTTCTTAATTAATTGCTCTCTGAAATTATTCTATAAGTTTATAATCAACTCTCAAGTTAATGCCAAACACATTTCATTATACAAAGTACACAAAGCGTCAATAGCTTCCACTGAAAGGTACACTTTTATATTCTTTGATAGAATATTTAATATTTTCTTATAAAGGGAACTGTTTACCTTCAAACAAGTAACAAGAACATTCGCGTTATCTATTATTAAGTCAACGTTTAAACGATTCTTTAAACCTAGGATTTTATAATGTCTTTAGCATAATAGAAAAATCCAGGTAATACAATTTTCATACGTTACCTTACAAATGTTAACGTTAGAACTAGTAAAAGAGTAACAAATTGATCACTTACTATGTTAGATATCACTACTGCCAACACATATGCGACTGAAAGTTAATAACTATTTGTCTCTTCATGTATAATGAATCATTAAGGAACATCACATTACTCATTAATAACTCCATTGAGATGCCACTTGCTAATTGCAAAATACGTATTAAGAATTGATGGTTTAAAATAACATTATTTACTCTAGAAACTCTCATTAGTTTACACCTAGTCCATAGATCGTTCTCTTTCTCTGGAACATGGATTTGTAAAAGAAGATCAAGTGGGAAAATAGGCAGTAATAACTAGTTTAAAAGTCCTTAATCAGAAAGCAATCCGATGGCTTCGTAAATCTCTTTGAAGGAACTAATGGCTTATTTAATGTCTCGTATCTAACTGACATTAATGGTTTGCCTTTGTTCTTTCACGTCCACATCAATGTCACCATCTGCTTGAGTACCAGCTCATGTTTACCGAATGGTTAGTTGTAGTTTAGCCAGGCTCTTCTTGAGCTTGAAGCCTACCATCACGTTATCAGAATTGTTCTTAGAGTTGTCAGAATGTCCATAATGAGTGTAACATAGACCTCTGAGAAGAATGCACAATGTTCGAGTTATAGTTGATTGTGTATTCTAATTAATTGCTTTGAAATGCAAACAAATTATTTGAAGACAAATGAAACAAAGACAGATGACAATTATGGGTACTGAATCACTAACCAACTGAACTGTCCTAATTAAATGTATTTATTTGTGTTATGATAGTATTGTTTATATAATATGATGACTAAAGAAATAACATGATACTCAACAACATGATTTATGACAATCCCCACATTCACTAATCAAGTATATTTGATCGTAACATTAACTTTCGAATTTTTGTAACAAATTACTGCACTTTATCTCTTAATATCTACTGAACAAAAGTAAAAGTGACCAACAATCACTATAACAGTATGATGTTAAATCCAAATATCAGCTGGTAATAATTTTGTATATTCGGCTGGTCTAAGTCGCCGTGTTGAATATAATTATTATATACCTGTCAGTGTTTCACAATGACGTCATGAATGTATCATTTTTCAGGCCAATAAATTGCAAGGTAACAACGTTGACGTCAATTGGTTTGTCTTGACAAAGGTAAGCGTATTATGTATCGTTCCCTGATTAATTAATCCTACTGACTGGACTCTAGGGTAATGTAGGGATATACGTGCTACAATACAAACCATGGCGCTATTAATGAACCAACTAAACCACTGATTACCAGGCTGTGGTCTGCAGATTGGTGGTGTTTGATTTCACGATGAGCTCCAGATATAAGGCGATCAATATGTATTTTTCATTGTAATTGCCCTGTATAAATACAATCATATTAGCACTAAGGATAAGCCTGGACAGTTTCTAATGATTCTCATTAGGATGAGATTAGCTTGGAACATGGTTTATATGAGACTTAAAGAGAGCAAACGACAAGCAATCATCATAATCATCATCATCATCATCATCATCATCATCATCATCATCATCATCAGCATCATCATCCTAGGGAAATGCATTCATGCATATCAGCCAGTCATGTATTATATGATATAAATGTATTTTGTATTGTTAATTTTAATTGTTTTTGATAGAAAAACGTCACACATTGAACTTAGAACATAGGAGTTTGCTAAAATTTAAATATAATTAAATTGTTCCTTAATGTTACGAAAAAAACAAATGTTTGCCTAACTGCTACATGACGTGTCAATTCTTATATTTAAAATAGTCCAACCAGTAAAACACACCAATTTTAGCATTATATATAGACAGGCAGAATACAGTTTTTTTAAAGCTCACTACTGTGTATATAATCATTTCAAATGTGTAAAACATACATGAAAAAAACATTGCCGCTCTTAAAATTGATCTATGAGTGACTATGCTCAGTATTAGAATAGTCAATACAAATAAGAAGTATCAAACTATGTATGTAGCTAGTCTAATTACATTTTAATGTTAAAAATGTTTCCGTGTCACTCTAAAATATTTGTATATTTTACAAAACGTTTGTTACAATTTGAGTGTGATCACAAGAATAAGCATTTTGCTTGTTTACGGTGTCTTTGTCATTTATATGTTACGTTTTTTCCCCCTGAAAATTCAACAAAACAAATATTTCTGATGGTCCCAGCTGGGGGAGTGAATGTGATGGGAACCATTTCGTAGTGATTTGTTTCTTTTGCTCAATGGTCACTTGAGATTCGAATTCGAATCTCTGTCGCTCCCAAACATTCGATTAATATGTTTATACATGTACACTATTCCAATGATGTTATGTTTGAGATTTTCTATTAGCAATTGCCACAGTTAAAGCCTTAACAGAACCATCGTAACTCATTAACACCAATCGATAATTGTGTGGAATGTAAGCCAGATATTGTGCCTTCAAGCGTTACTGAGTATATATTTCCCCCAGGAATAAACACAACATATGGGCGTATTGATTTTTACGGTCGAGCTCTACTTCATAGCAACCTAATGAATACAATCCGGTTTTAAGAACAGAAGGCAAACGTTGTTATTGAATCAGCCCCTACTTCAAACCAGCCATCGATTTTCGTACATTGATACAAATCAGTGAATTGTTTCTCGACAGTCGTTAAGTAGGCTCATGCCCGCTGATCAAAGCTTTTTATCTATTGTTAGTAAAGGTCTGTACGTCGTTCGTAGGTTTCTATGTTAGGGAAATAGTTTCAATCAGATGTAAGAGTCTGGATTTATTAAACGCTAGAGTACAAACCGTAAAGGCGTGCGTATACAAACTTAGTACCATTTTTATATCAGACAATGATATAGGTAATGTAATTTTCAGGTCATGTTGTTGTTATGCATAGTTTGGCTTATTAAGCACAAATGGCTTTGCTGCGTGTCAAAATTTATATGCCGCTGCTATATGCTGACATAGTTCACGTCCAAAACGACTAACAACCCCTTTGAATACGAAATATATGACAATTTAAAGTTCTATTACAAAACGAAAAAAGCATTGTGAATGCGGACACCGAAATCGCTAATCAACAGAATCGACCCGACTCTGTAATTATGTCTGCGTAAGATTAGTTTCCAAATTTATGTTAAACTACTCCTCGCAAGCCAAGTCTCCTCCATCACGATTTTAACATATATATTGTCAATTTACTCAAACGATATGCATTTTCAAAGATATTTTCATCAAGTCAGTACATTTTGATAATAAAACACCATTGAAAATATTTGGCATTTGCGACCCTAACGACAGGCGTCATTATAATACCACACAAATAAAACAGCCGTATAACAGCTGTTCCGAAACACTCGACGGATGATGGATGATGTAATGTGATTCATGCTGAATGACGTGTTTGTTTATAAACAATGGTGTATTACCAGCAATGCCAAAAGATGACGGTGCAATATGATGTTTGAATGTCAATATTTTCATGGATTTTATATTAATTCAGTTATCGGTTATGTTTCGATCACATGTGTCGCCAATCATCTGTTTAGTGTTCAATATAGGGCATTGACAAATGGTAGACCAATAGTGCTGGCGTATTTGATAATACAAAAATCAACTAATTAAGATATTCTTATGAAATTCGGGTCTCAGTCAGTTTAAAATAGGTTAATTATATTTTTTCTATCCATATGCTATTATCAAAATGAATAAATGGGTTGAATGATGTTGATTAAAACTTACTTAACTACAAAATCAAACTAACCTGAATTGAAAACATAAAAGTATAATACTTCATGAATTTTATGCTTTCATTGATTAAGTAATTTTAAGGCGAATTTGATTTTACACCACATTTCCAGAGTTAATTCAATTCCGATGCCAGATGAAATAATTTATCAAATATTTGAAAATATTCACAAGATTCCATTTTCAATTAAAAGTTCTTGACGGCTTTTGACGAATTATCTTTTACACATTTTATAAAGATGTGTGAACAATTGAGTTTTTGATGAAATTTTTTTGGATTTCAATTGATTTCAATTTATAGCTGTTTCTAAATACGGGAAACAGTTTGTTGATAAACTGTGTATAGAATGTTCAATTCTTTTTACACGTTTTGATAAATCGAAGGCACACAACAGAAAAGATCGTCTTAAAATCCTAATTTGCAAGTTTTAGACACGTGCTGCAAGTGAAGCGATCTTTATAACACTAATCATAAGACATTTAAAAGAAGTTTTACCCAACGATATGCACGCGTATACCAGATGTAAGGAAATGTTTATCCTTTTTTGGAGTCTTTTCAACCATTTTTTCTCATTCTCTATCTCATAATTTCAGGACAATCTAAGAAATCAACAAATGTTGTCTTAAAACCTTTATTTGCATTTTGTTTACTTTTGCGAGTTTACTTATATCTGTCTTTCATCATTCAGGATTCTCGGCTTGTGTGCGGCGAATGCCAGCGAGAAGTAAGAGTGAACGAGATAGTAGCGCGCCCTGTCTACCCGGCCTTCATTGATTACGTTAACTTCATGAAGGGTTTTCTTGGAAGATTCGACAGAGAGGCAATCACAGTATGTATACTGAACACCAAAAAAAGACGCGAATGGCGATGGTATATAGGAAATATGGTGTTTGTTGTTTTAATCAACAGTTTTCTGTCCTTTTTTCTGTTAAGGGTCATTTTGAAACAATTAAAGCCATGTACAAGTGAAATATAGCAACCGATACTTATGAAATTTGCACTTCTCATTGAGACTTACGACTTCCTATCTGCTTTCTGTATCTTGAACAAAGTTAGAATAAGCTAATTTCACTGCCACTTTTGCTAAAATGACGCGTTGATGCAGGTCATGCGAAAGTGGATGGTGGCACTGGGAAAATTCTGTACTGGGGCTAAAGAACCTAAAAAAGAATAATTAATGATGTAAGTGATGAACTATATTCCTAGCGGGCATAAATGTTTACCTTACAAATATGAGACAATGACTTCAAACACCGCTTAAGTATTCAATAGTGAAACTAAAATGACACAGCAACAGTTCTCTTTTATTCTTTTTTAGATGGACGAAGCGCTCGTATATGACTTGGCCCTCGTGATAAAGCAAGCAGTGTCCGCATTTGAAGACTTGGTACCTGTAGCCTATCCAGACTGCTACCAAGTCTCGAAACCAAATGATACATATCTTACACAGAGTCGTGCTATTGTTGAGGCTCTTAAGCAGGTAAAATCATGTTTTTGTCTGTGCATTTGTGTCAGAATTTGTACATTTATACATTGTTTTGGTCAAAGATTTGTATGGATAAGGACTTTCTTAAAATAAAAAAAATTTATTGTGAACGATTTTATTCAAACTTTATATGATCTTATCAAATCGTCTTTATGAACGAATGTACGAAAAATGCTAACAGTGGTAGTAGGTTAATATTTTTAAGACATTTGCACCGTTTCAGGACATGATTAGGAAATCAAAAGCATGTATGATATTTTATTAAAATGTTTTTTCAAGGTGAAATAAGTATTTTGCTGTATAACAAATATGTATTCTATCTAATGCACTACCGACTACTAAAATGAGCCTATTCAATTAACAATCGACAATGATAGTTTGAAACTGAAATTCTCTGCGACGGTTCTTTAGTTTTAAAAAACCCTTCCTTGTGTTGAAGTGAGGGTTTATCGTCATTTGATTTATCGTTCAGGTTTCAGCTGATGGTGTGTTTGGAACGCTGTACAGTTCACAGAGCACCGTCCGCTACAACATGTCACTGAAAATCAGCCGCATCGACTACGTCAAGGGAGACGACCAAACGAAAGAAGAGGTGCAACTTTCAACATTAATGAAAGATATTTAAGTTATTTACATAAGAATATTGCCATCTTTAATTATAATATATTACGGTCCTGGATTATGTTCATCAACGTCAACGCAAAAACCCTTCGTTCTGTTGAGAAGCTCGTAGATGGATGTGGTCTTTGTTAGAAGGTTTAAAGCAGTCAAACTATCAGAACTAATTGAAATCAATCCATTCAACAGACACAATGTAGGAGTTTTAAATTGACAAAATTAAAAATGTGGCAACCTTTGATACATCGACTGTTACAGATTGGAACTTGGACCGAAGTGTCTGATCTCGAGCTGAAGCCAAACAAATCTTTGACAAAATCCTCAACAAAAAGACGTTACCAGATCGTAACGGTCTCAGGGGTAAACACAAACAAAAGCTGTTTTCATTATTGTCTTATCCATAAAAAAGATTAAAAACATTATATATTTGACATAGCTTAAATGTTCTTAGTATCAATAAAGTCAATTGGCCAAGTTTATAAGATGTAGTTGTATGGCATCAGTTTTCGCAATTATAGTCAAATATTCTATCAACCTTATATAGCTATCTAAAATATCTTAAAATGTTCAATATATACATAAAGTATGTTTATCACATTGTTACAATCTACTAATCGTCGAAGAAAAAGAATCAAACGATTATGTTGTTTCAATCTTAATTACTCATTGACGGGACGCAACTATAGCTTTATGATAAATAAACGTGATATAAAACTTTAGTGCATAATAATGTTTCTTGAAATTCAAATTTTGCTTTTATGAACACAGAATGCCTTACAGGCATTATTAACCCTAACCAGAATCAGTTTACAAAACAGGGAAGGGACAAAATAAACTATTTGATAGAATCACAATCCGTAAAATTTATACACAGAAGTATAAACCTCCATTTTTTCTTTACCTTCAGATTCCACCTTTCGTGTACAAGGAAGGAGGGACGAACGGGACGAAGCCACGTTACTATGGTTACTGTATTGATCTCCTTAATAGAATCGCTGAGATCATGGACTTCGACTATGACATCTATGACAGCCCTGATGGTCTGGTGGGCTCGATGGCACCTGACGGGACGTGGAACGGAGTCATGAACGAGCTGATGGAGAAAGTAAGGAGACGTAGATGTTAAAGGCACTGTCGCATAGGCCGCTAATGGCTGATGTAGTGTCCAATCCACGCTGAACAGTAACCTTTCACTCGCTCATTCAAATTATACAGCTGCAATTCAGCCGTCCTTTACAAAAATAACAGTTTATTATTATGTATGGTATGCATGCAAATATGCAAACATTTTAATTCTAGAATCACCTTTAAAGGATTCTCCTAATAAAAGCTACCTTGTAATAAAACCGCATGGGCTTTTTCATCATATAAACAGATGTCAGACTAGAACAGAAAATGTAATGAGTGTGGTTGATGAAAAATGTGATGAAGGATATGTCCAAATAATAGGCCTAGCTACATGTATACGGTAAAATAAAGATTGTTTTTATCCTATGATGTCATTTAAGACTTCAAGGTATATTCAAAAGCTATATTTACCAACTGCTTAGTCGTCAATTTTACTTTTATGTGCTAGTCCTTCGATTTTGTTATCCCCTTTGGTCGAGTTAATTAACAAGTATCAAATCGTGAATAGGTATTTCAATTACATAGATTACTTGGAGACGAAAATGGAATAAGCAATCCATCAATCAATCTCATTTTAGTCAATAAAATGTTTTAGTTTACAGCTAATGTGCTAAATGGAATAAGATAATATAACAGGCCATGGTTAACCTCGGATAAGATATCCAGTTTTGATAATGTGGATGAGTCATAATATTGTGTGAGGTCAAGAGGTTTATAAGTTGTTAGGTATGGGATGTTGAACCACATTGTTGAACAAACTCAAAAAGTTAAAACATTTGGAACGTGTAGCTGGAAATTAATGGTTTACATCTTTGATTTGGCTAAACGATCTAGTTAAGGAGATAAGAAACATGAAACATTTTCTAAATTCTACTGTTGTCAATGTTTGTTAATCTTTTTAAATTCAAATCATTCAGAGAGCAGATATCGCTGTTGGCCCCATCTCAGTGATGGCAGAAAGAGAGAACGTCGTCGACTTCACAGTCCCTTACTACGATCTTGTTGGACTCACCATCCTAATGAAGAAGCCAAGCTTCGACTACTCGCTGGTCAAGTTCCTGAACGTCCTAGATGAAGATGTTTGGGGCTGTATCATAGGAGCGTTCTTTCTGTTCAGTATTCTCATCTGTGTGTTTGATAGACTGAGTCCCTTCAGTTACCAGAACAACAAGAAGGAGTGGAATGGGGAGGGGCCCGAGCCCAGGGTCTTCTCCCTCAAAGAGGGGATATGGTTCTGCATGATGTCCCTCACACCTCAAGGTGAGTCATTTTCGTAATAAAGTCATGCCGTGACAAAAGAGGGATTCGTAGTTACCTGAACATACGTGTCTTCACACAAAATAGAAAATACGCAGTAAACCAGTGTAGGATTGGTTATCACTGTTTGGTTGATATTCATATGAAAATACGTTTGGATGAATAGAACATTGAAATTCAGCGAACCGTTATATCAGCTGCAGTACCCTGCTGAGTAAACTGCATTGGGATATGTTGACTATTTGTAACTGATATTATTGTTTCAGGTGGTGGAGAAACACCTCGTGCGTTGTCAGGACGACTGATTGCCGCCACCTGGTGGCTGTTCGGGTTCATCATCATCGCCACCTACACCGCCAACCTGGCCGCTTTCCTGACCGTGTCTCGTCTTGAGACGCCCATTGAGTCTCTTGATGACCTCTCTAATCAGTTCAAGGTCAAATATGCGCCAATGAACGGGAGCAATGCTCAGATCTACTTTGAACGTATGGCAGACATAGAAAATAAATTTTATGTGTGAGTAAAAGATATATCTTATCCTTTGAACTTTTCAAGAAATAGGTTTATCAAAATGTTTGAAAATATAGTTAATTATCAAGTTTTGTAAAGATATAATGTATATTTCAACATTAATTATTAATGTATTAGTAAGTAGAGGTGTTTGGTGTTATCCGATGAATTTTTTGTAATTGTTTTTATATTCAGGTTTAATGCTTAATTATGTTTGTGAAATACTATATACTATTCTGATGTGTTTGTCAGATATACGAATATAACTACACGATCAATTATTTCACAACACCATCACGAACGAGTGAATAGTTATATCTATTTCATTTATCAATGTTAACCATTCGCCTGTAAACACGTAGTTATGTTATGTAAAATATACGGTTGTGCCTCGTCATATAATCAAACACAACTCTTGGGCATACGGATGTCAAAGTATTGCATTTTGAACAATGAAATCTTCCCTGTGTTCATAATGCCACATTACCGTGGCGTTTCAATGATTTCTGGCTTCTGTCATTTGTAAACGTGTATTATATAACATCAAAAACGTCACTTTGGTCGTTAATGGTGTTCGTTTTCGCTTGTTTTGCAAATACTTTATTATTCTATATTTTGAAAAAGGTAACCTACATGTTATGAGGATGACATACACGTCAAGACGCTCTATCTGCACGGTTTTACGTGACACGTTTTCGTCAGGGAGGGCTATAAACATTTGTTACTCTTTATCACATTTAAGTTCTGGGCAATTTTTTTGAACAAGTAATTCCCAAATTGATTGTTAGATAGAAAACCATCTGCCCATGTAATAAACGGTATACACGGGTAATAGTAATAATGTAGTAATATTACTATATTCCCCTATTTGTCTATATTTCCTCTCCTGCAGAATCTGGAAGAACATGTCGCTGGACGACAGCCTGGACGTGGTGGCGAGAGCCAAGCTAGCCGTGTGGGACTATCCGGTCAGTGACAAGTACACCAAGCTCTGGGACACCATGAAGAGCTCTGGCTTCCCTAACAACAAGGACGAGGCTGTGGAAAGAGTCTTGTCTGGGACATTTGCGTTTATTGGTAAGCTCGATAAAATTGCATTGGTGTCAAGGAATGTACTATTGTACTGTCTATTTTTCCCAATAAAATCTTGGATTTCAGGAAATTGTGTTTTTTATGTGACTTTTAAATGGCAAAAGACTTCTTCAAGTGTTCAGGCTTTGTAATTCAATCAAATAATCAGCTTCTGTCAAGATTCATCCGCCGTTTGGAACTGAAATTCAAGTCTTTAATCAATGTTTGCATTACAAAGATATGAACCAAAATATCGTCAATGTAGATACATATCTAAGCTTTGTATTATTTCATCATGTATTATTTTGCATGATTGATAATGTTCAAGCCGACGCCACTGGAAACCGATACAACACGCTGACGAACTGCGACCTGTGGGAGGTTGGAGAGGAGTTCTCGAGGAAACCTTACGCTCTGGCTGTGCAGGAGGGATCTCCACTGAGGAGTGAACTGTCTAATGTGTGGGTATAAGACTGATTGATAACATATTATCACAACAGTAAAATAACCAGTAACATGTAATTCAATTTAACGACGAAATTTATGTTATTCATGACGAATCAGACTTTAAGTTTGTCGTTTTTAGACCTGCTTTTAATCATCAAGTGTAGTTCCAAAATGCAAATATATCAAATTCTTTTCTAGTGGTCATTTAAGAAGCTGAAAGGAAAATGAACTGAGATATTATCATTTACATTTATATGGTATTCATTACTTCAAAAGAAAAGTCGGTGATATGCATACACTTTGAAAGATGACACCATAATTATGTAGATAACCTCATATTGTAATTGACCACGTACTTAATATATTCCATATCTAACGTACTCGATGAGCTCCTAAATCAACCATTAAAATATTCCCCTCCTCGTCTCTATTTGATACATAATTGACGTTCCCTTGTAGTATACTACAACTCATCAACCATTAATATATCCCTCCTCGTCTCTATTTGATACATAATTGATGTTCCCTTGTAGTATACTACAACTCATCAACCAGCGGGAACTTGAGGAGATGAAATCGACATGGTGGAAGCGAGACGAGCTCGAATGTCCTAAACGTGAAGATGAAAGCGATGGTATCAGTATCAAGAATATCGGAGGCGTTTTCCTTGTGATTGTAATCGGCGCTGGTATGGCTCTGATGACCCTTGCATTCGAATGCTACTGGTATAAGTATAAACCCAGGCAGAAGAGGAAGCTTTATAATATACATTCGAGGACCAATCTTACCGCGGCCATGCCTTCTACAACAACCCTCTCCAATGGACTAGAGAATGGGGGGTTTGAAAAGGGTTTTGAAAGTATGTTCGAGCTAGAGGACAAGGCTACAAATGAGATAATCCTTCGATCAGATGATCTGAAGCCTGTTGAAGATAAGCATTTGAATGGTAGTATTATGGAAATTGTTGAACGGCTGTAGGTACACGTAGATGTACATGTGTCGACATTAATTGAACATTGATTAATAAAGCAAAATTAACATAAGGTTCGACATAACTTTAGAAAATCAATTATATTTTTGGGTGGGGTTTGAATACAAGGTATTTGATGAATTTAACACATAAACAGTCCTTGCAAAACATGAAATGTCTGAGGTTGGAACAACTAATTCAAATAGAACTATCAATGAAAAGGTTGGTTAACTAATATTTTTGGAGTTAAAAATAAAATGTTTGATTAAGTGAAGGGCACGTCCATGAGTATTAATGTGAAGGGTCATGTCATGGAGATGGCTGGATCACTTCTAAGTGTTCAGATTGTAAACAAAATGTCATATCAACAGTCACTGCATATGGTCGGCTAGATATGCCAAGGGTTAAGACTGAGCATTTAAATGGTCATATGTAAACGACAATGAAGTTATATTGGCTGAATACTGAGTGTGAACAAAATGAATCGAAATACGTATAGACAAATTAAATCAAGTCATCTTTACATTGTAGGAAAGTGCAATTAAACTTTATGTTTAAACGTTTGAAAATCATTGAAAAATGTATAATGAAAATATATCTTGTTTTTATACTTTTTGAATGGAAGAATTTAAAATCGCATCTATATAGGATTTGTAATATTGGTGTTGCAATAGCACAAATATGTTGTATTTTTTAGATAAAACATATCTAAAAACAACAACGATATAAATCGTTGATCTTAAACCACGTAGATTGTCCATTGAGTTAAACTTGACTCGATAATTATAATAATATTTTCAAATTACAATTAATGATGCAAAGGTAGGAAATCCCGTCCATCAAGCTTGCTTTTTCATTTTTTAATACTGAATATTATGCATGTAGCCAACGGTTACACTTTTTGAAAGCGTTATTTCTTGTAATGAAATATCGTATTTTTAACATACAATATGTGTAGTATCGACCATGCTCTTGTTTACTGTTAAATTTTAATTTTCTTGTTTTAATCTTATGTTTTTTAAACGTACATGATGTTGTTAATGTATTTGTATAGTTGAAAATGTCACGTTAAAAACAATATTTGTAGATTTCAACTTTTGTTGTACACAATGTATATTTCTATGGTAAACACTCTTAAATAGATTTATACTGTTTTTAAAGCAAACAAAAGTTGTTAATATTGCCATAAAATGTTATACACTATTAGTTTTTTAAAATATGCATTTGTATTTCATAATTATGGCATACCGTTGAGATTTCTTAAGTCATATTTCATGAATCTATATATGAAGCCTGTTTATTATTTCGGAAATGCATAATTACATGATGCACATATCCCCCCTATAGAACTTCACACTGATTTTCATTAGAACGTTGTGATATTTATTAGGAAGAATAGTTACCTATATATTTTTAGAATGCATATTGATTGTAGTTTTGAAAATATCTATAGAGCATCAGTCCGATCATATTTTTTCATGTTTTACGGAAGAGGTAACTCACTGCCAACATTGTATATGCTTTTTACTGAAAGTAAAACTTTCCACTCCTTATTGCATTTGAAAGTCACCTGAAAGTTACACACTTGAAAACATTGTCTCTACCTTGCGCTACAATATTAAAAAATCTAGTGTATGTATATACATGTATGTATATCTATTCTAAGAAATGATTATTATAACAAATGATTTGCATGTCATTCATGTTTTCTATATCAAGTTGATAACACCGACCGTTCATCACTGTTTTGATCAATAAAACCCAAAATATCAACTGACATTTTTGTTTTGTTACTTTCATATAGATGAAACAGCAAATAAAAGATTTGTCAGAGATAATTTATAAACAGTTCTCATAAAAAACATCAAAAATGGTATTTTATTATAAATTGCATCAGTTGGTATTTCGTTCATTATTACCATCACTTGATACTTTATTATTATTATTAGCCAGACGCCTTTTCAGTAAAAATGGTTACTTTGTCATATTTTGTGTTATATCATTCAGATAATAGAATAGTTTTCCATTCATTGTTAAAACTCCGAGTGACATGTAGACCGATTACCGGTAGACAATGTCATGTCAAGTATTTCCATCTTCGTTCCTGTTCTCTGATTGGACAATGTACACGTACAGTCGCACGTCAGATGAAATACCATCTTACTATTTGTGATCAGAATTCACTTTCGCTACTTGATGACAAGTCACATTCACAATTCTCTAGTTTTACCCAAAGCTTCTAAAAGACGGCAACGGGATTCGAAAGGGATAATTGAATTTGAATATTCTGCCCGACCAGGGTCATTTTGGAGTAGGAACAAACGCCAAGTGTATCATTACTTAGAAATACAGTCAAAGACTAAAGACGATAAATTCTCCAAAACAATCCTCTTTAAACAAAACGTCCCCTTATATCTTTAGATTGGTGTCTGCTTTGCTGTTGTACACACCCGTGCACAAACCTTTTTTAATAGGGCATGAAGTAAACTCTATATTGCTTCCAATTAATGTAATATACAATATGGATATAATACATTACCCTTTAAAGAGTTAACATAACATCATTACGCAGTGTGGAGTACAACGCGATGAAAAGCTTAAACATCATTATTATTGTAATTTATAAGACAACAGTAAGAGAAACTAACCAAATATTTACAGTTACCAATAATGTTTCATTATGCTGGAGAAAACTCGCACCTCGGACATAAACGAGGCACTGTTGTATGTTGGTAGTAGAGGGGCAGAAAGTGAGCCTTACTTCCCTCGCAACGCATAGCTTGCGCCTGCCCCAATCACTGGTTATTTAAAAGCACTGTAGAACGTTTTCTTATGGGAAAAGGATCTCACCTACAGGATATGTCATTTGCCAAACAATAATTTCAAATGAATAAAAGGAGTTATATTACATAAGTTCAAACGTCTGTTCAGCTAGGCGAATTCATTTACCGTGCCAATTTCAAATATTGACCCTAAAATAAATGCATGAGGTATTAAGATTTTTTCTGCGACTACGGGTAACCGAGTTGTCTACTTCAGAAGATATCTGGTGCCAAGTTTTGTTTATCAAAAGGGGCATATTTAAACAAATATCATATTAAACATGCTACAGACTTGCTTTATTTCGCCACAAGTCAGTCCGTGAGTTATCCTCTTTGAGGATTAGGCTTTCAGGAAATATCTGATTAAAATATCAACTTCAGTTGAAAGTTTCTGGAGAACTGTAACAGAACTGGCTTTATAGGCAGCGGTTGAAAATCACGCGAATTGCTGGGCAAGTTGGAGATCGCCTTCTCAAGGAATATGGTGTGCACCCTTTATATCTGACAGTTCTCTAAAGTCTCTTGTGTATACAACTCCTAATGAAGTTGGACAAAATAAACCTTTTATATAAATTTTTGTATTCCTTCCAAGACAAACTAAAAAGGACAGCCTGTTCAATTTTTTTGGTCTCTAAACGCAAATATCACAAAATCCAAGATATTTACTTTAAAAAAGACTTCTCCACTGGGCATCAACACCACATTGCCTGATATTATTAATATGCAAAGATACACAACTCGCGTTCAAGATGCAGCTGTGGGCTTTCATCGCAACTTCCATTATTGCGACGGAATGAAGTAATTTACCTTGTACAGGTCAGGGCCTCCTTTCACAAAGCCACCTTTACTAAGGTTAACCTTAACTCCCATTCTTTCAAATTGCACTAAGGTTACCTTAGAGACTTAATATCACCTTAGTGCTTTGTGAAAGGAGATCCGTAGCGTTTTCGATGAACAATAATGCCTTTGTTTTGAATGAGTTTCCTTACATGTCTTTGATTACCTTATCATGAATAACTCTAAAATTTCTGTCACACTTGTACAAAAATATAAATAAAGTTTATTTACAAAGATTGTGGAAGTAACGAAGTTTGATGACAGATGACAGATTGTTTTCTAGACAAGTAATGATTTTATAAAATGTCTAAGAAGATTCCTATATTATCGCTTGTCTCCCCGCTGATGCTGTGGGAAGTTGACGTCTTCGTGACATCTTGATAGCCGGATCTGAAACAAGTCAATATAGACTATCTCATTGTTCTTCCCAAATTTCATTCTATCTCAAGAGTGGAGTGAGAAAGTGAAAATTAACGAGTGGCGCAGCATTCAATGCCGCTATTGGAGATAAATAAGTTCCAAAGGAAGGTGATAGGTCATGTCCTACTTTTCTCACTGCAGTGAAAATATCAATACATAGAAAATATGCCTTTCTACTGCTTTTGTTTAAATATTGATTCTATTTTCATTGTATTCACCTATATTTCATTGTTATATATATATATATATATATTAAATTTTAATATGATCCATTGAACATAATTATCAATTTAAAGTCTCACAATTTAGAGCTATTATAATTCCGTTATATGCTTCTAAATTCCCAAAACAGCATGTTTATCTCAAAATTATCAGGATTAAACCTAGCATGCGTCCTCGGATTGATTGGTGCGAAATATGGTGTAATTTATTCCTTTAAAATTTTGTATACTGGCATATATTTTATGCTACCATATATGACGCTTAAAGTTGTCAATAGTCACGATTTGCGCTCAATGTCAAATCGAATATAACTTTGTTCTCTTTTAAAATGTTGTGTTGTTGAAGTGAGTAACTGTGTTGTAGATTGGCCATCTATCTGTTTATTACATATAAATTTATAGAATTATATATCAATTTACTTACATTGTCCATGTAACCAGCAAAACTGGAACACCCTGCTGTCGCGCCTACGACCAGTGGTGTATGTTTGACCATAACTCCAGCTTCTGTGCGCGAGAAAAATCATAATTCATTATATACTTATATAGATATACATGATTTCTTGTAAGATACCATCATACCATTCCCGTCCAAACACTTCATTGTGTAGGTCTCCTTTAATCATTAAAAATGTCACATTCGTCAAAGTTTAAAGGTTTCGCCCTCATTTCTCGATTCATATCGGTTACAGCCCTGTTTGCCTACAAGTTAAGCACTTAAAAAGCATTGGCTCTAATCTAGGATTTGAATGGTTATCTATATTATATTTCCCACATAAAATCATGAATGTTGCTTTTTTTCCGAACCTCAGTACTTACCGTACGTTTCCACGGCTGGTGGTAGGTCATCGACTCGTAGGAGGATTTGGTCCTTGTTCTTGGCCAAGATGACACTATGCATTTTATACAGTTCCTGTAAGAAGAGATGATGAAATAAGTGATAATTGAAGCGTTAATTTATACATGTTGTACGATACGATTACATGCAAAATACACTTTTATGTTATTGGATGAAGAGTGGAATCAGACGTGGCAAAATCACGATTTTTGATGATAGAATTCTCATCTTATTAAACTGGAAAATGGCTATTAATATACATTATGGTAATGAAAGAAGTGGTATTATACAGTCATAATCACAGATGAGGTGTTACCACGGTGACAGTCAACTATTACTGTGAGGAAGAGGAGAAACTAATGGTGCTTTAAGTGACGTCAATGATATCAATACAATTTTACCATTGGAAAAAGATAAATACACCCTTGAGTTACTGACGCTGTATACAACTATCCATGATTGACATTTCCATTTTACATAATAATCTAATATACATTCTTTCGGTAGGTTTCGTTTGTTCCTTTATATAGAGATAAAAACGCTATTTTTTCTGTTTCCAATGTGAAAAATAATGTATCTAGCTTCCTTTTCGTTTTCTGCGCTTGTGATTTGCGTAACAAGAAAGTTAGATTTCATTGTCTAAATGCTTAGTATGGACACTTAATTAATACTTATATTTCAATATCATTTAAAATACGATTCCCAACCTTTTCCATTTTCTCAAATCAATATTTCAAAAGTCAAATTTACTTTCTTTCTATACTTGAGAAACTTATACAGTTTAGGCTATCATATAAAGTGAATTGTCGGTGTCGTCAAACATCAAATATAAAGTTGGACTTTAATTTACGCGTTAAATTTAAGCGATAAGTTCCCCTCTGATTGGAAGATTGAAAGGACCTATGTATTTTTGTAAGTGCTTAGTTAAAATCAATAATAAAAAATACATATATTATCGATTAATAATTCATAATTGACTATAAAATTTCATTGAAACAGTTTATTAAAAAATAATTCAATACTTTGCACTCTGTATTCCATGAACTCCTTTGTGTCAGTGATCTCACATAATTGAAGCTGCACTTATATGGGCGGAGTTTAGAGCCTGTTACATGGAATCTAAATCCGTTATTTGCTGTAATTCATCGTTGCCCAATTTTAGAAACTTTAAAAATTAGAAACTATCACTTCCATTAAAACTCAAAGTTTGAATTTATTAGAAATAGTTTCAAAATGTGTTTTTCACTGGCATATAACCGGTTTGAAAGTCGACAAGCTCCGTCATTTATACTAATTGTAATTGCATTCTGCAAAAAACCCTTTACAAGCCAGTTAACACATTAAATTTCATGAACTTATCACATTGTAATATAGTATGAATTATAATATAAACACAATTAGTTCCACATTTGAAGTTGCGAATTATGTATGCAACAAAAATCAAGCAATAACGCTGGTAG
Source organism: Phorcus lineatus (assembly GCA_921293015.1). Taxonomy (NCBI): domain Eukaryota; kingdom Metazoa; phylum Mollusca; class Gastropoda; order Trochida; family Trochidae; genus Phorcus; species Phorcus lineatus. The sequence goes on from OV121088.1 coordinate 47,926,901, forward strand.
TGACTAAAATACAGCGTAGAGAGGCGACCTCGACCTCGTTGAGAGAGAAAGTATGTGTAACAGCTAATCCACTCCAATGAGGTTTATTGCTGTCGGCAAAGCGAACATTGATGAACGAGTTTGTGCTAAGTTATCAACTCCAATAAAAGTAAAAAAAGTATTGCCATTTTTTATTGACATTCATGGAGATGTTAAATAGTATCTTAGTGATGTTTATTGGTATACGCAGTATGTCCCACAGTTACCGTTCACACATAAAGGTACGTATATGTATAATTAGTTATTGATGTCACATGCATAAAATAAACTATCGATCAAATCGTTTTATTTATGTTTTTGTTGAACCAAAGAAAAAAAGGAATGTAACGAAAATAAATGAAGCTCTCCACACATTAGCAAAGAGAGACAAAATAAATTTCTGTCTGTGACAGCTTCCACTAAATAGATACAAATATATTTGTTGAAATAAAGATTACATAAAAATATGTTACATTCATGTTTAACTATAAGTAACCTTATTCAAATCGACACTTAAGATGTGTTCGTTCTGTCCACTAAACATATTGATTAGGATAAGGTTAAGAAGAAAAGCATATGTACATATGTCTAAAACGTGCATATATTGAGTAAATTAACTTGTTTAAATGGATATCTAGTCACATAACTATTGATTCGATAAAATTAAAATTACAAATTAATTAAAAGAAGGGCGTATGAAAACTGTTTTCCATAATACTTTTGTTGATTTCTATTAAGTCGAGGTTACAAAATGGAGTATGCAGAGTTCAAAATAAGGCCTTGAAACCTTAATAACTAATTAAGGCACTTGTAATTTACGAATTTACGAATCTTTTCTTCATGAGTCACTGCATCGTAAAACCTGGTAAAAGTTGGGGGTATTACAACAATTTACTTAGCAAGTATATTGTATTATTTCAACTCGTTATTTCCATGTCATCATCAACTAATTTTACTAGAAAGATGGTATTTGGAGAACACTTACCACGTCCGGGACAGCCATAATCAACTTGGAATCATCCTTAAGCCAAATCCTTGCAACAACTTCCTCTGTTTCGGTGTCGAAGGTCAACTTCAATGTGAACAGAGTATCTTTCTTATAGTCATTTCCCATCAAAGCAACTTCACCTCTGTCACTTCCAAGATAATTAAAATCAAAAGACAGGACAAATAAGGACCCCAGATCTAGACCGTCCATCATCCAAATAATGAGATAACCCTTATCTTCAAACATAGCTTTGGTAGAGGTGGGAGTGACGTCACCGCAGGCTGTTAAGGTGGCTCTGTTGTATTCGTCCAAGTTATCACCGTTGAATTTGAAATTGAACATTGGCGAGCATTCTGAAAGAATGAGATATCTTTATACATATACAGAATTATTTCAAATTATTTGTTTAACTTTGATCATTGATGAATATACTTTTTCAAAGCCCAATTGAAGAAATATAAAATTAAAACTTGCAATGGCAATCTACATGCATGCAATGAATGAATGTTATTTTTTTTCAAAAGCAATTTAGATAAAAAAAGTTATCACTGGATGCTCTTAATTTTAACGTTCACATGATGGATATGAATTAAATTCTAATTTTATTTCAAAGCCCATGATTCTTTTAAACTCAAAACCTACAATAGCAATAGATAAAATGAAGGAATGAATAGTGTTTTTGGAAGATAATTCAGATAAACAAGTTGAGCTCTTACGTTTAACATTTAACTCTACTTAACTGATAATATCTTATCGATCTTTAGAAGAAAAAATAATTCATATATTGTTTTACTCTAAGGACTGTCAGACTGAGTAAAGTTAGTGTTGACAACCTTATCTAATGGAACTCAGTATTACTGTATCTAGGTGGATTGAATTATGCCATGTCTTGATTAAAAAGGGAATCCTAATTACTTCATATAAAAAAGTAATTAGCATTTTTACCTCTATTTCATAAATTTGAAACATAGTCAAAAAACGTTCCTTTTAACAAAGACCTCGTATGTTCAAGAACGTATTTGCAACGGAATCCATATTTTACAGTTGGTTTTGAATCAAACATACCTCAAACACAACTACTTAATCATATAGAACACAGTATGTAAAGATATGACGCTTTGATGATTAATCGCATTACAATAACCCTAACATGACAACTAGAGACTGCAGCCTTATTAGAGGAATCATTTTACTACAAAAACGAAATTGTTAACATTTATTCTCATTGCTCATGAACAACCTGTAACGGTAAGTATATTTCATGTACAAATGGCTAATTGAACAGGACGGAACACAAGAGCATAATTGTATGACCTTCGGCTGATCTATCACCTCACACTAATCCAGACGTGACGACTAGAGACATATCCCCTACAGGTCGACGAGATGTTTATACATTGATGTTACTATATGCATAAGAATACGCCATGTACATGTATGTATTTCCATTAGTGTGGGTGGTAGGTTTGCTTGGACACGTCAAATGATAGATATATTGTTTGAGGGCGGGCGATCAACGCTCTGATAGCTGTATGATTAGTATTGTAGATAACATGAGATGGGGATTAGCATCAGGAATTATATGTGAGGATAATAACTGACAAAGTCATGTCACCATAATCCAAAGGGATGGGACATATTCATAGATGTCATTTTTGTTGATTCTTGATTTCATAAGGATATGTCAGTCTTGTTTATATTACGGATATATGTGACCGTGTTATACACACTCTGACGTTTTCTCCTTGATTATTAATTTGTTATAATTTAAATCTATACGTAACTACATAATAACTGAATTTATCTAAAAGTTTCCCTTGATGAAATCGTTGATTTCTTTAATTATCTATCTACCATACAGCTGCATCCGCAAAGTTTGTTCACCTTCCTGGTTATCTTAGTGCTGTATCGTGTAGTTTTTTTATGTCCTTTATGCTTTATGTCATGGTAAAACAAATTATGAGTTTGTTTTTCCTGACAAACGTAAAAAATTAACTTTACCATAAAAAGCTAAATGACATATCACAAAGTTCCTCCTGACATATATTCAATGGATAAAGAAATAACGACCCCTGGCGCCTCTCGAACACACTGAAGCAATACACAATACAAGTATACATGCATCGTACGTGGTTATTACTTACTTTTGATGACTGTCATTTACTTACGTTGAGAGGGAGGATGGAATCCCCAATCACATATGCAGGATTTAGGGTTAAAGTTGAGGCCCCCTGGGCAGGGCATTTTGTGTTGGACTCCGCCACCCCCCTCCATGAAGTAGCTCTTGGTGTCCCCGGGACAGGCGCTCATAAAGGCGGGGCATCCTGGCGTATACAAAGCAAGTTTTTGATTATTCTTCATTCACATGTCATAGATATGTTTTATTTTACACAAGATAGACTTAGATTTAAGAGATTTTTTTCAAAACGTGATTTTGTTAGCCGAAAAACAGCGATAGTTATACATAACTTGGCATAATTGCTTGAAAGTGGCTTGCTGGAACTTTTTGAATAGAACATTTCGCCATTCCCCTAAATTTTCAAAATTAAAAACATTAAGAAACAGTAAAGGAGGACCTATTAAAGCGCAATGGCCTCAGAACTACCTGACCTTGAGGTTTCTTGCAACCGAATTCTTGATCTCGAGCAAATACAGCGCCTTCCTGGCGCAAGTTATAGGTTAACATTTGATATAATAATACATTTTTAAAAAAGGGTTGTTAAAAAGATAAACTTACCACTGCCGTGTTTCAGCCACGAGTACTGTGTGCATGTGTCATCCTCTACACAGACTTTGCCATCAAAGGAAGAGCCACTGGGGCACTTCTGGTACACGGACCGTCCCTCCGTACACAGGTAATAGCCGTAACAGTGGGCGCCATCCGAGTAGGTGTATCCTTCGTCATGGGTCTTGCAGGGGTCTGGACAGAATGCAGGGTTTTAAGATGACAAGTGCAAATTAGGAATTAGGAGGAATTTGTGTCCCTTACTTATAGTTTAAACTCCTCAAGAAAAATGTTGCTTGCTGCCAGGGCTAACCTCTGCAAATAGTTACGATTCATACAGGTATTCCGTTGTCCTAATAATCTCCGCCACATTACCGCTTAGGAAGTGCTACAGGGCAATCATGCACTTGATAATATCGGAGAACGGAATACCAATATGAAATCTGCTACTTTGGAACTGGTAGGTTTGGCAGTAGCCTTTTCAGTATCGACTCATGCACGGCTATTATGCAAATGAATGATTGCAGTCAGCTTCTGTCATATTTGTACCATGGGCTGGAATCGCTTCAGGATGAATACAAATGCCGCTTTGCATTGCTGTGAAAAATCATACCTCGAGCACAGCTTTTGCACAGTCTACACTATTTCTTGGACACTAACTTGGTAAAGATGACAAATAGTTGTATATATATCATTTGAAAAGTCACTATTAACTGGATAATGAACACAGATTGAACACAAAACTCGATAATCCATAAAGCAATAACAAAAGTAAAGGGTAATGAGTATCTTGAATATGCAAACTTGTAATCACAAAGAATTATTTAATAAAATTATTAAATAAAGGAAAGGTGGCTCAGAGAAATGGGAAGTTGCCCATCCCAAATCCCGATTTCAAAAAATTAATTTTCGGGACAGGGCGAATTTAAGGTTAAAACACCATGAGCTACAGTCTCTTATTTAGACTACGTCAAGATGGAGTGAGGCTTTCGTTCTTACCATCCTCGCAGTCCACATCCACTGCATGTCTACACCTGGACCCATCGAAGAAGGTGCCCGGGGGACAGGTTTCCAGGTCCTGGGAGGAGGTGGAGCAGTGGGCGTACACGTTACAGTACCCCTCCACCCGGTAGTACCCTGCTCCTGTCTCCAACACGCACTTGTTACAGTAGTCTGGATTAAGAGAGGGAACACTCAGAAATAGAATTCAAGAAGATGACGTCGAGGGGAGGCCTAAATATATTTTGAATATATAATGTACAAATTGACTATCTGAATTTTCATGCTACATGTTTTAGTTTTGACTTTTATTGGTATTTTTTGATAAAGAGTTGTTGACTGACTCCAAACATCCTCATCTCCAATGAGACACCTCTGCTCCTTACCAACAATTGTTACAGTCAAACTATGGAAATCACCGAATTAATAATCCTTGAAAAAAACTTGTTGAAAATATGAACAAACTGTTAGAAATGTTTACCTGGTGTCTTTATAAAAGAGTGATGAGAGCTGAAGACATGCACAGAAACAATGCTGTGAAGGCAACGCTCTTAACTACTATTATAAAATAGACGACGTTGTACAAACGGAACGAAGAATTTAAATTGAACGATATACACCAATGAACTTCCTCTCCATATATGACGAAATAGACTGTTGAAAAGTTTACATGTGGAACGTGTCCGTGATGAAACAATGAGTCACAACTAATTCAACCGGAAGTGACGAGCCTTGCACAAACTATAAAGTTACGTTTAAATTGGACGTTTGTACAAAGCATTGACCCTGTCACTATAAACTACGAGGCGCTTGCTGAGCAGAGATATTTGACATGACGGGTGATGACAAGATTATTTTTACGCTACATAAAATACTCGTTTAATGTTTTCCAACTAAATCTTTTAATTTCTTAATAAAATGTATTTGTTAACCTTTGGTATAATTGACAAAAGTGAACAATGTCAATACCTTATCAGATAGCATTCCCAGATATGGTACTAGATTTTTAGAACGAAACGTTGATATAAACATTTAATTATAATAAGAAGAAAAGCAATCACAATGAAGACATCATTATGTTCAAGAAATGACATGGATCCAAAAACCTAAGGAAGTAAAAGCCCAAATTCGCTTTATACCAAATTTTATTTTTGAATCTTCTTATTTGATGAATGTTCACAATGCTACGAGTTAATTTGTTTGTCTTGGTGAAGTGCTCATCAACAACATCTCAAAGCGTTCCTTATCACACAACCTTAAACTTTATCAAAAAGCAATAACTGCCCAGTGGTTATAAGTTAAAAGAACTTACTCTCTACATATGACGAAGTGGACAGTTGAAGAACGGTCAGGAGGAGGACTGATGGGAGCACGACCATGATGGTAGCTTGGTAGGCGACTCTCTCAACCACTCTCAACCACTCTCAACCACTCTCCTGATGATCCTGAAGCTAATCAATCTGGTACTTGTCACTTTCATTCATCATCGCAAAGGCAGATCTCCTTGTAAGGCAAGGTGACACTCTACGATTGTCTTAAGCTTCTAAGCTGGTGTAATGTAATATGATTGATTTGCAAAGGTGAACAACACTAGCTAAGGTAGTATTGATACGTTAAGTGGTGACATTTAAACATCAAAACTGTTATATTAGGAGTATATGTCGGATCAGTTTACATTTTCAACCAAGTGATGAATTCTTTTTTAGACATTTACTGGTGTAGAAATATCTATGAAATGTTCACAGTGGTAAACACATTTTCAATTTATTTTAAAGAAATTTTGATTTTCGAAAGGTTACTGAACTTATGCATGAAATTGATTGATGTGAGAAAGAAACATTTTTCAAAAACAGGAACAAAAATATCATAAAGATAATAGAGCTGTAAAACGTGCAAAGGCGCTTTTTACACATTACAGTATTGTCTGTTCTTTTGTTAACATCAAATAATTTTGAATAAGATTAAGAAGATTATTCTGTCAAATAGGAAAAACCAAGGATGTTATACTTCTTTCTTTGAAAGAATATATATCAAAATGGTGCTAAAAGATTATAAAATACTTACGAAAATATGAAAAAGAGCAAAGAAGAATAAAGTGTTGATTTATCCTCTTCGGTAGTTGAACTGATCATGAATCCTCTGGGCAGTAATCAATATATAATTTTAATTTGTGAACTACGTCATCACACGTGACCTTCATGACGTATTCTTAATTCGTACAGCAATACTGGCCTAATCAATCAATTAAGGTAAATAAGTGCATGAACGTTTTTATGTATTTATGTCTTCCGTCTTCCATGGTCAGTTTCAGCTGTCACATATGTGTTATCATGTGTTATCATCTTATAAGGTGGTATTTATCATTTGTTATACACGCCGCTAATGGCTAAAATATTGTCCAAGCGGCGTTAAACAATAACTTACTCACTCATATGTTATATATATATTCATCCCGGGTTTTATGCTATCGTATAAATATTCTATTGCCGTTGTTTATAGGTTTAGAAGATAAATTGTAATGTCACTGCCGATGAAGTATCTTTACTTCATCAATTATACTCTTTTCAATATATAGTTTAAAAAAATAATCTTTTCATTTTTAGAGTCACAGATAAATGTTATAATCAGTTAATGCCTCCAAGGCGTATATTATTAATGGTTAAGTTTAAACACTTAAGGCTGCAATAAAATTTGCTATGTAAATAATTCCCCAACAGCCAAAGCTTTCAAAATTAAAAATAAAGGCTAGAATGAAGAAAAGTTAATTTGTATAAAATGTGTCAGGTGTCAAATGATAATTCATGGTCTCTTGAATTTAAGCAACTTAAAAGGTACTTAGTTGTGCGTCTAAGGGGATACCAAATCGGAAATAATATCATGATTGAATTTGGAAAAAAGTTACAATAACTTGAAATGATGAATTCGGTATGAAACCCTAAAGACATGTATTAACATGTAAATACGGTTGTAAACGAAAAGTTTGTTTACATACCTTGGCATACAAGTGCATATATCATGGAATTTGGGATGCTTTTGAGCTATTGCTGCATTTCGAAAAAGGAACGTATAATCTTAAATTTCCAATACAGATGTACTGATCCATTCTGCTTTAAGGCAAATGTTTATCATGTCCTACAAATAATCGTAACAGTTTGAAGTGTTACACTTTCGAAAACACTAATTTTTATTTATCTCTACAAAATCCTTTCTAACTTATCAACTGTTCCTATCCTCTATGTCAATGAGATTGTGCTGATTTTGTTCTCAGAGAGACGATGTGAAACTTTAAAAAATCTAAATTCTGAAAATATCACCCCATCCGTCTCTTTCAACAAGCCAAATTTCGAATTGGTGCAAGAGAGACTATACGATGCCTAAATAAGTTCAAAATTGGTATTTCACACATGGGCAAAAGGTGATCGTTTGTCAGTTCTGCTGACGAAATTTTACTGGCGTCCAAACTAAACCCAAATTACATGATATTTGCATTACGATTCAGTGGTAAGTGAATAAACTATCGGTATGAAGCTGTATATACAAGAGCGTATTTTTACCAAGTTGTTCATTGACACCCAACATCGGGTGTTTTCTGAGTGAACTGCATATGCGAATGAGAGAGATAGAGATGGGTTCTTTTTAGATTAAAGTAATTTAAAATAAACGTATTGCACTCTTCTAGTGTTTTCAATGACAAGGGAGTCCAACCTCGGATCTTTTTACCATTGAGCCCTTCCCCGTCAAACGTCATACACGCATTCTTGGTCAAGATTGAAAAGCTGAATAAAGGGGCTCATCTGTGAACATGCGAGACGAGTGAGTCCTAAAGAAACCAAAGGAACTCCTCTTGCTTGTATTGTTGGTGAAGAAGTTAGGATGGATAGTCTGCATGGGTATTTGTCTGATATTGATGGCCACGACGGGCGCGACCTGTATACTTCAAACATTTGTCGACTGCGTGATGAACTGCTTTTGATTACATTGAAACAATTCACAGCAACGGTGTTCTTCGGCGCTCTGATACTACTCGTGACCAGTGACAGATCCAATACATTCAAATATTCATTGGGTACTAACCATTATTAACAGTAGTGAGTTGTGGTCTCATAATAATTGCTGAAATGTAGAAATGTTTTTTAAGGTGCTGTTAAATATTAAAGGTTCTGTAAGAGGGATTTAAAAAGTATGTGTACATGTTTTAAAGGATAATTATAAAAGTTGTGGTACATTTTTAGTTGTAATCAGGCGTCAAAGATATAGTTCGACTGAAAATGTGAATTGTTTGTGCTGAAGGTAGGGGCAACCGATTTAGTAAACCTTAAAGGCAAAGAATGGGAGGCAATTGATATGTTTCTATTTTTTTTAAATACAAAATTCAATTTATTATCAAACTTATCTGATCTTTCATAGATGTTATTCTACTGTAATTATCCAAAGACTACTAATATATTTTACTCATTTGATAAACTTAGGGTTTTAAAAAAGTAAAAATTTGTTTTACTTTCATGATGATTTATACTCATCATAGTATATGAAGGTGCAATTTGGATTCTTGGAAATAATTAATAACTAATTCAAATATCTTCACGGCGCTCATATACATTATACTTACATGGATTATCAACTTTTTTTTATTGTAGTGATAGCGACGTTTCTTTATAGCTTCTTATACTATAAGAAGTAAGAAGCTATACCGAAACGTCGCTATCAGTACAATAAAGAAGTTGATAATCCATAAAATTCCTTTTCTTCCTTATACTGACAGCTTCTAGAATGCCACTCAAACAGCTCTTTTTCAAAGATGATAAGGATAGTCATATTGATTGACATTTTGATATTGTAGGCATAACGTACATTTTGTGAAGGTGAAAATATCTATTTCAAAATATTGACATAAGATGAAAATAATATGAAGATTTATAATTGAGCTTTTTACGAATTCATTTATCATTTCAAATTACATTTCAAAGGCTAAATTGAATCTCAATAGAACGGTTTGATTCTCTGATACATCCTCATTTTTGTTCACGCTTCCAGAAAATGCATTGGTCTATCATCCATAAGTCTCTTTCTGAGATTAATTGAAGCCGTCTTTACCAATTCAAATAAAGAAAGATAAAGTCCATATAAGCCTGAAAGTGCGATTTACGCCTTTTGACATTTACTTGAAAGTAAATACATTTTTCTTAGTTGCTTACTCCGATAAGAAATGTGTGACAAAGTGAGTATCTACTTGGAATTCTATTTAGGTTTAAAACGTGACAACACACCTATCCAACACTGCCTATTCATAGTTTTGTTTCTGTCTGCCCTTGAACAGTAGAACAATAATCACTTTAGGTATTTAACCGGTTTGCTATCAGTCAATACTTCTTGATAAAATGATAGATAGCCAACGTTCGACAAATTTGACCCCGTGAACATACTTTGTGTCCCTTTAATACTACCTCATTAGAGTCAAAATGAAAACATAATCAAAACGTGTTTGTTTTATTTATTTGCAGAAACTGATATCGGAAAAAGAAACTAAAATATACAATCATATCTATCATATCAATTACATGATAGAATGAGGGGTATAATTGGTAATTATAAAAATAACCAAAAAGGCCTTTATTTTAGGATTCAACTCTTTAGAAATACAAGTTACTATACTATTTGGGGACAACTGCGGAATCAAACCCATACCCTAGGAATGAGGCACCAACTGTCAGCAATGTCCCGGAGAGCTAAGCTATTCGGCCATCAACAACTTGTGTTACTTGACTGTGTTCAAAAATATAAAAACGTTTACTCATTCATTCACTAACTTAACGGCAGGTCGTCCTGGTCAAAGAGGAAAATAATTGTCCGTCCCTGCGTTCTAATAGAGAGATTCCAAGTCGAAAAACCCAGGGTTGACACAAGGAAAGTATATAAACTGAAACGAAAAAGAAATTCCTATTATATGAAATGCCTCATGGCTAGCTAATAAGTGATAAATCATAGACTCTTTATATCTCAATGGCAACTAGTACATGTCATTCATCATACCCATTGCGGGGAGAGGTTTCTATTTATGTACAACCATTCGTCTGAAATTGTTTTTATTCGAAAATACTCCCTTATCATGCCATGTCCTAATTTTATAAGCTAACGTTTTATATTGAAATAATCCTTGTTATTATAAAAACTTAACTCTTTTAGAATCATCAAAATTATTATTTTCTGAAATATATTTCATTTAAAAATTTTAACTGGATTAACTTAATGTCGCAATTTTACTTCATATTCATAAATCACTTAAACGTGAAATTTAAGAGATATAAACCTTCCTTAAATAATTAAATAATTTTTTCTGATTCACTTGTTTTTAAAATATGCTAAGCAAAGCATGGATTAAAATACATGCATTATGTTCGTATATCTAGCTTGATGAAAGTTAAAAGAACAATGTTTCAAAACAACCTCGTCAAACTCTCCAACGAAGTTTTTAAGACCTTTTCCAGCACCAATCTGGAGTGGGCAGTCGTTCCTCATAATGTAGTCGTTCACGTCTGGAGACAAAAAGACAGTAACTTACCAATTATGTGTATACTCGCCATGTTTTTAAACAAACGGGTTCAGTTGTTGAATGCCAGAGCTTGCTATTTATAGAGCCATCAATTTTGAAATCCACAAAAAATATCAACTAAGAAACATTTAACTTACTTGTTTGAGATAACATTTGATATATTGTACTTTATTCAAAATATTATGTCATTCGGTCCATTTTGAAATAGTACGGAATCATCCTAGTGCCACAGTCAAAAATTTATTATCCCCTAATTAGGATACACCATCACCTAATTAGGATATACCATCACCCAATTAGGACTTAATCATCGCCTTATTAAGACATAACTATCACCTAATTAGGAGATATTAAGACCTAATTAGGACATACTAACTCCTAAATAGGAGATAGTTATCGCCTAGTTAGGACTTAGTTATCACATTATTAGGAGATAGTTATCACCTAATTAGGAGATAGTTTCTCCTAATTGAGATATACTTACTTCTAATTAGGTGATAACTAAGTCCTAATGAGGCGTTACTATCTGCTATTTAGGAGTTACTATCTCTTAATGAGCTGATAGTATCAATTAATTAGGAGATAAAAAATATTTGACTGTGGCACTAGGATGCTTCTGTAGAATTGATATCTAAAAGATAACATCAAATTGTACACAAAGACATGTATGCGTATGACCACATAATGATGTAGCAATGTATTTTTCCTGATATTTGAATTAAATCGTCTTAATTTGTCAATGTTGTGCGATAAAATTAATACCAATTTCGAATAATGCATAATACAACATGTAAATGTGTGTCCGTGTGTCCGTGTGTTCGTGTGTTCGTGTGTCCGTGTGTCCGTGTATATAAATATTCATCAGCCATGTGTATGGCATTGGTATCTGACTGACTGTCGCTCGGTACATACCAAATAATTTGTTATTTTAAAAATAGAATCCTACTTATCCATGTACTTTACCTTTTGCGAACGTTTGCCTCGGTTGTCCGTCAATTTGGACTTCAATATACGACTCATTCTGGGCAATCTGCACAAGGATTTCACGGAAGATGTCCTGAAATTTCAGTTGTCGTTTAATCTTTATCAGATTTTTAACGTCTTTGTACATGCAACATTTAGAAATTTATCAGTTGTGATCGTATGAATAATAAGGGACACAGTCAGAGAACTAAAAACATAGATTCAATGATTTCAAAGAAATGTGATTTATGTGTTCTTTCGTTTTATTCATCATTTCTCAACAAATGCTCTTCAAAACCGAAAGACGTCGCTGTTAATTAAATCTAAACCATGGCCTCACACATGTTTCGATGTCTATGCACGCATTGCAGGAAAATATGGATTGGTACAGGCAGCATCGTCATACTAAGGACTAGTCTTTGTTTCAACAATTACAACCTAGGTACACAAATATTTTCAAAACGAGACGACAGATGTTATCTTGATTTAAAGAGGAGACGTAACGCATAAATTTGATTATTACAAATTGTTATGTGTATTCATATCACTTATAAGAATGAATAGAGCCAAAAAATGAGAAAATATACGCTTTAATTCGATTCCTAGTGGACCTTTTATACTGCTGTTTTGATAACCGACTAATGAGACTGGCGAACGCTTTTACAAAATCATCGAAGCATGACTCGAATCACGCCCAGTGTGTGACGTGCTAGTAGTCAGCTAAAACTCCAGCTCTTTGGTTTTCTCTGTATTTTAAGCTAATTCAACAGCTAAATAAGAGACAATAGCATGACCGAAAGAATTCCTAAATGCGATATATTACTGCTTAATGATATCAACTTTCCTTATCAGTCGTCAAATCCACTTTGATTGCATTGTGACAATCCCTGGACGCGGTTTTCACGGTTGGGTATATATACAATGTATATAAACAAGTTTAGAACTTGGGCGGTGAGAGATCCATCACTATGGGATACCTCATATTGTTATTTCATGTATGTATTTATCGATATGAAGTTTAAAATTGTCTCGAAAAAATGAATTTTTTTTAATGAACGGGAGACAATGTAAATTTTGTTTGATGTTTAATGATAGTATGATTTGTATACCTGTTTATGATATAAAGTACCACTATTCGAACGCATATGTTTACTATTTTTTTCCGACCATATGACTATTAATGGCGGCATACGTATGTAGTCCTTCTCACCACAACCCTGTTGCCCTATTAGGCAGTTGCGCGTGTTTTTAATCATCAGTTCTTCAATTTTCAAAAATACCTATTGCCAAATTATGCCTTATTACCTTATGCCAATTATATCATCTTTAAAGGGTCAAAATATCTCATCGCTCAATCAAAAATCATTATCAATAGAGGAAATTAATAAATGAGTTTATAAATATCAAGCAATAATCACTGGCGGCCATTTTTTGTGAGCACCTTTTTATCATTTGAGGTAGGACAATGGATTCGCATAGCATAATTGATCACATCATATTCGTTTTAAAACTGCTTCTGGTGGTTTAAAAAATTGTTTTGCTAATAGAGAGGTTTATATCAGATTTTGTGAGCTCACTTCATTTATCATAAGAACGCGCTACTGTCCCTTTAAGAAATATTCTTACATCACAGTGTCATACAAGAGAACAATATTAGCTCGCTTGTAAAACTAAGTCAATGTCCTCAGATGGATTCACTGTTCAGGGTCGTGTTGCACAAAACACTAAGGTTACCTTAAATCACTAAGGTAACATTAAAGCCATGTTGAAGAATGGCACTAAGTTAACCTTAGCATTAAGTTGCACTGTGCAACAACTCCCTGATCAGGAAATGGAGCGCCGCCTGATACACGTAATTATTACTTACAACATTGATGTTCTTCACGGATACGTTCATGTTCCGATCGTCGTTCGTCATCCTCAGGTTGAAGGTGGTGGTGGCGTACTGCCCTCGTCTGTGGCTTAGCTTCAGTTCCATGGTGGGGTCAATGCCCTGGCAGCCATTGCTGATTATTGCGACCTCTTGAGGCATCATGTAGCCGGTGTACTTGAAGAGGAAGGCGATGGAGAAGGCAGGGCGGAGAGGGTTTTGGGAGAACATAGGAAGACTCAGGAAGGAGGTTCCATCGAAATGGGCTCTGTCTGTTACAATGACGTTACCCTCTGACGTCTGATCGCAGCGCTGTCGGTACTCCTTGAAGCTCTGGTCGTAGGAGAATCGACAGGATTCCTCACAACCTGGCATGGGTTGTGATAGAGCGTTAAACAGAAGTCCCGTGTAAAAGTCAGAATACATTGTAATTCTGGTATGTATGTACATATTACATGTAAATCCACTACATCTTTTATATTTTCAATAAACATTAGGATAAATCGATGTTGTTTTGTAAGTGTGTCATTAGTCAGTCTTTGACTGAATGATTGTTAAGGTATTATTTTAATGATAACTTGATTCGTATGAATATATATATATATATATATATATATATATATATATATATATATATATATATATATATATATATATATATATATATATATTTGAAAATAAAATACTTCAGACGACACTTGGTGTAGATATCATTTTAATGATGACTGGATGCGTCGCATTTCGACTTGATAACAAGTCTTTTCAACAGTGTGGAGTTTTCACAACATGGCAAATATATAGGTACACATGCTTAACTATGTAACAATGTACAATAGACTTTGATTGATTAGCAAGTGACAAGTGGTTAGCTTGATTAGCTTACAATGCGCTATTTACGAGGGATTAAGAATATATATATATATATATATATATATATATATATATATATATATATATATATATAAACGCTGTAAAAGGCAGTCTGTTGGCAGATTGTTGAAGGTATTATTTTAATGATAACTGGATTCGTATGAATATATATATATATAAGCTGTAAAAGGCAGTCTCTTTATCAAAATATCTCTTCAATAAATGGTAAATATTTTTTCGCATAACATGGCCGACAAATTGTACATGAAAGCGACACATTGTCAAAATTCGCCTATTCTTTAATTTATACTCTCATTAAAAGCAACTTCCGTGTTCCGATATCAATTACTATGCTTATAATTCCTCTCAGACAGAATATAAAAAGATAAGATTGATGTTCCTAAATGACGTAGATATAAGTGCGAAGTCTTACAATTTACAAGTTTATTCACACGTAATTTGAACATGGGTATCAATCAACATTTCAGGTTTTAGTTCAAGAAAATTACTTATGGAATTCTTAAAAAAACAGGTATTTGCCTGGAGGTGTCAATATATTAATCACCATGTGTCAAATCTATGACAGCGTCTTATAGTGTTCTATCACATGCAATTTAGATAAGAATTTCGATATTTGAGAGGGACTCAGAAGTTAAACTTTCAAATACTAATTGCAATGCATTTATAAAGATAAATTTTTGTAAAACGTGTTTCTAGGATACATTTTTTCTTCATACTAGACGTTGATGTGTACTCAGAAATATCTGTCAATCACAAGATGTCGAAAATATGAGTCATCTCCCTTTTAACATTATTCATTTGTACACTAAGTAATAAGATATTATTTTTTTAAATAATATTTTGAGATTTATGTATAGGAAAAGCTATATTTTTCATGTCAAGAAATCTTTAGACTCAGAAGTCAATGTGTTTTCACAAGGTTTATAGACAAATTGACATATTTCTGATAATGTAACTGTATGAATAAAAATAATTTGTCACAATACGGATAGAAATTAATAAATCAGAGAGAACGATATACATTCTTTTTTAAAATTACTTTGAAGGGACGAATGAATAATCTAGTTTGTAAGTTTGAATGATATTTATCACATTAATTCAGGTTGCATGATGGTCTCATGCTGGCAGTTCACTTGAAATATTTCTTTGATTTGTATCACTTTTCACATATCAAATACAACAGAGAAGTTATCAATATAACTACACATGATTTATTATATATATTTTGATCTTTTTGTATAGTAATTTTATCATATTGATATTTAGGACCAAGTTTTATTTTTAACCAATTAATTCAATTGTTCCTTTTCAACATTTCATTCAAACCAATAACAATCCACATAGCAAACCCTGCGGGCTATTGCATTGCCTAAAAGTCACATAGAGTATGTAATACGAATTTTTATGTGGCTTAAATAAGAGCCAAAATACCATCTACCTTGCATTAAGTGCAAATAACCTCCCTAAAATTGCATTTTTATCTCTAAATTGTCACAATTAGGATATGTTCTTGTTTTCAATGACAGTATAAAAACAGCCTTATAGATGTTAACAGGTCGAAATTCTGTGTTCAGTTTACATGAATATCAGATGAATGACCTTCTCAAGACTACCAACCAATATTTGTCCTTGTGCTGTAGAAAAGTTTAAATTACGCTTGTGCCAATGCGCCACTGTCCGGTTTTCGATCACAATTACATGATTATTGTCTCCATACAGAACTGATAAGCCATAAGATTGTGATTATTTGTCCTTGCGCTGTAGAAAAGTTTAAATTACGCTTGTGTCAATGCGCCACTGTCCGGTTTTCGATCACAATTACATGATTATTATCTCCATACAGAACTGATAAGCTATAAGATTGTGATTATTTGTCCTTGTGCTGTAGAAAAGTTTAAATTACGCTTGTGCCAATGCGCCACTGTCCGGTTTTCGATCACAATTACATGATTATTGTCTCCATACAGAACTGATAAGCTATAAGATTGTGATTATTTGTCCTTGTGCTGTAGAAAGGTTAAATTACGCTTGTGTCAATGCGCCACTGTCCGGTTTTCGATCACAATTACATGATTATTGTCTCCATACAGAACTGATAAGCCATAAGATTGTGATTATTTGTCCTTGTGCTGTAGAAAAGTTTAAATTACGCTTGTGCCAATGCGCCACTGTCCGGTTTTCGATCACAATTACATGATTATTGTCTCCATACAGAACTGATAAGCCATAAGATTGTGATTATTTGTCCTTGCGCTGTAGAAAAGTTTAAATTACGCTTGTGTCAATGCGCCACTGTCCGGTTTTCGATCACAATTACATGATTATTGTCTCCATACAGAACTGATAAGCCATAAGATTGTGATTATTTGTCCTTGCGCTGTAGAAAAGTTAAACAAAAAACGCTTGTGTCAAATTGAGCGCGCGCCACTGTCCGGTTTTCGATCACAATTACATGATTATTGTCTCCATACAGAACTGATAAGCTATAAGATTGTGATTATTTGTCCTTGTGCTGTAGAAAAGTTTTAAAAAATACGCTTGTGCCAATGGAGCGCGAGCCACTGTCCGGTTTTCGATCACAATTACATGATTATTGTCTCCATACAGAACTGATAAGCTATAAGATTGTGATTATTTGTCCTTGTGCTGTAGAAAAGTTTTAAAAAATACGCTTGTGCCAATGGAGCGCGCGCCACTGTTTTTCGATCACAATTACACCATGTACCTGATTATTGTTTCCATACTGGACTGATAAGCTATAAGATTGTGATTATCAGAATTAACCAATGCTTCTCGATAAATTAACATCATTAATAGAGTTTGTAGAGGCAAATTTGACTCTTTGATGGTATTCTGTAACCATGGTAGCAAAATGATAACATTTGTTAAAATCTGTTTAAGAGACATCTAACTCTGTGAATATCCTAAATGCTCAAACCAAGCTACACTCAAGTTTATAAGTAAACTTATGGTGATTATATCTTACGTAATGGTGCTTAACAGATTAAACGTATGAGTCGGTGAACGTACTAATTTCACACCAAACTATATTGTATATGCAAATTATAAGTATAATTGTTTAATGTAATTATCGTTGATTAACAATTTACTTAGTAAAACATTAATAAGCAATGGAAGAAGACAAATGTTATCACTTTGAATATTACCTGTAACCAACACAGCCAGATTGAGAAGAAAACCAACATATATCCATCGTCGGTTTCCCGGGAAAATCATTTTGCTGTAACGTCAAGATATCCTTTGGAAACTGGATTTCACTTAGAAATGGTCCGAAGTTTAAAATCTTCACACATTACGTAAGAAGGGCGTCAAAATAACCTCAAACTGCAACAGCAGCAAACAACATTTGACATCGAAAGATAAAAAATAAGAACTGCTATCCAAGGAACTGATTTCTTTCTGCTTGAAACAATGTGTGATTGTTGTGTGGTCCACGTCCCTTTAATGCAATGAACACGGGGACAATTGTGTTTTAGGCACGTCCCTGTAAAGGCGTTGTTTGAAGAAGGGTTCGTTCTGATATTCGCTTTGTTGACGTTTGTTTGGCTGTGAAAAGCTTTGAGGACAATAGCGTTATGCACTTGAAAATATAAACACTATAAGAGGCGTTGAAAGATTTTTAAATTACGCAACTTGACATTTTACAGAGGACATATATTCGTTGAGTTTAGTTACCTCTGTGTGGAGAGAATGGCATGCCCGACAGAGACCTTTACACTAGAGTGCTAAATGACCCTAATGTCGATGCTTGCATCATGCAACCCTTGTCTCGACATGGGTTTGTAAGATCCATTCTAAGTGAGCTTTCGCGTAGTCCTCCAGTGGAAACAGTCTTTTCACATCAAAAGGTATACCAAGAAAATAATTTTGGTAATAGGCCTGTAGGGGATACGCTACTTGTATATACATAATAATACATAAGTTCCGACATCGAAATTCATTTTATTTTGAATAAATTCAGGACTTCCACTTTCAGAGTAAAATGATGAAACAACCCTTTGTAGAGACACATGTACAGAGATGACGTTTAATCTAAGGTTTCTACTTTTATTTCATATCTTTAAAATATTCGCTATAGATCGTTGTGTCCACTTACACCAGGGCAGCAATGTAATCAGAAGTAAGCGATGAAAGCAGTTTTTTTCAAAATCATTATTGAATGATTTTACTTTTCAAAGGGGAAGTGAGGGTGATCCTTCCACCTGTAATTAGAGGAAAACATCAAATATTTTAGAACGTTTCATCAAAACATTTGAACATTCATATGTGTACATTTGAGTCATTGTTTTTTTAATCTTTTTGTTATATTTTAATATTGTTTTTAGTTTTGATTTCCCCCGCATTTTTGGAAACTGTCCATAATGAAGGATAATCGGTATCGCTGAAATAACGAATCAGTGTTAATAACGAATTAAAATACAAAATGTAGACAAATGCATTCAAATTCTTAAATAGGTAATTGTGTATATCGGTCTTTTAGATTTAGTAAATTAACAATCAAAAAGGGCAAAATTGATCATATTTTGAATATTTATCTATAATTCAATACTTACGGCAGCCACTGGGCTATGTTAACTCTATAACCACGGTCTAAAGCCAACAGTGCCTTCATTTCTTCAGCACTTAGATCAAAATTGAAGATCTGGAAATAAAAATCGTTTCATCATTCTATCTTGATACTCAACATATCTTCCTGTATCCTGAAATCATTAAATCATTAAATGTCAATGAAACATTCAAAAGGATGTTAGAATTCCGGTTTTCTTTAGGGGATTGGAACACTTCAAACGCTATGATTGAAACAACGTTAGCGAATACACAATTAAATCTTATGGAGAGACATCAAAAACAAGTTTTCTAGTCGAAAAAAATTCAAATTGAAAGAGATTTCACAAGAGTAAAATGACTAGAGTTATATATGTAGGAAATGAATGATTTGCTATTGATATGATTTACTTACGTCCATATTCTGAGCCATGCGAGCTGGGTTTGTACTTTTTGGGATAACTGTTATGCCTCTCTGAATATTCCAGCGCAATATGACCTGAAATTAACAATAATTGTCGAAATATACTCATGAGAAGTTATATCTGTTGATTTTAATTGTAATTTGATAAATCATGTCCTTAGCCCTTTAATTTGAACTGAATAAGATTATTACATGGGATCCATCAATAAGTATATAAACATTGACTAAACAATCAAAAAGGTGATTGGGCTGATGTTTTATCATTATGAGGGATAAGCTTGAATAAAGGGGGTGAAATTAGCTCTTTGTGTCATACTGTTGAATCTTTCTACCATAAAGCTTTCTAATCATGCTATAAAACTTTAGACAATGACCTAACACGTTCATCTGATGATTGGCATTTTGGGATAATGAGCTTTTGTTAATAAACAATATGATCTTATAAGGCGTTTGGGAATTATAATGAAAGGAAACCGATTATGGCAAAACAACATGGCAGTACATCCAGGCCGGCATTATAACCAGGGTACACTTTATACATTGTAGTATATATGGTAACTTAGCTGAGTGCGGGACGTCAGTAATATCGAGAGATATGCATACTCTGTGCATGCATGCGATATATTAATGACATATCTGTGCTTCTGTGCCTTTCAAGAAGCAATGGATAAATGGGCTATGTGAATGGACTTTTACTTTTGTATTGAATTGATCATTACCTGTGCTGGAGATTTTCCGTAGCGCTGTCCAATTTCAACAAGTGTGGGATGTTCAAGGAACTTCGGTGCGTCCTTTGGAATACTATTTATACAGATTTATGATAAGTTTATAGGTAAAGCGACTCATATATTTATTTTTATTTAAATGTTTCCAATTAAAGAAATACAAATATGAGTTCAAATAATCAGAAGAAACTGTTATTATCGACTTAAAGCGTTCCTTTCTCTATTAACTACACATTTGAATTATATAATTCATAATTTAAACACTGATAACTCGCCTCGCACTAAGAACCCGCCGGATGACCAATGCGCGATGCGACTACTTAAAAGAGTCTTTAGGACCAAAAGATGGAGCAATTCCACTTGTTTTTAATGATTGAGCAATTCTACTTGTTTTTTAAGTTTGAATTATCTTAATACATTATTCAAAGGTTGAACAAGTGAAAAAGAGTTTAGTGGTCTTATCATTAATTTGTATTTTGAAACTTTCTGAAATGATAGTCACCGACACTTACTAGTTTTGTCCCGGTGCGCCGAATGGCCCGTACGCTGTAGTTGTAATATTATGTTTATGGGAAAACTGAACAAGTTCCTCACAGGCAAGATATGGGGTTATTTCAACCTGAAGACACAGATATCAAACATAGTGTCAAACGAAAGCGCTGTCAACTGCTATGGTGCGTTCCATTAACCGATCTTCGACAATGAATAAGAAGAGGACATGACAAGAACTCGTTTGAATTTCGTACATTCAGAGTTAGAGATGACTTGATTAATTGTGCTTTATAGCTAGTACCAATAAGATTCCGGAATTACGATTCAGCCTAGCCTTTTTAAGCAAAATCATCTTTAGATTTATTGTCAAGTGTTCATTCATATGATAACCGAAAACGTGAGAATATGAGTTTGTTCATCTCTAAAGACATTATTTTAGCATCAATGAGCACAGAAAGGGCGTTATATCTTTACAAATCACCTGGTTATTGGCCGGCTTGTACTTCAAACCGTCCATGCTGAGGATTCTCTCCAGCTGTTTACTGTTGAAGTTGGACACACCGATGGACTTCACCAAGCCTTTCTCGACCAAAGCCTCCATGCCCTTTTGAACGATGCAGACAGATTGTCAGTTTTATAATGATTTGAAATACCTTTATCTGAACAGTTTTACTCTATGTGGTATGAAATGTGATAGCTCTCCAAACATTCTGAGGATGAAATTAATCTCGTTTTGAAATCTAGTTGTGTATATCCCTCCAATCAGGTCCGTCAAGACCTATGGATTGACTTGACGATTTGCCAGGTTTTTGAAGCGTACGTAAAATATTCCATCACACATACCTTCCACGTCTCCAGGTAGTCTGTCATCGTCGGTTGCTTCCTATCAAAATCCTAAAATGAAATTAAGCTGTTATTAAAGTCATGAGTAGTATATTTATTGTTGCTCTGGGAAAATAGTCGTTTCGAAATATCTGACTTTTTGTATGTGAACACGATAAACATAAGATAACACACGTGTTACACGCTGGTTATGATTAATCGATCAGTCGATAATTGTTTATAAACAACTGCCTTGCTTGATATGAATAAGGTAACAGAAGCAAGCCAATAACCGTATTTCAAGAATGAACTAATTCACATGAAAGGGAAATTAGTAGGTTTTTTTTAGATACCTAAAGGTGAGCTCATTTTCATAAATAATGTTTTTCGAGAAAATCTGAAATGAATTTTTAAAAATAAACAAACGTCCTACTGCCCCTCTAATGTGACTATGATTTGGCTATGATTCACACTGCACTGAGCTGTAGGGCTATACTAATTCAAATAACCAAAAAAAACATAAGGTGCTCCAATCCGGAATTTTAGACTCGCCAGCCATCCACTTTGTGCACATAGTCCTGTTAGCTACCGTTCTCCTGGATTTAGAACTCGTGTGATCTGACTGTGATTAAAATGAGGGCATGTTCTTAGGAAAGACAAAATTACCGCGTATGCGATGGGGAAGTGTATAAGGTAGAGATCGATGTAGTCCAGACCGAGAGCGTCAAGAGACTTCCTGCAGGCCGGTTCAACCTGGTGCAGCTCGTGGCTGTCGTCCCATATCTGTGATATAGACGTTCGAAATATTTATGACATATCATATGTTATTCAATATTATTCAAATGCGTTACTAATTACTTTTTTCATTAATTCATAGTGAGCCAGTGGTCCTAATGAATAAAATGTGTCTGTCTATCTGATTTTATTATCGCACACTGTTGTGAAAGCTATTTGACACTGCTCCATAATTCACTTTACAGTAATCAATATCATTTGGCTCTTCAGAGACCGCAACTAGGTGACTAGAAAATTTGTATATGGGTCCAGTCTAGAGATTGCAACGAAAATGGTAGCCACATTTTTCATACAATTCACAATCACTCTTTCATAACGCTTTCATAAACTGAAGTAAAATAGAAAGTGCACACCCAAAGAAGACCGAGGGTGACAACTCTCGCAGAAGACCGATATCTGCGCACACTACATCTGTACAACAGATTCGTCACCATGACGTCAACGGTATCAATGGCGTTAGGGCACATTATCAGCAGGAACACTGTCATAAGACGTCTTCGAGATACCGGTATTCGGGCAAATCGACCGTTCCGCGGAATGACCTTGACCCGTGAACATCGCCGTCTACGCTGGGCAAGGAGAGAGGGTCACTGGCAACGTCATGATTGGGCAAGAGTGATCTTCAGGGATGAAAGTCGATTCAATCTGTTCCAAGCAGACAGCAGAGGGAGGGTATACAGACGCAGAGAAGAGAGACAGGCTGCAGCATGTGTCCAATACGTTGTATCATACAGTATGGCGGTGGCAGCGTCATGGTCTGGGCGGAATCTGCGGATCTGTTGACAATTCGTCTGACCCTTACAGGCCAGAGATACAGGCATCAGTGTTAGCCTTTGGTGGTCCCATTCATACAGATGCAGCAGCAAGGGATGATTTTCAACAGGACAACGCAAAGCCACATAGCGCTAGGATCATGGACTTCCTAAACCGACAAAACATCCAGGTTTTGCCTTGACCACCACGCTCCCCTGACTTATCACCGATCTATTGGACCGTTTTGTAAGACGGCGTTTAATTCGCCCACAGCAACCGGTCACCATATAACAGCTGGAATAGGTACTACACGAAGAATGACATTGTATGTCGAATGACGTCATCCGACGTCTTACCTTTTCCATGGAAGACGTGTAATAGGGGTCACGTCTAACGACACTATTTATGAAAATCATACAACGTAATGTCGCTTGATCTGTCCATGTGAATTTCAGAATATACCCCAGTAGTTACAAACAGATATAGAGAAGTGATCTGTTGAACAAAACACTCCAACGTGTCTTTTTATTGTTTGAAAATGGTTCACTATTAAAATAAAACACTTTAAATGCTCGATAGCTTTTCCTGTTTTCTTTTATAGCCAAATTCGTCGGGTATTTACTTTCTTATGTAATTCACTTGATAATGTAAGTGAAAAAATCTGTTAGACATTAAATCATTCTACTAGAGAGATGAAAGAACTCTTAAAGGAATTCATAGATAATCAAAGCTGATGGAATGAGGTGTGGTACTGATTAAGATATACCTACTTTATTTTTTAACGTTTCTGATTTACAGGTTTCGTTTACCTTCCACCTTAACACCCAAAAAATACCAACAATTTCATGAGAAATTCTTTCCGGATTTTTTGTTATGATCAGTACCGAAAGCTGACCGTAAAAATTTGCAATGTGCTGATAATTAACTGTAACTAAATCAGGGGAATTTCGATTGTATTCATAGTGTCTAATCTTAATGATGACATTCGATATTTGTAGTATACATATCTATTAGATTATGGTTAATAAAACTACGTACACGTTCAATTGAACTATGATTCCAATTTACGATGTGACTTGATTAAAATCCTTACATACATTTTTATACGAAAATCCGTAACAATAAAGACGTTATCTAGCTTGATCACTCCGTCCTTCCCCAGTTCTTTGATAGCTCATTTACAATGTAATTTGATAAAAATATCTATCTTTTCACATATTCATAACAACCTTCGTTACGATAAAGAGCTCCTCTCGCTTGACCACTTTATCCTTGACCAGTTCTTTGATAGCTTCCCCGATCTCCCCTTCTGTTTGGTACAGGAAGGCCGTGTCTATGTGACGGTACCCCATTTTGACGGCTTCCTTCACTGCGTCGTGGACTTCGTTTGGCTTCATAAAAATAAAAGATTACGTAGGCATAGGGGAACTTTACCTTGTATAGCAAAACTTATTACAATGACCTTCTAAAAACGTATGGCAATTGAAGCTAAGTTTGAGTAATGAGCAAAAGAATTACAAACGTCATGATCAATTAATCTTTATTCTGATTGGTTGAATTTCAGATTAAGCTGAATGTACGGTTGACATCCCTCTTGTTCCCAGAAAGGAAAAGTTGAAATAAATTAACCTGATTGATATACAGTAGCAGGTCACGTATGCCGTTGATAACCATGCGAGGTGCTCCATCGAATTCCGTTACAATACATTGATGTCATAAAAGCATGTTAAGATGAATACTGATTTAAGTTTTCGACTTGACTAAGTCAAAAAATAAAAACTTAAGTTTAAGTTTTTACTTAGTTGTTTGATAAATACCGCCCCTAATGTTCTATTTAGTCTGATAAAAGCTATTCACAAATCTAAATTTCTCATAATTTTGCCAAAATTGAATAACATTTCTCCTAAAAAGCAAGTCTTACTTGTAATCAAAATTTCAAGACTTTTCTCTAATATTCATAAAAAAAGTTTGTGTACAACAGAAAGAATATTCAATTTATTACGTTTAAAGAGAAAAAGTGTCAACGTACATTCATAAGAACGTCTTCTATTTTATTCGTTTTACGTGTTTATATTTAAGCCCGTTATATATGTAACCCATGCCCTTTTCGCAAATATTTTCTTCAAATACCATTTAACCTCAAATAAGTGAAAAAATCTAATTCATGCTCACCCTAAAACTGTTGTAAGTCCCAAGGCCAAGCATAGGCATATTATATCCGCTATTCAGTTGTATACAAGGTATCTTCGTCGCCATCTTGAACAAGCTTCCAGAAGCTGTAAACCGTCAATAACGATCGTCAAACATATATGAAGACGTCGAGTTTGCCTGATAGGTCCAGGCAATGACTTGCTGTTTCTGACTGTAAGTCACCGTAACCCGGAGATTACATAGCAAGGACTCGTCGATATAATGTTTACACAATGCGCGTTATCAGTTCAAATAGGTTTAGCGTCCCCTGTCGATATAAATTATATCCGTATCTTGTACGTTACACGTCTAATATTTGCTTATATAAGTTAGCATGTGTCATTATGACATGAATAAGGACATGTGCGTGAGTGTTTATTAAGAAAGTAAACGAAAACGATGTCCTCAGTGAATACGAATTTTACGAGTAAGTTTAAAGTTTAACGTAAAAATTGTTTACATAATTCAAATTCTTTCACTTACTTCAGTATCGTAGTGCAAATGTGTAATTTAGGTTTTGTTTGAACGTCACTTATAAAGGAATGAGTAGAGAAAAATAAAATTTACTGTTTTCGAAACTTTGACCCCTGGTCACTTCAGTGCGAAAAACTATCACTATTAAACCTATTGGGAGTGGCATACGATTGCGTTATGGTGAAACGGATCTTCACTTTTTTGACAACGTTTATCAAAATTCGTCAGA
Organism: Phorcus lineatus; assembly: GCA_921293015.1. NCBI lineage: Eukaryota > Metazoa > Mollusca > Gastropoda > Trochida > Trochidae > Phorcus > Phorcus lineatus. The sequence continues at coordinate 47,953,375 of OV121088.1, forward strand.
TACTGGTAATTTATCTGTCGACCTTTACATTTATACAGATATACTTTCCAGTAAAGTGGTTGCTTGTCATCATTTAATAATCATTCCGATAAACAGTTTAATTGTTTAGAAAGTCATGTCTAACATTTCTGTGTCAGCAACTATCAACTATTCATCTGCCAATCAATCCCTCGCAATCGTTGTAAGCCAACAAATGCTTTCTTTGTTAATAAGTCATAATACTCGCATTGTCCTTTCCGATCTTCATATCACGAAAAACTCTCATCACGAAAATCAAACACCATCTAAAAGTTGTGATTTATTTTCTTATTGATAATCAAGTATTCTCTAATGTGAACTTAATTTTTTGTGTACCTCAATACAAGACAACATTGACAAATCACATGTTCAGTTCAATACACAACAAGATTACTTAACAAAGTGTTTGATTTACAAGAAATCGATGAGAAAGATACGTACATGCGATGCAGAAATGTACAAAAGAATTGACACACTATGTAGTGGCGAAGTCTGTCCCTTGAGTTAAACAAGGTATCGTTTGTTAAGAACGCACCAACATATAAACAAATTGTCATGAAAATGTAGATAAAGAGTTGGCGCATCGTGAACACTGTTGTTTTAGACATCGGTAAGCATTGATAGCAAATTGGAAAATAACCCATGGCATATTCAATGATTGGAAAATAGCTAGTTTTAAATGTGATTGTTTAAAAGATTGATATATGTAGGACTTTTATTGTAAAACTTCAAGGCTTTTAGAAAATCAAAACGGTACATTAAGACATTTAAAAACTATCACAGTATCTAATAGCTTAAAAATGACTTATTTTGTGTAGCCTCCAAATATGATGTTTATCATCTTATCTTCCAGAGTTTCTATCTAGTGTAAGCACTAAAGCAATGATTTATTATTTACGTTAGTAGAAAAACAATTTAAATTTGTTTCTAAATGTGACAGGGACAAAAGTACATGAAATTAAGACTTAATCACTAGGTTCGATAAACATTCAAGGTCTTTTTTCGAGCCATTTTTGATAATCATCTCCCATTTTGTAGATATAATAACAATGAGAAACCCGGTTTGCTCTACTGACACATTATAAAGCCAATTAGGCTCTCAATGTTCTCCAGAAATCGGAGAATTGGTTTGTAAAATCAGTTCAATGAAACGAATCTCTATCACTATCTAATGTGAGGCCATTGGTAAGTTTTTAGGTTGACTGTGTGGTGTGGAATGAGATGCACGCTGTAAATGTACGAGTATTTCTGATGTTAAAACATGCCATTGTCAGTTCGACATTCTTCATGCTAAGATTTCTCAGATAAGTGCACAGAGATTGTCAAGTCTATGAAAAAACTTTTGGGATGCAGCTCCAGGATAATTATGGAAAATTCTGAATGACAGATATGTGTTTACAATTAAATTTTTATCTCTGCCCAAAAATGTATCAATTTATGTAATATCGAAAATTTTATTCCTGAACTGAACTTTATTACACTCAGGTCGCAGACAGCAGAATAAGAGTTACAAGAACATATATTCCTCTATACAACATACAATACAACAAAAATATCATATACATGTACATTGAGAATAGGGATGTATTTGAAGGTTATGGACACTATCTTTTGAATAAAGACATGATAATTTTACAAAACATTGACAGGTTTGCTTAAAGTTCCTAACTTATTAGTATTAAAAAACGATGTTCATTTTGAACACATTTGGTCTGGTAAAATAATATTTGTGAATTTGTTTTAATTCTAATTTCGGACATAAAAATAAAAAATGAAATTCATCACTTGAAATACAAAGAGAACGTTTCATATCATTTACAGGGAATCGTCGCCATCAACCTTACTCGATAGGGAGAAAATGGTTAAAAAAATCAATAATTACTAAACACAATTAAAAGAGATTTTTTTGGAAGAAAGATTCCTTTTCAAAAGTACGATTGGAAAATAGTATCATTTGTGAACTGTGACGTCAAGGCATTGTTTATGAAGTCACATTGAAATTGTAAAATTTGATCCAGGTCATTGTATGAAAAATAAGAACCCTGTAGTCATTGTTCTTGTAAGCAATAACTTGGCGTGAGGATCGAGGTTAAAAAGGAATTGTTCAGCTTTAGATGCTGTAGATTTCTATCATTAGTTTCTCATTAATATCTAGGAGCATATTTTCACTGCACTGTAGAATTAACCATGAACCCGGCGATACATCCGCATAATGTCTGGCAGGAGACTCATAGAAATACCTTTCTAATAATATGTCAAATGTTTTGGGGCAATCGTTTGGAAGATGAAATGTGTTTGGGTGCTAATTCTTCTCGTGTGAAAACGGTGACCAGTAACTTGAACTGCTATTAGAAAAAAGTGTATGTCAAGTAAAGAATCATACAATAAGTTGGTTTCAATCAAGAAGATGGAAATAACTTTTTTCGGCGTCCATTCAAATGTATTTTAAATGTGATAATTATCCACTTAGTTTTCCTAGCTTGTGAGAGCAGTTAGGCTATGAATATAAATTGCTGTTTTAGATAAAACAAAATCAATTTGTTTCTCTTAAGAGGGCTAAATGTGTATGAAATAAGATCTATATGATCTTAGAACATTAAAGTTGCATTAGCACATTTTTGTAGGTATATAAAGTGATCACATGAAAACAAAAAAGAATGTTACCAATCAAGCCATTGTTTTTTTTATTTAAAAAAACAGCCATAAAACGGACGTGTCATGTTCCTTTAAGCTATGCGAATCTTCTTCTCTACCTAAAATGATTAAAAGGTATTCACACATGATAATGGCCGTCAGTGCTTTTGGATTAAATTTCTTGTTTTTTTTTCTTCAACTTCTGATGATAGCAAATGTTTGATGGTGAAAATTTTAAAAAGTAAAATGTTCAAAAAACGTTCTACCGCGCCAGTTTTCAAAACGACAAATAATCTGGAAAGTTAAAAAACCACCAAACAATTTAAAGGTTATCAAAGTCAAGACATACTGAGTGTTGCATCCTTGTACACCTGAGGTTTGGTAGGTTTACAGTAATCATTGTTTCGTTTTTTAAACCATATGAGTGAGAAGTCAGGTGAGAAAAGTAAACTTCAAATTTGGAAATTACAAACTTTTCCTTTGTTCCGAAATTGCTCACTATGCTGAAATATTGTACGGATAAACATTAACCACATGGATTAGATTATAAAAACGTTTTGGTGCAATCTATTTCATATGATGCTCAAAAAAGATGTATACAGTGTGTTGACCAAGCTTGGAGGAAAAGTGTGTATAGAAAACGATGTATTTGATATTCAATTTCAAAGCATGTACTCAATTCATTCTTTACCAAGTCGAAAGTACCGTCTAGCTGACACCAAAAGAAATGTGCTATAACAATCCATAGTTTTGCTTATAAACAAGTTTGCATTCCTTTGCAAAATCTTGTCAAATAATTGATTTGTCACAACCATAGGCGTCAATAAACGCTAGAACACAGGCACATTGGCAACGTGTTGATGTCAGCACGATATTTTACCGTAAGTGTCGCAGATATTGGTACAGCTTTTGAGATGGCTCTGGGAGTCTATAGCAATGTCGAATAATGTAGTCCCATAAGTGATCTATAGGATTCATGTTTGGACAGTATGCTGTCCACGGCAAAACGTCAACTGTTTACAAAGCGACGTTTGTCAGTGTCGCTATGTCGCTAAGAGGCGTGCATTATCCTGTTGGTACATAACTCCACACGATTGGTACTTGACAAATGGGAAAAAAAGAGGTTGCAAAACGTTATTTCTTACATTTTTACATGCTTTCTGGGCACAAAATGTCTCGTTTCCAGATCACCATAGAATTCCCCCACCTTATAATGCAACTGCATCCAAATTTACTGACTTGCTGAACACCAAACTACCCGCCCACAAATTCCTCTACTGCAATATTTGTAAAAAAGATCCGCGTGGACTAGTGGTGCAATAGATGCAGTTGTGACTCAGAGTATGCATGTTATGAAGAGACCACTACTACGAGAACTCACCACAGATTGTCAACCATATTGGAAATGACAAGCAAAGGGATGTGTGTTTCTCGACGTTCAGGCTTATTATCTGTGATAAATCTTAGTATCAGTAATATCCGTTCACCTTTTATTTAAGGGGTATTAGGAGGGGTCCTGGGGGTTCGGATGGAGGTTGAACAATGGTTATGAGCATGTTTTTTTGTAATTTTTGTAAACTTATTAAAAATACGCTGATCTTACTGAAAACGCGAATAGAGAGGTAGGGAGGGGCCGTGAATTAATTATAATTGCATCAATTTTTCACAAAAATCATACCTTAGTTATATAAGGCCCTAAAATTACTAAGCCTCTGTGGTCGAGCGGTATGATCTTAAAGGTGTATGAGGTTTACAAGTTCGAGACTGCATAATGCCAAAACAATGTACATTAAAATTTGACAATAGAGTTCTGTTTCAAAAGTGAAGTTGAAACACTGATAACCAGTAATCTTACCTTGTATGAAGAGGAATGTGTGAACAACAATATCTAGATAATTGTCCGGGGTAAAGGGACCCCTTTAGAAGCATGGTTGAATAAGGTTCGAGGGAAATTACGAAACATTGTGCCCCCCAAAAACAAAATAGTGACGTCACTGGAGGTTTATAAGATATAGATAACACTTTCAAACAATATAAACACCTGTAAGTTTACCCTTTCCTCATCATAAATCGGAGGTTTCCAAATCTCATTGAAAAAAGTTCTCATTTTGCAGCACAACATTAGTCATATCATAGATCTCACAAGGCCACACAAAAATTACCCAAGCCGTCAGGTTCATCTGTGATTCCATTTTCACCTATTGTTTCCATTGGCTTTGTGCAGGTAACTTCAATCAAACATGACATCTCTTCTTCTTTGAATTAGCAAATGCGTTCACAAACAGGCGTAGTACTGTGTATATTTGAGTTGAACGCATTTTCATTTTTCGACTGTATAACCCTCATTTAGACCCGTTTAAAACCTTTGCCTAACATACAGTTGCAGGTAATTAAAATAACTTAATTTGAAACTCATTCGTTTTACAAAGGACAAGTAGAGATAATTTGCACATGTCCTTTCGTTTAAAAATAAAGGACAAAATCAATTCTCATATCCCAGTCTTTTACGGAACTGGTCAATCTAATATTTCGAAAATGACTGATAATTAATTACCCCAAAGTATCAGTTTTTGTGTTATTCTTTATTAGACCTGTTTATGGTTATTTCTTGAGCTTGAGTTGCGGGGTTTTGAAAGATTTGTATCTGTGTAACGTTGTGGGGCATAATAGGTTTCATTTTAATAAGATTGTTGGTTTTCAAAACTAAGCAATAGTTGTTGACAAACCACTCTTTAACATCATAATGCATTATCCTCTCTGTCTGTCTCTTTGTCTGTCTTTCTGTCTCTGTCTCTCTATCTTATTTTGTCTATCTACCTCCCCCCTCTCTTAATCACCCTCGTCATAGATTGTACACGCTCACATCGCCGGTATTAGGAATTTTATACGAAGTTTACCAGTTTCTATTCTATGTAGAGAATCATTTTGCTCGACTGACATTCTATAAACTGTTGATGTTTTTTTGTTCCTTTCACACAATGAATAAAGATTCGAACCAGAAAGAGCAATATACTCGAATTTGCAATCATCAAAAACTAATTTCCTCTTCCTTTCGCCTTTAAAATCGCGTTCTTCTATGGTCACTGTATTTTTTTTCAAAGCGATAATTTTGTAATTCTCTACAACTTTGTCATGAATTTTCGTAGGGAACAGAAAAAGCTTAGCTGTGCCTGGAAATATGTTATAACATTGAGAGTGTCTGTTCTTCGTGTCAAAATGATAAATTGGGCTCTTCCGACCATTGTTGACCCACCAAAACAGACTTGCATCCTTTTTTGCAATTCCTATATGTGTCATGATTGAATCAAACCACGGTGGTTTATGAGTGAAAATTTTCTCCTCATGAGACGCATTAAAACTAACTTTTGTGAACTCGATAGATCTTCTCAGTCTCTTGGCTGTAATAACTGAAATTCCTGATTCCAATATGGTGAATCCAGCTGATTTCCTGCTCATGGTGATTCCAGTTTTTGACAAAGATTGGTGAAAAGATAAAGGGCCGTGTCTTCCCAACGTACGAATGTAGATGTTCATAGTTTCTTGGTGAATTTGAATCTCTCCTATCATAGGGTTTGTCTTCAAAGTTGTTAACTCAACCAATGGAACATCTGAACTTCTTTTTACCATGACGCTGTAATCCCAGGTGAACAGAAATAAATGTTTTTCTTTTGTTTCCCTGTGTTGGACATCCTTGGTCAACTGTTCAGATAGTTCGTTATTTTCAGTAAGATCACAGGAGTACTTCCTTATTGAAGAAATAAATTCAGATTGGCATTCCTCTGGCTTCTTCGATTGACATATCATGTAGAGATGAACACTGCTCCTAGAGTTAAACGGGGTATTATTTCTTTGGATCGCACCAACACATAAGCAAATTGTCATGAATAGGTAGATAAACAGTTGGCACATCGTGAACACTGTTGTTGTAGACATTGGTAAGCAATGATAGAGATTTGCCAGAAAACCCATTTAAATCCCTTTATGAAAGTGTTGGAAATAGCACACTCAGTTAAAGATAAAGACCTTAGTGGTTTGTCTTGTGATCGTTGATGTTTTAGTGTAAATTCTTGTCATGAGTCGTTTATCACTAAGTGATAAGCTCATAGAAAATTAAATTTTTATTTTCAGGAAACTCCACAACTTATCTAAAGTTCATCAAAGAAGAAAACACTTTCTTCACTGTATCATGCAAATTTTCCTTGAGGAGATGGGGATCTACTAAATGTCAAAGTGCCGATTAAGCAATTAGGCATTAGATATACATTGATGTCTTGGAGGAGAACATTTGTCTTTTTGAGGAGAATTTTAGATTAAATTAAGATAAATACATTAAGTTCTATAATCATAGAAGATTTCTTTTTCAAAATGTCAAACAAACAAAAATATATTTATAACCATTACACAAGTAAAAGGTTTGAAAAAAAAATCAAATCAAAAGTTTTGTTTCAAAAGATCAGATGAGTAAGAAATCAGGTGACAAAGGAAAAAATCAAGTATCTACATCAAGATGACACATGTCAATACAACGAATTTGGAAGTTTGTAGAACCTTTAATTTCTCCTTAAAGTAATCAACCGACGTTTATCAAGAGCTAAAATTTTCTGATGACAATCATTGACCAGCTGCATTTAATCAAAATGACATGTCTGATGACGATTCGTTTTAAAGGATTAACATATATTTGAATGTTTTCCATCATAGATATTGTAAAAGTCTAAACCTAATTAAGATCAACTTCTATCCATTACTTTAATCTGTCATGTGCAAAAGAACTTACAATACAAACAGTTCGAATCGATAGCAAGAACAAGTAATATCAAGGTTTGTTTTGGAATCATAAGACAAAAAAATGTTAAGTCTAGTTCTTGAATTAAAGGACAAACCTAAGGATAACAAAGTTATTCACCGGGAATCGCAATTTGTAAAACTTGATTCGCCATTTATTACACATGGAAGTCGCCGACAAAAAAAGGAAATAAAGTAACGGTTAAACAACTGAACAAATCTGGTTTTTAAAAAAAATCATGACCCGCCATTCATACGGATCTATCCTTATGCGCATTGTAGGGTTTAATATCTGTAATTAGACTAGTGTGTCGCCATGTGACATAACATCGTTTAACATAACAACGTTTAACGTGATCTTTTCCAAACATTTGAACTTGAATCTGGATGTTTGAAGAAATCGGCTGGAGCACAGTCATACATTGCAAACTGAAAAGAAGTTAAAAAGATGAATATAACTAATTCTTGTTATAGCGATGTACGTGGACCAGTAACTTCTGAGTTATATCATTCATTCATTCATTCATTCATTATTTCATTCTTTCTTTCAATTATTCCAGTCATCACCATATGGAAATGAATTATTTCAATTCATAATATAGTTGTTGAAGCCCAACCTGGTTGAGAAGTTGTAAACAATTAAAAAGAGACTTAAAATTTAAATCTAAAACATTTCCTTGAAAACAGGTAAATCATGATGGGTTTTTTTCAGGGGAAAACACCCTTATATTTTTATTGATGTTTTCTCATTGACGTTACGATTCTGTTTGTAACTCTTTGCAATCTCAGAAGTATTTGAATGTGAAAACCACGCATCGCATACATTTATTTTGAAAAGACAACTGGAACGCTAGTGTTGTTGCACTAAAACGTTATTTAGCTTTATATAGTGACGGCTATACGGTCGCAGAGTTAGTAAACTGTGGGCGTATTTTAAGTTATAAGATACCGTCATGGGTGACATAGAGATATATTATTCCTGCGAAAGGTTTTAAAACCTTTCAAGGGACTAATATATCCCCATGTCACCCTTGACGGAATGTTATAACGAATTTATCTTACTGAATGTCTTTTTATATTATCAAAAAGACCAAATAGAAATGAACAACACCTATGACCTGATCACGTGACTTTGATTGATTGACGTGGAAGCACGCTTTATTGATGTAGCGGGATATAAGGGATTTATCATCCCTCGGTGACGGTGTATATAAATATTTGTTTAGGGACACGTGGACCAATCAAAGATCGGCATCCTTACATAAGGTAGGATAATGCTTTATATAACTTCACTTTTAACCACTACAACAATATATAGCGAGGCTAAACGTCGGATATAACTTCAAGATACATGACATTAGCTAGTTCCTCATAAACGTTACATAATAATCATAGGTATTAATAAAGGATATAATATGAGTTTCAACTTTATATATGTCTGCTTTTCTGGTATTTGTTGAGCGAGAGTGAACATAAGACACGCGGATATGTCAAGGATATGTTCTATCTATTACCAAGTCAAGCAATTTTCATTACATTTCTATTCCCACAAGTTTAGCCAAGCTACCGCCGCCGCCGCTTTACAAAGCAAAAGCATTGACAACGCGTGTCTTAAGAACACGTGTAATGATGCCAGGTCAGATTGCATTTGGCTCGTTGTACGCCAAACATATCAACTCCTGTTGCCTTGTCCCCGAAAGTTCAAATTAAGATTACTGTTAGAACTTGACTCACATCATCAAACGTGCCCCTATAGGGCTGTAGACCGTCCCCTTCTCCCACCCTCAGAGCGGACCTTGGTGCCTTGACGTGTTCCATAGAGCCTACAAGTAGGGGATATACACTATACTATGCAAAACTAAGGTACAAACCGGGAATATCCCATAACCATTATATTTCTTATAACCTTTGCAGCAGTTCTATGTCAATAATACTGTATATCAAAGGTATCTCTCCTGTAACAAAGGCCCATTTCTGCAGAGTGATTATTATATAATCTAAACCGGCCTCGACCACAAACATAACACCCAATGAATTATTTAAAAGCCATTAATAAAATCAGCACTATTCTGTTTTCCTCAAAGCATTGTGTATAACGTGAAGCTTACCTATGTTAGTTCGCTGAACGGCGGAGTCCCCGACCTGCAAACTCAGCATTCCATTGTCCTGTGCCAGTCGGACTTCTATCTGAAAAGTCAGGAATCAAATAAAGGATGCCTTCGTTGCTCTCAGAACACTTTCTTAATTATTGCGAAGTTTAGGTTGTATGTTTGAGAACTTACTTCCTCTAGTGTGTCCATTCCACCATACGAAGCCAATACTTGCTGGTTCCTGGTCTCAACAATGGACGAGAAGGAAGGTAACGTCAGATCTTGATGAACACGTTTCACGTTGCGCCATCGATAGGGACGTTTTAGTATCACACTTGGCCTGGCAGCCGGTAAATCATCACTTTTTGTCTTTTTGGCAGAAGTGGAAAGTTTAATTTGTGGTATCATAGTGGTCTCCGCGTGATCTATTCTTTGAGTTTTCTCTGTGGTAAGTTCTCCAGAACTCGTCTCTGATGGTGAGATTGAAACGTCTGTAGGAATCAAACGTGATGTACCGTTCAGACTGATATCTGTCTGTACGTTGTCGTCTTCGTACACCACATTTGCATCAACAGGGGGAGATGATTCTGAATCTGTGCCCAGGGAAGAACTGGACGGTGTCTCGATAGCGGCTGTGAGATCATTGTCATTTTCTGAATTCCCTGACGAACCAAGTGTAGTTGATATCGTCGTTGTTGTTGAGTCCTTTTTGGATGTTGTAGCTGGAGCAAGGGTCGTGGTTTTCTTTTTCCATGTATAAAAGTAGCTGGGGTTGTCCATGTTGAATAACGGTCTAACTGCTATTACTGTATCTGGAGGGATTCTACTCTTGACAATCCTCTGTAACAGACAAGAATAAATTCATTTACTCTAAATTTTGATTGAAAAACTCAACGAATAACAAATATTTGCTTGAAAAGCGTTTCGCTGATGAAATAACTCGTGAGTACCTCTGCCTCTCTCAGTATATTTCGATATAATGTCCTTGTCTTTCTGTTTCTCTTTCATTCTCTCTCTCCCTCTCTCTCTGTATATATAATATGTACATGTATCAACAAATACATATACATATACCTGGTGTTGCTTTTATTATTATGAATGAATGAATGTTGTGTTACTTGCCTGAGTAAGACATGACACGGAAATAAACTGTTATTATGTAACGGGTTAAGGTCTTGTATCATCCGTAGACAATAACAACAGAAGACGGAGAACATCGCTCATAAGATCACATATAGTATTTGATATAATTAGTAATAGCAACAACCTTTAACGCATTTATCTGTCTCTGTCTGTTTGTGTTGCCGGCAGTCTCCTCCTCCCCGTGACGATCTTCACCTGTCGTGTCACTGTGGCTGTCCCCTGGCGAAGAACCATTATTGCTAAGCCCAGTTTCAGTTACTCCAGACATTTCATCGCCTGCCTCGGAGGACCGTTTCATTCTCTGTGGACATCAACGAGAACCTGATAACTTTAAAATACCATTATAGAGGAAAGGAATCATACTATGTTGATTTTTGTAGCGTTTGATAATACTGTTTGTTAAGTTAAAGTTGCACGTTGATTGCACGGAAACGTGTAGCTCGCGGATAATGACTACTATTTGATGATGATATGATATACTAACCAAAATGGAATGAATGTATCGAAGACCTTGGCTGTCATTAAAAGATATTTAAGAACGTGTTTTATCAAATGAGTCCCGTTTTCTTATATGTGAACACAGAGAAATAGAAAAGAAAAGAATAAAGAAACTGTAAAATCATTCTAATGCAACAACTGAAATGTTCATACTCACGTATTGAGACTTTGTATGGTCCACACTTAATTCTACAGTTCTTGTTTCACTTTCCTCCGAGGGCCTCTGGCCAACTGTTTCGATAACACTGACCCCAATGCAGGTTCTATTCAGAAATACGGTCAACGTAGACGTTCCTGGAGCTCTTCCGTTAGTTATTATTGCAACACGGTCGTTGTTAGCCGGTCTGGCTGGCTTGATCTTGAAGGAGAGTGCAAAGCTCGGCCTCAAGTCGTTCTGGGTGAAGAAGGGGTAGATGAGAGATCCTCTTCCGGTCAGCCAAGCTTTCCCTCCACCAAGAGATACCTCCCCCTCCTGACCTTGCCAAATACCACCTTCACCTTGTTCCACCTGTTTCTCGAAGTCGAAGAAGAACACACGAGGACACTCTGAAAGCAAATCATTCCATCATATCACGGGGCTAACAGTATATCAATGGCAACAAAGTACATTTCCATACATTCAAAATAACGTGATATATATATATATATATATATATATATATATATATATATATATATATATATATATATATAATATATATATATATATATCAACTAACATTGATAATAATCATATAACATTTCAGACGAAATTCGTTATAAAAGATCTCTCCATGTATTAATTAATGAATTGAAATTGTGAAACAACATCTCGATACCTTGATATCAATTCCTCATCATATGTTCACTAATAATGAACATGCCCATTTGTCATGTAAAGTCTTTCATTTAATCGATTCTGAAAGCATACAGAAAATAAGATTTTCTCACAAATTTTTTAAAATGAATAACTTTTATATATTTCATTATCTTCCTACTTCATTCCTAATGATGTTTACATCCATCTGGAACAATTAGTCGTTTATATATTACCGAAAGTATAGTGCGGGAAGCTCTTTATTACAATAGTTGAAAATGAATACCAACGTATCTAATTAGTTATCTTATATTTTGAATAATAAGCACATCCATCTGTCACAATTAGTCGTTCACATCATTAACTATGACAGTCCAGTGCAGGTAACAGTTAAACATGATTCAGGTGGAAAGTTGACAGGAGAAGGACAAGCGCAGGTGTTCAAGCTTTCAAGATGTACATCGCGGCCAGTGAGAAAACAGGGAACAACCAGTCTATTGTTCTCTATTTTAAGGAACATCTCTGTTCACTTATCACGATCAGCTAATGCATGTTGACAAAAACCGAGACATTGAACATGCTCCTCGCATCACACTTCCTTACCTCGGGGTCGCTCCACTCGGAATGACGTCACGGTCTGCACCAGAAGTAGGATCGGTACCGACAGGTGCGAGTACATTGATTGGCTGAAATAATGCATTAAATATGATTAATTTCAGAGAAAGTTCAATTTGAAATGTTATGAAAGAATTAAGAGTACGCACTAAGAAATATTCATAACATCAATGATACAGTATCCGTTAATGAAATGGCTGTTGTAGTTTTATAAGTACGACTTTCAATGTTATTGACTAGGCGGTGGAAACCATTGATTGTTCAAAATAGTTACACAAGGAAAGGGACGACGTTCAGCGTAGTCCTTTAGAAAATAATTGCAGATATATCATATAGAACATCCTTCAGAAAAAGAAAGAGAAAGTCCTCTGCTTAAAGATATCGAGTTACACTGACCTTTGATCTTTTACAGGGCTGTCTGATTGGCGGCCATTAAGGTATGATATTTACATGTCAATCACTGTTTTGTTTTTCACTTTCGTCACGCCACTTTTTTTGACGATTTTAAATACCTTAAACGTTACGTTATAACGAGTAAACAAAAAAGCCAAACGTTTCGTAGATAACATGTAAAAATGTTCTATTACTTCCTGGTGCGAACATATATGTTTTAAATCGCGTCTTAAAACCTGAGACCATTTGTGGTGATGTTTAGCCATTCACCGTCTCAAAGCAATTTTTAATCACGTCGCACTGATTCGTATGCATACCTCTTTTTCTTATCAATCTTTTCAAAGTGATAGAGAAAAGGCGGTTCTTGAAAATGAGATAGCTCTAAAAAAATTACCTTTCGTCCTCAATTTCTCGTCAATCAAAGTAATGAGTATCTATCTATATATATTTTACGCTTTCTTAACGTATATCATTTCAAACGTATGAAAATATAATTATATCCATGCATATTTACAAACAGAAACTAGTTTCATCTTAATGAATTGATGAAGGTTCAATTTATTTGATTTTTCATACTAAACCAAATCAACATTATTTCTGCAATGTTAATCATTAAAGGAAACATATTTCACGTAACAATCACGTGCTTCAAAAGATCAATTATTTCCTATAAGAAACTATTAGTTATTGTGATAAAAACTCTGGTATTCTTAACTTCAGACAGTGATAAAATCATCAGTTGCTCAAAACATCCTGTTTCTCTAAATATGTAACATTATCCTTAACTTCCACTTATAAACAACGGCCCTTAGAGTTGCATGTATAACCACCGGTAACAAGCCCGTCTAATGTGGTGTGCCTATCAACCAGCGAACGTAATACACACACGACGTTCAGCTAACGAGACACACCCATCTACCTTACAGTAGTCCAGCTACAGAATATTAATTTGAATTGTGTAAATCATAGTCCATGTTCTTACCTTCCCCGGGACCCGCCCGTCCAAGAAGCCCTGTGTGAAGTGAATGGGGGCCTGAATAACACACGGCTACTCGTCTAGATGGTAAGAGTTAAATATACGTCGTACTGGGCATGTGTGCCGTGGATTTATATGTTCAATCTAACGACCTTCAACTTGTCTTCGTGATTGGTAACATTTACTTCACACTGTACAGGCTAAACCAAAATAACTCTAGTGTAAGTCTGGTGGGAGATTTTTCAACATCTCTCCTTTGTGCTTAAACCAGATTTTGTTTTTAGATGTTGAATCATCACATTCAAAATGTTTTAAATATCATCATTCAGTGTTTAGAATATCATCATACTTCAGGCCCCAGAATAATGAAACATGAACTAAACATACTTCGTGGAGTTTCACCATCTTGTTCAATATGCCTATGTAACTTTGAAATTTCAGATATATATATATAACATCATGGACATCATTGTTTGAAAAATAAACAATTGTGATTTTAAAAGAAGAAAATTGCGGTAATAAGATTTATTCATTTGAAAAACCTGTTTTGGAAACTAGTTAATGGATCCAACTTGTATTGTCTTGATTGAAATTGATTTGGTTTTTTTGGTGCATGATAAATCACTTTGTTGAGTTGAAGATTAGTTCTTTGTGTAGCTAATGTTAGAGGAATGATGTCTTAGAAGCTGTATAAAAAGCCATCTTTTTTATTTTCAAAATAATTATTCTTTGATGAATTTGTGTTGTTTGAGAACAGCATGTTCCATTTGCAGTTACTACTAGATATATTTACTTACTTACCAGAAAAGAATAACAAAACTAGTTAAATTATATAAAAGATTTAGTTACCAAATTACTTGAGAAGTGTAACGTAAGAGAAATAGAGGTTTAGTTCAATTATGTGTGCCATGAGGTATAAATTCATTATAAGGAAGGTGACACGATGAACTGAGTCAAAAAGGATTGAGATAGATTCAGGATTACTTCCCTTCTACTTTGTTTCATTGCACGTGATTTGTTTGATATTTTTTCTATAAAACAATTTATCAAATCTACTTAAAAAACACCTTTCACTATTTGATTGAAACGTGTTCTGGTACTTATCATGCTGACGTGTTCGATTGTGTACAATGGGATTCTCTTTCATTTTCTCAATCATTGTTGCTGGAAAACGTTACCAGAAATTCTTTTAAAGTGGCAGTACTACGTTTTTGAAAACAATTATTTCTTCAAATTGTCTCCGATAAACATCATTTGATGCTAAATGTATTTTCCGAATGGGTCAAAACATTTCAACACTTAATTGGATCATCCGTACTCGGAGAGTAAATAATCAAGTATCAGGCAAAAAACAATGGCAGGCATTTTTTGTGTGAACACCTTTAAATTATTTGAGGTAGGGAAATGGATTCGAATACGTAAACCAACCATGGTACGTTGGTTTCAAACTGCGTTGTTTTTATAAAAATCTTTGTCCTGCAATCTGAAACATTTTGTTCGTTAATTTATTTGTCTAAAAAAGTTCTAAAGTCCCTTTAAATCTTTATGAACAATAGACATTTAAAAGGTATTAAATTTAACTAATATTTGTAATCTTCGTATTCAGTTCGTACGTTCCACTTGTATTGAATACATTTATGACAAAAACAAAAGGGACGTAACTGTAGTTGGATGGGAATGTTCTGTTACATACGACATTTGCTCTGATTTATAGCACAGAAAAGAATACTATACGTTTAGCGAAGGACAGGTGTCAGTCACTTTAGACGGAAAGTGACCCAAATATATTCTATGAATTGAAAACATTAACATTGCCGGATAAGCCATAAATGTCAAAGAAAGATTGTTAAACATGAAAGCGTCTGCTGACTACATCGTTTATGAATCCTGTGTGGTTTAGCGTACATTTAAACAAAACTTAGTCTTAATAGTATGAAAGATTTTCAAAAAATATATTGATTTAAAGGCACAATTTCTCTACCAACTTTTATCTTCACGACGACGAATCGATGTAAATGCTAGGAGATGTATTTTTATATGGTCCAAAATGGTGAAAAATTCATTTTTTATTGAATGTCCAATACTAGAATTTAATATAGAAAAATATATTCACCAATATTGTCAAAATAGACTAACACCCTTTTAAATAAAGAAAACTGAACTTTTGTTAAAATATAATGTCCTTATATCAAGAAACTCTAAATACACCTGTGTTCCTCAAATATATATATATGTATAAAAAAAATGGGATGTGTTATCGGTGCAATTAAGCTATCGGATAAACTTGGTATCCAAATCTGATAAACAAGTAAATTAGGTCAAAAGAACACCTACTAGTTCATTGTGAATTATGGTGGGCCATGCATTACAATAATAATAACTTGGTTGATGAAGCGTTGCCAAATTTGTTTTAAAAAGTGTTAGTGTGAACTAACAACAAAAATCAAGCAACTACGTCACTTCCGGGTCAAATCCAAGTCTTGGTCAGCAGGGGATAAACAGAACATGCGCAGTAGCCGTCACATGGTCATCGGATCTCCAATGAAATTGTCTTTATTACTAAAAAATATATGCACGTAAAATGGAGTCAAAAAATCTATTTGTGTGTTATTGTTAAAACGTTGATTTGTCATTGTCAAATACCATGTAATGCAATAAACTTATATTGGTCTGAAGTCAACTTGTTTTCGCTTTTTGGAAAAACAAATTTGCTCAAATTATTGCACTTGTCCTTAAAACGACAAAGTATGTTTCATGAACTTTCATGTGGATTAAGTAAAAGCAGAAATAAATTATGACTTAAATTAAGTCCAAATTGCCTTGCATAACATGCAGATTTATAGGCCAAAATTATGATATTATCTTGTTTTCAATGAAAGTTGGAAAATGGCTTTATAAATGTAAAAAAATCAAAACTCTGTGTCCATTTGACATGAATATTAGTTTAACGACTTTCTTAATATTATCAACCAATATTTGTCATTGTGTCTGCTGTAAATAAGTTTCCAAAATTTCGTTTGATACGCACCACTGTCAGGTTTTCGATCACAAATCACGACTTAAATCTGGTTATTGTCCTTATTCGTTGCTGATAAACATTAAGATGATGATTTTCAGAAAACACCAAAACGTTTTGATACAAAAATACAATTTCTGAAGTTTGACATATTGGACTCCAACAACATTCTGAGTGCCTCTAAGATGACATAAGTTGCAGTGCCAAGTGTTCTTGTATCATCATGGAAGCTAGATTATCACAACAAGCTCCCTTTCTCGTGAAGCATGGGTACGTAGTTTCTAGGCTCGCAATGGTTCTGTTGAGGAGAACGTTTGAAAATTTATAAAAAAAGCAAAACAAAATGACAATTTAGAGGCAGTTGATTGTAAATACTTCTGTGTTTTCAACACCATATAAATCATCACATGACTAGTAGATTAACACGTGAATGATTGAATGAATGAATTAAAGTCCTTGAAAGAGTGAATGAATGAGTATGTACCTTATTGAATTCATAGAAAGCCTTGTATCCTCCATCAAGCAGGTACACCTCTGGAAAATACAGGAAGGGATATCGGTCACTGTTCAACTTCCGGTCCATGCTTCTCAGATGACGTAGTCTATAGAAGAAACACAATTATTAGAATGGAAGAAGTAAATACATTATCAAAGGATAATAATGGTTATTCGTTATATTTCTCACAGATTGACCTCAAACACCCTTTAGAGAGTTACTTATGTGAAGAGAAAACTTGATGTTGTGCACAATTATCTAACAGCGATAAATACTTGATGAGATTAATGACATCATAAATTAATTTTGTTTTAATATTCTATATTGCACGCTCTATGTAAACTTACAGCTTTGGCCCCCTCTCAGATGAAAACTCGCAGTGGAATATGAGGATATTTCTATCGGTCGAATTCTTCTCTTTTAGTTTTGTTACCAACTCGGTGATCATTTCTTTAGTGTGCAGGTTGAAAGCTCCCTGTAAGTTGAAAAATACAAGTGATGGTGAGGGGATTTTTCAAGAATCAAGAGACAAATTGATACCGTTTATCGTCAGAAAATAGTTACTTAATGACGGTTTCTTGACCAATCTTGATGATGAATCGGACTTCAGTGGTCTAATTAAGGTCAAAAATACATCATTGAAAAGCAAAGCTATCTTTACCTCAATATGGCCTCCTTCATATTCATAGGGATAACGACAGTCGATGATCCTGAAACCGGATATGACTTCATCAAACTTCCCCTCCAAGAGTTGAGAGATAGTGTCTGGTGAAACGGATTTCAAGTCTTTTTGTCGGCCAGGGATAACTGGGAGTCTGTGATTCTGTTTGAAATGTAAAGATTGATATTGACGAAAAATTATAGAAGAAGGATGTAGAATAAATATGTGTTAAGTTTTTGCATTGATCCGACAAGTTTTGGTAATTAAATATGTTTGATCTGTTCACAGGTAACTTGAATTAGTCAATATTTTCAATTTGAAATTATTTCTTGCAGAATACCACGCCTACCTGTGACCCGTCGCCAATGAGATCAGTTTCTGTGTCCATCTTATCAACTGCATCTTTCATTGACAGAGATGGTTGAATCTCTTCTGTTGACCTTGGTTTCTTTGAGTGAAACTCGATTTCATCCTCGCATCTTTTGCGTTTCAGGGAGAAGGAGAATCGTGGGACACTAAGGTTGATCGATGTTGGAGATGACTGAAACATAAGAATGTTATGATACTCATTACAAATATGGTTAATGGACAGACAATTCTATATGATGATTATTAGTTTTTGATAGTATAAGATGGGAGGATATGTGTTGAAATTTTATGTTATTACAGTGTGTAAGTATATTTCTACATTACCTCATTTTCACTGCCAAATCCACTGTCACAAGAATCGTCGTCATCAAAGGTTAAACTTCTAATGATACTCCCATCTTTTGATGACTTTTGTGGCAGCATGTCGAACTGAAAACAAATCAAACGTCGTGATTATACAGGGATATTTGTAAACGCTCCAAAGGTTCAAAGATTTAGTAATCATCAAAGAAAGTTTCAATACAGTGAAAATCCTTACCAAAAGCTGTTTTCGTGACATTCTGTTATATCTGTTTCTGTGTTGTGTGTAAGGGTCAAGGACTTAAATGATTCCAGTTTACGCAGTAGCGCATATATACCTTATCTTAAAATAACAATGTTCAGTGTTAGAACAACAACTGTTGATCCTGTTGATGGGTTCAATGGGATATCAATTGTTTCTAATTGGCTGGGGCGAACCGAGTTCACACGTTTCGTGGCTTGGTGACAAACAGTTAGAGCTCGTACTGCAAGTGTTACTGCAGCTTTTTAAGGTGAAGACGAAGCGGGGATTATCCGAGGCTAATAACTTCGGTAAACTTCAAAAACACCGATAAACAGTGTTTAACTAATCCACGCTTCTTTCTGTTACGATAGCCAGGCCGATTCCAATTAAAAGGATTTTGTTTACATACAAAGATTACGAGGTATTCTGAAAGAAAAACAATTTCGTGCACGTAGTAGTGAAATATGTTCATGTAATAGACCCTCATGGTAAGATATCCACTCACGACGTGTAGAACAAGCCCATTCATACTGGGCGATTTATTAAGCTATTGGATATAAAATGTGAACATACCTCAAGTTCTTCTTTCAATGATAGAAATCTTTCACTTGCAGTAAAATTCTTCCAAGCACTTTTCTACTACTTGAAACCCTGTGTATTACCTGCCACCGAGACGAGTTTCAGCAATGAGTAAGATATATGTGTATTACCTGACATACCATTTAGAGACTAATTAGCAAACACTGTCAAAAGCGTTAAACACGGATTTCTTGTGACGTTATACACTCAGATATGCAACTGGCAGCAATAGGCCTACCACTAATGATTCACGACCCTTTTTTTGCTTAGTGGTAGTTGTTCCAATGCTATTTAACCCTTTAACCAAGTAATAAAGATGTTTTCGAGCCTGAGTTCGGGCTGAGTTTAAGTAGGTTCCTTGCAACCCTGAACTTTGTCAGTCCAAGGCTTTTATCCCTGAACGTTTCATATGGCCACTGACCACAGTTATTTTCAAGTAGTTCTATCACCATTGACTTTCTAACGCAGCCACTTCCCTATATCTAATTGGCCACTATACACATTTTGCCGGTAGTCAGGGTAAACAAATATCACGCTCATGTCAAGGCCGGTCAGTCAGACTCGCCCTTCAAATTGGGGTCAAATTGCCTCTTCACACCAACACCATAAGAGTAAATCCAGGATTCAGAAAAATTTACACACACACTACAGTGTCAGACCTTTCATTTGCACCATCACATGTTACAGAGTGATATTTACCAGTTAGAAATAAATCCTCCATCAGGGACTACATTGTCTCTGAATTGCTTCCGGGTTGTGGTAAAAGTACGACTGGAATTGTGGGTTTTGGCCGTATGAATCGGCCAAGTGATGTACTACAATAGGTCTTCGAAAATTCTCCGAATGAAAAGAACAAAACTCAGTTATGGATAACCGAAGCGCGCATAAAATATATTCAATGGAGGATGTATGTTTTCCCTTTGCAAATTAATACAAAAAGCCCTTTATATAACCAAACGTATACTCGCAACTTTTCAGAAAGCCTTTTTTATGATAACTAACATTCACTGACGAATATATTTGTAGCCAATGATTGCTAAACCTCGTTGCCAGTCATGTACAGCTAATGGTTGAATACCAGAGATATTACAATGACAAGTAACGTTTTGTTGTTTTCCCATACATTTGTGTAATGCAATCACATGTTGACGTTTTTCTGCGTTTGAAAATGTACACCAAAATGTTTTAGGCATTTATACTTATGATACATTACCCGTTTATGGGCTTTGAAAGAATTTTTAACATTGTAAGAATTGTGCTTTTAAAAATAAACATGCATATTTTTATCTTGTGTTGCTGTGTATTGATGTACTGAGTTGACACGTTTTGAAGTATGGATGGTATTTCAGATATACCGTCATGTGAAGAGGCACTGGGTGCAATATATGTGTGCAGGTTTTAGCTGAAATGGAGCTTGTTGTGATAATCTAGCTTCCATGATGATACTGGAACACTTGGCACTGCGACTTATGTAAACTTAGAGGCACCCAGTACGATGTTGGAGTCCAATTGTCAAACTTAAGAAATTGTATTTTTGTATCCAAACGTTTTGGTTGTTTCTGAAAATCATCATCTTAATGCTTATCAGCCCCGAATAAGGACAATAACCAGATTCAAGTCGTAACTTGTGATCGAAAACCTGACAGTGGTGCGTATCAAACGAAATTTTGGAAACTTATTTGCAGCAGACACAATGACAAATATAGTTTGATAATATTAAGTAGGCCATGTAACTAACATACATGTTGAATGTTGGCCTTTTAGAGATTTTGGCCTTTTAGAGGTGCGTGTTATGGGAGGTAATTTGGACTTAACTTAGGTCATAAGTTACTTCTGCTTTTACTAAAGCCACATGAAAGATGATAAAATAAACTCTGTCATTTTAAGAACAAGTGCAATAATTTGAGCAAAGTTGTTTTCTTAGTAAATGAAATCAATACAAAAGCGAAAACAAGTCGACTTCAGACCAAAATTAGTTTATTGCATCACATGGTATTTGACAACGTCATTTAACAATAACAAATCAACATTTTAACAATAACACAGGAAAAGCTTGAATAGCACTTTTTGACTCCATTCTACGGGCAGATCTTTTACAGTTATAAAGACAATTTCATTGGAGATCCGAGGACCATGTGGCGGCTACTGCGCATGCTCTGTTTATCCCCTGCTGACCAAGACTTGGATTTGCCTCGGAAGTGACGTAGTTGCTTAGTGAAGTTCTCGTGAAGCATGGGTACGTAGTTTCTAGGCTCGCAATGGTTCTGTTGAGGAGAAAGTTTGAAAATTTATAAAAAAAGCAAAACAAAATGACAATTTAGAGGCAGTTGATTGTAAATACTTATGTGTTTTCAACACCATATAAATCATCAAATGACTAGTAGATTAACACGTGAATGATTGAATGAATGAATTAAAGTCTTTGAAAGAGTGAATGAATGAGTATGTACCTTATTGAATTCATAGAAAGCCTTGTATCCTCCATCAAGCAGGTACACCTCTGGAAAATACAGGAAGGGATATCGGTCACTGTTCAACTTCCGGTCCATGCTTCTCAGATGACGTAGTCTATAGAAGAAACACAATTATTAGAATGGAAGAAGTAAATACATTATCAAAGGATAATAATGGTTATTCGTTATATTTCTCACAGATTGACCTCAAACACCCTTTAGAGAGTTACTTATGTGAAGAGAAAACTTGATGTTGTGCACAATTATCTAACAGCGATAAATACTTGATGAGATTAATGACATCATAAATTAATTTTGTTTTAATATTCTATATTGCACGCTCTATGTAAACTTACAGCTTTGGCCCCCTCTCAGATGAAAACTCGCAGTGGAATATGAGGATATTTCTATCGGTCGAATTCTTCTCTTTTAGTTTTGTTACCAACTCGGTGATCATTTCTTTAGTGTGCAGGTTGAAAGCTCCCTGTAAGTTGAAAAATACAAGTGATGGTGAGGGGATTTTTCCAGAATCAAAAGACAAATTTAAACCGTTTATCGTCAGAAAATAGTTACTTAATGACGGTTTCTTGACCAATCTTGATGATGAATCGGACTTCAGTGGTCTAATTAAGGTCAAAAATACATCATTGAAAAGCAAAGCTATCTTTACCTCAATATGGCCTCCTTCATATTCATAGGGATAACGACAGTCGATGATCCTGAAACCGGATATGACTTCATCAAACTTCCCCTCCAAGAGTTGAGAGATAGTGTCTGGTGAAACGGATTTCAAGTCTTTTTGTCGGCCAGGGATAACTGGGAGTCTGTGATTCTGTTTGAAATGTAAAGATTGATATTGACGAAAAATTATAGAAGAAGGATGTAGAATAAATATGTGTTAAGTTTTTGCATTGATCCGACAAGTTTTGGTAATTAAGTATGTTTGATCTGTTCACAGGTAACTTGAATTAGTCAATATTTTCAATTTGAAATTATTTCTTGCAGAAGACCACGCCTACCTGTGACCCGTCGCCAATGAGATCAGTTTCTGTGTCCATCTTATCAACTGCATCTTTCATTGACAGAGATGGTTGGATCTCTTCTGTTGACCTTGGTTTCTTTGAGTGAAACTCGATTTCATCCTCGCACCTTTTGCGTTTTAGGGAGAAGGAGAATCGTGGGACACTAAGGTTGATCGATGTTGGAGATGACTGAAACATAAGAATGTTATGATACTCATTACAAATATGGTTAATGGACAGACAATTCTATATAATGATTATTAGTTTTTGATAGTATAAGATGGGAGGATATGTGTTGAAATTTTATGTTATTACAGTGTGTAAGTATATTTCTACATTACCTCATTTTCACTGCCAAATCCACTGTCACAAGAATCGTCGTCATCGAAGGTTAAACTTCTAATGATACTCCCATCTTTTGATGACTTTTGTGGCAGCATGTCGAACTGAAAACAAATCAAACGTCGTGATTATACAGGGATATTTGTAAACGCTCCAAAGGTTCAAAGATTTAGTAATCATCAAAGAAAGTTTCAATACAGTGAAAATCCTTACCAAAAGCTGTTTTCGTGACATTCTGTTATATCTGTTTCTGTGTTGTGTGTAAGGGTCAAGGAGTTAAATGATGCCAGTTTACGCAGTAGCGCATATATACCTTATCTTAAAATAACAATGTTCAGTGTTAGAACAACAACTGTTGATCCTGTTGATGGGTTCAATGGGATATCAATTGTTTCTAATTGGCTGGGGCGAACCGAGTTCACACGTTTCGTGGCTTGGTGACAAACAGTTAGAGCTCGTACTGCAAGTGTTACTGCAGCTTTTTAAGGTGAAGACGAAGCGGGGATTATCCGAGGCTAATCTTTTCGTTAAACTTCAAAAACACCGATAAACAGTGTTTAACTAATCCACGCTTCTTTCTGTTACGATAGCCAGGCCGATTCCAATTAAAAGGATTTTGTTTACATACAAAGATTACGAGGTATTCTGAAAGAAAAACAAATTCGTGCACGTAGTAGTTGAGGTGTGAAATATGTTCATGTAATAGACCCTCATGGTAAGATATCCACTCACGACGTGTAGAACAAGCCCATTCTTACTGGGCGGTTTATTAAGCTATTGGATATAAAATGTGAACATACCTCAAGTTCTTCTTTCAATGATAGAAATCTTTCACTTGCAGTAAAATTCTTCCAAGCACTTTTCTACTACTTGAAACCCTGTGTATTACCTGCCACCGAGACGAGTTTCAGCAATGAGTAAGATATATGTGTATTACCTGACATACCATTTAGAGACTAATTAGCAAACACTGTCAAAAGCGTTAAACACGGATTTCTTGTGACATTATACACTCAGATATGCAACTGGCAGCAATAGGCCTACCACTAATGATTCACGACCCTTTTTTTGCTTAGTGGTAGTTGTTCCAATGCTATTTAACCCTTTAACCAAGTAATAAAGATGTTTTCGAGCCTGAGTTCGGGCTGAGTTTAAGTAGGTTCCTTGCAACCCTGAACTTTGTCAGTCCAAGGCTTTTATCCCTGAACGTTTCATATGGCCACTGACCACTTTTATTTTCAAGTAGTTCTATCACCATTGACTTTCTAACGCAGCCACTTCCCTATATCTAATTGGCCACTATACACATTTTGCCGGTAGTCAGGGGAAACAAATATCACGCTCATGTCAAGGCCGGTCAGTCAGACTCGCCCTTCAAATTGGGGTCAAATTGCCTCTTCACACCAACACCATAAGAGTAAATCCAAGATTCAGAAAAATTTACACACACACTACAGTGTCAGACCTTTCAATTGCACCATCACATGTTACAGAGTGATATTTACCAGTTAGAAATAAATCCTCCATCAGGGACTACATTGTCTCTGAATTGCTTCCGGGTTGTGGTAAAAGTACGACTGGAATTGTGGGTTTTGGCCGTATGAATCGGCCAAGTGATGTACTACAATAGGTCTTCAAAAATTCTCCGAATGAAAAGAACAAAACTCAGTTATGGATAACCGAAGCGCGCATAAAATATATTCAATGGAGGATGTATGTTTTCCCTTTGCAAATTAATACAAAAAGCCCTTTATATAACCAAACGTATACTCGCAACTTTTCAGAAAGCCTTTTTTATGATAACTAACATTCACTGACGAATATATTTGTAGCCAATGATTGCTAAACCTCGTTGCCAGTCATGTACAGCTAATGGTTGAATACCAGAGATATTATAATGACAAGTAACGTTTTGTTGTTTTCCCATACATTTGTGTAATGCAATCACATGTTGACGTTTTTCTGCGTTTGAAAATGTACACCAAAATGTTTTAGGCATTTATACCTATGTTTTATTCAAAACGATACATTACCCGTTTATGGGCTTTGAAAGAATTTTTAACATTGTAAGAATTGTGCTTTTAAAAATAAACATGCATATTTTTATCTTGTGTTGCTGTGTATTGATGTACTGAGTTGACACGTTTTGAAGTATGGATGGTATTTCAGATATACCGTCATGTGAAGAAGCACTGGGTGCAATATATGTGTGCAGGTTTTAGCTGAAATGGAGCTTGTTGTGATAATCTAGCTTCCATGATGATACTGGAACACTTGGCACTGCGACTTATGTAAACTTAGAGGCACCCAGTACGATGTTGGAGTCCAATTGTCAAACTTAAGAAATTGTATTTTTGTATCCAAACGTTTTGGTTGTTTCTGAAAATCATCATCTTAATGCTTATCAGCCCCGAATAAGGACAATAACCAGATTCAAGTCGTAACTTGTGATCGAAAACCTGACAGTGGTGCGTATCAAACGAAATTTTGGAAACTTATTTGCAGCAGACACAATGACAAATATAGTTTGATAATATTAAGTAGGCCATGTAACTAACATACATGTTGAATGTTGGCCTTTTAGAGATTTTGGCCTTTTAGAGGTGCGTGTTATGGGAGGTAATTTGGACTTAACTTAGGTCATAAGTTACTTCTGCTTTTACTAAAGGCTCATGAAAGATAATAAAATAAACTGTCATTTTAAGAACAAGTGCAATAATTTGAGCAAAGTTGTTTTCTTAGTAAATGAAATCAATACAAAAGCGAAAACAAGTCGACTTCAGACCAAAATTAGTTTATTGCATCACATGGTATTTGACAACGTCATTTAACAATAACAAATCAACATTTTAACAATAACACAGGAAAAGCTTGAATAGCACTTTTTGACTCCATTCTACGGGCAGATCTTTTACAGTTATAAAGACAATTTCATTGGAGATCCGAGGACCATGTGGCGGCTACTGCGCATGCTCTGTTTATCCCCTGCTGACCAAGACTTGGATTTGCCTCGGAAGTGACGTAGTTGCTTAGTGAAGTTCTCGTGAAGCATGGGTACGTAGTTTCTAGGCTCGCAAAAGTTCTGTTGAGGAGAAAGTTTGAAAATTTATAAAAAAAGCAAAACAAAAAAACAATTTAGAGGCAGTTGATTGTAAATACTTATGTGTTTTCAACACCATATAAATAATCAAATGACTAGTAGATTAACACGTGAATGATTGAATGAATGAATTAAAGTCTTTGAAAGAGTGAATGAATGAGTATGTACCTTATTGAATTCATAGAAAGCCTTGTATCCTCCATCAAGCAGGTACACCTCTGGAAAATACAGGAAGGGATATCGGTCACTGTTCAACTTCCGGTCCATGCTTCTCAGATGACGTAGTCTATAGAAGAAACACAATTATTAGAATGGAAGAAGTAAATACATTATCAAAGGATAATAATGGTTATTCGTTATATTTCTCACAGATTGACCTCAAACACCCTTTAGAGAGTTACTTATGTGAAGAGAAAACTTGATGTTGTGCACAATTATCTAACAGCGATAAATACTTGATGAGATTCATGACATCATAAATTAATTTTGTTTTAATATTCTATATTGCACGCTCTATGTAAACTTACAGCTTTGGCCCCCTCTCAGATGAAAACTCGCAGTGGAATATGAGGATATTTCTATCGGTCGAATTCTTCTCTTTTAGTTTTGTTACCAACTCGGTGATCATTTCTTTAGTGTGCAGGTTGAAAGCTCCCTGTAAGTTGAAAAATACAAGTGATGGTGAGGGGATTTTTCAAGAATCAAGAGACAAATTGATACCGTTTATCGTCAGAAAATAGTTACTTAATGACGGTTTCTTGACCAATCTTGATGATGAATCGGACTTCAGTGGACTAATTAAGGTCAAAAATACATCATTGAAAAGCAAAGCTATCTTTACCTCAATATGGCCTCCTTCATATTCATAGGGATAACGACAGTCGATGATCCTGAAACCGGATATGACTTCATCAAACTTCCCCTCCAAGAGTTGAGAGATAGTGTCTGGTGAAACGGATTTCAAGTCTTTTTGTCGGCCAGGGATAACTGGGAGTCTGTGATTCTGTTTGAAATGTAAAGATTGATATTGACGAAAAATTATAGAAGAAGGATGTAGAATAAATATGTGTTAAGTTTTTGCATTGATCCGACAAGTTTTGGTAATTAAATATGTTTGATCTGTTCACAGGTAACTTGAATTAGTCAATATTTTCAATTTGAAATTATTTCTTGCAGAATACCACGCCTACCTGTGACCCGTCGCCAATGAGATCAGTTTCTGTGTCCATCTTATCAACTGCATCTTTCATTGACAGAGATGGTTGAATCTCTTCTGTTGACCTTGGTTTCTTTGAGTGAAACTCGATTTCATCCTCGCATCTTTTGCGTTTCAGGGAGAAGGA
The DNA here is from genome assembly GCA_921293015.1 of Phorcus lineatus. Taxonomy (NCBI): domain Eukaryota; kingdom Metazoa; phylum Mollusca; class Gastropoda; order Trochida; family Trochidae; genus Phorcus; species Phorcus lineatus. The sequence continues at coordinate 47,981,248 of OV121088.1, forward strand.
GAATCGTGGGACACTAAGGTTGATCGATGTTGGAGATGACTGAAACATAAGAATGTTATGATACTCATTACAAATATGGTTAATGGACAGACAATTCTATATGATGATTATTAGTTTTTGATAGTATAAGATGGGAGGATATGTGTTGAAATTTTATGTTATTACAGTGTGTAAGTATATTTCTACATTACCTCATTTTCACTGCCAAATCCACTGTCACAAGAATCGTCGTCATCAAAGGTTAAACTTGTAATGATACTCCCATCTTTTGATGACTTTTGTGGCAGCATGTCGAACTGAAAACAAATCAAACGTCGTGATTATACAGGGATATTTGTAAACGCTCCAAAGGTTCAAAGATTTAGTAATCATCAAAGAAAGTTTCAATACAGTGAAAATCCTTACCAAAAGCTGTTTTCGTGACATTCTGTTATATCTGTTTCTGTGTTGTGTGTAAGGGTCAAGGACTTAAATGATTCCAGTTTACGCAGTAGCGCATATATACCTTATCTTAAAATAACAATGTTCAGTGTTAGAACAACAACTGTTGATCCTGTTGATGGGTTCAATGGGATATCAATTGTTTCTAATTGGCTGGGGCGAACCGAGTTCACACGTTTCGTGGCTTGGTGACAAACAGTTAGAGCTCGTACTGCAAGTGTTACTGCAGCTTTTTAAGGTGAAGACGAAGCGGGGATTATCCGAGGCTAATAACTTCGGTAAACTTCAAAAACACCGATAAACAGTGTTTAACTAATCCACGCTTCTTTCTGTTACGATAGCCAGGCCGATTCCAATTAAAAGGATTTTGTTTACATACAAAGATTACGAGGTATTCTGAAAGAAAAACAATTTCGTGCACGTAGTAGTGAAATATGTTCATGTAATAGACCCTCATGGTAAGATATCCACTCACGACGTGTAGAACAAGCCCATTCATACTGGGCGATTTATTAAGCTATTGGATATAAAATGTGAACATACCTCAAGTTCTTCTTTCAATGATAGAAATCTTTCACTTGCAGTAAAATTCTTCCAAGCACTTTTCTACTACTTGAAACCCTGTGTATTACCTGCCACCGAGACGAGTTTCAGCAATGAGTAAGATATATGTGTATTACCTGACATACCATTTAGAGACTAATTAGCAAACACTGTCAAAAGCGTTAAACACGGATTTCTTGTGACGTTATACACTCAGATATGCAACTGGCAGCAATAGGCCTACCACTAATGATTCACGACCCTTTTTTTGCTTAGTGGTAGTTGTTCCAATGCTATTTAACCCTTTAACCAAGTAATAAAGATGTTTTCGAGCCTGAGTTCGGGCTGAGTTTAAGTAGGTTCCTTGCAACCCTGAACTTTGTCAGTCCAAGGCTTTTATCCCTGAACGTTTCATATGGCCACTGACCACAGTTATTTTCAAGTAGTTCTATCACCATTGACTTTCTAACGCAGCCACTTCCCTATATCTAATTGGCCACTATACACATTTTGCCGGTAGTCAGGGGAAACAAATATCACGCTCATGTCAAGGCCGGTCAGTCAGACTCGCCCTTCAAATTGGGGTCAAATTGCCTCTTCACACCAACACCATAAGAGTAAATCCAGGATTCAGAAAAATTTACACACACACTACAGTGTCAGACCTTTCATTTGCACCATCACATGTTACAGAGTGATATTTACCAGTTAGAAATAAATCCTCCATCAGGGACTACATTGTCTCTGAATTGCTTCCGGGTTGTGGTAAAAGTACGACTGGAATTGTGGGTTTTGGCCGTATGAATCGGCCAAGTGATGTACTACAATAGGTCTTCGAAAATTCTCCGAATGAAAAGAACAAAACTCAGTTATGGATAACCGAAGCGCGCATAAAATATATTCAATGGAGGATGTATGTTTTCCCTTTGCAAATTAATACAAAAAGCCCTTTATATAACCAAACGTATACTCGCAACTTTTCAGAAAGCCTTTTTATGATAACTAACATTCACTGCCGAATATATTTGTAGCCAATGATTGCTAAACCTCGTTGCCAGTCATGTACAGCTAATGGTTGAATACCAGAGATATTACAATGACAAGTAACGTTTTGTTGTTTTCCCATAAATTTGTGTAATGCAATCACATGTTGACGTTTTTCTGCGTTTGAAAATGTACACCAAAATGTTTTAGGCATTTATACTTATGATACATTACCCGTTTATGGGCTTTGAAAGAATTTTTAACATTGTAAGAATTGTGCTTTTAAAAATAAACATGCATATTTTTATCTTGTGTTGCTGTGTATTGATGTACTGAGTTGACACGTTTTGAAGTATGGATGGTATTTCAGATATACCGTCATGTGAAGAGGCACTGGGTGCAATATATGTGTGCAGGTTTTAGCTGAAAGGGAGCTTGTTGTGATAATCTAGCTTCCATGATGATACTGGAACACTTGGCACTGCGACTTATGTAAACTTAGAGGCACCCAGTACGATGTTGGAGTCCAATTGTCAAACTTAAGAAATTGTATTTTTGTATCAAAACGTTTTGGTTGTTTCTGAAAATCATCATCTTAATGCTTATCAGCCCCGAATAAGGACAATAACCAGATTCAAGTCGTAACTTGTGATCGAAAACCTGACAGTGGTGCGTATCAAACGAAATTTTGGAAACTTATTTGCAGCAGACACAATGACAAATATAGTTTGATAATATTAAGTAGGCCATGTAACTAACATACATGTTGAATGTTGGCCTTTTAGAGGTGCGTGTTATGGGAGGTAATTTGGACTTAACTTAGGTCATAAGTTACTTCTGCTTTTACTAAAGGCTCATGAAAGATAATAAAATAAACTCTGTCATTTTAAGAACAAGTGCAATAATTTGAGCAAAGTTGTTTTCTTAGTAAATGAAATCAATACAAAAGCGAAAACAAGTCGACTTCAGACCAAAATTAGTTTATTGCATCACATGGTATTTGACAACGTCATTTAACAATAACAAATCAACATTTTAACAATAACACAGGAAAAGCTTGAATAGCACTTTTTGACTCCATTCTACGGGCAGATCTTTTACAGTTATAAAGACAATTTCATTGGAGATCCGAGGACCATGTGGCGGCTACTGCGCATGCTCTGTTTATCCCCTGCTGACCAAGACTTGGATTTGCCTCGGAAGTGACGTAGTTGCTTAGTGAAGTTCTCGTGAAGCATGGGTACGTAGTTTCTAGGCTCGCAATGGTTCTGTTGAGGAGAAAGTTTGAAAATTTATAAAAAAAGCAAAACAAAATGACAATTTAGAGGCAGTTGATTGTAAATACTTCTGTGTTTTCAACACCATATAAATCATCAAATGACTAGTAGATTAACACGTGAATGATTGAATGAATGAATTAAAGTCTTTGAAAGAGTGAATGAATGAGTATGTACCTTATTGAATTCATAGAAAGCCTTGTATCCTCCATCAAGCAGGTACACCTCTGGAAAATACAGGAAGGGATATCGGTCACTGTTCAACTTCCGGTCCATGCTTCTCAGATGACGTAGTCTATAGAAGAAACACAATTATTAGAATGGAAGAAGTAAATACATTATCAAAGGATAATAATGGTTATTCGTTATATTTCTCACAGATTGACCTCAAACACCCTTTAGAGAGTTACTTATGTGAAGAGAAAACTTGATGTTGTGCACAATTATCTAACAGCGATAAATACTTGATGAGATTCATGACATCATAAATTAATTTTGTTTTAATATTCTATATTGCACGCTCTATATAAACTTACAGCTTTGGCCCCCTCTCAGATGAAAACTCGCAGTGGAATATGAGGATATTTCTATCGGTCGAATTCTTCTCTTTTAGTTTTGTTACCAACTCGGTGATCATTTCTTTAGTGTGAAGGTTGAAAGCTCCCTGTAAGTTGAAAAATACAAGTGATGGTGAGGGGATTTTTCAAGAATCAAGAGACAAATTGATACCGTTTATCGTCAGAAAATAGTTACTTAATGACGGTTTCTTGACCAATCTTGATGATGAATCGGACTTCAGTGGACTAATTAAGGTCAAAAATACATCATTGAAAAGCAAAGCTATCTTTACCTCAATATGGCCTCCTTCATATTCATAGGGATAACGACAGTCGATGATCCTGAAACTGGATATGACTTCATCAAACTTCCCCTCCAAGAGTTGAGAGATAGTGTCTGGTGAAACGGATTTCAAGTCTTTTTGTCGGCCAGGGATAACTGGGAGTCTGTGATTCTGTTTGAAATGTAAAGATTGATATTGATAAAATAAACATAAATATGTGTTAAGTTTTTGCATTGATCCGACAAGTTTTGGTAATCAAGCATGTTTGATCTGTTCACAGGTAACTTGAATTAGTCAATATTTTCAATTTGAAATTATTTCTTGCAGAAGACCACGCCTACCTGTGACCCGTCGCCAATGAGATCAGTTTCTGTGTCCATCTTATCAACTGCATCTTTCATTGACAGAGATGGTTGGATCTCTTCTGTTGACCTTGGTTTCTTTGAGTGAAACTCGATTTCATCCTCGCACCTTTTGCGTTTTAGGGAGAAGGAGAATCGTGGGACACTAAGGTTGATCGATGTTGGAGATGACTGAAACATAAGAATGTTATGATACTCATTACAAATATGGTTAATGGACAGACAATTCTATATAATGATTATTAGTTTTTGATAGTATAAGATGGGAGGATATGTGTTGAAATTTTATGTTATTACAGTGTGTAAGTATATTTCTACATTACCTCATTTTCACTGCCAAATCCACTGTCACAAGAATCGTCGTCATCGAAGGTTAAACTTCTAATGATACTCCCATCTTTTGATGACTTTTGTGGCAGCATGTCGAACTGAAAACAAATCAAACGTCGTGATTATACAGGGATATTTGTAAACGCTCCAAAGGTTCAAAGATTTAGTAATCATCAAAGAAAGTTTCAATACAGTGAAAATCCTTACCAAAAGCTGTTTTCGTGACATTCTGTTATATCTGTTTCTGTGTTGTGTGTAAGGGTCAAGGAGTTAAATGATGCCAGTTTACGCAGTAGCGCATATATACCTTATCTTAAAATAACAATGTTCAGTGTTAGAACAACAACTGTTGATCCTGTTGATGGGTTCAATGGGATATCAATTGCTTCTAATTGGCTGGGGCGAACCGAGTTCACACGTTTCGTGGCTTGGTGACAAACAGTTAGAGCTCGTACTGCAAGTGTTACTGCAGCTTTTTAAGGTGAAGACGAAGCGGGGATTATCCGAGGCTAATCTTTTCGTTAAACTTCAAAAACACCGATAAACAGTGTTTAACTAATCCACGCTTCTTTCTGTTACGATAGCCAGGCCGATTCCAATTAAAAGGATTTTGTTTACATACAAAGATTACGAGGTATTCTGAAAGAAAAACAAATTCGTGCACGTAGTAGTTGAGGTGTGAAATATGTTCATGTAATAGACCCTCATGGTAAGATATCCACTCACGACGTGTAGAACAAGCCCATTCTTACTGGGCGGTTTATTAAGCTATTGGATATAAAATGTGAACATACCTCAAGTTCTTCTTTCAATGATAGAAATCTTTCACTTGCAGTAAAATTCTTCCAAGCACTTTTCTACTACTTGAAACCCTGTGTATTACCTGCCACCGAGACGAGTTTCAGCAATGAGTAAGATATATGTGTATTACCTGACATACCATTTAGAGACTAATTAGCAAACACTGTCAAAAGCGTTAAACACGGATTTCTTGTGACATTATACAATCAGATATGCAACTGGCAGCAATAGGCCTACCGCTAATGATTCACGACCCTTTTTTTGCTTAGTGGTAGTTGTTCCAATGCTATTTAACCCTTTAACCAAGTAATAAAGATGTTTTCGAGCCTGAGTTCGGGCTGAGTTTAAGTAGGTTCCTTGCAACCCTGAACTTTGTCAGTCCAAGGCTTTTATCCCTGAACGTTTCATATGGCCACTGACCACAGTTATTTTCAAGTAGTTCTATCACCATTGACTTTCTAACGCAGCCACTTCCCTATATCTAATTGGCCACTATACACATTTTGCCGGTAGTCAGGGGAAACAAATATCACGCTCATGTCAAGGCCGGTCAGTCAGACTCGCCCTTCAAATTGGGGTCAAATTGCCTCTTCACACCAACACCATAAGAGTAAATCCAAGATTCAGAAAAATTTACACACACACTACAGTGTCAGACCTTTCATTTGCACCATCACATGTTACAGAGTGATATTTACCAGTTAGAAATAAATCCTCCATCAGGGACTACATTGTCTCTGAATTGCTTCCGGGTTGTGGTAAAAGTACGACTGGAATTGTGGGTTTTGGCCGTATGAATCGGCCAAGTGATGTACTACAATAGGTCTTCGAAAATTCTCCGAATGAAAAGAACAAAACTCAGTTATGGATAACCGAAGCGCGCATAAAATATATTCAATGGAGGATGTATGTTTTCCCTTTGCAAATTAATACAAAAAGCCCTTTATATAACCAAACGTATACTCGCAACTTTTCAGTAAGCCTTTTTATGATAACTAACATTCACTGCCGAATATATTTGTAGCCAATGATTGCTAAACCTCGTTGCCAGTCATGTACAGCTAATGGTTGAACACCAGAGATATTACAATGACAAGTATAACGTTTTGTTGTTTTCCCATACATTTGTGTAATGCAATCACATGTTGACGTTTTTCTGCGTTTGAAAATGTACACCAAAATGTTTTAGGCATTTATACCTATGTTTTATTCAAAACGATACATTACCCGTTTATGGGCTTTGAAAGAATTTTTAACATTGTAAGAATTGTGCTTTTAAAAATAAACATGCATATTTTTATCTTGTGTTGCTGTGTATTGATGTACTGAGTTGACACGTTTTGAAGTATGGATGGTATTTTAGATATACCGTCATGTGAAGAGGCACTGGGTGCAATATATGTGTGCAGGTTTTAGCTGAAAGGGAGCTTGTTGTGATAATCTAGCTTCCATGATGATACTGGAACACTTGGCACTGCGACTTATGTAAACTTAGAGGCACCCAGTACGATGTTGGAGTCCAATTGTCAAACTTAAGAAATTGTATTTTTGTATCAAAACGTTTTGGTTGTTTCTGAAAATCATCATCTTAATGCTTATCAGCCCCGAATAAGGACAATAACCAGATTCAAGTCGTAACTTGTGATCGAAAACCTGACAGTGGTGCGTATCAAACGAAATTTTGGAAACTTATTTGCAGCAGACACAATGACAAATATAGTTTGATAATATTAAGTAGGCCATGTAACTAACATACATGTTGAATGTTGGCCTTTTAGAGATTTTGGCCTTTTAGAGGTGCGTGTTATGGGAGGTAATTTGGACTTAACTTAGGTCATAAGTTACTTCTGCTTTTACTAAAGCCACATGAAAGATAATAAAATAAACTCTGTCATTTTAAGAACAAGTGCAATAATTTGAGCAAAGTTGTTTTCTTAGTAAATGAAATCAATACAAAAGCGAAAACAAGTCGACTTCAGACCATAATTAGTTTATTGCATCACATGGTATTTGACAACGTCATTTAACAATAACAATTCAACATTTTAATAATAACACAGGAAAAGCTTGAATAGCACTTTTTGACTCCATTCTACGGGCAGATCTTTTACAGTTATAAAGACAATTTCATTGGAGATCCGAGGACCATGTGGCGGCTACTGCGCATGCTCTGTTTATCCCCTGCTGACCAAGACTTGGATTTGCCTCGGAAGTGACGTAGTTGCTTAGTGAAGTTCTCGTGAAGCATGGGTACGTAGTTTCTAGGCTCGCAATGGTTCTGTTGAGGAGAACGTTTGAAAATTTATAAAAAAAGCAAAACAAAATGACAATTTAGAGGCAGTTGATTGTAAATACTTCTGTGTTTTCAACACCATATAAATCATCAAATGACTAGTAGATTAACACGTGAATGATTGAATGAATGAATTAAAGTCTTTGAAAGAGTGAATGAATGAGTATGTACCTTATTGAATTCATAGAAAGCCTTGTATCCTCCATCAAGCAGGTACACCTCTGGAAAATACAGGAAGGGATATCGGTCACTGTTCAACTTCCGGTCCATGCTCCTCAGATGACGTAGTCTATAGAAGAAACACAATTATTAGAATGGAAGAAGTAAATACATTATCAAAGGATAATAATGGTTATTCGTTATATTTCTCACAGATTGACCTCAAACACCCTTTAGAGAGTTACTTATGTGAAGAGAAAACTTGATGTTGTGCACAATTATCTAACAGCGATAAATACTTGATGAGATTCATGACATCATAAATTAATTTTGTTTTAATATTCTATATTGCACGCTCTATGTAAACTTACAGCTTTGGCCCCCTCTCAGATGAAAACTCGCAGTGGAATATGAGGATATTTCTATCGGTCGAATTCTTCTCTTTTAGTTTTGTTACCAACTCGGTGATCATTTCTTTAGTGTGCAGGTTGAAAGCTCCCTGTAAGTTGAAAAATACAAGTGATGGTGAGGGGATTTTTCAAGAATCAAGAGACAAATTGATACCGTTTATCGTCAGAAAATAGTTACTTAATGACGGTTTCTTGACCAATCTTGATGATGAATCGGACTTCAGTGGACTAATTAAGGTCAAAAATACATCATGGAAAAGCAAAGCTATCTTTACCTCAATATGGCCTCCTTCATATTCATAGGGATAACGACAGTCGATGATCCTGAAACCGGATATGACTTCATCAAACTTCCCCTCCAAGAGTTGAGAGATAGTGTCTGGTGAAACGGATTTCAAGTCTTTTTGTCGGCCAGGGATAACTAGGAGTCTGTGATTCTGTTTGAAATGTAAAGATTGATATTGACGAAAAATTATAGAAGAAGGATGTAGAATAAATATGTGTTAAGTTTTTGCATTGATCCGACAAGTTTTGGTAATTAAGTATGTTTGATCTGTTCACAGGTAACTTGAATTAGTCAATATTTTCAATTTGAAATTATTTCTTGCAGAATACCACGCCTACCTGTGACCCGTCGCCAATGAGATCAGTTTCTGTGTCCATCTTATCAACTGCATCTTTCATTGACAGAGATGGTTGAATCTCTTCTGTTGACCTTGGTTTCTTTGAGTGAAACTCGATTTCATCCTCGCACCTTTTGCGTTTTAGGGAGAAGGAGAATCGTGGGACACTAAGGTTGATCGATGTTGGAGATGACTGAAACATAAGAATGTTATGATACTCATTACAAATATGGTTAATGGACAGACAATTCTATATAATGATTATTAGTTTTTGATAGTATAAGATGGGAGGATATGTGTTGAAATTTTATGTTATTACAGTGTGTAAGTATATTTCTACATTACCTCATTTTCACTGCCAAATCCACTGTCACAAGAATCGTCGTCATCGAAGGTTAAACTTCTAATGATACTCCCATCTTTTGATGACTTTTGTGGCAGCATGTCGAACTGAAAACAAATCAAACGTCGTGATTATACAGGGATATTTGTAAACGCTCCAAAGGTTCAAAGATTTAGTAATCATCAAAGAAAGTTTCAATACAGTGAAAATCCTTACCAAAAGCTGTTTTCGTGACATTCTGTTATATCTGTTTCTGTGTTGTGTGTAAGGGTCAAGGAGTTAAATGATTCCAGTTTACGCAGTAGCGCATATATACCTTATCTTAAAATAACAATGTTCAGTGTTAGAACAACAACTGTTGATCCTGTTGATGGGTTCAATGGGATATCAATTGTTTCTAATTGGCTGGGGCGAACCGAGTTCACACGTTTCGTGGCTTGGTGACAAACAGTTAGAGCTCGTACTGCAAGTGTTACTGCAGCTTTTTAAGGTGAAGACGAAGCGGGGATTATCCGAGGCTAATAACTTCGGTAAACTTCAAAAACACCGATAAACAGTGTTTAACTAATCCACGCTTCTTTCTGTTACGATAGCCAGGCCGATTCCAATTAAAAGGATTTTGTTTACATACAAAGATTACGAGGTATTCTGAAAGAAAAACAATTTCGTGCACGTAGTAGTGAAATATGTTCATGTAATAGACCCTCATGGTAAGATATCCACTCACGACGTGTAGAACAAGCCCATTCATACTGGGCGATTTATTAAGCTATTGGATATAAAATGTGAACATACCTCAAGTTCTTCTTTCAATGATAGAAATCTTTCACTTGCAGTAAAATTCTTCCAAGCACTTTTCTACTACTTGAAACCCTGTGTATTACCTGCCACCGAGACGAGTTTCAGCAATGAGTAAGATATATGTGTATTACCTGACATACCATTTAGAGACTAATTAGCAAACACTGTCAAAAGCGTTAAACACGGATTTCTTGTGACGTTATACACTCAGATATGCAACTGGCAGCAATAGGCCTACCACTAATGATTCACGACCCTTTTTTTGCTTAATGATAGTTGTTCCAATGCTATTTAACCCTTTAACCAAGTAATAAAGATGTTTTCGAGCCTGAGTTCGGGCTGAGTTTAAGTAGGTTCCTTGCAACCCTGAACTTTGTCAGTCCAAGGCTTTTATCCCTGAACGTTTCATATGGCCACTGACCACAGTTATTTTCAAGTAGTTCTATCACCATTGACTTTCTAACGCAGCCACTTCCCTATATCTAATTGGCCACTATACACATTTTGCCGGTAGTCAGGGGAAACAAATATCACGCTCATGTCAAGGCCGGTCAGTCAGACTCGCCCTTCAAATTGGGGTCAAATTGCCTCTTCACACCAACACCATAAGAGTAAATCCAGGATTCAGAAAAATTTACACACACACTACAGTGTCAGACCTTTCATTTGCACCATCACATGTTACAGAGTGATATTTACCAGTTAGAAATAAATCCTCCATCAGGGACTACATTGTCTCTGAATTGCTTCCGGGTTGTGGTAAAAGTACGACTGGAATTGTGGGTTTTGGCCGTATGAATCGGCCAAGTGATGTACTACAATAGGTCTTCAAAAATTCTCCGAATGAAAAGAACAAAACTCAGCTATGGATAACCGAAGCGCGCATAAAATATATTCAATGGAGGATGTATGTTTTCCCTTTGCAAATTAATACAAAAAGCCCTTTATATAACCAAACGTATACTCGCAACTTTTCAGAAAGCCTTTTTTATGATAACTAACATTCACTGACGAATATATTTGTAGCCAATGATTGCTAAACCTCGTTGCCAGTCATGTACAGCTAATGGTTGAATACCAGAGATATTACAATGACAAGTAACGTTTTGTTGTTTTCCCATACATTTGTGTAATGCAATCACATGTTGACGTTTTTCTGCGTTTGAAAATGTACACCAAAATGTTTTAGGCATTTATACTTATGATACATTACCCGTTTATGGGCTTTGAAAGAATTTTTAACATTGTAAGAATTGTGCTTTTAAAAATAAACATGCATATTTTTATCTTGTGTTGCTGTGTATTGATGTACTGAGTTGACACGTTTTGAAGTATGGATGGTATTTCAGATATACCGTCATGTGAAGAGGCACTGGGTGCAATATATGTGTGCAGGTTTTAGCTGAAAGGGAGCTTGTTGTGATAATCTAGCTTCCATGATGATACTGGAACACTTGGCACTGCGACTTATGTAAACTTAGAGGCACCCAGTACGATGTTGGAGTCCAATTGTCAAACTTAAGAAATTGTATTTTTGTATTGTTATGTGTATGTGTATTTCATGTACATTCAAATGTACATTTTAACCTTATTCCCCAAGAGAGTGACAAGTAATAGATTAGCTTCAGTGTGCATTGTTCTTTTTATTGATTGAGTAGCTTCTGCCTTTAATTGTCTTTGTTTAACTCTGAGGGGCTCTGGTACTTGGGTAAAAGCATAAGCTTGTATCGTTTAGTGGGTAACCTTAAAAATGGGCTTTTTAGTATTATGAGTTAGTTGCTGTAGAGACTTTATATACACACCAGGTCGGTGACTAATTCGGAATTTAACCATGTCGGTGATTATATTTCATATTGATTGTTAAGCCCTATTTACTTTGTTAGTCTGCCAGAATACCTTTGTGTACTTATATTTTGTAATCCTTTGCATTTAGATATTATGTATTAAGCTTATCCTGCATTTTATTAAATCCCTTTTTAGTCTCCTAAATTGTTGTGTGATATCTTTTAAATACTTGTTATGTGGTAGATTGGGGTTTTGCCCATTAAACCTTCCATATGACACATAACAATTGGGGGCTCGTCCAATTTTCGAACCTAACTGCTTTGTAACTTGTAGTGGGTTAATGGGAAAGCATTTTTGCTCTTGCTGTATTTTTCAATTTTTTTTTTTGTAATTCCAAATTGATTCAGATGATCACAACAATTTCTCTAGTTCATCATGAGTTTTGATGTAGGTAGCTTCGTTGAGGACATTACAGAGGCTAGTATTCTCAAGCTTAAAGTTCCTGAGTTACTTGAAGTTGCAGGTCATTATGGTATCAGTGTTGATAAGTCAGCTCGTAAACCTACAATTCAGAATGTTCTGCTGGATTATTTGGTTAGTAAGAAGATTGTAGAAGGAGTTGATAATGAAAGTGTACAGGAAGTTGAGTCTCGTAGATTAGCTAGGCTTGAGGAGAGGGAGTTTGAGTTGAGAAAGTTGGAGTTGGAGTATAAATTTCAATTAGATAAGTTGAAGTTAGAAGCCAGGTCTAATTGTGATGTTGATATCACAAAGTATGTCAGGTTGGTTCCTCAGTTCAGGGAGAGTGAAGTTGACACATACTTTTTACATTTTGAGAAAATAGCTCACAATTTGAAGTGGCCTGTTAAGGTTTGGAGTACTTTGCTGCAGAGTGTACTTATTGGGAGAGCTCAGGAGGTTTATGCTTCACTATCTATAGATCAGAGTGCTGATTATCATTGTGTGAAGGCTGCTATTTTGAAGGCTTATGAGCTAGTCCCAGAGGCATACCGTCAGAAGTTTAGAAACTATAGGAAGTATGACAACCAGACTTATGTTGAGTTTGCTAGAGCCAAGATCACCACATTTGACAGATGGTGTTCTGCTGTGGAGGTTCAGAAAGATTATGAGAAGTTGAGGCAGTTAATGTTGGTTGAAGAGTTTAAAAGGTGTATTGCCAAAGAGGTCAAGGTGTATTTAGATGAACAGAAGGTTAGTTCAATAGAAGCAGCTGCATCAATGGCAGATCATTATTGTCTCACTCATAAAAGTTCATTTGGGAGAGGTTTTTCTACTCGGAGTAGTCAAGAAAGCAGAGATCAAGGTCATGACAGATCTCATCCCCAAGGTTATTCACATAGGGACAACTATCAGTCACCTGGTTTACAGGAGAACAATTTTTCTCAGTACAGTGGTTTTTCTCAGGGTCCTGTTGATCAGGGTCAGGTTAGTGACAGTTCAGTGCACACAGGTTACCGAGGCAAAGCGTTTTCTGATAACAAGTCTGATTATCAGCAGAATGGTCATCCGGGGTTGTTTGGTCAATCCAGTCATTCAGGCTTAGAGTCTACAGGTCCATCGTGTGCTTATTGCAAGTCTAAAGGTCATTTGATCAGTGAATGTCCTAAGCTCAAGAATAAAGGTCAAACTCCAAATTATAGAGATCCTCAAGGTCACGCTTGTTCCACAGTTTTGGATAGAGCTTCAGATGGGATTTCTAGTGATGATGTTTCTGTTGTTGCTCCTAAGGTTACTCCTGAAGTAGTTGTTACTAAAGGATCGTATGGCCCTTTCTTGTCCAAAGGGGAAGTTTCCCTTGTTGAAGCTGAGTCAGAAACTAAGTACATTACCATACTGCGTGATACTGGAGGTTTGCAAACTCTTTTATTAGAGGGTGTTTTACCACTGTCGGGGAAGACTTACACAGGGGCTAGTATCCTTATGCAGGGCATTGAATGTGGGATGGTCAAGGTTCCTCTTCACACTGTTCATCTCAAGTCACCGTTGGTTACTGGTAAAGTTATTGTGGGTGTGAGGTCACAGCTTCCAGTATCTGGTGTACAACTTCTGTTGGGTAACGATTTAGCAGGAGGTGAAGTTAGAGCTGTTAATCCAGTTGTTTGTGAGGTTCCACTAGTTGGTAATGAAGTCAAGGAAACAGTGGATGGTGTAGATGTTTTGCCTTTCTGTGCAATGGACAAAGTCAAAGCTATTTATCCACCAGAGGTAGTTAATATGTCTGACACATTTGATAGTGTATCTTCTATTAAGGCAGTACCTGCATCCGTCACACTAGAGGTTATTTCCAGTGGTGTTATGTCTAGTGACAGTTCTATTGAGGTTGAAAAGGCTGATCCAGAGTTGCAAAAATGTCGAGATAAAGCTACGCCTGAGGAAAAGATGAAGTTTGCATCTGTTTGTTGCTATTGGAAGACAGATTGTATTATTGTATTGCTGCTCTTGTTATGTTCTGTGCTGGCCCGTTTAGATGCTAGGCTATCACATTTGGAAGAATCTTTGTCAAAAACAGATAGTTACCATTTGCCTAGAACTGATTATTGTATTGACAGGATAGAGAATGCCCAATTTGTAAGTAAGTTTGATCTTCTTAAGGGATACTGGCAGATCCCATTAAGTAAGAGGGCTAAACCAAGTACAACTATTGTAACACCACATGGAGTATACCAATATAAAGTCATGCCGTTTGGCCTGAAGAATGCACCAGCAACTTTTCAGCGCCTCATCAACAAAGTCACTGCCACCATCAACCATTGTGATGCATACATTGATGACGTCATCACAGCAACAGAGACATGGAACGAGCACATCCAAATGATCATAGAGTTGATTCCGAAACTGTCCCATGCTCAGTTAACTGTGAACTTGATTAAGACTGAATTTGGAAAAGCGACTGACTTACCTTGGACATGTCGTAGGTCAAGGCAAGATACAACATGTGCAGACAAAGGTCGAGGCCATTGTCAAGTTCCTGGCACCCAAGAACAAGAAGGAACTGATGAGTGTTCTGGGAGTAGCTGGATACCACAGGAAGTCTTCAAGAACTTTGCTCAAGTCGTTGCTCCTCTGACATACTTACTGAATGTGCAGTTTTCCTTGGACAAATGTCAGGCGCAGGCTTCGCTACAATACGGAGTAGTGTTATCGAACTCACCTGTGCTCTCGTCCGTGCTTTACAGCAGTTTATCTGTGTACAACCATGCTACCAGAACAGGGTTTCACAGACCACAATCATCGAAATCAGAAACTAATGCGTTGGAGCATTTCAAAATGATGACATCCTTGCTGACGCACTCACGCGGAGTGAATGAAAAGGGACTCTGATAAATTGTGACTTTTATTTCATGTGAAATGTGTGGGGGGAAATGTGACTGTTCATTCAACAACAATATGATTCCCATGATATAAATGGAAAAAAAATATGTGTATATTGTTATGCAATGAATATATGTCACTATATGAATTATGCCATGGCATAAATCTTACAAGTATTCATGCTGCTGATAATAATGTATTCCAATAACTGTATTATCAGTATATTTAAGTATTTTATGATTTGAATTTTGAAGTTGTCCATCACATTTCATATCATGGAAAACTTCTTTTTCAAGGGGGGAAGTGTTATGTGTATGTGTATTTCATGTACATTCAAATGTACATTTTAACCTTATTCCCCAAGAGAGTGACAAGTAATAGATTAGCTTCAGTGTGTATTGTTCTTTTTATTGATTGAGTAGCTTCTGCCTTTAATTGTCTTTGTTTAACTCTGAGGGGCTTGGGTACTTGGGTAAAAGCATAAGCTTGTATCGTTTAGTGGGTAACCTTAAAAATGGGCTTTTTAGTATTATGAGTTAGTTGCTGTAGAGACTTTATATACACACCAGGTCGGTGACTAATTCGGAATTTAACCATGTCGGTGATTATATTTCATATTGATTGTTAAGCCCTATTTACTTTGTTAGTCTGCCAGAATACCTTTGTGTACTTATATTTTGTAATCCTTTGCATTTAGATATTATGTATTAAGCTTATCCTGCATTTTATTAAATCCCTTTTTAGTCTCCTAAATTGTTGTGTGATATCTTTTAAATACTTGTTATGTGGTAGATTGGGGTTTTGCCCATTAAACCTTCCATATGACACATAACAGTATCAAAACGTTTTGGTTGTTTCTGAAAATCATCATCTTAATGCTTATCAGCCCCGAATAAGGACAATAACCAGATTCAAGTCGTAACTTGTGATCGAAAACCTGACAGTGGTGCGTATCAAACGAAATTTTGGAAACTTATTTGCAGCAGACACAATGACAAATATAGTTTGATAATATTAAGTAGGCCATGTAACTAACATACATGTTGAATGTTGGCCTTTTAGAGATTTTGGCCTTTTAGAGGTGCGTGTTATGGGAGGTAATTTGGACTTAACTTAGGTCATAAGTTACTTCTGCTTTTACTAAAGCCACATGAAAGATAATAAAATAAACTCTGTCATTTTAAGAACAAGTGCAATAATTTGAGCAAAGTTGTTTTCTTAGTAAATGAAATCAATACAAAAGCGAAAACAAGTCGACTTCAGACCAAAATTAGTTTATTGCATCATTGACAACGTCATTTAACAATAACAAATCAACATTTTAACAATAACACAGGAAAAGCTTGAATAGCACTTTTTGACTCCATTCTACGGGCAGATCTTTTACAGTTATAAAGACAATTTCATTGGAGATCCGAGGACCATGTGGCGGCTACTGCGCATGCTCTGTTTATCCCCTGCTGACCAAGACTTGGATTTGCCTCGGAAGTGACGTAGTTGCTTAGTGAAGTTCTCGTGAAGCATGGGTACGTAGTTTCTAGGCTCGCAATGGTTCTGTTGAGGAGAACGTTTGAAAATTTATAAAAAAAGCAAAACAAAATGACAATTTAGAGGCAGTTGATTGTAAATACTTCTGTGTTTTCAACACCATATAAATCATCACATGACTAGTAGATTAACACGTGAATGATTGAATGAATGAATTAAAGTCTTTGAAAGAGTGAATGAATGAGTATGTACCTTATTGAATTCATAGAAAGCCTTGTATCCTCCATCAAGCAGGTACACCTCTGGAAAATACAGGAAGGGATATCGGTCACTGTTCAACTTCCGGTCCATGCTTCTCAGATGACGTAGTCTATAGAAGAAACACAATTATTAGAATGGAAGAAGTAAATACATTATCAAAGGATAATAATGGTTATTCGTTATATTTCTCACAGATTGACCTCAAACACCCTTTAGAGAGTTACTTATGTGAAGAGAAAACTTGATGTTGTGCACAATTATCTAACAGCGATAAATACTTGATGAGATTCATGACATCATAAATTAATTTTGTTTTAATATTCTATATTGCACGCTCTATGTAAACTTACAGCTTTGGCCCCCTCTCAGATGAAAACTCGCAGTGGAATATGAGGATATTTCTATCGGTCGAATTCTTCTCTTTTAGTTTTGTTACCAACTCGGTGATCATTTCTTTAGTGTGCAGGTTGAAAGCTCCCTGTAAGTTGAAAAATACAAGTGATGGTGAGGGGATTTTTCAAGAATCAAGAGACAAATTGATACCGTTTATCGTCAGAAAATAGTTACTTAATGACGGTTTCTTGACCAATCTTGATGATGAATCGGACTTCAGTGGACTAATTAAGGTCAAAAATACATCATTGAAAAGCAAAGCTATCTTTACCTCAATATGGCCTCCTTCATATTCATAGGGATAACGACAGTCGATGATCCTGAAACCGGATATGACTTCATCAAACTTCCCCTCCAAGAGTTGAGAGATAGTGTCTGGTGAAACGGATTTCAAGTCTTTTTGTCGGCCAGGGATAACTGGGAGTCTGTGATTCTGTTTGAAATGTAAAGATTGATATTGACGAAAAATTATAGAAGAAGGATGTAGAATAAATATGTGTTAAGTTTTTGCATTGATCCGACAAGTTTTGGTAATTAAGTATGTTTGATCTGTTCACAGGTAACTTGAATTAGTCAATATTTTCAATTTGAAATTATTTCTTGCAGAAGACCACGCCTACCTGTGACCCGTCGCCAATGAGATCAGTTTCTGTGTCCATCTTATCAACTGCATCTTTCATTGACAGAGATGGTTGAATCTCTTCTGTTGACCTTGGTTTCTTTGAGTGAAACTCGATTTCATCCTCGCATCTTTTGCGTTTCAGGGAGAAGGAGAATCGTGGGACACTAAGGTTGATCGATGTTGGAGATGACTGAAACATAAGAATGTTATGATACTCATTACAAATATGGTTAATGGACAGACAATTCTATATAATGATTATTAGTTTTTGATAGTATAAGATGGGAGGATATGTGTTGAAATTTTATGTTATTACAGTGTGTAAGTATATTTCTACATTACCTCATTTTCACTGCCAAATCCACTGTCACAAGAATCGTCGTCATCGAAGGTTAAACTTCTAATGATACTCCCATCTTTTGATGACTTTTGTGGCAGCATGTCGAACTGAAAACAAATCAAACGTCGTGATTATACAGGGATATTTGTAAACGCTCCAAAGGTTCAAAGATTTAGTAATCATCAAAGAAAGTTTCAATACAGTGAAAATCCTTACCAAAAGCTGTTTTCGTGACATTCTGTTATATCTGTTTCTGTGTTGTGTGTAAGGGTCAAGGACTTAAATGATTCCAGTTTACGCAGTAGCGCATATATACCTTATCTTAAAATAACAATGTTCAGTGTTAGAACAACAACTGTTGATTCTGTTGATGGGTTCAATGGGATATCAATTGTTTCTAATTGGCTGGGGCGAACCGAGTTCACACGTTTCGTGGCTTGGTGACAACAGTTAGAGCTCGTACTGCAAGTGTTACTGCAGCTTTTTAAGGTGAAGACGAAGCGGGGATTATCCGAGGCTAATAACTTCGGTAAACTTCAAAAACACCGATAAACAGTGTTTAACTAATCCACGCTTCTTTCTGTTACGATAGCCAGGCCGATTCCAATTAAAAGGATTTTGTTTACATACAAAGATTACGAGGTATTCTGAAAGAAAAACAAATTCGTGCACGTAGTAGTTGAGGTGTGAAATATGTTCATGTAATAGACCCTCATGGTAAGATATCCACTCACGACGTGTAGAACAAGCCCATTCTTACTGGGCGATTTACTAAGCTATTGGATATAAAATGTGAACATACCTCAAGTTCTTCTTTCAATGATAGAAATCTTTCACTTGCAGTAAAATTCTTCCAAGCACTTTTCTACTACTTGAAACCCTGTGTATTACCTGCCACCGAGACGAGTTTCAGCAATGAGTAAGATATATGTGTATTACCTGACATACCATTTAGAGACTAATTAGCAAACACTGTCAAAAGCGTTAAACACGGATTTCTTGTGACATTATACACTCAGCTATGCAACTGGCAGCAATAGGCCTACCACTAATGATTCACGACCCTTTTTTTGCTTAGTGGTAGTTGTTCCAATGCTATTTAACCCTTTAACCAAGTAATAAAGATGTTTTCGAGCCTGAGTTCGGGCTGAGTTTAAGTAGGTTCCTTGCAACCCTGAACTTTGTCAGTCCAAGGCTTTTATCCCTGAACGTTTCATATGGCCACTGACCACAGTTATTTTCAAGTAGTTCTATCACCATTGACTTTCTAACGCAGCCACTTCCCTATATCTAATTGGCCACTATACACATTTTGCCGGTAGTCAGGGTAAACAAATATCACGCTCATGTCAAGGCCGGTCAGTCAGACTCGCCCTTCAAATTGGGGTCAAATTGCCTCTTCACACCAACACCATAAGAGTAAATCCAGGATTCAGAAAAATTTACACACACACTACAGTGTCAGACCTTTCATTTGCACCATCACATGTTACAGAGTGATATTTACCAGTTAGAAATAAATCCTCCATCAGGGACTACATTGTCTCTGAATTGCTTCCGGGTTGTGGTAAAAGTACGACTGGAATTGTGGGTTTTGGCCGTATGAATCGGCCAAGTGATGTACTACAATAGGTCTTCAAAAATTCTCCGAATGAAAAGAACAAAACTCAGTTATGGATAACCGAAGCGCGCATAAAATATATTCAATGGAGGATGTATGTTTTCCCTTTGCAAATTAATACAAAAAGCCCTTTATATAACCAAACGTATACTCGCAACTTTTCAGAAAGCCTTTTTTATGATAACTAACATTCACTGACGAATATATTTGTAGCCAATGATTGCTAAACCTCGTTGCCAGTCATGTACAGCTAATGGTTGAATACCAGAGATATTATAATGACAAGTAACGTTTTGTTGTTTTCCCATACATTTGTGTAATGCAATCACATGTTGACGTTTTTCTGCGTTTGAAAATGTACACCAAAATGTTTTAGGCATTTATACCTATGTTTTATTCAAAACGATACATTACCCGTTTATGGGCTTTGAAAGAATTTTTAACATTGTAAGAATTGTGCTTTTAAAAATAAACATGCATATTTTTATCTTGTGTTGCTGTGTATTGATGTACTGAGTTGACACGTTTTGAAGTATGGATGGTATTTCAGATATACCGTCATGTGAAGAAGCACTGGGTGCAATATATGTGTGCAGGTTTTAGCTGAAATGGAGCTTGTTGTGATAATCTAGCTTCCATGATGATACTGGAACACTTGGCACTGCGACTTATGTAAACTTAGAGGCACCCAGTACGATGTTGGAGTCCAATTGTCAAACTTAAGAAATTGTATTTTTGTATCCAAACGTTTTGGTTGTTTCTGAAAATCATCATCTTAATGCTTATCAGCCCCGAATAAGGACAATAACCAGATTCAAGTCGTAACTTGTGATCGAAAACCTGACAGTGGTGCGTATCAAACGAAATTTTGGAAACTTATTTGCAGCAGACACAATGACAAATATAGTTTGATAATATTAAGTAGGCCATGTAACTAACATACATGTTGAATGTTGGCCTTTTAGAGATTTTGGCCTTTTAGAGGTGCGTGTTATGGGAGGTAATTTGGACTTAACTTAGGTCATAAGTTACTTCTGCTTTTACTAAAGGCTCATGAAAGATAATAAAATAAACTGTCATTTTAAGAACAAGTGCAATAATTTGAGCAAAGTTGTTTTCTTAGTAAATGAAATCAATACAAAAGCGAAAACAAGTCGACTTCAGACCAAAATTAGTTTATTGCATCACATGGTATTTGACAACGTCATTTAACAATAACAAATCAACATTTTAACAATAACACAGGAAAAGCTTGAATAGCACTTTTTGACTCCATTCTACGGGCAGATCTTTTACAGTTATAAAGACAATTTCATTGGAGATCCGAGGACCATGTGGCGGCTACTGCGCATGCTCTGTTTATCCCCTGCTGACCAAGACTTGGATTTGCCTCGGAAGTGACGTAGTTGCTTAGTGAAGTTCTCGTGAAGCATGGGTACGTAGTTTCTAGGCTCGCAATGGTTCTGTTGAGGAGAACGTTTGAAAATTTATAAAAAAAGCAAAACAAAATGACAATTTAGAGGCAGTTGATTGTAAATACTTCTGTGTTTTCAACACCATATAAATCATCACATGACTAGTAGATTAACACGTGAATGATTGAATGAATGAATTAAAGTCTTTGAAAGAGTGAATGAATGAGTATGTACCTTATTGAATTCATAGAAAGCCTTGTATCCTCCATCAAGCAGGTACACCTCTGGAAAATACAGGAAGGGATATCGGTCACTGTTCAACTTCCGGTCCATGCTTCTCAGATGACGTAGTCTATAGAAGAAACACAATTATTAGAATGGAAGAAGTAAATACATTATCAAAGGATAATAATGGTTATTCGTTATATTTCTCACAGATTGACCTCAAACACCCTTTAGAGAGTTACTTATGTGAAGAGAAAACTTGATGTTGTGCACAATTATCTAACAGCGATAAATACTTGATGAGATTCATGACATCATAAATTAATTTTGTTTTAATATTCTATATTGCACGCTCTATGTAAACTTACAGCTTTGGCCCCCTCTCAGATGAAAACTCGCAGTGGAATATGAGGATATTTCTATCGGTCGAATTCTTCTCTTTTAGTTTTGTTACCAACTCGGTGATCATTTCTTTAGTGTGCAGGTTGAAAGCTCCCTGTAAGTTGAAAAATACAAGTGATGGTGAGGGGATTTTTCAAGAATCAAGAGACAAATTGATACCGTTTATCGTCAGAAAATAGTTACTTAATGACGGTTTCTTGACCAATCTTGATGATGAATCGGACTTCAGTGGACTAATTAAGGTCAAAAATACATCATTGAAAAGCAAAGCTATCTTTACCTCAATATGGCCTCCTTCATATTCATAGGGATAACGACAGTCGATGATCCTGAAACCGGATATGACTTCATCAAACTTCCCCTCCAAGAGTTGAGAGATAGTGTCTGGTGAAACGGATTTCAAGTCTTTTTGTCGGCCAGGGATAACTGGGAGTCTGTGATTCTGTTTGAAATGTAAAGATTGATATTGACGAAAAATTATAGAAGAAGGATGTAGAATAAATATGTGTTAAGTTTTTGCATTGATCCGACAAGTTTTGGTAATTAAGTATGTTTGATCTGTTCACAGGTAACTTGAATTAGTCAATATTTTCAATTTGAAATTATTTCTTGCAGAAGACCACGCCTACCTGTGACCCGTCGCCAATGAGATCAGTTTCTGTGTCCATCTTATCAACTGCATCTTTCATTGACAGAGATGGTTGAATCTCTTCTGTTGACCTTGGTTTCTTTGAGTGAAACTCGATTTCATCCTCGCATCTTTTGCGTTTCAGGGAGAAGGAGAATCGTGGGACACTAAGGTTGATCGATGTTGGAGATGACTGAAACATAAGAATGTTATGATACTCATTACAAATATGGTTAATGGACAGACAATTCTATATAATGATTATTAGTTTTTGATAGTATAAGATGGGAGGATATGTGTTGAAATTTTATGTTATTACAGTGTGTAAGTATATTTCTACATTACCTCATTTTCACTGCCAAATCCACTGTCACAAGAATCGTCGTCATCGAAGGTTAAACTTCTAATGATACTCCCATCTTTTGATGACTTTTGTGGCAGCATGTCGAACTGAAAACAAATCAAACGTCGTGATTATACAGGGATATTTGTAAACGCTCCAAAGGTTCAAAGATTTAGTAATCATCAAAGAAAGTTTCAATACAGTGAAAATCCTTACCAAAAGCTGTTTTCGTGACATTCTGTTATATCTGTTTCTGTGTTGTGTGTAAGGGTCAAGGACTTAAATGATTCCAGTTTACGCAGTAGCGCATATATACCTTATCTTAAAATAACAATGTTCAGTGTTAGAACAACAACTGTTGATTCTGTTGATGGGTTCAATGGGATATCAATTGTTTCTAATTGGCTGGGGCGAACCGAGTTCACACGTTTCGTGGCTTGGTGACAACAGTTAGAGCTCGTACTGCAAGTGTTACTGCAGCTTTTTAAGGTGAAGACGAAGCGGGGATTATCCGAGGCTAATAACTTCGGTAAACTTCAAAAACACCGATAAACAGTGTTTAACTAATCCACGCTTCTTTCTGTTACGATAGCCAGGCCGATTCCAATTAAAAGGATTTTGTTTACATACAAAGATTACGAGGTATTCTGAAAGAAAAACAAATTCGTGCACGTAGTAGTTGAGGTGTGAAATATGTTCATGTAATAGACCCTCATGGTAAGATATCCACTCACGACGTGTAGAACAAGCCCATTCTTACTGGGCGATTTACTAAGCTATTGGATATAAAATGTGAACATACCTCAAGTTCTTCTTTCAATGATAGAAATCTTTCACTTGCAGTAAAATTCTTCCAAGCACTTTTCTACTACTTGAAACCCTGTGTATTACCTGCCACCGAGACGAGTTTCAGCAATGAGTAAGATATATGTGTATTACCTGACATACCATTTAGAGACTAATTAGCAAACACTGTCAAAAGCGTTAAACACGGATTTCTTGTGACATTATACACTCAGCTATGCAACTGGCAGCAATAGGCCTACCACTAATGATTCACGACCCTTTTTTTGCTTAGTGGTAGTTGTTCCAATGCTATTTAACCCTTTAACCAAGTAATAAAGATGTTTTCGAGCCTGAGTTCGGGCTGAGTTTAAGTAGGTTCCTTGCAACCCTGAACTTTGTCAGTCCAAGGCTTTTATCCCTGAACGTTTCATATGGCCACTGACCACAGTTATTTTCAAGTAGTTCTATCACCATTGACTTTCTAACGCAGCCACTTCCCTATATCTAATTGGCCACTATACACATTTTGCCGGTAGTCAGGGTAAACAAATATCACGCTCATGTCAAGGCCGGTCAGTCAGACTCGCCCTTCAAATTGGGGTCAAATTGCCTCTTCACACCAACACCATAAGAGTAAATCCAGGATTCAGAAAAATTTACACACACACTACAGTGTCAGACCTTTCATTTGCACCATCACATGTTACAGAGTGATATTTACCAGTTAGAAATAAATCCTCCATCAGGGACTACATTGTCTCTGAATTGCTTCCGGGTTGTGGTAAAAGTACGACTGGAATTGTGGGTTTTGGCCGTATGAATCGGCCAAGTGATGTACTACAATAGGTCTTCAAAAATTCTCCGAATGAAAAGAACAAAACTCAGTTATGGATAACCGAAGCGCGCATAAAATATATTCAATGGAGGATGTATGTTTTCCCTTTGCAAATTAATACAAAAAGCCCTTTATATAACCAAACGTATACTCGCAACTTTTCAGAAAGCCTTTTTTATGATAACTAACATTCACTGACGAATATATTTGTAGCCAATGATTGCTAAACCTCGTTGCCAGTCATGTACAGCTAATGGTTGAATACCAGAGATATTATAATGACAAGTAACGTTTTGTTGTTTTCCCATACATTTGTGTAATGCAATCACATGTTGACGTTTTTCTGCGTTTGAAAATGTACACCAAAATGTTTTAGGCATTTATACCTATGTTTTATTCAAAACGATACATTACCCGTTTATGGGCTTTGAAAGAATTTTTAACATTGTAAGAATTGTGCTTTTAAAAATAAACATGCATATTTTTATCTTGTGTTGCTGTGTATTGATGTACTGAGTTGACACGTTTTGAAGTATGGATGGTATTTCAGATATACCGTCATGTGAAGAAGCACTGGGTGCAATATATGTGTGCAGGTTTTAGCTGAAATGGAGCTTGTTGTGATAATCTAGCTTCCATGATGATACTGGAACACTTGGCACTGCGACTTATGTAAACTTAGAGGCACCCAGTACGATGTTGGAGTCCAATTGTCAAACTTAAGAAATTGTATTTTTGTATCCAAACGTTTTGGTTGTTTCTGAAAATCATCATCTTAATGCTTATCAGCCCCGAATAAGGACAATAACCAGATTCAAGTCGTAACTTGTGATCGAAAACCTGACAGTGGTGCGTATCAAACGAAATTTTGGAAACTTATTTGCAGCAGACACAATGACAAATATAGTTTGATAATATTAAGTAGGCCATGTAACTAACATACATGTTGAATGTTGGCCTTTTAGAGATTTTGGCCTTTTAGAGGTGCGTGTTATGGGAGGTAATTTGGACTTAACTTAGGTCATAAGTTACTTCTGCTTTTACTAAAGGCTCATGAAAGATAATAAAATAAACTGTCATTTTAAGAACAAGTGCAATAATTTGAGCAAAGTTGTTTTCTTAGTAAATGAAATCAATACAAAAGCGAAAACAAGTCGACTTCAGACCAAAATTAGTTTATTGCATCACATGGTATTTGACAACGTCATTTAACAATAACAAATCAACATTTTAACAATAACACAGGAAAAGCTTGAATAGCACTTTTTGACTCCATTCTACGGGCAGATCTTTTACAGTTATAAAGACAATTTCATTGGAGATCCGAGGACCATGTGGCGGCTACTGCGCATGCTCTGTTTATCCCCTGCTGACCAAGACTTGGATTTGCCTCGGAAGTGACGTAGTTGCTTAGTGAAGTTCTCGTGAAGCATGGGTACGTAGTTTCTAGGCTCGCAATGGTTCTGTTGAGGAGAACGTTTGAAAATTTATAAAAAAAGCAAAACAAAATGACAATTTAGAGGCAGTTGATTGTAAATACTTCTGTGTTTTCAACACCATATAAATCATCACATGACTAGTAGATTAACACGTGAATGATTGAATGAATGAATTAAAGTCTTTGAAAGAGTGAATGAATGAGTATGTACCTTATTGAATTCATAGAAAGCCTTGTATCCTCCATCAAGCAGGTACACCTCTGGAAAATACAGGAAGGGATATCGGTCACTGTTCAACTTCCGGTCCATGCTCCTCAGATGACGTAGTCTATAGAAGAAACACAATTATTAGAATGGAAGAAGTAAATACATTATCAAAGGATAATAATGGTTATTCGTTATATTTCTCACAGATTGACCTCAAACACCCTTTAGAGAGTTACTTATGTGAAGAGAAAACTTGATGTTGTGCACAATTATCTAACAGCGATAAATACTTGATGAGATTCATGACATCATAAATTAATTTTGTTTTAATATTCTATATTGCACGCTCTATGTAAACTTACAGCTTTGGCCCCCTCTCAGATGAAAACTCGCAGTGGAATATGAGGATATTTCTATCGGTCGAATTCTTCTCTTTTAGTTTTGTTACCAACTCGGTGATCATTTCTTTAGTGTGCAGGTTGAAAGCTCCCTGTAAGTTGAAAAATACAAGTGATGGTGAGGGGATTTTTCAAGAATCAAGAGACAAATTGATACCGTTTATCGTCAGAAAATAGTTACTTAATGACGGTTTCTTGACCAATCTTGATGATGAATCGGACTTCAGTGGACTAATTAAGGTCAAAAATACATCATTGAAAAGCAAAGCTATCTTTACCTCAATATGGCCTCCTTCATATTCATAGGGATAACGACAGTCGATGATCCTGAAACCGGATATGACTTCATCAAACTTCCCCTCCAAGAGTTGAGAGATAGTGTCTGGTGAAACGGATTTCAAGTCTTTTTGTCGGCCAGGGATAACTGGGAGTCTGTGATTCTGTTTGAAATGTAAAGATTGATATTGACGAAAAA
Source organism: Phorcus lineatus (assembly GCA_921293015.1). Taxonomy (NCBI): domain Eukaryota; kingdom Metazoa; phylum Mollusca; class Gastropoda; order Trochida; family Trochidae; genus Phorcus; species Phorcus lineatus. Next base: position 48,008,452 of record OV121088.1, read on the forward strand.
TTATAGAAGAAGGATGTAGAATAAATATGTGTTAAGTTTTTGCATTGATCCGACAAGTTTTGGTAATTAAGTATGTTTGATCTGTTCACAGGTAACTTGAATTAGTCAATATTTTCAATTTGAAATTATTTCTTGCAGAAGACCACGCCTACCTGTGACCCGTCGCCAATGAGATCAGTTTCTGTGTCCATCTTATCAACTGCATCTTTCATTGACAGAGATGGTTGAATCTCTTCTGTTGACCTTGGTTTCTTTGAGTGAAACTCGATTTCATCCTCGCATCTTTTGCGTTTCAGGGAGAAGGAGAATCGTGGGACACTAAGGTTGATCGATGTTGGAGATGACTGAAACATAAGAATGTTATGATACTCATTACAAATATGGTTAATGGACAGACAATTCTATATAATGATTATTAGTTTTTGATAGTATAAGATGGGAGGATATGTGTTGAAATTTTATGTTATTACAGTGTGTAAGTATATTTCTACATTACCTCATTTTCACTGCCAAATCCACTGTCACAAGAATCGTCGTCATCGAAGGTTAAACTTCTAATGATACTCCCATCTTTTGATGACTTTTGTGGCAGCATGTCGAACTGAAAACAAATCAAACGTCGTGATTATACAGGGATATTTGTAAACGCTCCAAAGGTTCAAAGATTTAGTAATCATCAAAGAAAGTTTCAATACAGTGAAAATCCTTACCAAAAGCTGTTTTCGTGACATTCTGTTATATCTGTTTCTGTGTTGTGTGTAAGGGTCAAGGACTTAAATGATTCCAGTTTACGCAGTAGCGCATATATACCTTATCTTAAAATAACAATGTTCAGTGTTAGAACAACAACTGTTGATTCTGTTGATGGGTTCAATGGGATATCAATTGTTTCTAATTGGCTGGGGCGAACCGAGTTCACACGTTTCGTGGCTTGGTGACAACAGTTAGAGCTCGTACTGCAAGTGTTACTGCAGCTTTTTAAGGTGAAGACGAAGCGGGGATTATCCGAGGCTAATAACTTCGGTAAACTTCAAAAACACCGATAAACAGTGTTTAACTAATCCACGCTTCTTTCTGTTACGATAGCCAGGCCGATTCCAATTAAAAGGATTTTGTTTACATACAAAGATTACGAGGTATTCTGAAAGAAAAACAAATTCGTGCACGTAGTAGTTGAGGTGTGAAATATGTTCATGTAATAGACCCTCATGGTAAGATATCCACTCACGACGTGTAGAACAAGCCCATTCTTACTGGGCGATTTACTAAGCTATTGGATATAAAATGTGAACATACCTCAAGTTCTTCTTTCAATGATAGAAATCTTTCACTTGCAGTAAAATTCTTCCAAGCACTTTTCTACTACTTGAAACCCTGTGTATTACCTGCCACCGAGACGAGTTTCAGCAATGAGTAAGATATATGTGTATTACCTGACATACCATTTAGAGACTAATTAGCAAACACTGTCAAAAGCGTTAAACACGGATTTCTTGTGACATTATACACTCAGATATGCAACTGGCAGCAATAGGCCTACCACTTATGATTCACGACCCTTTTTTTGCTTAATGATAGTTGTTCCAATGCTATTTAACCCTTTAACCAAGTAATAAAGATGTTTTCGAGCCTGAGTTCGGGCTGAGTTTAAGTAGGTTCCTTGCAACCCTGAACTTTGTCAGTCCAAGGCTTTTATCCCTGAACGTTTCATATGGCCACTGACCACAGTTATTTTCAAGTAGTTCTATCACCATTGACTTTCTAACGCAGCCACTTCCCTATATCTAATTGGCCACTATACACATTTTGCCGGTAGTCAGGGGAAACAAATATCACGCTCATGTCAAGGCCGGTCAGTCAGACTCGCCCTTCAAATTGGGGTCAAATTGCCTCTTCACACCAACACCATAAGAGTAAATCCAGGATTCAGAAAAATTTACACACACTACAGTGTCAGACCTTTCATTTGCACCATCACATGTTACAGAGTGATATTTACCAGTTAGAAATAAATCCTTCATCAGGGACTACATTGTCTCTGAATTGCTTCCGGGTTGTGGTAAAAGTACGACTGGAATTGTGGGTTTTTGCCGTATGAATCGGCCAAGTGATGTACTACAATAGGTCTTCAAAAATTCTCCGAATGAAAAGAACAAAACTCAGTTATGGATAACCGAAGCGCGCATAAAATATATTCAATGGAGGATGTATGTTTTCCCTTTGCAAATTAATACAAAAAGCCCTTTATATAACCAAACGTATACTTGCAACTTTTCAGAAAGCCTTTTTATGATAACTAACATTCACTGACGAATATATTTGTAGCCAATGATTGCTAAACCTCGTTGCCAGTCATGTACAGCTAATGGTTGAATACCAGAGATATTACAATGACAAGTAACGTTTTGTTGTTTTCCCATAAATTTGTGTAATGCAATCACATGTTGACGTTTTTTTGCGTTTGAAAATGTACACCAAAATGTTTTAGGCATTTATACTTATGATACATTACCCGTTTATGGGCTTTGAAAGAATTTTTAACATTGTAAGAATTGTGCTTTTAAAAATAAACATGCATATTTTTATCTTGTGTTGCTGTGTATTGATGTACTGAGTTGACACGTTTTGAAGTATGGATGGTATTTCAGATATACCGTCATGTGAAGAGGCACTGGGTGCAATATATGTGTGCAGGTTTTAGCTGAAAGGGAGCTTGTTGTGATAATCTAGCTTCCATGATGATACTGGAACACTTGGCACTGCGACTTATGTAAACTTAGAGGCACCCAGTACGATGTTGGAGTCCAATTGTCAAACTTAAGAAATTGTATTTTTGTATCCAAACGTTTTGGTTGTTTCTGAAAATCATCATCTTAATGCTTATCAGCCCCGAATAAGGACAATAACCAGATTCAAGTCGTAACTTGTGATCGAAAACCTGACAGTGGTGCGTATCAAACGAAATTTTGGAAACTTATTTGCAGCAGACACAATGACAAATATAGTTTGATAATATTAAGTAGGCCATGTAACTAACATACATGTTGAATGTTGGCCTTTTAGAGATTTTGGCCTTTTAGAGGTGCGTGTTATGGGAGGTAATTTGGACTTAACTTAGGTCATAAGTTACTTCTGCTTTTACTAAAGCCACATGAAAGATAATAAAATAAACTCTGTCATTTTAAGAACAAGTGCAATAATTTGAGCAAAGTTGTTTTCTTAGTAAATGAAATCAATACAAAAGCGAAAACAAGTCGACTTCAGACCAAAATTAGTTTATTGCATCACATGGTATTTGACAACGTCATTTAACAATAACAAATCAACATTTTAACAATAACACAGGAAAAGCTTGAATAGCACTTTTTGACTCCATTCTACGGGCAGATCTTTTACAGTTATAAAGACAATTTCATTGGAGATCCGAGGACCATGTGGCGGCTACTGCGCATGCTCTGTTTATCCCCTGCTGACCAAGACTTGGATTTGCCTCGGAAGTGACGTAGTTGCTTAGTGAAGTTCTCGTGAAGCATGGGTACGTAGTTTCTAGGCTCGCAATGGTTCTGTTGAGGAGAACGTTTGAAAATTTATAAAAAAAGCAAAACAAAATGACAATTTAGAGGCAGTTGATTGTAAATACTTCTGTGTTTTCAACACCATATAAATCATCACATGACTAGTAGATTAACACGTGAATGATTGAATGAATGAATTAAAGTCTTTGAAAGAGTGAATGAATGAGTATGTACCTTATTGAATTCATAGAAAGCCTTGTATCCTCCATCAAGCAGGTACACCTCTGGAAAATACAGGAAGGGATATCGGTCACTGTTCAACTTCCGGTCCATGCTCCTCAGATGACGTAGTCTATAGAAGAAACACAATTATTAGAATGGAAGAAGTAAATACATTATCAAAGGATAATAATGGTTATTCGTTATATTTCTCACAGATTGACCTCAAACACCCTTTAGAGAGTTACTTATGTGAAGAGAAAACTTGATGTTGTGCACAATTATCTAACAGCGATAAATACTTGATGAGATTCATGACATCATAAATTAATTTTGTTTTAATATTCTATATTGCACGCTCTATGTAAACTTACAGCTTTGGCCCCCTCTCAGATGAAAACTCGCAGTGGAATATGAGGATATTTCTATCGGTCGAATTCTTCTCTTTTAGTTTTGTTACCAACTCGGTGATCATTTCTTTAGTGTGCAGGTTGAAAGCTCCCTGTAAGTTGAAAAATACAAGTGATGGTGAGGGGATTTTTCAAGAATCAAGAGACAAATTGATACCGTTTATCGTCAGAAAATAGTTACTTAATGACGGTTTCTTGACCAATCTTGATGATGAATCGGACTTCAGTGGACTAATTAAGGTCAAAAATACATCATTGAAAAGCAAAGCTATCTTTACCTCAATATGGCCTCCTTCATATTCATAGGGATAACGACAGTCGATGATCCTGAAACCGGATATGACTTCATCAAACTTCCCCTCCAAGAGTTGAGAGATAGTGTCTGGTGAAACGGATTTCAAGTCTTTTTGTCGGCCAGGGATAACTGGGAGTCTGTGATTCTGTTTGAAATGTAAAGATTGATATTGACGAAAACTTATAGAAGAAGGATGTAGAATAAATATGTGTTAAGTTTTTGCATTGATCCGACAAGTTTTGGTAATTAAGTATGTTTGATCTGTTCACAGGTAACTTGAATTAGTCAATATTTTCAATTTGAAATTATTTCTTGCAGAAGACCACGCCTACCTGTGACCCGTCGCCAATGAGATCAGTTTCTGTGTCCATCTTATCAACTGCATCTTTCATTGACAGAGATGGTTGAATCTCTTCTGTTGACCTTGCTTTCTTTGAGTGAAACTCGATTTCATCCTCGCACCTTTTGCGTTTCAGGGAGAAGGAGAATCGTGGGACACTAAGGTTGATCGATGTTGGAGATGACTGAAACATAAGAATGTTATGATACTCATTACAAATATGGTTAATGGACAGACAATTCTATATAATGATTATTAGTTTTTGATAGTATAAGATGGGAGGATATGTGTTGAAATTTTATGTTATTACAGTGTGTAAGTATATTTCTACATTACCTCATTTTCACTGCCAAATCCACTGTCACAAGAATCGTCGTCATCGAAGGTTAAACTTCTAATGATACTCCCATCTTTTGATGACTTTTGTGGCAGCATGTCGAACTGAAAACAAATCAAACGTCGTGATTATACAGGGATATTTGTAAACGCTCCAAAGGTTCAAAGATTTAGTAATCATCAAAGAAAGTTTCAATACAGTGAAAATCCTTACCAAAAGCTGTTTTCGTGACATTCTGTTATATCTGTTTCTGTGTTGTGTGTAAGGGTCAAGGACTTAAATGATTCCAGTTTACGCAGTAGCGCATATATACCTTATCTTAAAATAACAATGTTCAGTGTTAGAACAACAACTGTTGATCCTGTTGATGGGTTCAATGGGATATCAATTGTTTCTAATTGGCTGGGGCGAACCGAGTTCACACGTTTCGTGGCTTGGTGACAAACAGTTAGAGCTCGTACTGCAAGTGTTACTGCAGCTTTTTAAGGTGAAGACGAAGCGGGGATTATCCGAGGCTAATAACTTCGGTAAACTTCAAAAACACCGATAAAAAGTGTTTAACTAATCCACGCTTCTTTCTGTTACGATAGCCAGGCCGATTCCAATTAAAAGGATTTTGTTTACATACAAAGATTACGAGGTATTCTGAAAGAAAAACAAATTCGTGCACGTAGTAGTTGAGGTGTGAAATATGTTCATGTAATAGACCCTCATGGTAAGATATCCACTCACGACGTGTAGAACAAGCCCATTCTTACTGGGCGATTTATTAAGCTATTGGATATAAAATGTGAACATACCTCAAGTTCTTCTTTCTTCCAAGCACTTTTCTACTACTTGAAACCCTGTGTATTACCTGCCACCGAGACGAGTTTCAGCAATGAGTAAGATATATGTGTATTACCTGACATACCATTTAGAGACTAATTAGCAAACACTGTCAAAAGCGTTAAACACGGATTTCTTGTGACATTATACACTCAGCTATGCAACTGGCAGCAATAGGCCTACCACTAATGATTCACGACCCTTTTTTTGCTTAATGATAGTTGTTCCAATGCTATTTAACCCTTTAACCAAGTAATAAAGATGTTTTCGAGCCTGAGTTCGGGCTGAGTTTAAGTAGGTTCCTTGCAACCCTGAACTTTGTCAGTCCAAGGCTTTTATCCCTGAACGTTTCATATGGCCACTGACCACAGTTATTTTCAAGTAGTTCTATCACCATTGACTTTCTAACGCAGCCACTTCCCTATATCTAATTGGCCACTATACACATTTTGCCGGTAGTCAGGGTAAACAAATATCACGCTCATGTCAAGGCCGGTCAGTCAGACTCGCCCTTCAAATTGGGGTCAAATTGCCTCTTCACACCAACACCATAAGAGTAAATCCAAGATTCAGAAAAATTTACACACACACTACAGTGTCAGACCTTTCATTTGCACCATCACATGTTACAGAGTGATATTTACCAGTTAGAAATAAATCCTCCATCAGGGACTACATTGTCTCTGAATTGCTTCCGGGTTGTGGTAAAAGTACGACTGGAATTGTGGGTTTTGGCCGTATGAATCGGCCAAGTGATGTACTACAATAGGTCTTCAAAAATTCTCCGAATGAAAAGAACAAAACTCAGCTATGGATAACCGAAGCGCGCATAAAATATATTCAATGGAGGATGTATGTTTTCCCTTTGCAAATTAATACAAAAAGCCCTTTATATAACCAAACGTATACTCGCAACTTTTCAGAAAGCCTTTTTTATGATAACTAACATTCACTGACGAATATATTTGTAGCCAATGATTGCTAAACCTCGTTGCCAGTCATGTACAGCTAATGGTTGAATACCAGAGATATTACAATGACAAGTAACGTTTTGTTGTTTTCCCATACATTTGTGTAATGCAATCACATGTTGACGTTTTTCTGCGTTTGAAAATGTACACCAAAATGTTTTAGGCATTTATACTTATGATACATTACCCGTTTATGGGCTTTGAAAGAATTTTTAACATTGTAAGAATTGTGCTTTTAAAAATAAACATGCATATTTTTATCTTGTGTTGCTGTGTATTGATGTACTGAGTTGACACGTTTTGAAGTATGGATGGTATTTCAGATATACCGTCATGTGAAGAGGCACTGGGTGCAATATATGTGTGCAGGTTTTAGCTGAAAGGGAGCTTGTTGTGATAATCTAGCTTCCATGATGATACTGGAACACTTGGCACTGCGACTTATGTAAACTTAGAGGCACCCAGTACGATGTTGGAGTCCAATTGTCAAACTTAAGAAATTGTATTTTTGTTTCCAAACGTTTTGGTTGTTTCTGAAAATCATCATCTTAATGCTTATCAGCCCCGAATAAGGACAATAACCAGATTCAAGTCGTAACTTGTGATCGAAAACCTGACAGTGGTGCGTATCAAACGAAATTTTGGAAACTTATTTGCAGCAGACACAATGACAAATATAGTTTGATAATATTAAGTAGGCCATGTAACTAACATACATGTTGAATGTTGGCCTTTTAGAGATTTTGGCCTTTTAGAGGTGCGTGTTATGGGAGGTAATTTGGACTTAACTTAGGTCATAAGTTACTTCTGCTTTTACTAAAGCCACATGAAAGATAATAAAATAAACTCTGTCATTTTAAGAACAAGTGCAATAATTTGAGCAAAGTTGTTTTCTTAGTAAATGAAATCAATACAAAAGCGAAAACAAGTCGACTTCAGACCAACATTAGTTTATTGCATCACATGGTATTTGACAACGTCATTTAACAATAACAAATCAACATTTTAACAATAACACAGGAAAAGCTTGAATAGCACTTTTTGACTCCATTCTACGGGCAGATCTTTTACAGTTATAAAGACAATTTCATTGGAGATCCGAGGACCATGTGGCGGCTACTGCGCATGCTCTGTTTATCCCCTGCTGACCAAGACTTGGATTTGCCTCGGAAGTGACGTAGTTGCTTAGTGAAGTTCTCGTGAAGCATGGGTACGTAGTTTCTAGGCTCGCAATGGTTCTGTTGAGGAGAAAGTTTGAAAATTTATAAAAAAAGCAAAACAAAATGACAATTTAGAGGCAGTTGATTGTAAATACTTCTGTGTTTTCAACACCATATAAATCATCAAATGACTAGTAGATTAACACGTGAATGATTGAATGAATGAATTAAAGTCTTTGAAAGAGTGAATGAATGAGTATGTACCTTATTGAATTCATAGAAAGCCTTGTATCCTCCATCAAGCAGGTACACCTCTGGAAAATACAGGAAGGGATATCGGTCACTGTTCAACTTCCGGTCCATGCTTCTCAGATGACGTAGTCTATAGATGAAACACAATTATTAGAATGGAAGAAGTAAATACATTATCAAAGGATAATAATGGTTATTCGTTATATTTCTCACAGATTGACCTCAAACACCCTTTAGAGAGTTACTTATGTGAAGAGAAAACTTGATGTTGTGCACAATTATCTAACAGCGATAAATACTTGATGAGATTCATGACATCATAAATTAATTTTGTTTTAATATTCTATATTGCACGCTCTATGTAAACTTACAGCTTTGGCCCCCTCTCAGATGAAAACTCGCAGTGGAATATGAGGATATTTCTATCGGTCGAATTCTTCTCTTTTAGTTTTGTTACCAACTCGGTGATCATTTCTTTAGTGTGCAGGTTGAAAGCTCCCTGTAAGTTGAAACATACAAGTGATGGTGAGGGGATTTTTCAAGAATCAAGAGACAAATTGATACCGTTTATCGTCAGAAAATAGTTACTTAATGACGGTTTCTTGACCAATCTTGATGATGAATCGGACTTCAGTGGACTAATTAAGGTCAAAAATACATCATTGAAAAGCAAAGCTATCTTTACCTCAATATGGCCTCCTTCATATTCATAGGGATAACGACAGTCGATGATCCTGAAACCGGATATGACTTCATCAAACTTCCCCTCCAAGAGTTGAGAGATAGTGTCTGGTGAAACGGATTTCAAGTCTTTTTGTCGGCCAGGGATAACTGGGAGTCTGTGATTCTGTTTGAAATGTAAAGATTGATATTGACGAAAAATTATAGAAGAAGGATGTAGAATAAATATGTGTTAAGTTTTTGCATTGATCCGACAAGTTTTGGTAATTAAGTATGTTTGATCTGTTCACAGGTAACTTGAATTAGTCAATATTTTCAATTTGAAATTATTTCTTGCAGAAGACCACGCCTACCTGTGACCCGTCGCCAATGAGATCAGTTTCTGTGTCCATCTTATCAACTGCATCTTTCATTGACAGAGATGGTTGAATCTCTTCTGTTGACCTTGGTTTCTTTGAGTGAAACTCGATTTCATCCTCGCACCTTTTGCGTTTTAGGGAGAAGGAGAATCGTGGGACACTAAGGTTGATCGATGTTGGAGATGACTGAAACATAAGAATGTTATGATACTCATTACAAATATGGTTAATGGACAGACAATTCTATATAATGATTATTAGTTTTTGATAGTATAAGATGGGAGGATATGTGTTGAAATTTTATGTTATTACAGTGTGTAAGTATATTTCTACATTACCTCATTTTCACTGCCAAATCCACTGTCACAAGAATCGTCGTCATCGAAGGTTAAACTTCTAATGATACTCCCATCTTTTGATGACTTTTGTGGCAGCATGTCGAACTGAAAACAAATCAAACGTCGTGATTATACAGGGATATTTGTAAACGCTCCAAAGGTTCAAAGATTTAGTAATCATCAAAGAAAGTTTCAATACAGTGAAAATCATTACCAAAAGCTGTTTTCGTGACATTCTGTTATATCTGTTTCTGTGTTGTGTGTAAGGGTCAAGGAGTTAAATGATTCCAGTTTACGCAGTAGCGCATATATACCTTATCTTAAAATAACAATGTTCAGTGTTAGAACAACAACTGTTGATCCTGTTGATGGGTTCAATGGGATATCAATTGTTTCTAATTGGCTGGGGCGAACCGAGTTCACACGTTTCGTGGCTTGGTGACAAACAGTTAGAGCTCGTACTGCAAGTGTTACTGCTGCTTTTTAAGGTGAAGACGAAGCGGGGATTATCCGAGGCTAATAACTTCGGTAAACTTCAAAAACACCGATAAACAGTGTTTAACTAATCCACGCTTCTTTCTGTTACGATAGCCAGGCCGATTCCAATTAAAAGGATTTTGTTTACATACAAAGATTACGAGGTATTCTGAAAGAAAAACAAATTCGTGCACGTAGTAGTTGAGGTGTGAAATATGTTCATGTAAAAGACCCTCATGGTAAGATATCCACTCACGACGTGTAGAACAAGCCCATTCTTACTGGGCGATTTATTAAGCTATTGGATATAAAATGTGAACATACCTCAAGTTCTTCTTTCTTCCAAGCACTTTTCTACTACTTGAAACCCTGTGTATTACCTGCCACCGAGACGAGTTTCAGCAATGAGTAAGATATATGTGTATTACCTGACATACCATTTAGAGACTAATTAGCAAACACTGTCAAAAGCGTTAAACACGGATTTCTTGTGACATTATACACTCAGCTATGCAACTGGCAGCAATAGGCCTACCACTAATGATTCACGACCCTTTTTTTGCTTAATGATAGTTGTTCCAATGCTATTTAACCCTTTAACCAAGTAATAAAGATGTTTTCGAGCCTGAGTTCGGGCTGAGTTTAAGTAGGTTCCTTGCAACCCTGAACTTTGTCAGTCCAAGGCTTTTATCCCTGAACGTTTCATATGGCCACTGACCACAGTTATTTTCAAGTAGTTCTATCACCATTGACTTTCTAACGCAGCCACTTCCCTATATCTAATTGGCCACTATACACATTTTGCCGGTAGTCAGGGTAAACAAATATCACGCTCATGTCAAGGCCGGTCAGTCAGACTCGCCCTTCAAATTGGGGTCAAATTGCCTCTTCACACCAACACCATAAGAGTAAATCCAAGATTCAGAAAAATTTACACACACACTACAGTGTCAGACCTTTCATTTGCACCATCACATGTTACAGAGTGATATTTACCAGTTAGAAATAAATTCTTCATCAGGGACTACATTGTCTCTGAATTGCTTCCGGGTTGTGGTAAAAGTACGACTGGAATTGTGGGTTTTGGCCGTATGAATCGGCCAAGTGATGTACTACAATAGGTCTTCAAAAATTCTCCGAATGAAAAGAACAAAACTCAGTTATGGATAACCGAAGCGCGCATAAAATATATTCAATGGAGGATGTATGTTTTCCCTTTGCAAATTAATACAAAAAGCCCTTTATATAACCAAACGTATACTCGCAACTTTTCAGAAAGCCTTTTTATGATAACTAACATTCACTGACGAATATATTTGTAGCCAATGATTGCTAAACCTCGTTGCCAGTCATGTACAGCTAATGGTTGAATACCAGAGATATTACAATGACAAGTAACGTTTTGTTGTTTTCCCATAAATTTGTGTAATCAAGGATTTATATACTTTTTACTGCCGTGCACGATAAACACATGTGATATTTAGGTTCGTATCAAAGGTAAATAATATGTTATGAAAATCACGGAGTGGCTCTTTAACATCGTTTTTTAAAACCTACATACGTTTATGCTGTGTTGGTGTGTATTGAAGTAGTGAGTTTAAGGTTGATCATGCACGACAGTAAAAAGATCGGAGAAATCATTAAGGTGGGTTTTGCCAGACATTTAAAAAACTTTCGGGCGGAAAGGAGAGCTGTACAAGCCTTGTTTTTTCAATTCCCAGCTACCCATGCACTCCATTATTTTCATGGTACACAATTTGGCTTTCGAGTCTTTACCACTTACTGAAAACATCCAATGTATGCATAAAAAAATGAAAATCGAACAACACTTATCCAAATCAAACGAACTATTTTTTCATGATTAGTTAGGACTATATAATCTTTCGAAATTGAGGCAAGTTTCCAAAAGTACGGCTGACAGACAACGCGCATCTTTGATAGGTTTCCAAACAGATCCTGATTTCATACATTTACTCTAAACATAACAGATTAGCATTAACATGACTTTTCAGCAACAGTCATTTCTTATCACCATTCATTTAGTTTGACATGTGGCACTAACAAACCCAAAAAGCGTCTCTGTCACTGTTAACCAAAAAACACACATTGACCAAAATACCATATATATCAATAGCTTCCCAGAAGCAGAGATATAGAGGATACTAAACGACCTTCAATCTAGAACTAATATCATTTTTATTGAACGTGTTCTTGAGTCAGTGTAAAACGAGCGGAAGTAAGTTTGATACCAAAAGTTTTGTATTCTGTTTATTACTCACCAACATAAATAATTACCGATATGGTGCCGAAACTAACATTTCCGCGTCTCGGCTGCCATTGTGACGGCGGCGGCACGAATATGGTTTCAAATGACAACAGAAAAACAATTTTATTTATTTCTTTAATTACTTGTTCATTCACTGTAACAGCATTCTCAGTCAAAGTCAAAGTCAAAGATTGTTTATTGCATTCAAGGCCTCAGGCCCATATACAATGATACATATAAACATATAGCTTACATTTACTGATTTGTAATTTGGGAAAACAAGGTTCATTCAATTGGTGACTAGACAGACACCAGTACTTACATATTTTGTAAGTTAAAAACAGTTTATAAGTCACAAGCTATTGTTCAAAACACTATTTCTTACTTCCATACCATGCTTTAAAAATAACGATAATTTAAATATAACATCGTCATCTCTTGATGTCATAATAGACATGAACCCTGTAGTACTCGTCTTAGATAGAAAACGTTCTGGTATATATTTAGTTCGTGGTTCAGTATGATATGGACAATCAGATGTAAAATGTATTTCATCTTCAATAGCGTCGTTACATAATGGACAGAGTCTTTGTATTCTTTCAAGGGAGATATATCTTCCATAGTTTATCATTAGTTTTAGTAAACCAAGTCTATATTTAATATATAACTTTCTGAGAAACCTGTTTGTAAAAAACAGTAGGTATTTCTCTGGTTCTAGTAAACTCTTGAACTTTCTGTATATATCATAACGTGAACTGCTTTCTATATTGGATTGCCATCCTTGATAAAACATACTAATTGCCACGTGACGGAAATCTTTCAAAAACATGTGTACATTTTCAACAGTTTGACTTATCCATATAAAACCATATCCATGAGAAAATAATATTTTCTTAATATGCGACACCCATGTGGTCTTTCCAATACTATCTAAGTGGAACATCATGTTGTATGAAATTTTGGGAAGTCGATGTTCTGGCATCCGGAGAATCTTTAACCAATATTTCAAGCATTTTATCTGCAAATTAATGTAAAGTGGGTATCTTCCACATTCTCCATAGATCATACAATTTGAAGAAGATATTCCAACACACAAGAATTTTTTACATGCTAATAAGTGAATTCTTTCCAAACATTCATATCTTTGGTAACCCCACACTTCAGATCCATATAAAAGAATTGGTTGTATCTGTGTATCAAATAACTTAAAAAATACATTTGGTGTCAGGACTCCAGTTTATGAGAGATAGACATGATATTAAGTAATGCTCGCTTGCCACGCAGTGCCAAGTCTAATACACACTTGTCCATATTCAAAGTTGAGTTGAACATTACACCAAGATATTTATAACCGTTTACTATTAATTCCATTTCCATTGAAATACCATTTCTCTTTTAAACTTAAAGGACCACCCTTTCTAAACACTATAATTTTTGTTTTATCCAAATTCACTGATAATTTCCATTCTTCAGTGTATTTATGCAATATATTTAACTGGTTTTGTAAACCAATAACAGTATCAGACAGTAAGATAACATCGTCAGCAAAGAGAAGCATTAGAATTTCAATGATGTCAGGATACAACTGTATACCATGCTTACCGTTACTTACAATATCATAATACAACTCACTAATGAAAAAGGAAAATAACAAGGGACTCAATATGCATCCCTGACGTAACCCAGTGGGACAATAAAAACAGTCAATAATACCATAATCACTTCGTACACATGATTTGACATTTGAATACATAGTTTTTAACATGTTATACATCTTTCCTTGAAGTCCAGATTTTCTTAGACAAACCCATAATTTAGAACGATCCACAGTATCAAACGCTTTTTTTAAATCAATGAAAGCCACTTAAATTTTGTGCTTACGGCGTGATAAACATTTTTGGATAACAGCATATAGGGTAAAAATGTGATCAGTAGTAGAATAATTCTTTCTAAAGCCAGCTTGAACCTCGGGAATCCTGTCTCTCATGTTTGCCCAGTTAGTGAGTCTATTATTTAAAACGGAAGTAAAAAGTTTCCCAAGAACACTCATTAATGAAATCCCTCTATAGTTGTCAGGGTTTCTAGGATTACCCTTCTTATGCAGTGGTACTATTTCTGATCGAGACCAACTACTAGGAAAAATGTTGCTGTCAAAGAGTTTGTTGAAACATTTAAGGAGAAATGGCATTATTTCAAATTCAGAGCATTTAAGCATTTCTATCAATACCTTGTCCGGACCAGCAGATTTTCCATTTTTTAGCTTGTTGATAGATGATTTAATTTCCTGTTCAGTTATTGGTGAGTCAAGTACAAATGCATCAATATCGTTATATTGATTTGAAAATGTTTCAATATCATTGTCAAGGTTTTGATAATAAACATTGTTATTTGAAAAAACATCTTTAAAATGAGTTAACCATTCTGTTTTTGATATGAAATTCTTCTGTTTAGATCTATTTTGTAATGACCTTATCTGTTTCCAAAAGCTTGACTGATTGGTTATGCTTCGTTGCAGTTTATCTACTGATTGCTTTTGTGAGATAGATTTGTACTTTCTACAACAGACTTTATAATGGTTTCTTTCTTTACAATAAGCCATTCGGTTTGTGTCAGAACGATGTGTTCTAAATCTCCTGAGTGCCCTCCGCGTTTCCCGTTTTGCTTTT
Source organism: Phorcus lineatus (assembly GCA_921293015.1). Classification (NCBI taxonomy): domain Eukaryota; kingdom Metazoa; phylum Mollusca; class Gastropoda; order Trochida; family Trochidae; genus Phorcus; species Phorcus lineatus. The sequence continues at coordinate 48,023,566 of OV121088.1, forward strand.
CTACATTCCGGGTTCAGTACTCTTTGATTAGTCAATAGTGATTCATGTCTACCTTTCTTCTTCATGCAGGTAGAAGATTCTAAAATGAGATCAACAAAATTGTCAATAGCATTTTCAACATCAATCTCAATATCATCGAAGAGCTTTTTCTTGTTCTCTGTTATCATATACATAGAGAACAAAGTTAAGCACCCCCCTATTTTCAAAATTGCAAAATGCAACTGTGGAGAAAAATACGACAATATGACTAAATGGACCCCCTTGACATAGGAACTAAAGCTTTTGTGACTTTGTATCTTTAAAATCATCATATATGATGTCATTTTGAGAACTTAAGATAAAAAACATAATGGTACTGATTTTTTACCCAAAACAACTATCGTCCGTTTGTCAAAAGTATGCGATGGATTCTAATGTTAGTTGTCATGAACAACAATTTTGTTAACAGGTACAATTTGACAAACATGTATCCTTCACAATAAGGACATAATTGGGTTTTGAAATTTGATAAGAGTTTTCCACAATTTTTAGAAAATGGCCACAACCAGACGATTTTGGAATAAAGATGGTCTTCTTTAATTTTGATTCAGTAACCCTATATTTCTTTTTGCTTTATAGTCGTTGTTACGGTTAAAATTGCCTCATTTAGTCCCTTTTTATAAATGGGTCAATTTCCAAAAAATGAGATTTTGGAGGTTCATACTGCTGTAACTAGTGACTTTTGCTTAAGAGATCCATAATAAAGTTTGATCAGTGGAATAGGAATAATGGAATAATACACATTAAAACAAAACATATTGACGTTCTGAACATATTCACCTTTTGATCTCAAAATTACCAATTTGTATAACTACAATTATTAAAAGTATCCGAAATGATATCTTAATGAAATTACGTTCTTAAATTGCAAAATTATGATTCTATCATATCATACAATTACTTTTACTGCAATGTGGTCCTCTTTATTCTCAGACAAATTCACCATTTCTATCTCCGTAGACCCGTCCATTTACTATGTACAACTTAAAAGCATAACATAAATCCAATAACATCTGGCCAAATCTATTTACAACTTTATCGTGAGACTTACGATCCTCAACGGGATCATCCTCTTCCTTGGGAAAGGGTGTATTACCTCTGAGTGCATCATCATGATCGTTAATATCAGGATTGTTTTCCTCACCCGTTCTTGCATTAAAATCCCCACAAATTAGATTAAAAGAGTCTGAAATTACTTCGTGATTATCTAACAAGTATTCTTCCAACTTTACAATATTACATGTTGTGGTCGTATGTTGATAATATGATGATCCAAAGGGTGGTATATAGGTACATAAAACATTCACATCTTCATCAATTTTAAACAAATCTTTAGATATTGAGAAACCAATATGGTTGTCCATATCGGACCTAAGAACGTTACAGAAAGTACTTATTGATTGACGTACACATAGACAAATACCACCAGATAAACGACCAAAATTTGATATCTTAATAGCCGGACTGTAGAAGGTTTTGTACCCGTTTAGCCAATTATTTCCAGGAATGGTGGTAGTAAATGTCTCGATAAGACACACAATGTCAAATTTACTTATGAATGCCAAGAAGTCATCATCATTAATTTTTGTAAATAATCCGCTAACATTCCAACACAAGAAAGAAAATATATCGTTCGTTTCTTCACTGAGAAAGCGCGTATCACCGGTGAAATCATCTGAAGTTCCCTGTGCGAGAATATCCGGGCCATGGCCTTCATCCTATTTCCTAGGACGTGAATCACTTCTGTTTCGGAGAAGTCTGTCCGAGGTTCGATGCCCAGAACTTTCAGTATGCTGATTCTGACCCCGTTGGCTAGTACGAGGCACTTTGACGAGTTTGCCGTTCTGGAAGAATCCAAAAGTATCTGTACCTTTCAGGGCTTGTAGTTGTTGACGCTGCCGTGTGGTGAGATCGCTAGCGATGCCGAGTCCGTTGGCTTTAAATGATGCTCTCGCTTTCAACAGACGAACTTTATCGTCGGAAACGGACAGTTTAGCAATTATTGGCCGTGGACTCTCACTACCGGGACGTTTCGAACCTAGACGATGGGCGCGCACAACGTCAGATGGTTGTCATGTTTTAAACGTAGCATTATCGTTAAAAACACTAATTGCTCTCTCCTAACAAGCCATCGACTTTTCACCGTCACATTCTTCCACGCCATATATGATAATATTGTCTGTATGACTCAAGGTTATCGAGTTCATCGTCAACTTGTGTAAGTTTCTCATTAATAGAATCAACGTTATCCGCAACGGTGTCAACGTCAGCTTGAAGAATACGGTTTTTTTCTCTAACGTTATTTATTTCTGATTTCAATTCAGAAACTGATTTTTCAAGAAGTTCACATTTAGAACCGATGCTTTTAACCTCTGTCCTTAAGTCAGTTATGTCAGCGCTGAGATCCGATTTGACATTTCTTAATTCCATAAGGATAGCTTCTTTAATGTTATTTAAGTCTTGTAAAGTCACAGGCCCTGGGTTTGTCTCGACGTCATTTGCACGTAGAAGGATAAATGTCACTACGCTCTTGGGCAGCACGTGCATCTCACCTGTATTGCACACATTTCGTTTATGGGTCAAAGTCATGCAGCATGTAGTCGATTTGACGTCACAAAGCGTGTGGGGTGATAGATTGTGTATATCATCAAAAACAAGGGCTGGATCAAATTTCAAATCGACTGTTTGATTGTTGAAAAACTTACGATAGTTCAAACACATCGCCCCTAAACACACAACTAGGCTGCAGACAATAGACACACTAAGAAGTCGATAGGCAAAGTTCATACCTGTCGTCCATTTTGTGTAACCTGTGTAGCGTTCAACCTTGTCAATATTTCTGTGTCCACGGGGAGGGGTGAAACAGCCGATCCTTGCTCGCCAAGCATCTATCGTAATGCCCATGGCGATCACAATCCAGATTTACGTTCAAGAGGGACTCGGTAGACCAAATGTTTTTAAAAAATTGCAAAATTATAAGAGAGCTCAAATCAGTGACTTCTCACCTTCACGCATGCGCATAAAAAAAAAGAAAAAAGTTTTGTATTCTGTTTATTACTCACCAACATAATGTAATTACCGATATGGTGCCGAAACTAACATTTCCGCGTCTCGGCTGCCATTGTGACGGCGGCGGCACGAATATGGTTTCAAATGACAACAGAAAAACAATTTTATTTATTTCTTTAATTACTTGTTCATTCACTGTAACAGCATTCTCAGTCAGTCACACACTGTAGTATAGAATAACATAGCACATGGTACGTGGACTATAGACAAGCTGTTGTACGACCCCCTCCCCCCCCCAACTCTGGAACCCTCTCAGTTAGGGTTTCTTAATTCTTAATACCAGCATTCTTCTCAAATTCATTTGTTACTCTTTTTATTTCTCTCTGATACATGCAAGAGTTTTATCTTTAGAGTGGTATTTGACTTTTACTTGATTTAAACATATATTATTCAATAAAATTGAATTGGGATTGGTGAACAAGCCGAAGGGCTTATTTAACACCGCTCCCAGAACTTTTACTTGTCATGAAGGCTTCATATTGATTGCTAGAACATGATATGATATGAAGTAGGGCTCTCTGTAGTATAAGATTCAACCATTAGATATCAACTACACTGCAAACAGAATGCAATCAATGTTCAAATTGTTTAGCCTACAACTGTTCTGTACATATAAACCAGTCCAAACATTATCACACATGTGGACCTCTAATTTATATCATCTATTGCTAACAGTTTGTTTTTCTCAAAGTTAATCACTTTTTCCTAGGCTTTCCTTTTTGAAACTTAAAATCGTTTTTTCCAACTGTTTAAGATTATTTTTCCTTCCCTTACAGGTAACTGATACATTAACATTATCTTTGAAATGAAATGTCCATTTGGTAATAAAAAGTAAAATACCAGAACATTGATTTCTGGATGAGTGAAAACCTATCCTACTTGAAACCTCTGTGTGTCATCCGTTTATTGTAAGTATTCACTTAATAGTTTACCTTCCTCTTACACTTTACAAATACACTGGAGAGAAAGTTAAGGATGTGTCAAATTTGAAATAGTGAATAATGATCTATTCATTCATTGACACCCTGATTAAATATTAGTAAAAAGATTCCAATATTCCTGATATTTTCAAGTATAAAACCCGCTCTAATTCACATGTATCTTAGCTCTGATTCCCATCTCCTTGCCTTCACTTAGTTTCACCTGTATTATCCACCCACTCAGTTGCATGGCCTCGCCCATTCTCTTCCACAGGTGTTACTCAACTCATTTCTTACCATGAACCTCTGTTACAAGTAGCCGGATGTTACAAGCGTCTAAAAATAGAATATTACAATTAAAAGCATTCACCTTGTGCGCCTTCACCTGTGCTTCACACACATTTTACCTGCAGAGATAGAAGACATTGGGACAAAGATAATCTTCAATTTGTTAAAAATAAGGATGAATACGGGTTATAAATTACTTTCAATAAAGAACTTTTCTTATATTTGACCCATTTCTAACAGGTGGGGGTGATGAGATTTGGGGTTTAACACTGTTTTCAAGAGTATTAAACTTAAATAACGGCTGCTGGTATCATTGCAGGGAGAAAGCCTGCAACAACAAAGTGGATATGCATTGCAGTGAAAGCAGCGAGCATCTACTGGAACTAGCAAACTATGGATGGTACTGCGCTGAAATTCAGTGTAGCATTGCACCCAAACCTTACTGTATGTAGAACAGTTTTCCACTGCAGACAAAGTTGCCAATTCCCTGGTGGGAAAATTTCTAACAGAGATTACGTTGGAAGAAATGAGTTGGTCAAGAGAATACACTGCTCCCTCCCTCCCTGTTGACACTCGTCCTGAAGCTACGGTCATCACTAACTCTACCACTAACACATGGCCCCCTCGATCAGTCCTGTAGCAGAGCCGTTAGAAAAATCTGTACAAATATACAATAAGAGCTGCAGCAAGATCCATTCTCAAAGGCCAGGGTCATTATAACTTAGCATCAACAATAAAATTGGTAAAACCAATACGATAACGGGACGTGGCGTTTGAGAATGAATCCTACTAATTAACACAGAGCACCGCTGATGTTGTTTATGTGTGGCACCGGACCACCATTCTGGTAACCATGACAACTAATCCCAAACAATACTGTTTTACATCTACTGGTATATTACATCATTATTGGAACTAAAGTAGACATTAGATAGGACAACTTTTTGCACTGGTTATGTAAAATAAATCATTGATAAGGAGAGGTTATTTCAAGTTTAAAAATTTGGAAATCACTTTCTGCAAATACATTTCCAAACTTAAGCAGAAAAAAATTGTTTCCATTATGCACCTTAAGATAAAATTTTACACTATCGAGTGCATTGTTTGGTATCATAAACCAAATTGTAGGTTAATCAGGATGGGTTTTTTTCTAAAATAAAATGCAACAGCTGAAGCCAGGGCATTAGAAATAGAGAAAAAGTCAATACTTGTCTTATCATTAGCTCACTTTATAATTACAGAGAGAACAACCGGGGGCATCAACTGATTATGGACTAGAAACTTACTGAGTAATTGAATGAGTTCCTTTCTCTTATTTGTCTTGTCTTTCAATACCAAATGTACAGTATGAAGGTCTTATAATTTCTTCCTGGTTTGTCACACAATTCATAAGATCATTTTAGCCTAAAAGAACCCATGAAATGTTTCTTAGACGGTTCAATTTCAACTACAGATACAGAGCATGTGACACGTAGAGCTACTGTAAGAGTTTTAAACTTTGCACCTTCTGTTTCAATGACAAATATTAAAGGCACAATATCTTACACAGGTGTGAAATTTATAAAACTGTTTTGGTTTTACATATTAATACATTTTTCAGGATTAAAAGTATTGTTATTTACAAATGACAAAAATAATGAGGTAGATCAGAGTTCATAAATAAACCATCCTGAAAAAATTAATGAAACTTCTTTTGTATAAACAAACTTATACAGGTCAGTCTAAGAAACAATTCAATGTGTCGAACTGAAGTATACCTAAAACAAAGGGAAGTAATCCATAACATTCATACCACCTACAAAATATTTGGTTAATAAAGATAGAGCCTACAAATCTCACTTGAACATATAGTCTGGGTTTCATTGGATCAATTTCATCAATGAGAATCTTCAAGTGTTTATAAATGAACATTCAGAATAGAACAACTATGAAGGACAAATATGGATAGTAATATAAAACAGGATGACAAAACCATATCATTACCTTATGAATAGTTTGGAGATTTTTTGGTGAAATTTTATTTTTACTATTGTATGGATTATTCTTATGCTGTCTTATGGGTATTCATAACTGAAACCAATGTAAATATTAACCTTACTGAACACTAAACACTTCATCAAATGGACATGTTCCATTTCTTATATAGTGGATATATAAATGTTTTCAATTTACTTTGCACAGGTACAACTAAAACTTATATAAAAAAGAAAAATGACAGAGTATCATATTCAAATCTATCATAGTAATTTTTCAAAAGTTTCACGCAACATTTGTTGAAATTATCAAAATAAGATTCCATTTCTGCAATAAAATTAGAAACTTCATAAAATAACTTGACAAACATAAACAAATCTTGAATGACTTATGTCAAGCCCATTTTGTTCTCCTTGTTACAACAAGACTGTTTCTACATTGAGGCTTCATCATTTACTTGTGACCCATCTGTATTTCATCTTACAGAACAGAAACTCAGATCAACACAGGCCAGTACTTAAAAATGTTGTACAAAAGTACCAAAACTCCTTAAAAGTGAGCATATCACTACCACATTGTTCGGCCCCAACAGCATCAAAACTTAAAACTGGTCTAACAGAAAATAAATACAGTTTATGGTGATGCAATGGACATATGTACATAATGACGGGTCAGCCACATGTTTTTGTTTTCAGACAAATGGACACTCCTCAGACCACCACTCAGGATTGTTTATGGTTCGTTCACCGAGCAGAGTGTTCCCATTTCAACAACAATCTGCAAACAGGCAGCAACTGGATGATTCGTGATGCAGTCATAGAATGATTTGATGCTGTGACAAGATGATTTGTGATGCAGTCGAAGACTCAATAATGCTGCGGTCACAGAATGAATTTTGATACTCACAGAATGATTACTGATGCAGTCACATAATGTGTTTGACTGTCAATGACACTGCAGTCACAGAATGATTCGATGCAGTCACAGAATTTCATAAACAGCACTCAAATTATGTTTTGTGATTGCGCCGATGTCACAGAATGACACATGAGATTTAATGAAGTGATGGGATGAGATTTGATGCAGTCACTGAAAGATTTGTGATGCAGTCAGAGAACGTTCACGCCACAGTCAATGATTTGTGCTGCAGTCACAGGATATTCATTCTCTCACAGCTGCAGAGTGACGGCGACATCAGCGGCTGGTTGAGTGTTGGGCACGGTGTATAAGCCAGCCATACAGGCGAGTGAGGTTGTGGATCAGACACCTGTGTTTGTTCGTTTGGCAGGAGGAGTCCACTTGAGACAGGACGCCTCAATCGCCTTGTGGTCCACCGGTCGCTTGGCTTTCTTCTCCAGGTAGCCGTCTATAAGATCCTGCAATATACATTAAGGTTTAAATTTAATATTGGGGACAATATCAAACTAACCTTAAGGATGTTCGCTCCTCAGTCACAGTTACAAAATTAAAATAACCTTAAATCATAATGTTCTTATATTATAAACCAAAATGAAGCGGTAATTTCTCAATTTTGATGATTTCTGACTAAATATTCACCAAGATAAAGAAACGTAGTATTTTCATTTTGAAATAATTCACAATTTTGCTGACTCAGCAATGTTAATTGTAATTATTATTTGAGCAAGTTCTATTATCTGTTTTTCTTAGAAAGTAGATGTTGTTGATTGAATATGATTTGTATGAATGCTTTCAGGTATATTTTAACCCTTCCGTTGCTGAATATTATTTTGACCAGTTTTGCCCCCGTGGCTGAATTTTCCAGCACTCGCCTCGCTACGGTAATAACGCAATTAGCCCCTGTGGCCGAATTTTCCAGCGCCGCCAGATGCGACCGTTTTAACAACATATGGCGTGTTTACATGGCGGAATACGGACGTTATCGTCGTTTTATACAAAGCTAGTCGGCGAATCCCGTGTTATAAATGGATGATACTTACTTGACACTTTGAATGAAATTTCTATCACCCCTGGAACGGTTTCTACAACCGAAGTAAACTTGTTTTCAATTCGGGCGCCATAACTCAATAAATTCCAAGAGCGCATGCGCGAAATCAAAACGAAACTAAAGATGAATTGTTCCTTTTCACATCGATATAAAAATTATTTTTATAATATGTCTGGAACGAATTTTACTAAATTTTAAAAATTGTCTTCATTTCAAACATTATAAAATCATTTAATCACTGAGTGCACACATGCAAATTATATACGGAATTGAAGCTAATTTCTTGCTCTATATTTCACGATAAATTTTATTACGATACGCCATCCTAAACGAAAGATATAAATAACGAAAGCAGGGTAGTTATAAATCCCGATAACGTTCTGACCCCCACAGTAATATTACTAAGCTAGTAGCCCCGGGCAAACGCACGCGCTCAGCGCGTGCAGGCGGGGTATCCCCGCTGAAAAATACACTCACACTTAACAGAAATTGTCTTTATTTCCAATTTTATAATTCAAGTTATTCGCTTTGTATACATGCAAATTATATATGGAATTGAAGGCAATTTATTCTTCTTTACGAAAAAATAAATCATAACAATCTTTTGCACTGTAATTAGAAGTTATTACCAACGTAACGTGGGTATAGCTAGTGAATAAAGTCTTTGATTATCGCCTTACCGCGACATTTGTCGCATAATTTCCACACGTTTTATTTTGATGCAAATATGGGCAAATTACACATGAAAATGAAGGTATTTATTTCCTCTTTACGTTGATATGAAAATGATAAATATGTACCGCTTGGTTTGGAATATATATAGTTTGCAAAGATTGTACCCTCAGGTATTTGAAAACAGATTTTGATAATTGCGACATCACTTACCGCTCCTTTATTGTTTCATTGTAATTTGCAAATTTTACATAGACTTGAAGACGATCCTTTTCTCTTTATTGTGATATAAAAATGTTGATAATGCGCTCTGCCGTTAAATGGATAGGAAGTGTAAAAAGCAGTTGAAAAAATCGCTTCTCGGTTAACAAAATATGAATAGAGAAATTGCCTGTTTGCGCAATGCTCGTCGGGTCTTTACTGATTTTCGTTTACATACAAATTTTATATGGAAATAAAGATCATCCTTTTCTCTATATTTTGATATATGAAATTTCAAAATGTCCCGAGAACTTTATGTGATATAAAGTGCGAGAAAATGGTAAAAACACAAAGAATAAAGAAAAGTCGCAATTTTGCGGCACTTTCTGTATCTTTATTTTATATACTGCATATAACTTTTTTACATCAAATCGAAGACAATTATTTCCTCTTTATCACGAGGTAATCAATTTCAAAATACGCCTAGCTGTTGAGAAGATATAAACGAAATAAAGGCACATGTCAAAATCGCCGTTCAGTTTACATGATTTGAATAGAGAAATTAGCTTTTTGTGCGGCGCTTGCTGTGTCTTTATTTATTTTTGCGCATGTACAAATTTTACATGGAATGAAAGACAATCTTTCTCTCTATCTTATAATATAAAAATTGTCAAAATAAGTTGACCACATCATGTGAAGATTGGCGTGACAAAATGGTGTAAAACTAAAAATATGTAAAAATCACCTTTTTTGCGGCACATGCTGTATCTTCATTTCACGTGGCGTAGTTATGTATTTTATATTGAATTGAAGACAATTTTCTGCTCTTTCAAAAGATCCAACCGGTATTGTAATACGCCCAAGGGTTCAGAGCATAGGGCGTGCGATAGGAAGGCGTGCATAGGGTCAAAATGCACGCGTCTCAGTAAACGATAGCATGCGCGGGTCGGTAAGCTCGTGCGAGAGGGTAGAAAGTGCCCACAGGCTATTAGCACGTGCGGCGGGGAGTGGGGAAAAATTGAGTGATTTTAACGTTTATTTTCGGTACGATAAACATTATCAATACTCTGATAACTTTCGGAGCATGTTCGCGCATTATTTAGAACACCAACGAAACAAAACACGGTTGCTTAGCGACAGCCGGAACGAAAATACCAGCGTTGAACTGAGACTACTGCTAGGCAATAAATTTCCGGGCCCCGCTACCGAGACCCGCGGTCATAATTAGTTAGCGTGAGAAAAATAGAGTGTGCTACTCGCATCCCGCTAAGGGGACTTGCGGGCAAAGCTAATTTCATCCCGGAATATTCCGGGACCCGCATCTTAAGGGTTAAGATAATGAGTGGGAGAAAGCATGTTTTTAGTCCAAAAATAGCTTGAATGTTGATTTAATTGAAATGTTTGAATACATGATGTGCCGTAGCGGCTAAAAACCCACAGTACCATGCATATTTTTTTACTTATTTCAGGTGGAAGATTATGTTAATTCAAACATGTTTTCATATTAAAAAAAGTTTAATACAGGAACTAATTAAAATTTAAGATTTCTCCGAAAAGGTCATCATTTCTCCCATGTTAAAACTCTGACTGACATATGGATCTATGTCTTAAAATATCTCCAAAAAAACCACACTAACCCCTATTTTTTGGGGTGGATATTTCAAGCAAATACACTAAATCTTTGGAAAAAAACAAGTTAGAAAAAAAGTTTAATACTTTAAATTTGAGGAGCGGACATCCTTAAAATCTAAACATTGCTATGGTGTACCAATACTTCCATATATGCAAGGAGGAGGATAATGGATTATGATCACTGTTCATGTTTCGAAACCAGTTATTCCATGTTCAAATCTAAAAATGAACTCTACATATAAGTCATTGCATATAATATATTTTTAAAATGATGTGTAACTAAAAGGTTACTACATCAACACCCAAATCTTCCTATGAAGATACCTACTTTAAGTGATTCCTACTTAATGAAGCAAAACATTCAGTTCATGTGTGGAGTAACAATAAGATAGAAGAGTGTAAACAAACCTGACGCTTGAGGACCAGATGTTTTCCCTTCCAGTACTTGAGCATTCCCAGAGCCTGCAGCGTGCTCACAATGTCATTAGCATTGATGGCCGTCTCCTGGCTCACATCTGTCCAGAACAGGGAATAACCATACACTCTTAATCTCTCTTCTTCATAGTCTTTGCATTTTCAGAATGATTACGTTCTTACAAAAATGGTTTCTAGAATCTAACATTGGCCAATAAAATTACTATTTAGCTTGAATTACTTTCACAAAGGATCTCAAGGCAAAATGGTAAAGTGAGTTAACAAAGTAGACATTTAAAAAGTCAAATCTAATCGTAAACAAACACATACATCAGCAGTGTTGGAAATATAGCCAGCCCATAAGCTGGTTTCTTTTGGGTCTGGGCTGGTAACTATTGAAGATTTTTCTTTAATTTTGCATCATAATCAATGTAATCATATTTTTTGACAGGGAAGATTTCTCTTAAACATTGGCATTAGAATAACAAGGAATAAGATGAATCAAACAAGGACCTAGTCTGGTTGACAGGTAGTCAGTCATTGTTTGGTGCCTATAGTTCCTCTATTACTGGTTGGGAATATTGAGAAATTGCGTAAATTTAAAAGCATTGCCAATAACAACGACCATAAAAACATTAGCAAAATATCTCAGGGTAAAAAACTTTAGTTTTTTTATAAGATTTGGTTGATCCTGACAGCATGCTCGGTACCTTTGATGCAGATCTCACTGCCGCTGTACTTGTGGAGATATCCCAGCAACACCTCCTTCCAGTAGCTGCGGTATGTGATGAGGCCGAGGTCAGAGAGAGGTCGCTCCGGGGACCCGATCTTCTGCTCCTCCTTACTCAACAGGTAACCTGTAGCAGGCAGGAATACTGGTTATATCAAGCTCAACTCTAGGAGCATTTAGGCATTTTTGTTTCTGCGGATTAAATTCACCTCCTCTGCAAAATTCTAGAGAGCTTAATAATTGCCTTTTAAATAGGGTGAATACACAATGTTACAAATCTGCCTGTCAGCTAACTGATGAAAATATTTTGATGGAGCCTATTACAAGATCAACAAGCAGACAGAGTTGGCTACATCACTGTCCAAGAGGCAAAAGTGTGAAAAAAATTGGATTATTGGTAATTCACCTATTTATTATTTATTTTATTTGGAAGATGATGTTAAGATCCTTAGTTTCATTGTGCTTTAGCATTTAGGTTTTCAGGTTCAACCTTTGAAACAGTATTGAGACTTGAGGTTCCATTGAAAATGGACAGTGGTCATTTCTATATCCCCCGAAATCTTTGTCTACCATTAGGAAAGAAAGGAAATTTGGCAGTGTGACACTCAGTTGCAGGTTTGATATTTTGAGACATTTGTTCATAAACCTCACATACGAACTTAACCATATTCTTACTTGGTATGGAATAATCATTGGGGAAAAGTCATTACTGCAGTCAGCATGTTGAAACAAAACGCTTCACACAGAATATTAGTGAGAACCACATAGCACCTCTTGCTTTAAAAGAGCTGTAGCTAGTGAAATACTCACTGAAGTCTATCAACATCTTCCCATAGCCCTGCCTCATGTACTGCGGTAACGTCAATATACAGGACACATTATAATTTAAGAAAGAATTCTTCTCCTGAAAGGAAGATGTAAAGATCAAGTAAGCATGTGTGTACTTTGTTGAAAAGAGTCAAATAAGTGTCAAATAAGAATATAAATATTGGTACTTAGAATATCAATACAAATACAAATTTAGGAAAATTAGCTCTGCTTAGCTTAGCTATTAGTTATTTTTGTTTATAACATACTTTAGTAAGATTGATCTACATTTCACTATAACACTTGAAGAAGGCTTTTTAAAAAAATCATTCAATAATGGTAAATTTTAAAAATTATAATTCAATAATGGTAAATTTTAAAACTTATAATTCAATAATGGAAATATTTCAAAAAATAAAAACTAATTAAATAATGTTAATATTTTTAAACATAAAAACTAATTCAATAATGCTTATATTTTCAATCAGATGAACATGTCAATACTTGTCAAGCTCGTAGCAGAACAGATGTCGTAAAAGATAGTTAGTTTAAATTTTGTTATTTTTGAAATAAAGTATTCACTGAAAGTTTTATTATCATTACCTTTGAAAAATACCCGACTATGTGACAACCACACTGATCATTTTCTGTCATGACGTAGAAGAGAAAAGGTTCAACATCAAAGTACAGCGTTTTGTGATCTAAAAACAACTTTGCCAGCAAACATAAATTTTGACAGTACACCTGGGGAAAAAAAAGGAAAAATCATTCAGTCATTATTTTTCATGATCATGTAAATCAACTGTTTCCTGAAATAACATATTTTCCCAAAAACAAAGCTAAGCTGTCCTTTATCTCTTAATTTGATTGTCAAAACAAAGTTTTGGATGAATATGAAATTTGTTTAAAAAGATTTTTTTTTTTCAAATCTTTTTATTCATTTTGGTTTTTAAAAAGTTCCTCTGTATCTTAGTTCACTATTGTAGAAATTGGAAAACCGTATTGTTATTTTAGGTAAAATATAATATTTTGATTAACGTTTTCCTCTCAATAGGTATATTATATCTAAGATCAAGCCACTGAGTAAAACACCTTCACATCTCTGAAATATTACAACTCATCACAAAGGTGATAACAGCACTATAATTCTACAGGAAATTCATGTGATGTGTTTTGACAGACCTTGTTTTTCTTGCCGTCTACTTCAAAGACTGATATTGATCCTTTCCTGTAGATTTCATCACCGGGCGGATGTCTCCAGACACACTTGGCCTGCACACAGTGGAATAAGGTCACCTCTTGAGGAATGTGCAAGTACCATGATTAAATTTACTTATATAAAACCACAAAGGGAGACAAATTGGCACCGACACTTCAGAATTCATATCCAAAGCTACTAACATAGATTTGTCTAGTTTTATTAGGAGTATGGACATGTTTAAATAACAGAAATAGAAAATAGGGCTTGATTGCAACAGGTTCTTTTTTGAGACCAGACAATGATGCTGAACAAAAATGATGAAATATATCATGGTTCAACCCTACGCAAAATCTGTTGGACAATAAATAGTGTACTTTCTGGAAATTTGTCATGATGAATTGAAGATGCTGATTGAATATAATCAAAACTTTAATTGTTTGTTTTCCTCAAAATGGCTTCTTTTATCCCTGCTGATTTCTGAGTTCAAAATACATGGAAAGGATAACACTTATCACTATTCATAATTAGCAGAAAGCAACTAGGGCCTTTTGTTCCGTAACCTAATATCTAAATGTACTCTAACTGGCGCGGACACTGTTTCAGATGTTTGGTAAGGTTAAAAATAAATGATGGAAGGCATATTGGATATTAAAACACTAAACAAGAATATGTGAGACATACCAAGTGTCGACGGAGGATGGTTGCTGTCCTCATGTACTTGAGACAGAATTCACACAGGTATATTTTGGGAAGGCGAGCGTACTCGTCAGGGTAGGGTGAGGAGTACCACGTGGTGAGTTCCCACCGTCCGATCTCCAGCGTCTTGATGCGGTACTCCTGCTGTTCACTTCGCTGGTAATGCTGTGTCAACTCGTGCTCCTGCAACAACACAGGCTGTACTCCTTACACATTAATTAAACATCGTTTAAGTCCCCACGTAGCAAATTTTATTTCCATGAAAGTTTATAAATAAATAAATATGTCTTATGGGCTGAGGTGATCTTATCAGGACCTTGCTAAAAACAAATTATTTTTTGTAACGCTACATTACCATTATCAGGTTATCGAGTTCATCCATTTGGGGATATTTTCTTAGTAAGATTTTTTCTTTTCAATTGTTCTTAATTTGTTCATACTGGTGTGGTTGTCCTGACCTTTTAGTTTTTAAGATATGCTTATGCCAAAACATGGTATCAGATTTTCGTGAGAAGCAATTATACTTAATGGGCCAACAATTCTTTTAAGGGGTCAGCATCAAAATGAGCCTTATGTTTCACTACTACTACTATTGCAATGATCCCTGTATAATATTTGCTTAAAGGGAAATAACTCCTTTCCCAAAGTGAGAATGACAAACCCAGAAAACAAACACAAGTTGTAATCATTATTAAGTTTTTGTTTAATATTTCTTTTGACTTTTGTTTATGTTGATGGAGTATAAGTTGAGTATGTCTGTCCATGGTAAAGCACTTGAATGTTGTCATACTTGTGACAGTGTCCTCAACAGGTTATAAGTAATTAAAGGTCTAACCAATTACAACAAACGTACTGAGGGTTACCTCCCTTTGCACTGATTCACATGGATTGCTCTTCATTTGTTCATGTACAAGACTAAATGAATATCATAAATGTCATGCATTGTCAGATCAGTGCCATAAACTCACCATTTTTTCACTAGCTTTTGCCTGAGCTTCTTTGAATAATTTAAGATCGTACGGTGAAGCTAGACCGTTGAGAAGAGGTTGTCTGGTTGTGTTGTATTTCTCCCTGTGTTTGTGATGTTTTTCTTTTTCGTCCTCCACCAAACCAACATGCTTCTTCCGTAAACTCCTGATTCTTTCAAATTTGGCTTTTTGTTCATCTGTTTGTACCTGTAGGAGATTCATACAAATGAGTGTACCCTAAAAGGAATATCTAAAGAAATTGTGAATTTGAAAAAAAATAAAAAAATTCAGGTCCTAAATACATCTTTTTCTGAACAAAACAATAACACAATTTATGAAATTATGTTTGAGTTATGCATAAATTACAACATGGTACAACATGGCTTTTTCCATACCTGCCGCCTCAAATCTCTTCTGTCATTTAGAACTGCTACTATTTTCTTTCTTTCCTCGACATTCTTCTGCCTATCTTCAAACCGACGCTGTGAAAGAAATCAAAATGGACAATCCAAAATAAAATGCACGACGGTGGTTTGAGTCATAACAAGTGAAGTAACCAATGAAAATTTGTGATGACCGGCTGTAAAAAATTCCAGCGGAACACTGGGTATTGTGATGATAATCGTCTGGTAAGTTCTTTGGTAATACTTCCATGATATATTGTCTTTCCTAATAAAACTGGAATCAGGATATACAACACACAGAGTAGCTATTTACAAGGATCAAGAATTATAACATAAAAGAGGGTAGCTCAAATTGTATTTCATTCAATTCCCATTAGAACAAAATGGTTTACTTGAGTTTTGGTTAAGTACTTAATTCTGTATAGAACCTTTGGTTCAGCACATTTTCATGCAACAAAACAAAATCGCAACCACACATTTTTCTCTAGATAAAGTAAGCTAGTCTCTCATATTTTGCAAACAATAAAACGTGAATAAAAAACCAAACGGATACACACCCTACACTCATCAGCTGTTGTGTTGTGATAGAGCGGACAGGCGGTCAGTGTGCGGTGGGAGTTGTTCCGTCCACTCAGGTGACCTGCAACATCACAGTAGGTCCACAATCATGATAACTAATTCATTAACTAATTCACTCTAACAGAAAGCATTATAATTCTAAATCTTTGTTAAAGTTACTTTATTGTTAAAGTTACTGTAACAATTGGCAAAATTTGGCTTTTTATCTTATTTTAGAAAAATCATTTTTGAATGTTCATAAAAAATATTTCAAAGCAAAAATGGTAAACTAGGATCGAAAAAAAAGAAATATCAGATTCAAATTTTTTTTATGATAATATCAGATGTTAAAGAAAACCAGATTACATTGTTTTGATAACTTTAGTACACTTATCAAAACTTTATAAGTAAAATCTTGGGTTCTTTGTGAAATTATTTTGTTGCTGACTGAACTTGATCTAAACTCAATGCACACACCTTTAGAGTCACAGCCAGGCAGCGGACACCTAGAAGAGGTTTCATCATAGTTAGTTTGTGGAGTTGCCCTCTTCTCCGTGACGGCCCACAAGGGGAAGTCTGAGGGGATATCACAGTCTCTCTTGTTGTTAGCGTTACTCTGGTCATTGAGCACTTTCTTCCCGCGACCTTTCTTCTCAGGGTGACCTTTTCCAGACTGGTCTGGATCCGAGTCAGACCCCGATATCCTTGTCTCTCTCTTCCTCTTGAATGCTGGGCGTTGCACTACTGAAATAGATGACACTGTTAGCATGTGTATATCTCCAGGTCATATGTTCACTGTATACAATTGAAAGCCCTGTTCCTTTTATCATATTTTATGCAGAGATAAATCTAGGATTTATGCAGAAGGGGGGAACTCCCCCAGGTCAACTGGGAAAAGGGGGGAGTATTAACAATCTCAACTAGAAAAAGGGGGGAGTGTTCAATTCTTAATACTTAACTATAACTTACTTACTTCATTTCTTATAAAGACGCCGATCTCTTTTTGCCATTGTCGATGTCATGTTCATTAGCAACCTGCGAATCATCGTTTGTTTCAACTACAATTTCTTCCTCATTATTGTCAACTTGAATGCCACGCACTAAAAAGTCAGTAATTCTTCTCTTTTGCGCCATTGAAACTTTGAATTGACCGCAATTCGACACGACAGAATATTGACAAATCAAACCACATGGGTCGTCTGCTAACGTTCGGTAGTCGGAAGTCGGACAGAAACTAAACACCATGCATGCGCCCATGTTTAACATAATTTATTTCCGTGAGAAAACGAAGTAAAACGAATGACATCGGCAGAAACAATTTTGAAACAAGAAATATGATTGGGAAACGATGTAAAAGAACTTTCTTTCCATTGTCTGTTGCCGCTATCGTTACAATATTAATGACCGGATGTTTACAGTGAAACGTTATATCGATACGTGTTACGATTTTCAGTAAAGAGAATTTGAATTTTTAATATCATTTCATGTAAATTATATTTTTTTATTGCGCACATAATACACTAATTAGCGGGACATGTAATTATTTTGCGTGATCATCCCCCCTCAATTGTTTTAGAAGTGCGGGAACTAAATTTTAATTGCGTGTATCCCGCAATTGCGCGGCCTAGATTTATCTCTGTTTATGCCTGTATCAAAAGCTTAGGGTCAATGTGTTGAAAACTCATCAGAATGATTCCTACCTGTTGTCATCTATAGATCACTGCTTTTCTACAACATCCCAATTGAAATAGTATACTCGTTACATAATATAAGTTTAAACAAAATCTGTTCATTACTTCTATTTCTTGTTAGGAATTCTTGCAATATAAGAAAGAATACAAATAAAGAAATAAAAATTTTACCATACAAATATTACCCACTTATTTGATTCTGCACAAAGTTGGTATGAATATGAAGGTTCATTTTCAGAAGTCACAAACGTTAACCATATATCATCAATATTTCAAAAGATTATACATCTAATATGTTTAAGCATAAATGTAGAAATTCAAAAAGTGTAAGTGCAGAGAGATGAGAAATGAAACCTGTGGATCTGCGAGTGACCCGAACAGGCATGAGATCCTCATCGCTGTCTCCGTGAGTACCTGCCGACGCGTCGTCACTCTCTTCAGACATCGACTCCATGTGCGACCGCTGAAACATGCATGTCATATTGTATGGTATGGGTTCATTCAATCCTGAAGCATCAGGACAATTAACTCAAAAATTTAATCTGGAACTCCTTCAAACATCAACAATGTGCTCCTAGAAATGAATTGCATAGGGCTTTAACTTTTAAGTAATACTGAAGCCTACATTGAGAACAATAACTGATGACTAGGTATACGTGTGTTAACTTGTGCATGAGTTTTTATTCTTGTAAATGACCAGACAGCTTTTACATTGCTAAAAACACACAAAAATAGTTGATCTGTCTAAATTTTCACTGATGTGATGTCAATTCATTATGAAACAAAGAAATTTCTAAGAAGGGAAAAAATACATGCAAGTTGTTCATGAAACATAACATCTTATTTTCGGAGAAGAATGGATATTTCATCATTAGTATTAAGATAAGTACCCTAATCTTTTTAAAAGCTGTTTCTAAGATTGAATTTCAATGGTCAATGGTCTGATCAGTTAAGTTCACTCAAAGTTTTTAATCTTTTATCAATACTTGTTATGGATCTTAGAATTAAGTTGGGATTATTCTCCCAACTTTTGTTTACTAGTTATGATGCTTTTTCGTGGTGTGTTACCCGTTTACTTTGATTTGATAAAAATTGCCTTGAAACTTAAATGCCCAAGTTCATATATCAAAGAATTAATGGAATCATCAAGCACTAATTACTTTTTTATAATTCTTATTCTTTAATTGTAACGTATGTCACCAGACTAGAAAAAGAAATAAAGGAGACAGTCATTTTTTAACTATTTATAAGAAGACAGTCATACCATATCTAATGATATAGTATGAAATAATTAATAATATAATGATATAAACAGTGTTGTTCCTAGGTGATCAACAAAGGGGGTCATTTAGCCTATTCTGAGCCAAGGGCACCCTTTGCAAGGGTAGAGGTATCCTACTTCTCAAAACTTTAAGGGAATCCAACCATCAAGGGTGAGAAAATATCCCCAAGACCCCCTCAAGAAACAACACAGCGTTTCAGGTACAAAATTGAAAATGATATTTCCACAGAAAATGAAAAATGAGTGCACATTCAAATTCACTTGAAGTAATTTTTTGGCCACATAAAAATGCCACAAATCTCAACATTCTGGCATCTGATAAAACTTTTTAGATCCTAAATATTTGACTCGATAGAAAGCCAATTGTGAACAAGTTGAGTTTTAGTACAAAGACCTCATGTGCATGTTATTTCACATTGCCACCGATTTTCTGGTGAATTGATGAAATAATTTTTTGAGTTTTTTTGTTCAAATTAAAGGCCCTTTAGACATTGTATTTCGTATACAAATTTAGAGCTTCAACAAAGTTTCAAGGAGATGATATGTAAAGAAGTAGATAGACGTCTATTAAGTCAATAACCAGTGTGATTGTTTTGAATACCTTTTAACTTCATTAGAGATATATAGTGTTCTAAGTTGGAATACTGGTAGTCAAAAATAATAGATCGAGTATTGATCTAAACTTATCAATCATCATTGAAAGAAATTTAAGCGTTTTTCAAAACTAACATTTAAACCTGCTGTTTCAAATAAAGAAAGTAGGATTTATAGTTATTCGTAAGAGACACTTTCTATTTTACATAAATATATACAGTGTAGTTGCATTTTCATTTGTTGAAAGATAGGGAAGTTAAAAAATTAAACTGTTTGTTTCCTTTTTTATGAATAAGAATGTCTCACATGTCAGATTTGACATATGAACTGAACACCCAGATATTGAAATTGTGATTAGTGTCAAAAAGTATGAAAGCCGGCATCAAAATTTTTACACTCATTAGTGTTTGAAAATACATTTTGGAAATAATTTATCTGGAGTTCAGAATTAACAAACAAACATTCCAAGAAAATAATAATCAACAGGTATTGTGCCAAATGTTGGGTCCAAAAATATTTTCTCTGGTCATATTCGGAGTCAAATTTCAGCATACATCAAATAAACTAAGTGTGAAATTATAAGGTATGTGTATGTTAACTAATACAATTGTTTATAATGTTTTATTCACACATTTCAGTTGTGTTCCATAACTGTTGTCTTTTGTAAATGACTCGACCAGGAAATATTGTTTATGTTTATTTTGATTTAACAGGAGTGGCTAAATTGTCTGTCAAATTACACGATTCACGACTCTCTATACGATCTAAACAATACAATATAAGTAATAACATAACCTAATCTACAGCTATTAGACCTAACCGTTCGAATTCAACCAAATCTTTCTATTTTCCGTGTCAGTTAAAACTCCCTGGTCGCCATTCATTGATCAGAAAATATTTGCTGATGGCGCGTTATGCGATTGCGCCATCTTTTATGGCGATCTCTGAGTTTGATTTCATTAATTAAATGGCAATGGTTATATTTACCGTTCGACGAGGCATTTTTCTCACAAATTATCCTGTTTATAAACACTTATGGAAGATCTCAAAAGAAATATTTCAGGTCTTAGCCGCCGGTCGCGGTAAAATTTAAACTTCCGGTTGCTTTTAATCTACACTTCCGGTACAGTGGCGCCGTCTGGTGGAGATTGGTTTATATTTAGATTTACTTCCCTTCGCTTAATTTCAGATAGTCAATAATTCGCTTGTAATATTTTTAAAACGATGTTTTCAGTATATCCTTCTACGTATAAATTAAGAGTATCAATGGTTGTAAGACAATATTATTTTTAAAGATAAAACTTTTGAATATGATCCTTTCACCTGTAAAAATAAAAAAAAGCTATACCATTAAAAGTAAAATTACATTAGGCCTTCATATTATTTCTACCTGATTCATGATTCATAACTACAGCTGAAACATTTAATGAATCAATAAAACAATCCATGCATTCATTCACTATTTTTTTTTACTTTGTGGTCTACATAAGAAAGGAATGTAATTAAGTGGCATATGTACATAGATGACTAACGCTAAATCAATTACCTTTAGATATTAAATCAATAAAACTCGAGATTTTATAGATCGAGATAAAAATGCCACAAGCCTAAATTCTTACCTGCAGCCAATTCTTATCGGGTAATTTTTACAGCAACTTTCACTTTCAATAGATGTACATTTGAAACGCAAGTGTCACCAATAGCAACTTTGCTAGTTATTCGCACCTACACCCGTGTTGGTGATGACATTTGAATGCACTACATATTTATAACCTGCTCCCAACAGCGGAATAGATGCGAGTGTGAAATCAGTAGCGTCCACTGATCCCCGAGGGAGGCTCAAATGAGGGTCATATAGCACCCCGCCTAGAGCCAGTAGCTTCCTCGCGATTTCACCACTGATAACTCTCGTCTATACTGAACATGATCAATGCCATCGTTTAAGCATTATCAGTTTAATGCGAATTTTATTGGTAAACGAAGCAGTTAGCTTGTATCAAAACATCATTTGCATTGTTTCTCAGTTCAAATACAAAACTATTCGACCATTTATAATAGTTATACTGTAAACCCTTTAGCAGTAAAATAAAAAGGTACGTTTTATGATTTTCATCTAAGACTATCATCAAATTTGTTGATTTTGTTGATTTCAAGTAAAAATAAATGTTTGCCTTTTATATGATATATTTATCCTCTTCTGAAAAACACAGTGAATAAAGATTGACTATAAATCTGACAATGAACTCTATTGAATGAATGATATAAGTTTGATTATTATATATATATATCAAGATAATCTATGAAATATTCATATGAATGGAGACATACATTTTATCTGAAAAAAAGCAAAACGCATAGGTACACAATATACCTAGTTGAAGCCTTTGATGCAACATATTTTCAGACGCTTCAAAGACGATCAATAAATGATAGAAATTTCCGATATACAAATAGTACCACGATTTTATTGTAAACGAGTGTTGGGCAAATGTTTAATTTTATATTTAGAGATACACTGAAAATTCCCCCATCTTTGTTTTTACTTTTCAATTTAAAGATTGTTTGGATATTACGAAATAGACGACAAGAGTTACCTCCCTTTGACTATATAATGCTCACATGACGATTGCATTGACAACACTTGTATATCTATAGTCGTTTAGTTCAATACAAATACATTTCCAACATTTAAATTCGGGTATTGTATATTTTTATAAAAAATACTTTAATAAACTGATGAAATATTCTTGTTGGTATCTGTGATTTGTGATTAATGTTCGTGTTGATTGATGGATCCCATCTATTACAGGTTACGTGGTAGATTAATGAAGTGTTGTGTGTGATGGAGACGTTATCAGTGAGTGACCGGACCACTTCATCTGACAGACTGACAGCTGACCACTGAGGAGAAAGCTTCGTCATAGGAACATCGAGCTATTCATAGTAACAGCTGTCATTATTCACTCCGTCACAATATTCTGATAAAGTTAAAAATATTGTTTATTTGAAGTTTTCTCATTTTTTGCAATGGTATTTCACAACGATCAGTGACAGAATGTCCTATAGAAGATCACCTCGTATCATAGCAGAGTCATGTAAACATACTGTAAATTATAAGTTTAGAGTATTTGAATTATGTTGTAGTTTCCTTATTTCCCATGTAATTAAAGGACACATTGATCAATATTTAACAAAACAGACTAATTACTAAATTAAGCTTACAAGATATTCATAGCGGCGACGAAATCTTGACTAAGGGCGAATATGATCCGTAAGAATATTTGTTTATGGTTTAAATATTTATTTCTATGAAGTTACAGAAGATGGATCGGCAAGCAAGTCGGTGACTTATATCAATTTCTCGCCATGTCAAAAGCAAAATCCATGCGACGTGCATGTCGTCAAGTAATATTCAAACAAGCTTATAAACATACATCAATCACATAGAATCTGTTAGTTAGGACAAGAAATTTCTTAGAAGTTAACATACATACTAAATAATGTTTGGTTTTGAAAAGGTGTAGAAATGTAGCCTATAAAAAAATTTATACTTTCAAAAGCGAATGAGCGTTTGTTTGTGAATATCAATACCAACTAGCTGAATATAGTAGAGAAAGGATGAACAATGTTTATATGTATCCTATCATTTTAAGTGCTGAAAACTGATCATTACAAGGACTTGTTACCAATTCTTCTTCGATAAATGTTAAAAAGAAGAATTATGATATCACTATAAGCCACAGTCCTGCAATTATTCTATATCATATTCTAACATTATTGTCCGAAGTATCCAATCCTACAATCCAGTTTGACTTTGAATCAAATTTAGAGCTTTTGTAATTCCGTTATATGCCTCTGATTTCCAAACACAGTATGTTTAGCTCCTAATTATATTATATCGTATCGTATCGTATCGTATCGTATCGTATCGTATCGAATTAACTTCTTCTCCTCTGATACTCAACAGCATCCAGTGTACATCAACCTTTTTAACTTCATATACTCATAAACTACAGCAATGTTTATATTCTCCTTGTTATTCAACCAATTTATCACGTGCTTGATTAACGGTGTTATAGTATATACACTGGAACTTTGCACTTACTGCATTTAAGAAGTTGTCTATCCATACAACTTTAAAAGTAATTACTTTCACGGCAACCTATGTTACCAGTGGAGCACCTTAATCCATCTGTGGAGGTTATAGAGAAATAGAAATACGAGTGAACAGTTCATTGTCAACATTTATATGTCACTGTTAATAATAACTCACAAATCAATTCATTTATCTGGATGGATCGATGCAGAAATAAATGTGAAACAGTTGATAAAATGATATAAAAGGACTTGTTTAACAGTTGCTGTGGAGTTGAGCCGGGTTACTTGGGGGATTCTTTCAATGAATATTTTCATGTTTTGTTTATAATTGGTGAATTGTTTGATTCACGTGAGTTTGTTTTGGGACCTATTTTTAAAACTTTTTATAATTTTGAAACTCCATCAATACAAGTCATTAAAAAAACCAATTCATTTCATAACAATGTTAAATCAATATGATTTTAATCTATTTCATGGGTCAAGATTCTGCCAGATAATTCACTCCCGTCTTCGGCTTGGCTGCAGTGACTTAAACGGTGATAAATTCACCAGATTTATATCCGATAAAAAGGTTATAATCTACCATCTATCTTTTACGGCAACTCTGGCTCTACTGATCAACATAATAACAAACTTTTAAAATCCGTCCATAATTTCATAGTTTCCTCTAAAAGATTTTCAGATTTGTCTTAACCAACTTACATTACCTTCTTCAATTGCCTTGCGAAATTTTAAAAGAATTTATCTTTAAATCATAGTATGTAAGCCTGCAAATGTACATGCATATCTGATCTGTTCTTCAATGTTTTGTGAACGTCATCATTTCATGAAAGTTTATATTTGTATATTGTCGGGAGAGGCATTCATATAAGCAAAGATTTTGCTTGTTTGCCAATCCCATCAGTTTTTCTCTGAATAAATATGTTTACACCAAATCAATATGATTCACAAGTACATGTATATACATATTTAATAGGCAGGCAATGATATTATCAAATTGGATATGAGCAATAAGCAACAGTTGGCAGATATGGTAAATCAGAAAACATTATGGCATATGTTCTTTCTTGTATTCATTTTGATATTTCTTTCCAGATATCTTGAACGAATATACATTCGTATAATGTTTTGGGAAATATAATAATGTTTTAATCAACCTCAATTTCAAATACTTCCACAATCTATTAACCACAAACTTTTAATGATGATCTTATTTTCTGAACCTTGAAATGTGTGTGTCCACATGACACTGATTAAGCATTTATTATTGAGTTTTGTATCATAATTTTATCTTGTGTCAAAAAGGAAAAATAAAAGAGATTGTCATTTTTATCGATTGATAAAACCTATAGCAGTAATTAACGTTACGGCAAATATTCCCATGTCAGTTTTAATGTCTAATTTCCGTCGTGTCCCAAGACAATTAAGAGCAAGGTTTGTTTTACTGATGCAATATTTGCATATACTATGTACTCAACAAGTAGAGGAACAATAGCATTACAATGTATAACAATACCTATATAGCTAGCCTATGTAAATATTAGCCTCGAGATCCCCTGTAGACAATACAGGCAGCGAGACGGCTAACAAATACGCTGCAACACTCGGGACACTTACTGTCAACGATTTCCGGGTTGTTGTACATTTCAGGTAAACATTGACTTACGATACTTGACCCTGATCTCAATCACTTCCGCCTTTTCTTACAATGGACCCTGAGGGAGGTTGAAGCAGGGCCTTCCTTTACCCCCCTCCCCCTACCATAGACTCTGTATTGAAGGGAATGGTGGGGTATGGTTTTTCATTCAAGATATGAATATTGATATTCTGTCCACTATTCATAATTTATTCAAAAGAATTTTTTAAATTGTGATTGATTTACAACCTGTAAAATTCAAATGAAATTCACTTGGTGGGTGGGGATGGGTGGGGATATATTTGTCACCCTATATCAGACTCTAGATCTAAGGGGAAGGGGAAGAGGAAAAGGTCCCCTGGGGTAAGGGGCTGTCATACTTATAGAAATAGATCATTTACACTCGAGAGATACCTATCCTGTGTACTTGCACGTGCTGAAATTGATTACAGATAATTAAAGTGATGATTCACATCTGCATACACAGCTGGCGGTCTTGATCCAATAAACACGTGTTTGCTTAGTCCCTGTTAACGAAAACGTATAATGATATGTCTCATGAAAAAAGGGAATTAACGTAATGGTGTTTTTTAAATGAACCAAGAAGTTGTAAAACAAAGATTTCAAGTATCTCATTTCAGACACAAATCACCATTTATCATTGTAGCATTTCCTTAGATGCAACATCTAAGTTTTTATGTTCTTTGTAATAAATACCAACTTGAACTCATATGGATATCATTTAAACATATTTTGTTTTAAAATAGAAAAAAGGGATTGACAAACAAGCTCAATCTGTTTTAAAATAGAAAAAAGGGATTGACAAACAA
The DNA here is from genome assembly GCA_921293015.1 of Phorcus lineatus. Lineage (NCBI taxonomy): Eukaryota > Metazoa > Mollusca > Gastropoda > Trochida > Trochidae > Phorcus > Phorcus lineatus. The sequence continues at coordinate 48,050,236 of OV121088.1, forward strand.
GCTCAATCTGCTTTAAAATAGAAAAAAGGGATTGACAAACAAGCTCAATCTGCTTTAAAATAGAAAAAAGGGATTGACAAACAAGCTCAATCTGCTTTAAAATAGAAAAAAGGGATTGACAAACAAGCTCAATCTGCTTTAAAATAGAAAAAAGGGATTGACAAACAAGCTCAATCTGCTTTAAAATAGAAAAAAGGGATTGACAAACAAGCTCAATCTGCTTTAAAATAGAAAAAAAGGATTGACAAACAAGCTCAATCTGCTTTAAAATAGAAAAAAGGGATTGACAAACAAGCTCAATCTGCTTATGTTATTGCATCTCCCGAACACAAACAAAATTTTATCTGCAACAGGTGAATAAAACAATCATGTTAATATCGGTATCACACGTTTGCTCACTGATTATATAATGTTATATGAGTGTTGAACTATGTATAAGTTGGATCAAATATTTAGTCAAATTAAAAAAATATTATGAAATGAGGATAATTTTTATAAGTTTCAGAGTCAACTTCAGGATAAGGGTTATCTATATAAGCCATTTCATAAAACATGAAAGATCTGGTTGATATAATGAAAGATCTATGATATAAAACTGAAAAAAAAGGTCTGTGAAATGTAGACTTATTGTCTAGTTGAGTGAGAAACCTGGACTCCTCTATGTCTGTGAAAGGTCATGAGAGGTCAATATTTACACAAAGGTCAAATGTCAATAACGCGATAATCCGAGATTTTATTGTTCAACGTGGAAAGTGATTGTTTTAATCTTTTACTATTATTGCTTTTAATGAGATAATCCCCAGTAATTAAACTGGATCGAGTAAACCGAAAAAGCGAGATTAAGAAAAATATATTTTATAGACCGTTCCCACGACTTTCAAAATTACTGTTTTAACAAAGTTTTAATTGTTTTGAAATTGTCATTGAAAGTGAAAAATACATATATAGTTGTCAACAAGAAGAAAATACTACTGAATATATGTGGAATAAATCAACCAAAAGATATTGTAATAATTACCATTTAGTAAACATATCATAATCTACAATACAACCAAAGCATATTGTAATAATTACCATTTAATAAATAGACATAATCTACAATACAATTTGGCGACTTTAGAACAGTATAAGGATGATATAGTTTTGTGTGAAATTATCCATAGAATTAAGTTCAAAGATTCTCTGCAATGCCATTCTCCCCCACATAGAGCAAGCACCTGTTGTATATCATTATGCAATGTTTACTTGAAATTGCATCTTCAAAACGAATGCAACTGTAGACAGCAAGAAGCGAACAAACAGACGCTAATACTTTGATGAACTAATTATAATAGAAAGGAATCATTTGTACAAGTATCTCTTTGTACTAGCACTACTAAATTGGATGTGATGATTGTAACGCGATTTGTGAAATAACTTTATTAATTTAAAGCAAATAATCTCCCAGGGTTCTAGGGCCTCCAGGTGCGATGATTTGATACATTAAAAATAAATAAACCCTGGGACATCCTGTTGAAGATGTACACATTTCTTGTGCTAATTCCCTTACACAAATATCAATTCAGTTTGACTATAGATAGATACTAACTCTGTATCTCGCAGCAAGATTATAGTGCAATTTTGAGAAATAATATTTACCTTTAATTCAGTGTTATATATTTGAAAGAGGAGAACGTTTCTCTATTTACTCAAGTGATCATTATGACACAAGAGCCCGGATATTGAACAGCCTGATTCAATTAATCATGAACATCATGCCCTACTTGTATGTCGTAATCAATTTGTTTAAGGACAATATTGATGAACGTGTGTCTAAGTCTGATTACCTTATTGTTGTATGGATGAATCCCACCCATTGTAGATCTGTGTGTCTTCGAGGTGTTTTGAGTCACCAGATGTACATGTTCTTTTAAATACTTTGTATATTCTTGTTTTGTTGTGACCGTTGTAACAGGCACAATGTCAGACATTATCTCCAGTGACCTGCTTATTGCTTTGAATAAATTATATCCGGTTTCATCAAATGGCATTTGAAGTTTACAGAAATATAATTAAACATCAAAACACGTTTTCCGGGCACTTCCATACTGATATCTAGAATAAGGTATATGGAAGGCTCTCATGAATGATTGTTTCACAGAATAAATAGTTGAAACTCAATAACTGAAGCACAATTTTTTGCCAGACATGAAAAAATAAATATTTTTTTAAAACGTGCTAATTCCCCTTTAAACTAGTTAATGTATCACTTATATAGACAAGGTATTCAAAGCTAAGACCATTTCCATAAATGCAATCTTTCACCATACGCAATGCATGATACCATTATCATACAGTTTACATCAATCTAAAAGAGACATGAAAACATGTTTTGCATTAATTGGTAAGAAATCATGGTGAAAGAAGATGTTGAAATCCATATCATTAATCTATGTTTTAGACGGAACATGTTTACATCATTCGTCTACTTTGCCTTTAATGTCATGTACCAAGTACAAACGTTTCAATAACTTACATACAGATGTTTTAATCAGTATCCGTCGACTTACCATTCACAAGTCCCCTTCATTAACTTGACATAACATCAAAATCAATTGTCACAAAATCAATATCTTCATTTGAAAACGATAACATGAAGCCGTAGACAGACCTAACACGTCCCAACGGATGCACTCTCTGTTCTTACAGTTTCTTAAAGTGGTATAGATTCTTCATAAAGTCTTATTTGCAAATACTTTATTTACCGTAAATACACATTTCAAAAAAAAAAAAATTACGGTTCTAAAACGAATGTGAACACATTTATCGTTAAAATTAAGGAAGTGAAAGATCTTTTGGAGGTTTGAAAATGAAGAAAAAGTGCCCAATGGGCAAGCGTCACGATCCATGTTAATGAGTTACTTTTCGCATATAATTTGTTGATGAAATCACCAGTTACAGTTCGATTATTCTCTTTTCGTACCACACACAATCGTGTTCTCGCTACGTTATTCCATATGGTTATCTTGTTTTCTAAGGGACTATTTTTTAAAAGACCTGAGTCTATCACATACTTTCTTTAAATGTAAAACGGTATTCTTAGTGTTTATCTCTTAAACTTGCTATTTCAAGGCCATATTAATAGAGGCATACTTATTTCTTTGCTGAGAGATTTTAGAAAAAACAAAACATTTAAGTCGTTTCATTGCCATGCTCATTGTATGTAAAACGTATTTACCAAAACAAATGTATTTCATGCCAGGGTTTGACATGTCATGATAATGTGTAGTGATAAAACCATGTTGAAGGTGACATATAGAGTAGATGTACAGGAGAAAGAGATGTTTACAAACGTGCTGATAGATCCAGCAACCATTTAGCTTCTTGTTCCCAGTGATTGTAGCCTTCACCGCGCCACTCGCATTGTAGCCAAACATACAGTATCAAGTTCAAGTTCTTTATTCACTAAAACCACTCACAGTGGTACATAGTACATTTTTACACAATCATTAATACATTTTTCTCAACGAGGCAACATCATATTTTTGAAAGTTGTTCAGAGATACATCTAATGAATTTACTTAGTTTGTCAACAATTGTATAACAAAAAATTAGTGTTCTGGTTACTTCATAAGTACATGTGTACATGTTTAAGTCAAAATTACAAGACTGCATTTTTATTTTACACCAACTGCATCTTAATTAACATAACTTTTAAAATCAATCTTCGAAGGAAAGAGTAATGCGACTCTGTTTTGCTTGTTTTGCTTGCTATAGTTTGAGGAATCGAGTAAAAGACATTGTTGTTTCCGCACTGTTACTGCAATGTATTTCTTGTCCCGCTGTTAGGAGAAAGACGATGTTGCACTTAGCGAAAGAGAGAGGAACACCCCATGAAAGTTATGAGATGGAATGAGAAGAAGTCGTCAATGCTTTATTCGCCTTTCACTACATTGAGTCAGCTTTAACACATATTTCAATCTCATTTAGAATACCAACACGAAACATGTTGGCCAATTTGATATGCCTTTCGGAAAATCTAAATATATGCTGAATAACATTTCAAGAAAACAAGCATTTTTACCCGAAAACATTTAGTAAAAATCGCTCTATCTTATGAACAATTATTTGTTGACGTTTTAAAAAAAACAGAAATCTTTTTGAAACAACGAATACACGTAGACAGAATTTGTTGTAAGTATTGTTACGAAGAGACTATTCCCTTCTGTATTGCATAGATACGTTGCTTCGTGGAGATACTAACACTGTCGTCCCTTTCTTGATAGCCATGTTTGCATATCTCAACCAAAACGATACATTCCTTGCGATATAGAAGTGGCTCTTGTTTTCTTTATCATCAACATGAATGTTGTCAGGATTTGTATAAGGTTATAAACATAATTCAGTTTACATCTTTTAAAACAGAGAAAATAAATGGATATAAGGATACAATGACATATATATCTTTATGTCATTAGATTATCTATAATCCATATCACTTGATTTGTGAATCTGTTCTCTATGCTCAATCGGAGCCATGTACAATTTAGATATTCCAAAGAACAATTTAGATATACAAATACGTCTCAGACTTGACGTACACCTCTGCTGCTAACAATTCAGTGCTGGATAAGAAAAAAAGATATACAGTGAATGTACTATAGATTTTGAATAAGAAACACTTAACACTTTGCAAAACTCTGAAAGGCGGTTTTGAGATTTTGTTACAAGACTATATATATACTGGAAACATAACTGTTCACATAGCTCTTCGCTGATAAAGGCCGCATTGTTGTATTACTTTTCACTTGCGATTTCTAAACAAGTTATAAAATATAAATGTGAATAATTTCAGCTAAAAATGGCCTCGGTTTTTTTAAATGCGATCATAAAATGTTCACGTTAATCCATTTTCTCGTTAATGATAAATCTGTGTATTAAGTAGTTTAGTTTATTAGTTTATTCATGGTTTATGTCGGTTTATCTTCGGCATTTTTATGACCTGTGATTGACAAAATGATTGAACTTAACGCATTAGTTTGATTGCGAGTGCTTTTCTTACAGGCTTTTTAAATAGCTTACTGAAATAAAACTCAATATTCACTGCTACAAACACAGACCTAATGTTGCATGCACTAGCGTCAATCTGACATTAACGCAAGTTGTAGATAACATATTTTATATATTAAAATTTGAAAGAGTAAGTTGAAGGGCAATGAACTGTATGGTAGAAGGCGCCTCGATTGTCTTGTAGCCGATGTTGCTTTGAGTACGCCGGACTCCTTTGTCTAGTAGCCGATGTTGCACTGAGTACGCTGGACTCCTTTGTCTATTAGCCGATGTTGCATTGAGTACGCCGGACATGTTCTATAAATAAGTCAAATGGCTTGTTCGCCAATGCAAGTCTCATCACAAAATATTTATTATGTTTTAACCACACTAGACACGTTCTTAACCAACCAGTATTCATACAATTGATACAAGTTATTCTTCATTAGTTTTTAATAAGTGAAATTTAGAAATCATTGTGATTAATGACGATAAATGTTAAACGTGTTTTAAGAATATCAAAAGATAAATGTCAATAGCGTATTTTGTTTAGTATATTTTAATCAGTAAAATAATTAGTATTCTTTTATCTATTTGGTTTTACTGTCAAAGAAAATCATCAATAACTTGTTGTCATTTGCATACAGACGGTAGGAGACGATATCAGGAGATTAAACACAGAAGTGATGGTGTTGTTGGTGAGGGTGTGAGAAAGTGTTTCTCGATGAGACTACTGTCTCCACACAGGGGGATGGTAGGACGTCACTCCTTTATGTCATCAATATGACAGGTGAAAAGCAAGCATGTCTGCCTCATGTCTGCCTCATAATCTATAGAGAATTGTGTTTCCCTTTTCTTTAAAATCCAAATATATCAGTCAACTGTTACTTCCAAGATTTAAACAAAATGACATTGGATTGTTAATTAACAATACCGTGAATGCTTACCAGTTTACTTCCAGACAGACAATTAGCAACTTCAGTTATATGAATTACTGGTACAGGGTTTCAAGTCTTAAGTTTTTCAGAGGCTGGCCATGGAGAAAAACATGATATGTATAACCCAGTCTCATTCCTAATGTCCCTAAAGACACTTTGTTATGGTGTTGTATTGTGTTGTTAAGTTTATCAATGGAACATGTCATACTTATTTAAACAATGTTCTTCTTCTTAGAATTGTTCTATGATTTCAACGTTTGAGTGAATAAATGAGTGAATTTATGTATTTCTTCCAATGGCAATTATAGATTACAAATATAAATCCTTGATTAGTTACATATATGTGCATGTAGAGGGTATATACAAAGCATCCAATGCATTACAGCCCACAATACAATATTTACATAAAGGACAGTTCAGAAACAGTTTTTCAGAGAGCTTTTCATGACAATCAATCAATCAATCAATAGTTTATTTCCGTCTCACTTGTGTACATGTTTATATTTATATTCAAAACAGTATAAAATTATAGATCATTTTAAAATGTACACAACCTATCGCCCAGCGATTTATGAGAGACGATATAAAACATGTATATGTAAATTCATTAAAAATATAGTAAATAGACATAAAATATATACAAAACATCTAAAATGCAGATAAATGATAGAAAGTTAGCTATATAAGAGCTCTCTCCGTTTTGTTAAAATAGAATGACAGGTGCTGGCAGTATAAGGTAAAGTATCTGGCGTGCTTAAAATACGTATAAACTTATCACAGTCTGACATGTATGCCTTAGACAATGAATGACCAACAAATATTTGATGACCTTGTGGTAAATAAAGTAAGATATATGGCAAAATAAAGACACTTTCTTTTAAAAATTATTTCAGTAACCTGGAGAAGATGGTTAAAATGTATGCTTACAGTATATGGGCTTCAATAAACTTGATAATATCTTTGCAGTACTACATTTATACGAAAAGTTGAAATTCTGATTTTTTTGGTTTAAACATATTGTTATTCAGAAAGCGAATCTGGTTTGGTAAACAAGCACAACTTCGCTTATATTAATACCGCGCTAATACAAAAATGAGAAATATAGTACACAAGAACTAGACAAGAAACAAAAACGGAGCACCGTAAACAAATAAATAAATCCATTGTTTTTCCGGAACAATGCATTAGCTAATTCAGATACTTGTTGATTAAGGACAGACAGACTGACAGACAGATTTTTATTTACGTCTCACCATGTATACATATAAAACTCGTACATATTTATATATACATTAATGGTAAAAGTATATATGCCACTCTTATATGGAGTTATGAGAGACGAGACAGCATAAAATTGACATTATAAAATAATGTAATTAACACGATAAGAATTAACATACATGAGCTGAATAATAAGGTAAAAAGCATAACATATACATTATCTATACAAGAGTTTTTAAAAAGATTTTAATTCAAGAGTTAATGTTATTCATGCATAACCACTATCTATGAAGCTATGATTGCAATCAGATATGTGTCACTACCATAAAGTTGTATATATATATATATATTTTCTCATACATGTATGTAATTGCTTCGGAGCGGCCTTAAAATAAGCACCTAGGAGCTTGTTGGCCAATCCATTCATGATTTGTACATTTTCATGAATAAATATGTTTAAATCATTTTAATTCAAGGTATCGCAGACTCTAGTAGAGTAGACTCCTGGCGCGTTCGGTCCAGCCTACCGTCGAGATGTGTGATGATTTACCCTGATAATCTTATTATTTAGCACGTTTATCATAATATTATTGATACAGGCGATTAATTAGATCCCTACATCAGACACACCGACTGGCAGCTTAAATTAAACCGTTAGATATCTTCATTGTTTACCAACTACATTACCTTTAAAAATGAAGATGAAATTCTATGTTTTAAGTCAATTACCAATTTCTAATTATATACTTCATGTAAAATTCATTGTGCATACATTTCTGTATCAGATACATTTTCCGTAATCTAAAATGTTTAAAGGGTTACTGAATATGTATATTTTATTAATGCAAAAAGGCAAATAAGAAACTTTATCTATTTCATAAGTAAAATTATTTGTCATTTACTTATTTTCCATTAAACAAACTGTTTTAAGGGTTACAGAAAGGTTTAGCTTATTAATGCAAGAGAGTCCTGTTCAAAAGAGCAACTTAATCCATTGTATATGAAAACTTTTTGTATATTATAGATAAGTTTTTATGATTGTAGATTGAAATATATTAAATCTGTATTGACAGATGTGCTTTATAGCTGTAATGAACGCCACTTCATGACGCCGAAAGTTGGAAAAACAATGTATACTGACGTGTAACAAGACTAATGTTACATATGAAAATATGGTTTAAACATATTATATTTCGTCAAAACTGAAACGGGATTGGCAAACAAGCAAATACATGCTTATATAATGAATGAATGAAAACATCGGGGAAATGAAGGCCAAAATAAAAAGGATCCGTTGAGGCCTCTTTCTCAGTTATCTTTTATCTAATGAATGGCTCTCAATAACAGCATAAAGTATGACTGCTCCTGAAATTGTCCATATAAAAAAAATTGGTACGGGTGTATAGTTATTTGAATCGAAAAAAATATGTGAGAAAAACTGCGGATTACAAGAGCTTTTCGTTTACAATTGAATTATTTCAGCAAGACGATTATCAAAAGATGTTGGTATTATCTGTAAAAACTTTGAGTCACTTGGTGAAATTAAGAATAGAAATAATCTCTAAATTAGAACGAGAAACATCCTGTCCTTTTTGTAATGGGGATTATTTGCACGGACTTAATCACAAACAGAGGCGAGGGAGATTTAGATTTAAATTACCAATCTTCCAAAAATCTTTTAATGTTTTTGTCTTTCTAGGTAATGCTGTCCACACAAACGCCCAGTTTTAACACGAAGGATGAGCTCGGGGATACTGAGATGAAGCTAGGGTGTAGGTGGGACCGACACAGGATGTGGAAGACTCACAGTGTAATTAACAGGTGATATAATTACAGTGTAGCGGACCGCTGCTTGGAAGTTGAGCAAACAAATTAACGCTAAATGAACATTCTGAAATATGACACTTCATGTTAAATCAGTCTTACAAAAGAATGTTCATGTCACTGTTCATTTCATGAAAATATTTCAGAATGTGATAAAGGGTGAAGTATCGAAGGATTAATGTATTCATTTATATAATAATGCTTTACATATTACATATATTGTAACTTATATCATCATATTTCAATTGATTCACATTGTTCAGTCTTCATATGTTTACATATACTTATAAGATAATGTTTGATGGTTTCAACTAGTAAGATACAGACAAATACTCTGAACACTAACTAATCGATTATTTGCTAACTGAACACAGCCACGCCTTACTAGCTCTCGCTCTTCACTCTACATATAAAATGATTATATATGACATGGTTATAATATTTAACTAGTATTGATGTTGTCAGCCTTTGTTGGGTTTTTTCTTTTTCTTTTTTGGCAGATTTCGTATTGACATACTCATAACATCTTCTGATACCGTTGCTGTTTTCAAAAAGTACTTGACAATGCACAATTTTCTTGTATGCAATTTTTCTACTGTATATTCATCATGCCATGTTTCTATGTTTTGTATTCCGGAGCGGTATTGATATAAGCATTTGCTTATTTACCAATCCGGTTCCTTCTTTTGGGAAATAAATATGTTTAAAACATATAAAATGATTAGTATTTATCATTTGTTGTAATTGAAACCTAATTTCTAAAAAGATTTATAACAGCCTATCCTTGATTCTGTTCATGTTGTGTTTCTGCTGTCACAAGTATACGACCATGCAAATAATAATCGCTTGTATAAATCCCGGTGCCTTACAGAGGTAACATTTATATAAGAGTGCCGTACAAAGGGACAGATGCAGTATACATGTGCAACACTAACCATGACGTGGCTTGGCAATTTACAAAAAGCATTCAAGATTTACAAAGTTATTATAGTACGATGATAACGTATTTAATAAGGTATATCAATTTCAGCTAAGCACGGCATATGCTTAAAGTAAGTAAGGTAAAATTCTGCAAGATTCTTTTTAAAGTTACCCTTGCTCTGATAATTTTAACTAATATTGGATAGTAAAATATAACATATAAATGAAATCAAGAGTTCAACATCTAAATCAAATCTTCTGTTGAAGTACTTTTAGTGTAAACAGTAAACAATAACAAGGGTCCTAGAGTGTTTCCCTGCTGCGCCCCGGGCTTGATGTTCATCTTCCCGAAGGGTGTTTACCTTGACTTCAAGACGGGGTTACAGAACTGTTACATATCCTAACATATGGAGGGGTCAAGACTACCAATATTTGTTCTGGTCAGGCTAGTAAGTAAAATAAAACTTACAAACAGAAGACATGGCCTCTGATCTTATCATGTTATTGTTTATAAACCGCAGCCTCTGACTGGTTCTGTGTTTTTGTTTAATACGAGGTAGTAGTTCAATATTTAGGTAAATGGTATTAGGATGTTTTTCTTATTTGGACATCATAGATTTATTTCCGTAAAAGGCGAATTATCAGATGTCAAGAGTCTTGGTTTGATAAGACAATGTGTCACCCAACGTTTATAGATAGCTTTATGTCAGTTAGTCTAATTATTCATAGTTTTGATGCCTTATTTTAAGAATTCCTTTTATGAAAATCTATTTTGGGATCAAGTGAAACTTTATCAGTAAAATACCATAGAGTGTCCTAGATTTGAACATTTGTATTAGTTAGATGTTTGATTCGAGCTGAACTTAGCTACGTGTGTTAGTTTTTACATAAATGCGATATACTCTTTTGTGTAAGGCTTGTTCACCAATCATTATTTCATTTAATGAAATAAAATATGTGAAAACCATATACCTTTTCTGAATCCACATTTTGTATATTTCTGTTACACACAAGATCTATACTCTTAATGTGAAATGGAAACTTTAACATTCAGACCTCTAGTCGCCGGTGAAAGAGTATCATTAATTTTAACTGATTGTCAATCCACTTCTTCTTAACAAGTGAGTAGTCATTGAATCAGATACTTACCATATTAACATAGGAAGACGAATAAAATGTTATGCATAAAAATATGTTTCTTATGGCTGCAAAAATCTCTGAATATGTTTATTTCACAGCCTCGATATGTGTAATAATATATATAAACTTACAATCAGATTCGTAATCTCGATTTCCATTTTCCGACCGCATTTATCACCTCCAACCTTTTTTTTATATTTTTAGTTTTTTTTCATGTTTATTGAATGATACATCTGTTAGTAGTTAACCTAGTTCTAGATTATATTCTCCGATTAAGTTCCGATTATCAATCTTCTCTAATGAAGACCGCTTCATCGAGAGAGTAGACTCTAATTAGCCGCTGTGTGATATTCTCTTAGAAACAATAGGATTACGGGATTATGTTAATCTCTTTTAATCGATGTACATTATGGTTGCAATAGTCCCCGGGATGCTTTTAATTAGTATCGTTTCTTCTATGCTAAGCCTTTTATAGGAATATAAACTTTCAAACAGAGGTTTTTTAATTAAAGAAAGTAGTAAAATAAAAGAAATAACGACCTTGTCGAAACAATTCAAACTGACACGTTTCCTGTAATCGGTATCCATGCAACAGTGTAGGTGTCGAGGTCAAGGAGTTGTTTTTTTTAAACTTTTATTATATTTTTGAAGAGTGCCATGCTTATAAATAAAACTTTAATCTTCCTCTTACAAGTTAAAAATGTATTTAGACCTCACGTAAAACAATATCACATAAACGATATAATGATAAGTATCATCCAATTTTATACGCTATCATTCAAGATATTCACAAGTGTCACGATGGTTAAACATATGATAAATACACCGAATATATCAGATATGATCATCCATAATATTTGGTCTTAATTACTATTAGTATTGCTGCAATTTGATAAAGAGCCTCTGTAAGATGATGATAAACAGGGCTTTGTAGCATGATATGACATACATCTTCACAGCTAACGGTGCATTCGTTTGTCTTTATTCAAATAACACATGGCAAGATATGTTTTATTACCTAATACAATAGCCATTTGTTCACAATGGCAATCTTAGTTTATAAACTTAAACTAACAGGTATGATATAGAAACGATAATCCCTTCATCTGGTAAAAAGATTAACGCATGTTCATGTCATAGTTTTATGATTTTATCAAGATAACAAATCCGTATGAGCAGCTGGAATTGACAGTTCCTTTATGACCAGGCCTACATTCACTGTGGTGTGAGTAAGTCAACATTTATAGGGTTTAATCATGGCATGTTGTTTTGGAACTTCGACAAAATTGTTTTATTACATCAAGCAAGAGACATTTGAAATCCAGTAATCGCTATATATGAATTCCATACTTTTTGCGTTTACACTGTGAAACTAACGATAACGATGATGGAAAAATTCGTAACATCATTATAAATACATTTCGTGACTTCTGTTATTTGCATCATACTCGCACTTCATATACAATTTCATAAAAAGCACTTAATTGTCAAATAAGAAGAAGACAGTTGGGGTAGTTTGTGTGTTCATATGAATGCAATAACATTTTCGCATAAACGTATGTCAAATAACACAGTAATGCTATTCCTAATGAAAACCATCTGAGTAACATAGACGTCGGTTTTTCTCTCCAGACAGGGTGTCGCCATCATAATGGTTATACCTACATAGATAGGTAATTAAGATCGATAATGACAAATGATTGATTCGTTCAGCGCTACTTGACTGGCGAGTACTCGTTTTTCTCCTTAACGAGATACAGCAAGTTGTTACAACAGAGTACAGCTAAAGGATGAAAAAGGTTTATGCTTGGACGGTGATTTCTCATGCTACAGAAATACATACGTATTACTCGGTGTTAGTATGTGTAATAGAATTACAGGGGAATGGAAGGTTTATAGCTTGGACGGTGATTTCTCATACTACAGAAATATATGTATTACTCTGTGTTAATGTGTAGAATAGAATTATGTGGGGAAAGAAGGTTTATGCTTGGACGGTAATATATCATACTACAGAAATAAACTTATTGTTTTGTGTTAGTATGTGGAATAGAATTAAAGGGAAAAGAAGGTTTAAGCTTGGACAGTGATTTCCAATTATACAGAAAAATACTTTTTACTCTGTGACTTCTATTCTAAGTGACTTACAGAAAAATGATGCACATACTTTTAGGGGTTTTTTTCTTCTGGAATCAGAAATATATATTTTATGAAAATATAATGCTATACTTAAAATTAGACACTCATCTACTGTTAAGGCTTGAAATTCGCTGGATTCAAATATTAGAAATGCTAGGTCTCTGACACAATTTAAAAGTGTGTTTCATTCGACAGAATCTTATCTCCAACATTTAAAAAGTATACATCTTACGGTCCGAGGCGAAGCCAAATTCTTCTGTCGTTTGCGCCTTGGTTGCAGCGATTTACGTTCTCATTTGTTTGATCGAGGCTTGTCAGAAAATCGTGTCTGTTCTTGTGGAAACACTCGGGAGGACCCTCTTCACTATTTCTATCAATGCACGCTATTTGATATATTCAGATTAAATAAATACTTTTTTATAAATAATATTAGCTTAAAAACTATTTTAAGCGGCGACGAATCTTTGTCACAGAGCGAAAACGAAACTATAATTAAATCAGTTTATCGTTACATAAATGAAACTAACCGGTTTTCATAGTTTCCCGTTTTAATTTAATTTTTCTTCGACCTCAAGTTTGGTATCAAAAATTACATGAATTATAGACTGTTGTACTTGTGCAATTAATTTGTTTTTTTTGGACATGCGTTTTAAAATGTATTTCCATATATGTACTTAAAACCTTATTTGTTATGTTTGTATAAGGAGAAGCATTTATATAGGCTGCATTAGCCTGTTTGCTAATCCTTTTTCCTTTTTGTATATATAGAATGTTGTGTATTACATGTTTTATGGAAATAAAATACTGTTTAAATCAAAATTAGACACACACATTTTCTTAAAACTACATATTCGGAATTTTATTGAAGAATGCTTTCTGGTTACGTAAAGCGAGAATTCCATGATAACATTTCATTATTATGAAAAACATGATGTACGATGTACATTCATAACTAACATATCACACACAAAAAAACGGAACAAAACACACTATACATAATTATGATATAATATGTGCTTATACAAAACGAATAGAAATCACGTTTTAGCAGTTCTTTCTTTCTTTCTTTATTTGTTTGCTTTTGTCCAAGTACATCTATTCTATTTAATCGGTTGCTATTGCAGAAACAGTGACCATACGATATTTTGACTTTGTCCCATGTCACACCTATTGGAGGCTTTGAAAAAAGTATATTTAACCACTGGCGTTAACTTAAGTAAAGTATGTTCAGAATATATTAAACTACTGGCGTGAAGTTAGTTAGTTGGTGACGGTTGTTTAGTAAAGATCTGTCTGGTATAAAATGCAGAAAAAAAACGAACTATGAGCAAAGATCGAGACGGTCCATTTATCTACCAGTCAATCAAGAGATAGCCATTACCAACAGTATGTAGTATATTCGCTGATAGCTGCTATGATAAATGAGACACATATACTATTACTAATGCACTTGCACAGTGTACGCGATGATTAAAGCAGTGACATTTAGTGTAATGTATTGTTCACAGACTAACGGTAGTCAGATAGATAGGTTGTGTCTATCTAATGTGATGACATTGATTTCTTGTTATATGTTTACTTACTGTTGGATGACACTGACTGAGACACGGCTGTTGTAAACATGGCTATTGTATTATTTTCTTTACGGAAATAGTCAAATAAATTTCTGATCTGTTGATCTAATATATCTACTTATCCCTCATATAACGCTTAAAGGTAAATTGGTAAAAAAAACCTATGATAACTGAAACAATTCACGTTCACAAAAAGCATGTTTGAAAAAGTATAAGGACTTATTCCGAAACCGCAATTGTGACAATATAGATATTGTACATCCATAAAATTCCTTGTCTTCCTTTGCAACGTGAAGCTGAATGAATAAGAACATGTTTGTGTGTTTTATATTGTTTAAATTTGAAAAATACTTGGTAATACGTTTTGATAATAACGTTTTTCAAAACTGTATTACTATATTAATCCTAAAATTTTGTTTAAACATATATATTTTAGGAAGAATAAAGGAAGTGGATTGGTTAAAGACTCAATGAACTTATGTGAAGAAAGTTCCCTCAACGTATTTATACGTAACATGATCCTTACAAATAAAATAATAGCGTAGACGATACAAATAGAATCAAATATAGTTATGACAGATGATAATTCTATAATATAAATTCCTTATTCCGTTTTAAGATATTCCTGTATTATTCCTTTATTTCTATAAGTAATTTAACTTATGTGTGAAAAGCATCTTTTATGACGTGCAATGACCTTTAAAATCTTAAATCAAGATAATCTTATTAATCACAGAAATAAACATAGGAACCCTGATTTTATTGTAGTTTTCGCACCTGTCAGTTGGGATTGAGGAAATGACAATAAAAAATCTCTGTTTATAAAATCCATTTAACAGTAATAATATTGAGACGATAATCCCTTCACCTGGTAGAAAGATTAACACATGTTCATGTCATAGTTTTATGATGTCATCAAGATAACACATACGAATAAACTACTGCAGTGGACGATCACTTTATGGTCATGCTTATACATCTACTGAAAATACGGTGGTGTTAGTGTGTCAATATTTATTGCACTGCTGTTTAAATCATGGCATGTTGTTTAGGTACCTTTCTATTGTTTAAATGTCATTTTGAAATATATCAGTTTAACTATTCTTGTTATCATAATCCATATAGGTTTGATTGCAAGTTTAAGATCATAAAAGCTTTTTTTAATTCAATAAATTCTCAATTTCTTATGTAAAGTTTTTTTTTAATTTTCAGTTGAAACTGATTTTTATGAAGTCATGAAGATAGTATGCCTTACAATATTTCACATTCAAACAATTACATTTTTTTTATTTTCGACAATATAAATTAACTTACGAAATTGTTTGTTCCCATTTCTATCCTATCTGAACTTTAGTAGACGACATGACGCCTGGAAATCCCCGATTTTTGTTTTGCATCCTATATTTTATTTAAAATAAAATATGACTGAAAACTATAGGTTTTTTTAATTAAAAAAGCAATGTATATTGAGATTAAAAAGTGGTCATGGTATTATCGAAACCAGGGTAAAATATTTTGAAAAAAGGTAACCATTTGTTTGAGAAATTGGCAAAGTTATCATTCCTTCTGGAAAAAACTTTTTCCACTGTGTAAATATCCTGAAGAATTTTTAAGAAATTGCCAAAATGTGGAAATAATTTCTTCAATGTGCAAGTATATATATATATATATATATATATATATATATATATATATATATATATATATATATTTCTTTTAGCTGAAAATATTATATGAATCAGAAGCATATATCCCCAAACCAAATAAATGATTGGGTGATTTCACAAGAATGCATGATATCATTATGGGTTACCTCACATTCCCAATAAATATGACATTAAGTTTCGCTCCCACCATTACAAAAGCTACAAATTACATTGTCAACAACTTTCATTTTCAACAATTCTTTTTTTTGGTTTAAATGCAAAAATTCGAATTGAAAATCACAAATTTTTACATCTTTAAAAAGTGTCAAATGTTGGTATGCATGTCTCACATTATCTGTTGCAGATGTATTAGCATATCGAAAGTTGTTTTTGAGTTACATTCATTTTCAATGCAATTTCCGAAAGAAAAACAAGTGAACTCCTACAACGACAGATGTGAACATTATATGTAGGTACAATGCATAGGAAGTCCGACAGCTTGCAGTAGTATACACACAACTTGCCGTACATCATAACGTCTGGCCTTCTCTTTATGGCTCTAATCCTTTAACCCAGGGAACGAGAGCACTAGCTCAGGGCAAGGGTTTCCTGCCTACCGTGGCCATATTGGTGTCACAAATGTCCGCCAGACGGCGCGATTTGTCTCAATGGCTGGCTCTAGCAAAGCAACTATCATGATGATATTAGCAGACAAGACACAGAAGCCTAGCTGCTACTGTGTTTGCAGTTATCATGTCTGTGGTGGAATAATAACATATGACAGATATTTATAATGGAGAGGTTGGCAGACAAATGAATTAAACCGTTTCTTATGGAGACGACTAGTTCAATGTTTTGAGATGTCAATTTAAATTTGTTTTTAAAATATCAAGAATTATTAAAAAGAATGCAATTTTTCGATCACATGTATATATTATATTTTTTATATTATCATATATATTAAGAATTATCATACACGACCTAAAAAAACCCAATTAACTTGACACTTCCATACCAAGATGAAAATTTCCTGATATTGAACATTGTTTGGAATCAAGTCATGAGTAATTGAAAAGGAAGATGAAGACTTATTGCGTCAGTGCCATATCTTTGCATTCATCTATATAAATAATCAAAGAAAATGTGGAAACTTTCAGAATAACCATTTCAAAATATGGATTATTGAATATAAACAGATTACAATGTAACGTATCCTTCCAATGAAATGATGTAAACAAGTTTCCTTAATATGTTTATACGAAAGTGAGATCAAAGATATGAACCAACGACAATCAAGCAGTTTTAGTGTGGATTTACTGTATTATTGTATATGATTATCTAGATTAGGCTTTAAACCCGAGACAGTCGTCGCCTACCCAGACATCAAAGATAAAAATTTAAAACACAAAATATGCCGCTGGCAAAGATGTTTTTAAGCATCGACTTAAACAAATTTTCTAATTTTTTTGAATGTATGAGAATTAGTGTTTTCGTAATCTCCGGCGCTATCTTTGAAAATTTGCCGGTGTTTGTTTAAAGACAATAGGTAGTTAATCGATTCATTGTCCTCAACAATGCTGATCCCCCTCAGAGAGACGATCAGCCCCATCAAACCATTACCCAGTCGTTATAGCAAATACCTTTCATCATGGGCAATAATTACACTATCAGTTTCTTAACGTCATCTTCTATCAATTGAATTATTTTACCATCATTACCTATTTATCTCTTTTGATGTTCTATCGATGCATTGTTGTCTAAGTACGTGTATGTTCCTCTAGTTTTAACCATTACATTTCAACAACAAATGTCTAACTAAAACGTCAAAATGTATTTAAAAATGATCATTAAAGTGTATAATGGTTTGATAACTTTTGAGATGTACAATAAATCATTGTGCAGGTTAATTTATTCAACTAACAATTTCGTATCTGTAATTGAATATTGTTAAACGTTAACGCTTGTAACGAAGTAGGAAAATGTATATAAGAGATGAAGGTATTCTCTGTTCATATTCGAAGAGGTTAAGCGAGTGGCAAGTTGATGGCTGTGTTTACACTGGAAGGACGAAATAACAACCCTGATTCTAAACTACAAATAAAGATAGCCATAGCTTGAAGGGCTTGTGTAGTTTGAATCTGACGGTCATGAAACATAACATAACAATTTTTCATTATCCATATATCATAATTTATTTAACGCCGAGATCGTAGTTAAACGCACAAGAAAATAATTCTATAAACAATAGCCACACATTAAAACATAGTATTCAACAACGGATATAAAAGAGTATATTTTCTACATATACTACAATATTATATCATAAAAGTGCCACAGAAGTTATGTGTGATGATTAGTTGTACATGGGCTAAAATACCCCAAATTACAACATATAAAGCTGTTGAAAGAGCAATAATATCCATACAAATTTCACCAACCAGATTGTCTCCCTGATCCTGTTTTTTAATCTTGGACACTTTTATTACTATAATGATATCCATCTTTCTAACGCAAGTACATCAACACTTGAAATACCTTTTTCTGATAACTAGACCTAAAATTCTCATTTTAAAAATCTATGTTTGAAATCATTGGAAGGTAGTCTTCTGTATTTTCTTCTACCTTCTATTAGCTTGTTTTCTGAATTTTTTTTTATCCCTCCTGCTTCATTTATTTTTTTTCGTGAAAAAAATACCCTTCAAATGAAAAGTTCTGCAAGGTGTAATTTAAGTAAGATTAATATCTTCATACCATATCTCTAATGACAAAGTATTACAAACAAAAAATTCGTCCTCGGAGAGGAGGAGTATATTTTATATCATTTTCATATTATGATTTAATGGGGGGACTTTCAACTAAACACAAAATTGTTGACTTAAACATTTTACTAACAAGACACGCTAACAAATCTTGTTGGTTTTAAGGAGGACTGATTTGGTAAGTATAGAAGTAAACATAAGCAAATCAATATTTGGTCATTAAACATCGAGATGTCAGCACGTCGAAAGGTCAAGCGACTGATCCGTCTTGTTTGTGAACAACTACCCGAAGGGTAAACATCTCGCTCTACTTCTGTTTTATTAGTAGTAAAGGGCGGTCATTGTTTTCGTAGGTAAAATAATATGCCATGTAATCTGTTTTATATTTTGGAGAAGTTTTCTTTCAAGTTTAAAACCTAGTAAAAATTAAACAGATTTATTTTGAAAATTGCAGTTAAGGGTTATAAATATTAACATGCCATCTTATACGAAGATCTTTAATAATAAACATCGTTTTAGAATGTTTTTAAGTTTTAAAATTTAAGCAATTGAAACCATATTTCAAGTTTCATAGTTTAACATACAGTTTTTATAAAGGTGGTAAAAGGGTATACACTGTTATTATTATCAAATTCACGGATTTTGTCACGTTGGTAATTATGTCAGAAACTAAACAATTTTGGAGTAAAAGTTAAAGTTCTATGTACATGGGTACTTTATATACTTAAAGGCATAATGTTACTTTGTTAACACGCATTTTCCTCAATAAATCAATCCACACACAAGCCACATGGCCAAGCGACTGCAGTGTTTTATAACATACAAGCGGTACTGCACGCGTACCTGTTTAGATCATCAAAGATGAAAACAAACATGCCGACGACAAAAGTTTGTTTACTGCCACTGTCTAATAACCACTGCTATGACTGTGTCCTACCGCTCTGTGTTTAGTTTATTGCATCCTGTAATAAATCTAGTTAATACACGTGTGTACTGTCATTTGAAATATACACAGCATGCACAATAAAGTAACGCACAAGATTTTATTGCCTTCTGAAATATACATCATGTAACTGATTTGCACGTGCATTTCATGACATTTAAGATTAGGACGTGTTGATTTTATTTCAAGACATGAGCTGAGAAATTTAAAGAGTTATCATCAAACAAACAATTAATAAATATGATTAACAAGTTATCCAAGACAACATTGCATTTATATTCTCCGTGAATTGTTTTTCAGCTCATGAGTAAAGATGATGTAACTGAATTGAATTCCCAAACTTATTATTCAATCACCGAAATAAGCCACAAGTTTTGAGTAGTTGTTTTTTGTACATTCAGGACTGATGTTGACGCAATCATATTAAACTCACAAGTGGAGATAAGTTTCAGGCAGGTATTTAAGGTGTATGTATTACCATCAAGACAACTTGTTATCAAAAACGCCGGCAAACTATTCCACAAACATTTCAAAATTGTTCTTGAAATAGTTTGACAATTGAGGCGGAAGTTTTATCACCTTCTAACCACTACAACATCATCACTAAATCTGAAATGTAAATGTGTAAGCTTACGTGTTTCAAAATGTTTGTTAAAAAGTTTTTTAAACATTAGTGATATCAACATGGATGAATGAAAATGCATTTTCATCAAAACGTCTCTCTATGATGTTTTGGCATGTGTGGTAGGCGTTGTTATCAGAATGGTGCTGTGAACAGAATTGAGTAAACGAATTTTTATCAATGTGACTTTTGCAGTTTGACAGTCATTTATTGTACAAAAAGGTGTTGCTGAAAGTTAGCATTGTGAAGTTGAAAAGTGTTCATCGTTCAAAAGGCTGACATTAATTGTCGTCTGCCCAATGGTTCGAGCAGACGACTTCTCATTGCACAGGATGTTCAGGTGTCACCAACCTACATGACATGACACCAACAGACACTGCACAACAACCTGAACTGAATTCACCCGGGTCTGTTTGGGCGGTGTCCTGAACTACATTCCAAAGGGGTCATTTAGGGATGTATTGTCCTTCGGCCCACTGACGTAACATAATTATCGGGGTCCATTAATGGCTGGGCAAACCAGGTCGGGACAATGAGATATGGTCATCGCCTCATGGTCGCCCAGCCGTGACGAGACAGCTTGGTCAGTGAAGCGTGTAGTCTAGTGACCACTGGTCAGCTAGGAGAGCGTCCCCTGTCAAGGGCCGGATTACTCTTCAATGGGATTACGTCACAGTGTCGGGCAAATTGGAGTTCATTTGCATATTACGAGGCCTGGTTCAGCCAATGAGCGTGGAGCTGTGTGACAAGTGAGCGGCAGGTGTGAAGTCGAACCCCTATCCTGTATAAAGAGCCCTGGAGTCCTGAGAAAGCATCATTCGCTCTCTGCTTGCAAACCTACTACATCTGTTTTACCTTTACCTAACTTTCTACAACCAGGATTTACTGTGTTGACCACATCACTTGGAACTTCGTGTTGGATTATCTCACTAATCACACACCATCATGACTGAGGGTAAGTAATTAGAAGAACGTGGTGCTTTAACAGGATGTGACCTAGTTTTGTGATACGGGAATAATGTGTCTATAGCAACTCCTGGATGTCAAGGATAGTGTCTAATGGATTTACATTTAAATTTTCGTGACTAAATTCTGATACGATACGAAGTGAAATTATTCCAAAGGACACTCAGAGAAACTATTGCTTGCAATTGATAACCTGGGTGAACCTATGACATTGAATCTCGGTTAGTGAACCCGCTCCAAGCCTTGATTGGGTAAAGAAAATATTATCTCTGTTCAGGGGTCAAGGATGTGGTTGGGGAGGTCAATCTTTTGGGTCAATGTTTAGTTTTGGTCTGTCAGTGCCTGCGGTGGAAAGTTTGCTCACCCCTTGAGCGAGCTGTCCAAAAACACGTCATAACGTTACCAAACGTTACGTAGCTGTAACCTATATATAGACTAGGGACACTGTTAGGTAACTGACCTCACAACCTGTCGTCCTGTCTTTATAAAGTTGTAGTGGTAAAACATTTTCCATTTCATGATATATGACAAGATGGTGAAACAGTGAAAATACAATTACCAAAGGAAGATCACATATTCCGTTCCCCTAGGTAATGATATGGATTTTCTGGGCAGTCGCAACAACGTGTCCTCCCTATTTTGCTCAAGGCATAACTTAGACTTAGCAGTGGAGCGATTGGATTTGAGTTTGTTTTCTGTAGACTGTCCAAACACGGAACAGCTTGTTGAATTGAGGACCCCGGTCAAGTTAAGAGCATTTCCTGTCATCACTCACTATTGTCGCCTGCTTGGGTCTTTACATTATCTGCCTCTCGCTTTGTTGCCTGCCTAGTGACGTCTGCGTTTGCAATGGGTGTATGCAGCCAGTGTCCACTTTCTGCCTTGTCCATGATAAACATATTTTATATCGTTCGTTCTTGTTACAGCTTCTCGTATCAACATGATGTTGGACTTTGACGACTGCGAGATGGATGCGGCTGACATCTTCCTCCACAGTCCAGGGACGTCAGGCTACGTCAGCATCGACGACGACACCAGTCAGAGTCTGGGTGATTTCAGCCAGGTAATAAAACTTTCTGTATAGATTGTAAAAATATCTGTAAAGACTTAACGTGCCAGGTAACTACACCGCGACAAAGCGTTGAACAATTGGTGTTGTAAATTGTAGCTTTCAACGTAATCCTGTAATGGAAAGTAACAAGCAAAGCGTCCATTGTGCCCATGAGTATTACAGACGAGCAGTCGTGCATTGCATGTCACCATCCTGCATTGTATCGCCATACAGAATTTATAGCCTTAACTGTTGAAACGGCCATATTTCCATCATGGAAGGGAAAGGTTTATTGTTACATTGTTTCATTGCAGTCCACCGACATGGACTTCGACCTCTGTCCCTTGAATTCGCTAGCCAGTCCAGAGGACAAAACAACTGCCTCCACCTTCGCCATCAAGACTCCCCTCAGACGTTGCAACTCCCTGGACTTCAGAAGAAAGCTCTTCCAGCAGGGATCTTCCCCTTACGATGTCGAGAACAGACCAGTCCGCAGACCCAGCAAGATGAGGAGGCTCAGGGACGAGAACACGAACATCGAGGTATGTAATTACTGTGGTCTCACTCGAATAAATTTCTCATCAGGAAAATTTACTTCACGTTATTAAGATCTTAACTGAACAAATCCTTAAATTTTTCCAAAAAAGCGAATAGAAAATTCACGTTCTAGGACCCGGGTAGAGTATCAAAGCGGCCACCCGCTGTATTCAACCAACTCTCCAACCTTATCCCCGATTTCCATAGCTCATTACACCGGGCGGTCAAGCTACATCTTCGTAGGGTCAGAAACCCGAACTGTTTGGGTTTACCAAGGCATGTCATCTCCAACTAGACCGATTATATAATAGTCAAGCTTTCAAGGTCAAACCCCCTATCGTGTTTGCAATGTACCCACAACCCAGCATGTGCTTACGGACTTTGTTTCTCTCCACAGAAGAAATCTTGCCCAGTACCCCCAACACACGAGGAGCTCAGAATCAAGGACGCTGTTGAACGCATGGAAGAAGCTGAGCTTATTGCCGACGGCAGCAAGGTTGGTATATCTTTCTTGGTCTGACAAATCATATCATGGACGACTATTAGGCTAAATTTTAGTAATTTAAGCCAAATCCCTTGAGTAGCACAATTCCATTTGATAAAAGTCGATCCGACCCCTAAAAATTTCTTTTCATTAATCTTAGTATTGATAAATCTTTGGTTATCCCCACAGCTTATATCTTTTTTTAAATTTGCAGAACTACGCAATGCCTACTATCGCCGGAAAGCACAAGGACCTCAAGTCTGTCTCTCCCGCAACAGTAGCCAAACTTATCTGTGGAAACTACGCCGACACCATCGACGAGTACGCCATCATCGACTGCAGATACCCTTACGAGTTCGACGGCGGTCACATCACTGTAAGTATTGCCTTCTCTATCTGATCTCACGCGTATACAATGTTACATCTTATCTCAATCATCCGTCCAACATGACGAATTGCTTCTCTGATGTACCCGATAAGTCAACACGTAGACCACGATAACTATCTTCATTACGAAACCACGACAGTTTATATCCTAAACTCCTCATTTTCTAAATACACAGCATTCCCTACTGACTACTCAAATCCATGTTACGCAAGTGTGGTCGTAAATCGCTCAGCGTAGTGTAACGATCCCATTGTTGACCTGCAAGCGATGTTATCCACCCCCACTGATTATCTCCCTTGCCTCCCTCAGGGCGCTGTGAACATGTACACGTATGACCAGATCAACGAACTCCTGGACGACACCACCAAGATGGCGCCCAGCACCAAGAGGCGTGTCCTCGTCTTCCACTGCGAGTTCTCATCCAAGCGGGGTCCTTCTCTGTAAGTATTCCATTTCGAAACATGGTAACAATAACAATAAAATCACTTTATCATAATTCTTAATACAATGAATCCTAAATGAAATACTTATGAAACAAACTGTACATCATTTAATGCCGCACAATTCAAACAATTCGTTTCAATTCATTTTGTTCATTGTATGCTTTCTTCTGTCCAGATTCCGTTTCCTTCGCTCCCAGGACCGCAACATGAACTCGGAACACTACCCCAAGCTCTTCTACCCCGAGATCTACCTGCTGGATGGGGGATACAAGGCCTTCTTTGAGCAATTCCAGGTAAATACTGATACATTACTATATAGTAATATTAATCTGTTACTATTATTTTAGTTATTACTTTATTGAACAACTTATCACATAAGTAAATCAGTAACTTTTACGTTAATATGTCATTTCATTTTATGGTAAAGTATCTTCATACGCTAATATAATAATAAATTGAAATTAGCCTCCTAAATTCATTGAAATTAAACATCCTTTTTTTACTTTGCAGCACCTGTGTGACCCCGACACTTACACCCCTATGCTCCACGAGGACTACTCCACAGATCTGCGTCACTTCCGTACCAAGGCTAAATCCTGGACTGCAGGCGAGAAGAAGCGAACCAGATGCCTCCGTTTCTAAACTGTGCCAACCTTGTTATGTTTTTATACTGTTGTTGACTATTTATAAATATGTAAATACGTGAGTGAAAGATGAAGACTGAGAGATGTATGAATTGTTTTATACATTTACGTAAAGCAAAAAATAATATATTCTATTTATTTTACGACATGTGAAAATTGAGAAAACATTTTAAATGGTTTCGAACAATACTTTCGTTTTCTTAGTAAATTATTGATTTTAATACGAAAAGTATTTTGAAGCGATATTTTATGGTATGCTATTTGATGTGAGTGTTAATCTGTACCCAGTGCAGTTCTGTATATAACATTGAAATACTCTGACAATAAAATCCCCCGGCTAGTGCTACGGCAAATATGAACCAGTGACTTATGTTTTCCTTCTCGACAATGGTTCTTGGCTTGGTTTTGACATGGACCACTCCTTTCTGTATTCTGCACAAACAACGAATGGTCGTGGTCAACACGTACAATACAAATAGTGACACACAGCAAACTAAAAGCCACTGCTGAACTCACGAGGAAAAGTAAGATTCCCTACATTTGCTTTAGAGAAATAAACAAAACACTGCTGCTTTTCGGTGTTTTGTTCTCACACAGTTCTCGTATATTAATGATAAGTAATAAGGCTATTCCAAAACGATGATTCTTCTTCAAAAACAAAAGAATTGGACTTATTCTTATGATTGGCTGGTTTGGTATAATGTAATTGTTCGAAAATCAAACACAAATATCCTTTTGAAATTAAATATCCTACGACTCTTTTATTATATCAGTAAAATATAGAGATCAAAAACGTAAGTTATCGCGTAATTTCCATGTCTTCTGGGTGCTTTATTGGCTCCAAAGATTACATGAGTGGTGTATAATTCATATGACATTCAAGGGGCACAAATATACTTCATATTAAATGGTGGGGGGTTTTTTTATCAAGAAGTACTAGTTTCTGAAAATCAACATCTCAATGCTTATCTTCGCCAAATAGTGTCAATTAATAATTGAATTAACAAGTAGAGATTTGTGATCGAAAACCGGACAGCGACGGGCGCCAATGATTCAAACGTTATTTCAGAAGCTTATTTTAAGCACACATAAGTTGGAAGTGCTGAAAAGGTCATTCAACTAACATACAGGGGCGCAGAATATTGACTTCTTAATACTAAGTTTATTATTTAAAATTGAAAACAAGAACATATCTTGATTTAATCATTGAAGAGATATACGTGCATCTTTAGAAATCGATTGAATTCAACACAGGTCAAATGGTATTTTGGCTCTTATTTAAGCCTCATAAAAATTATGAAACATACTCTGTGTCACTTTAACAAAAGATGACAACCATAATAAAACAAGCATGTATATACAATAAAGTAATACATATAGAAACAGTAAGATAAATTAAGTATGTAAGTGTTGTGGTAATGCATTTTCAATCCTAGTATTCTTTTGTCGGATGTAATACATCCATTCCTACAACATAAATTTCTTACAAAATACGAGTTATTGGCATCAATATTTTTTTTTAGATATTTGAGATGCCTAAAATACGCACAATTTATATTGTGACCCTTTTGATCAGTTGCGTTTATAGCGTTGTTTCAAATATAACAAATAAATTAGTGGCTAGATCTCGTACATGTTTTATACACATAAGTTCATTCTACATGGAATTTTCACATGTCTATATTTAGCGCATTATTTAGCGTAAGTGACAATTAAGCATGACAGTGAGTTGTGTTGTTACATGACACAGGCAACTCAACACACGTACAATGCTTCATAACACTGCAATATCATGTCATGCTACTCCACGTAACATTAATTATTCTAAAAATACTTTAGCAGACAGAAATAGCTCACATGTATCGAAATACACCTTCATTTATGCTTAATGGGGAAATTAGGGTTTCAATTATTTTTTTACAATCTACAAAAAATGATATCTTATTGGCACAGACCAGCTTGTTGTTTACAGCAAAGGACTGCAACATTGTTATGTGTCCTTATTACTTGTCCAATTATAGACAGTGTGGTCCCACATAACAATGTTGAGACACCTCACTTAGAAATGGTTTATGCGATTTTTTTTCAGTGCTAAATGTCAAATCGTCATTGGAGATTACACCGTTAACATCCACTCATAGACGTCTCATTTTGGGGCGCATTGATTTATTGTCTTACGTATTAACTTGTTCTCTTACTTATTAACTTATTCTCCTACCTATCAACTTATTCTCCTACCTATTAACTTATTTTCCTACCGATCAACTTATTCTCCTACCTATCACCTTATTCTCCTACCGATCAACTAATTCTCCTACCTATCAACTTATTCTCTTTACGCATTAACATACCCTCTTGCCTGTTTACTTATTCTCTTACGTATCAACTCATTCTCTTAAGCATTTTCTTAAATATAAGGAATGTTCATGCACAATATGCTATCAGGCATTCAGCCATTGGCCTCCTTTCAATTGTAATGTTCTGTTTTCTGTCGTTCATCAAGAAAAGTCACATGCAAGAATGCTCTGACATTCAGGAATAGACATTAAGCGTAAGTAAAACTTTATGGAGTCCTGAATTAAACGACTACTGCTACATAAACTTGGGGAGAAGTTTTTGACCGTCAGGAATGGATGTTTTCAATATGAACACTGTGGATGTTTTGTGCTTGATTTGGATTCTGACAATTGTTTTCCAAGCTAAATCTGACACTCAGCAAGTAAGCAGTTCATCAAAAACACGTACTATGCCAATGTCTGTAATAAACATCTCATGCTAACGAAACTCTCCGCCTACAGGAATAAGACACTCAGCTTCAATACATCTCAAAGACAACCAATTCCTACTAATATTAACTGACAATGGAGGAATCTTATAGAAGCACACCTTTAATCTAAAGCAATAAAGACACAGTATATATTTACGACACGTCATCAAGAGAAACTATAAACTAATCACTGCATTATTATTGATGTTTGTTTATAGCGATAAGTAGATAATGCCGTTTACTTAAGTACATTGAATCTTTTCAGGAGTCCATTTTGCAAAGCATTTGTATAAACGTGTACTTTATGTTTCCGTGTTGGAGGTATTTGTTTCTCAATACGTAGATGGGCTGAATGAACTCTCGACAAGATAGAGAAGAATAACGAGTATGCATGTGTTGATTTATAGTACAAATATATTTTTCAAAGTAAATTACTTACTATAAAAGTACATAATATTAATATCTATTATGAACATGAAAGGTAGGCAAATTCTATCACCAGGAAGGACATTTTGCATTGTTAATTGGATAATTTGAAGTTGATGAGGATGTTAGATTTTAAAGTCAGGAAGAATAGGTTGAACTTCAAGACTAACACAATAAACATTTAAGATTCCTTCAATTTCATGTGTTGTTATTGATGTATTATTCGAGAAAATTAAACCTTTAATTTTCGCTAATTGATTAAACCTTAAAGAATTTGCTAGATGGGTGTTGGACCCATTGGTATTTTGTAATGGACAAAAACTAAGAAAAATATTAAAGTTTTTTAAAACATATTTTCGAGATGGGGTTTTAACCCGATGCTATTTTGTAATGTCCCAGGACTATACCCAGCAATCAGAGCGGAACATTCTGATGTAATTCTGATTTAGCATGGAAAATTTGCCAATCTTGTTCATGCACCATTACAGGTGGACATATTGTCGGATGCATCAAAGTCGCATCTTGCTAATCCGCGTACACCACAGGACAATTCATCAACATAGGTATGAATGTAGGTAGGACAATTCATTAACATAGGTATGAATGTAGGTAGGAGACAAGTCGTTACGCCCTCCCCTTGCCTTTCATCTGTTGCATGCCTCATTGGCAAATCCACGAGAATTTGATTGAATTTGAAAAGGTAAGTATACCATTGTCCTTTACAAATTGTATCCATGTTCCCCATTGCAGGTAATAACAGGGGGGACAGGCAACATAGGTTTTCTCATCACCAGATTCGTTACAATGACTTCAAATCAGCGGGCGGCTTCTTGAAAGATGAATATCGCCGGAAGGACGACCGCTGTTATGGACAACGATTAGCAATCGTGTTTTAATCGGAGGATTTCATTCACATAAATTCTTTATCTGTTAACAGTTTGCTTTAGGGGATTATAATTTTATTCAGAGATCTAAACTTTGGGCAACCTCGTTTTCCTTTCCGAAAACGATAACCATTCAGCCACATTGAGGGAAATTACGAATAAAACGAACCTGCTTATCAAATGGTGTAATGTTAACCAACTGAACAATTGCCTTGCAATTGGATTTTCGTTTTTTCTCGTTTTAGGAGTTGAAACTTAAGGGTGCTGAAAGAAAGTGATTAAGATATGTAAAAGTATACAGGAATTGTATAAATGACCAACTAAATATTTTCAACTAGTTTCTCCATGTTGCATATTCGTTTGATTCATAGTTGTTCTTAAAACGATTGTGTAATTGTAGTTTATGAATGAAGTAACAATGTCGACACTGATCTAGCAAAATACGATACACAAAAAAGTTGGTTGTTACAATTATTATATTTATGTGGTAAGCAGCATTGCAAATTCAACCTTTTTCTAGGATGTTTTTAAACAAAATCCAATTCTTACGTGTAGATTGTCCAGAATGATCATCATGATTTTTATGGAAAATATTCATCAACATGTACAAATAATTACAAAAAGGGGAAACGGTTTATTTCAGATTAATTTGTTATATATAAAAACTATAAGATTTACTAGAGTTAGACAAAATTCTACAGTCGCCTTAAGATTTCTTAATTTATTATCACAAATTTTCTATGAAGGCTTTTTTCGCATATGAAGTTAATTTACATCGGGTCAACCTAAAACATATGCTCCCCTTTATGCTCTGACGTTAACATGCCTTGAAGTGTCTCATAAATTAAGGTAAGGTATTTACAAATTGTGCCTAATTGTGTCCTCTCCACTCCCAGATCATATCAAGAGTCGATTAATGGGATTAGCAGCGCAAGATCCCGTTCCCTATTGTTCTTCATACCCAAGGTAAAGTTCATATCCTTACCTGTCGGCGAAATCAAAGGGCCACCCCTACTTAATGACATTTTTGCGAT
This sequence comes from Phorcus lineatus, assembly GCA_921293015.1. Classification (NCBI taxonomy): domain Eukaryota; kingdom Metazoa; phylum Mollusca; class Gastropoda; order Trochida; family Trochidae; genus Phorcus; species Phorcus lineatus. The sequence goes on from OV121088.1 coordinate 48,080,615, forward strand.
CTACCTGTAAATATACGACTGCTTTGAAATAAACTCATTAAGAAATTAGTCTGGTAATTTACTTGGAATGTTTTTTCTTTGATAGTCACAGTTGATATCATTTTCATAAAAAATGCGACCCGCTTTGACCATATAGCGTGAAGCGTTTCTTGTCTTCTTAAAAGAGGGACAACTTTCACTCGACGCAAACAACAAGAATTTACATTTGTCAACTGAATCTGTGTCTTCATAGAAGAAGAAGAAGAAGAAGAAGAAGAAGAAGAAGAAGAAGAAGAGTTTATTTAAGTGTCACACAACATACAACATTAGGTGATAGCATTTTAAAATATTGCATAAAAAGTTGCATGTTCCTCGGCCGGCCAAACGGGACACTATGCAACAGTTAAAAACATATACAATGATATTTAAACAAATTCAAACATATAAAATGAATACCTGGGAATTATGAAATAAATTTTAAAAAATAGAAGAAAATGCAAAACATTAAGCACATTTTACTTTTTCGAACTGCCACATTTGCGCCTGTATGTCTAATAGTTTGATCAATTCCAATGGGTTCAGTGAATGTTTAACAGAACAAATCTAAATACTCAAAAATTTTCTAACTTTTTAACGAACACTTACACACTTGTATGTATAACTATTTGACCGATTCCAATTGGTTAAGTGTGCTCAACGCGCTTCATATATATATTTAGAAATTATGAAATTGATAGATCGAACATAATTTCTCCTTTATTCCATTGGATATTCATAGAAAGATTATTAATATACGTTGGCTATACAATCGTCGCAATTTTATGTTGTTGACATTTATCACTTTTTATCATTCACGTCTCAGGGTTTGCTGGAGTATAACAAATGCCGAAAGGTTTCCCAGAGATATCATTTACGCCTTCCGTGCTTATGTGGACACTCAATGGAAAAACGCAGTACATGTTTTGCACATGCAATAAGTACACGAAATTAAGAACGAAATCCTTCTACTATTTAAAAGGGTTTTAGTTTCAACACTGTACTTCAGGAATGTACATCACTCACAAGCAATCATCGGAACAAATTTCGTCACTATCTCATATTGAAATCTGATCGTTTTGGCGTTTAATAAGTTTGTTTGTAATGGTTGTCAAACAAACGATTTGATATTCAAGCATTTCCGTTTTTCTTACTTTGCGGTAATATGGAAAAGATATATCCTTATTTCATAATCTGTATTCATTTGTTGATATATAATTTTCATTATTTTCTAAATCTGTTTGTTTGTTGAAATGTATTGCATTCCAGAGGCCTGTTTGCCAATTTATTCATGAATTTGCTAAAATGAATAAAATATGTTAAATCCTTTATCGAGAGAATTACGCAGAACTCTTTGCACAAAGCAAATATTGTTACGATGGAATCCTGCATTTCGCTAAATCTTTATTTGATTTCGGTCTAGAATGTTTCAACAAATAGTGTATTTCTAAAACAGAAATTTATTGAAAACTGACAAATCAGCACTCTTGAATAATTTCGTCTACATAACCCCATTGTTCAGATGTATGTTTGCACATTTCAGAAACAAAACTATATCTTTCGTATGTATAGACAGGATAGCATACAAATATTATGTTCATGCTGATTGGCAGCTTAAGATAAGACTAAATTCATCTACAGAGAAGCCTAATTCTGACTGAGATCAGTGATCTATGCAAAAGGTGTTTATTTGAGTATGACACAAACATGCTTATGAGTTGTCACGAGGTTGGAATATAAGGAGAATCTAGAACAGTGCCGAAGGATGACCGTTAGCCACTCGAGTGACTATAAAGCATTGTTAAAGAATTGGAGTAAAGATAAACGTTATTATATAAAAGGAGTTAAACCTTCGTTGGTTTATATTTTTTTATAGAAAGTCCTATTAACAATGCATGTGCTCGATAAACGCCAAAAGTGTTAACCTGACAAAAAATTACAATTAGGATCGTCCTGTCTAACAAGCATGTCTCCGTCTTCTCAGATGTTGACCTGAGCACCTGCTGTATCACCATACTGTATCAAGAATGTAACTTCAAGTACCTGCACACGACAACAGGTGAAGACATACCTGGCGGTGTAATGAAAGAAAAAACACTCTCTACCTGCCCTTCCTCATAATTAGAGACAGGTAACCAGTGGGCGTTCTGCCCTGCATTCTGACCAGGTTTATGGACACTTGTTGAAGTGACCACTTGACCACCAACTGGACTGTGATCTATTGCTTCTCTCATAAACTTCCCAGTTCAGCCCCCTCTCTTTAATCTAGTCATCATAAACACATATTGTATAAGGATGTGAGACCTACAGGAACAGGTGTGGTGAAAGGTGGGAGGGAACTGAACCATCGGTCTAGTTAACTGACTCCGGGTTGGTACTTATAACATTACAACTAGATTGGCTAAAACAGTGGCCTTCAATTTGTAAAACTAGATTCTTCCGTAGGATGGTTGTCCAAAATACATGAAACGATTGAAAACATCAACGACATTTTCGTTGTTTCGAATAGGTGACACATGTTCCGATGGGTAGCTACTTTTGAGATGTAACACCTGAAGGAGTATCGTTAAAAATATATATAAGGAGTGTGCTGATATGTATATTGAGGTTTTGTAATCTATAACTTGTCATCGTAGACTATGATAGTTTGATACCTACTGGACCTTGTTGAAAGGTTAATGAACCTGGCTTTGAAATTACTTGGCCGATATATCGGTATCCAGAAGTGTAAAGTTGAACAAAAAGTATGTGTGTAGATATACATTGGTCGTAGCATTATCCCTGAATAAACCCTAGAAGATTCCAAATTGTCAATTCAAGTGTATTTCAATTATCAATTCAATATAAGGAACACGGCAACCAGCAGCGACATGGTCACATTCCATTGATAAAATTACAGTTTTTTGCCATCGTTTCTTTTTCTAATATACAATGCACCATGAAATATGTTGTGTAAATTGAATTTTAAATATTCTTACAATTTTGGATCGATTTTATCGGACATTTTCCTAATTATCTCATCGCTACCACATTTAAATCAAGTACTAGGATATGACTCCGCACAGTTCTTCAATTGATAACGCATGATGGCGTCATTTGATCTGACTATCACAAGAACTACTGGAGAGTAATAAAAGGCGATACGCTTGAAAATTTGTTTGTTCTCGGAGTGGTATATCATAAATATACGAATACGTGGAAAGTAATTACATCAACAGAATGACCAGTTTGTATCACAGCGTCCCAAAAAATGCTGATGATACTGATGATGATGATGATCATGATGATGAGGACGAATAATTAACAAACAGATACCTTGTAATGTCCGTGTATGTATAAAGTGAGTTGCAGTAACGATGTATATCACAGACTGTTACCTATTTACTAAGTAAAATTGAGAGAGAAACGCAGAAAATGGTTGCCCAAATTGGAGCACTTAAAATGACCTTGACTTGAAGTCTCTGAACATAAGATTCATGCTTGAATTGGGCGTTAATCCAAGCATAAAGAGCATATTCCAGTGAAAGGGGAGGCTGGGCTGATATTCGGGGAGACAGGTGGGCTACACCTGCACAGTCACCATACTGATGTTTGGAAATTTGAACGTAGGTCCTAAATCCATGATTCCCTATATTCATAACATATAAGCAGGTGGAACTACTCCGCCACAGTAGAAGTGATCTTTGATGGTGTAGTTAGTATGAAAAAAACAAATCCAGTTCTTTAAAAAGGGAATGTAAGTATTATCAATATTAAAGGTAAATAGAAGACAAGTTTTTTGAATTACAGCTTCTTCAATGCAAGTAGTAAACGGATTCAATTCGTACTGTATCCATCTTACCAACTTCTAAATGCCTCTAAAAGCGGTCCATGATAAGGACTATCTCAAAATGTTACATATGCAAGTGTTCATGCATCCTCTCGTTTTGTCAACATTATGCATATTACCAAACAATGGATAACAATCGTGTGTTAGGAGCTGGTCCATTGCTTAAAGCATGTGCTTGTGGATATGATTTGTACCTGCACGTGAACTGAGCGTCTGACACCTACACCACAGCAGCACGACAATTAACACCTGTGTGACTACACCTGCTTCGTTTAGCAGGTACTCGTTTTGTAGTGTCGTCGTGAATGGGTGCATTGATTAAAACCTTTAAAGGGATTTGTACAACCATATATTTGTAGTTACTGTGTTAACTGCTAAATGTGCATATGCAGGTTCATTTTCTGTTTTATTTGTACTTTGGATACTTTATTTGGGAAATTTTCATTCAACTTCTTTAACTCAAATGTAATTCATTTCCTTATTTTCAATGAAATATTAGTGAGTTATATCTGATTATTTATGATATAGGTCATTGCGTTGAACAGAAATATGGTGTATATTCCAAGTGTATTCTTAATTTTCTCTTTTTAACTATATTCACCAAAGATACCTTACAAATATTGTTTGTCGTATTCTTTAAAATTTGTCATTTTGTTTACAATTTACAACATTCCGAATTTTCATTTTGTTTTCTTCACCAAAACACATTCGTGAACCTTCAGTGAGCACACGTCTTAAAATCAGGTATCCAATTAACTTTGATTTATAACTCTGAAAGTGGTTTTACCCTCCCTGGAGTTATTCTTCGAGTTATTCAGTGAAGTCTATCCACCAGAAACCCCCCAGCTCACAGATCGAGTTTTGAAGACGACATTGCGTAAGTTCGCCGCGTGAGGGTGAAGCAGTATACGTTTACCCAGACCAAGCACTTTAGATTACATGTGCTTTAAGTCCGGCCCCTTATTTCAATTCTTAATTTCCTTTTTTTAAATGTTTCAAAGTCCTTCAGGGTCTTTTCTGCACTCAAAATGGACACACGCCGTTTTTAATCCTTTGTAAATGGCACACGCCTCTCGCGCCAGGGGATGTCATAAGGTCATTTCCGACCTGTTCAAGCTTAATAATTTCTATTATGGGTTGTTTTCGATTCGCTGCGGTTTTAAGAAAATTGTTGAAAGCCTAAAGTCCTCTCTATTATGCTGCCCAGTAACAGGTGGCATTGAAATCCTTCCTCGACAGGTGCGCTTTAAACACCTTGACCACTCAATCGCCGGACGTTCATCAGCAATTTCGTTATAACGCGAAACCTTTAATTTTAAGTTATATATTCTTAAATATTTATAGAAAATGTATCAACTGTATTGAAATATACGCTCCGAACAAATTGGTAAACACAACGTGTATTTCATAATGGTATTGAACGTTATATCGAGGTGATTTTTTTTATAATGATGGTCAGCAGATGCATTGAAACTAAATCACCGGACGTTTGATGACCATCTATTTCGTTATAACGTTAAACCTCTCATTACCTTCTTTATCCATAAAACATTTCAGATATAAAACAGATGAAGATATACAATCGGTTCTTACATATGATAAAATCTGAGGGTTAAACGAAAATTTAGTCTGCCTCAGATATCTGAAAGCGTTATAACGGGGTAGTTATTTCAGTGGTGACCAGCAGATGCGAAGAAGCGAGAAGGGGGAACTGAGGCGACGGAAGTTGAAGCAACATGTGTTGGTATGGATGGAACAAACTGTTGACTACACAGCGAGATTGTGTAACATGGCACAACAGCTTGTGTGTAAACTCAGTAGAGTATGCACACGACAATATCACAACCAATCAACACAGTAATTAGCTCGCTAGTAGGATTGCTACAAACATTCAACATCCGCTGTGATTGGTTGCGTAATAAAGCATATGGGGGGACATTCGGCAGATGTTGGGGGTTGTTTTTTAACGTGTTATTTTGGGATGTGACTATAATTATTGAGCAAATGCGGTAATAGTCCTCAAGCGCGCGTCGTAATTTACAGATATTATCAAAATAGCTATATTGTATTGTGACCAGTACACAAATTGGTTTGCATTACGCGACTCGGATCAGTGTACGTGCTGTTTTTCTATTTTGATTGTACATGATGGTTTGAAAGGTTCTTCGTAATGCGCTGATATTAGCGATACTGATAATTGGTTGGTTTCATTGTATAGACTTATCAGACCGTCGCTCAATGAGATGTCTGAGGGAGCGTTTTGATTTAGATTGCGTGCTTACTCTAAAATGTTCGTTTGATATGGGTAAAACGTTAGTAAATACTTTGTATAGAGATAAATTATTCTTTGGAAGCTTTAATTTTGTTTATAGCTGTATGATATCAGAACCCGGATCCCCTGCTAAGCTTTACTTAGGCCTTACTGAACCAAATTAGATTCATAAATGCGAATTAATCAGGGCTTTTTAATGTTATTATTTTTGTGTTCATTTAGGCCGTGTTTAATACAAATTTTAAGTTCGTCAAGCTGAAACTTTAACTACTATAAAAAAATGACCATGATATTATAAAGCTTTATGTATTATACACTCCAAAAAAAACCTCTGCCTTTAGAAAGTTAAATTATAAGACCTTGTTTTAGAAAAATTTATGAAAAAGTAACTAATTTTACCATGTTATGAAAACTATATTCATGGATAGAGTAAACACATTGAGTGTGCGACCTTTTATCTAGTCAATCATGTTTCTCTCAGTTAGTAACATGTATCAACCTGGTTGTATTATATTCGTGTACCTATAATAACTAATAACTTGAAATTCATAAGTTGTCAAGCTCAAGGTGAGTGAAGAAGAACTCTTGGCTCAGTTTCATTTCGGACCTGACCAGATTCCCGTCACCCCAGATTTCTCTATTTCGCGCTTCCTTCACTATTATATTATATCCCAAAGGATGAAAGAACGTGTAAATTATGAATATCATTACATTTTTCACTGTAAAGCAACTTCAGAAGCCCTCTCTTATTTTCCAAATATATCAAACTTCAGAAAAATCTGAAATAAAATCTACAAATAAATGGCAAGACTTAGTAAATCTATCCAAATTTATCAAACATCTTTCATTCCTTGTGAAAAACAATAAATGCCTTTTAGACTTTGCCTATAGACTCTACGTATTCAATTTTGTGAATATGCTCTTCATGTGGTTTTATGAGAATAAAGAATTGAATTTACAGAAAACAGACACTCTGGTGGGCTTGCTTTCGCTTCTCCTCGGATAATTAAAATGAACCAACAACCTTGCGTGCACGTTCATTGCAGAACGTTTTCATTTGACAAAATTCCTCGATTTAACCAAAAAATCCTTGTATGTAACTATATATAAAGTGCAATTGAGAGCCTTGTACATCAAGAAGTTAACAAGGACACCTTTGAAAACCCCCAATCTTGTACCCCTCCTATTGTGAAATAGCATTGTTTTCTTGTTGTTTTCAATAGAGCAGTTACAGACAGAAGGACAAACGAGGAATATGAAATTCATTGATTTATTGAATAAGTTAGCACATGCATTCGTTGATACAATATCTGTGTCACAGACTCGGCACTAGAAATGAATCTATACAATTAAGTTAATTAAGTTAGTGGAGATAAATATACATATTTACATATACACAAAACATAACAAGTTATTGCACTTTCCCGCGGCTAGGGTTAATTTTGTCATTTTCAAATTGACAAAAGAAGATATTAACGAAGTCTTTCTAGGCAACAGGTTCACATGAAGGCTGGAGACTGGCCAAGTAGAGAACGTCTCACACGACCACGGTCTTCACCGGCACTCCACGACTTGGACTTGACCCGGAAGTGACGTAGATCGGCGGTGTGTTCCTCGTGGTGCATCGGCTTGTAACCCTGGGGCTCGCAGTGGGTCTGGAGGAGAATTGAGATATTAGCTCTAGGTCGTGATAATTTGTTTGGAATTTCAATAAGGCGACCTTAAATAGATTTTCTTTGACTTTGAATCATTGTTTTTTGATAATAAGATATATTATAAATTTAAGTTATGCATTTAAGATGTATTCAACGAAGAAGTCAATGTGTATATACCTGAGGTGCATGGGCGTAGAAGGCCTTGTACCCGCCAGACAGCAGGTACACCTCGGGGTAGAAAAGGAAGGGGTAGCAGTCGGCGTTCATCTTCCTGTCCAAACCTCGCAAGTGGCGCAACCTGGCGAAGAAATAAATAAAATGTATTCAATAACTTTCTCTGGTATTGACCATTAAAATATTACCTAAAAATATTGAGTTCTGTTAATGATTTGATAAATTGATATTGAAGGGTGTTTCAGAAACTCCGTAAAAGGGAGAAGTATTTCAGCAACATTAATTAATTAAATCAGTTGTTTTTTAGAATCAGAAAACTCTGGTAGCAAGTCGAAGTGTCGGTAACATTGCACACTTACATCTTTGGTCCCCTGTTTGACGAGAACTCGCAGTGGAAGACGAGGATGTGACGACCAGTCCCCTGGTGGCGGAAGTTCCTCACCAGCTGCTCAACATCGGACTCCGTGTAGAGGTTCTCAGCGCCCTGGATGTGTCCTCCCTCGAACTCGTACGGGTATCTGCAGTCGATGATGCGGTAGGAGGCGATGATGTCCTTGAACTCTCCGTCTATCAGTCCGCACACCTGTAAGAAGAATGAATATGGTTTCAACATTTGAAGGATGTAGTTTACAAAGAAAGCTTATACATTAGACAACTTCGGCATATGCCGTCAGAATGACTTTAGAAAAGTTACGTTTACGCGTTTAGATTGCATATTGCAAATTTACGATCCTTATGCTAAAGAAACTGTATAAACGTACGGTTGCTGGTGTGATGCACTTGAGGTCCTGGTGCTTGGAGCTGGAGACTGTGGGTAGGACGTGACCCTCACTGCCGTCTCCGATAAGGTCTTGTCTGTCCTCCAGTCTGTCCACTGCTCTCTTCACTCGCTCGGTGAAGGGGTTGTATGTCCTGTTCTCCTTGCCTAGCTGGGGGGACAGGAACATCTGAGGGAGGGAAAATATTATTTATAATTATTCACATTTGTTTGTGAGAGAATCATGGATGTATTGAATCAGAAATTAAGCAGTTTGTAGACGATTTACAAATTATACTTTACTCGAGCAGACGAGGTAATTACCTGTCGAGCGGGACGCTGGCGTTTTGATGCACTTCCTTCATCATCGTCACGGGAACGCTTGGTCTTGGAGGGGGGAGTGGCGAAGATGTCTCCTCCGAACAGACAGCGCCGGGAGGACTTGTCTTGTTGTGATGGCTCGAGGGGCGTGGCGAACAGCTGATCCGTGGTCTCAACCTGGAGAGGGAAAGTAATTCATATACTCATTATGTAAATATAAATACAATATGAATATTTTACTTGCAGAATTTGAGCTTCATTGGCGAGAGTTCGTTTCTTTCTATGATGTACGTAAGGTAAGTTGAATTTTACAGAATTTAATTTGAATTTTATTAAGTACATTGAAGAGCTTTCTAAACAGATGTCATTATTTCTTAATTCATGCCAATAAGACTTACATTTGGTAGTGGTGAGTCGAAGCCGCTGTCCTTTGAGCCGCTGTCCTTGTTGTTGTCGGGTGTAGCGCTGGAGCCAGTCCGTCTCCACTGGGCAGGACTGTTCAACACCAGGTCACTGAAGCTGGTCGTCAGGGGAGAGCACCCGGGGAACTAGGGGGAAGAAGGGGATATTACCATGGGGATAGGACGCTTGTCAAGGGATAGGAATATTGCATCAACTATTTGATGGACTAGGTAAACGCAGAACTATATAAAAGTAAAGTGATAAAAGTTACAATTCATTATTGCACTGTATGATATAGACAGTAAGATGCATGTTGTCAGAGACGGTGCTAAGACAGCTTCAGTAGGAATGTGATTATGAATAAATGGTGAATATCGATTATGCTGTCACTACTCAAGGTGGTCAAGGTGAAGTATACATGTGTTCGATGTTAATACCAAATACGCCACCTCACAATTCATCTAGAATAGAGCCTGTATCAAATAACCAGAGAAAGTAGATCAACAGATGTCAACACGAGAGCTGACTACTTACCTTGAAGTTCATGATGACTGTCTCTGATCCAAAGGTAAACACAGGTGAAGAGAAACTCAAGTAGAGAAAACTGATACAGGTAGATGTGAACACGATGTAAATCCAAGTGTGAATGATCCAACTGAGGCTGACCAGGTAATATATAGGAGGGCTATAACCGCTATCACAACACAGGAGAGGTGCTGAGCTCCCTCTGTCTCACTGAGATGTGGTCACTCGGGCACTGGTCAGCTCAACTGGACAGGCTCCCCTCGGACAATGAAATGACACGATTGAACAGGCCGTGGCGTTTATACCTACCCCTATACCCGTATGTGTACCCGTATAATCAGCGGAGTGGAACTGGATTGTGTCATTGGTTAGCACCGCTCGCGAGCCGTAACCACTCAACCGTAACTGTTAATTTTATCACGGGATGTTACTCATAAACTAAGATGGTCCCCGCTTGGGATTGAAGAGCCGACATTATTATCTTCTTGTCAAACAACTGTGAAATCTTACTGCAGACTGCTCGTAATTAATTTAACGATTTTAATTGCTCTGGTTTGATAACAGTTGGTTTTGTCAGTTATCTGATAACTACTTTGAATTAGACTGTACAATTGATGGTATCTCGAGCATTGTGTCGCTTTGTGTGTGTTGAGAACCCGGATGTTTGTTGCATGGACATGAGCAAGACGAACATAAATCTCATTGTAGGGATCTCAATTATTCAATAGAGAATAATACAACACGCTTTAGAAAATGTGGATGATGCTTGTTTTTTTTAAATAAAATTTTACATATGTTTTGCCAAGAGAAACGTGCTGCGCTAAGTCCAACATTTTACATACTGTAGTTTGAATGGAAATAAACTTCTAAGATCAACACATACATATCAAAATATATAATTCATATACAAGAATGTGCATTTACAAACAGATGTAAGCCATTGTCAGTATTTGGTAGTCATCTTTAATGATATGCCGTTTTAAGTCATTCCTTTGTGAAATATATTTTTTTGAATAAGATAAAATATATAAATAAATATAATAGATTATTTTTTAACTAAATGTTAAACGTGAATGCACTTAGTATGCATAGAGAGTGTGTCACATTCATATAAATTATGCGTTAAATCTACGATTCCCGAATATACGGTATATTGTCAACACAAATCGTTTCCATCCGACAAGTATACGTGAGCTTGGATGTTGTCAAAGTTGACAAGTGATGTTTGCTTTTGTGACATCATATTCAAACACATCAGATTGTCACAACTAATAAACAGCCCAATTAAGCTGATAATAGAAGAAATCACAATTTCACAAGTATGTTGATATTACGGAACCTCATCTCCTTCATCGGGCGCTTTGCATAGTGTATACTAAATAAACACGTTAAGACGCAAGCCTGTAAATGGTTTTCCCTTGTTGGATGATTTATGACCAAGCTTCTGAATATTCGATACATATTTTATTTTCATATTATCTTCTTTGTATGTGTTCAGTGGAAGGGTAACCACTTGTATATATCGCTGTTTTCTCCCTCTTATATATACTACTATTGTTTGTTTCGAATAGAGTTTGGTGGTGTGTTTCTAGTTTATATAAGATTGAATGCTGGCAAATTGACATAGTCATAATACATACTAATATTATTGCAATTTCTAATGCAGTTCAAATTTGACATTTTCTCTTTTTCTCGTATTCCGGAGCGGTATCAATATAAACTTGCCTCTTTACCTATTGCTTCGATCTTTCAGGAATTAAATGTTTAAACTAACACCTTTACGTTATCTTGGCACAATTAATGCAGTTATTGAGACGATAGAAAATGTGGTAATATCACGAAATCATTAAAATCTTTAATCGGTAAAGTTCATACTTGGGTTAAATTTAAGTATGCATAATGTTATCTAAAGAAGATATTTTGAACTGGGAGTTAAGATGTCACCGTGTGAGCGACCTCAGTCAGGTCAAGCGTAGTGTCACGAGTTCATGAGACATGCGCAGAGTCCAACGGAAGCTGACAGCTTGTTTGTACTGAAGAAGTTCACTTGTCATTGATTGCACGTCAAATCACTTTATGTATTTTAATGACACCAACGATTTTCATGGTATTTATTTAGCCCATTTAACGAATTCGAATGATATATCTAATTTTGATCATCTGAAAGCAGTTAGTTACATAAAAAACGGAACTAGCTGATGAGCATGCAAGCTAGCTCATTGGAAATATATAACTTTTGGATAGTGAGCAAATGTAACAATGTTGACTTTGGGTTCACATTATCCGCAATAGTACAAATTCTTGTTCCCTGTGTCTTGTATTTACCCGAGAAGTACAAGAATTTGTACTAATGCAGATTATGTGAACCCATAAGCAAGAGCACAGTGGGTTATTTCTGCACCCTGGTTGAAGGCAGTTACGGAGATATTTTATGTAATGCTATTCACGACTATAAAATCTGAAATGGCCAACGAGACACTTACTGTAAATGAAACTTAACATTCAGGTGTGAAAATAGGTATATTTACACGATGGCTTCAATGTGAATGTTTTCCTGAAATATGGTTTAAACATATTTATTCACAAAATAAGTGATGGGATTGGCAAACAAGCAAACATTTGCTTATCTGAATGCCGGCTCCCTACAGGCATACAAATATAAACAAGGAAGAAAAGTGACGTCCACAGAAAAAAATCAAAGCTTACATTACAAAGATGAGTTACTAATAGAAGCATATAACAGCACTTATCACTGAGAGGAGTTGAAGGCATATATATTTACAAGAAATATCTAATCAGGAATGTGGAAAGAAGTCAAAAGGAAAAAGTATTCGGGAATATATAACCTTCGAAGTACATTGTGATATACTTTAGATTCAACTTCATGATTTGATATTTGACATAAATTACAGAATAATTCATGTTTAGAGTTGCGCAAAAAGGCAATATAGAACTTTCTTATTTAATGAATTTTATTCTTTTAGATATTTTTAGCATAAATATGCCTTAACCATCTATGTATAGATATTAATTCATCTTCGATCATTTTGTTTACACTGTGTTTTACTGTCTAGAAGCTTAGAGTATTTGTAGAAAGGATTCACTATTCAATGATCAAATGGTTTTTAACGATGTTTACGGGCTGACAATAAAACTCTTTAATTTGTTGTTCTATTTTAATGATTATCGTCAAGTGTTTAATTCGCGATGATAGCTTTCCACTAAGAGATCAAAGACAAGATTACAATAACACGATCATTAATTATCTGAAACAACGATACGGATTATCATCTTCATAAACAAGAAAAGTAAATATTGGTCCAATTATCACCCTTGCGATAACTACTTCACGGATTAACTCGATGGAAGCCCCAATTCCCCTCCATCCGTCTACAATTATGTCTGGGTAGGTACCCCTTGGAAAGGGTAATAATCTGGTGCAAGGGGAAAACCTGTGAACGATTTCATTAATCGCTAAAACTCAACAATGTAACTTATACACCACGTGTTTTTGAGAATTTTCTTTGAAGTTGAGGAGATTGAAATTTAGCTTTTGTTAATAGCATAGCTTTGATATTACGAGCTCAAATAAAATTTTGTACACCCCAAGACAGCATTTCTTTTATTGTAAAGGTGTCAAATAAAAAAGATACACGCTAGAAAAAAGATTATTCCAAAAGAATTTTTTTTATTTCTTTCTTTTAAAAAAAATTATTTTAAGTTGTGAATCGGACATTTGTCACTAATATGAGTTTGTACTTATTTATATGTAACTGTATCGGAGCGGCCTTGATATAAGCTCTTTGGAGCTTGTTGGCCAATCCATTCATGTATATATATAAAAACATGAATACATATGTTTAAACCATATATGTGAAATGTTTTATTGAATGTACAAGATGAGACAAAAATAAACAAATTCTCTCTAATATAATTAATACTATGACTTTATGATTTGGTAAAATTAGAATATAATTCATTTTGTCTAAATGTTGATTATATTGTATTGATTACTTATCGAAATAAAATTTTGGGAAAAAAATATTTTATGTACTTGTCAGGAAAACATAGTAATTACACACTGACTACCCTATTAAGTCTTCTCAGCTTGTTTCTATATTATTTTTTATGTGAAATTTTGTATAGGCGAGGTATCGATATAAGCCATAGGACTTTTTTACCGATCTTTTTCATGCAATAAAATACGTTAAACATTTGCTTGTTCCTTTTTTTCAAATTTCAGAATTTATGTAGCATATTTTTCACGAGGATCTAACTAATGACCAACACCAACATTGGTGTGTTTCACGGTAGTGTAGCAAACCCTTCATTAACCCCTCCCCGGCGCCAGTCCGACCCAGCCCTCAATGAATAATATAAGTATAGTATGTGCTAACTAACTCGAGACAAAGTGCACACATTGTGTAAGGTGCGCCAGTGCAGCATCAGTAGGGGGGTGATTAGGGGTCGAGTCTAGCGTGGCGTGACATACTTAAAATCTCTTTGTGTCCTGTGTGAGAAGGGTGGGAGGATTTTCACTTTCCTGTGTCCCTAGGGTACAGTTCCTTTAATACTCTTATATGCTGGTAATCCAACTCTTGTTGCGTAAAATGTTGGGTTTATCTTAATGTACACTCACGTTGTTTTGGTTATACTAAACGAATTTACAATCAATTTTGTAAATAACCGAGTTTTGTGTTTAAAAAATTTAAATTCAGTCTTAAGTGTCAAAGGCTACTATTGTAGGACTTCTACATTTGTCGATTCAAGTATTTATATAGACGTCCTTGGTCGAAAGTATACCTTGAAATTTCCTATTCTCGTGCCGTTCCACAAAACACTTGTAGAGTTACAATCAAGTGTAGCCCATTCTTTTAACATAAGTCACAATCAGTTGTAGGCTTACAATCAAGAAAGTGTGTTGTGAAACGGGAAATGATACCAGAAACACAATTTTACTGGGCCTATTATTTCTATCTATTATCTTCCTTTTGTTAATCATGTCAAATATATCAAGGACCTTTGCTATATTGCAAAGTTGACAACGGTATTCTTCCAATGCAAGATTGTGCAACACGCATATTTTTATGGCATATACCTCATATTTCTTAATTTCAAAACACGTATAGATAATACATAGTTACAGAGAACTGCACCATTACATCGTGATTAACTTATGCACTGGCAATACGTATAGAATGGTACCAATCTATAGTTTTGAAACTTTGGTTTTCAGATGTTTGAGTAGTAAGTTAAATCATTCTTTGACCATCTTCCGGCAATATGAACATCTTATTAACATTATTATTTGGTCTTTGAAAGACATTAAGAAGCGATGTACATATAGAAACAAAGGTTTTCTGGATAACAGTTTCTTTAATATGAACCTATTCTGGATAACAGTTTTTTTTATTGTGAAATGCACATGAAAATAACTTCTTTATTGTTAAATCCACTCTGTTATCAAGAAAATATTGTCATTATGATTATCATAAACCAACCCCTTAATGATTCAATACAAGCAAAAACAAATTTCTTTCATTCCTAAAAACAATCTTTAACTGTTAGTAAAGGGGGACTTGATGGCATGTTTCTGTTTGTATATGCGATATATTCGAATGTAATTTTTTGTGTAAGTACCATTTAGCCAATGTACAATGTATATTATTTCTATGAAAATATAACATATACTGATTGACCATCAATCATGGAGCATACGAGTACACCGGATAAACTACAATCGTGATTAAAATGTAACTTTTGCTTTCATATGAAACCTGAAGTAACCTTTGACTGGTAGTCTACCACTAAACTACTTATGAAGTATTAAGGCGATTTGGGGTTTAAATTATTTCCATTGGTCAATGTTTTCTTCGTGATCAAAATCAAATGTATTATACTTTGATATGTGTCTGAACATTCCGACTCTTCTTCTGCCTATTCGAACATTGATATGATTTACCGTAGAAATTAAGAAATAATGGATAAGTTAAATCACAAAAGTATTTAAAGAATTTCTGGTGATATGATATGTTTATGTTATACACCTAACTGTAAAAGTGTAAAGTTATCCTTTAGCCATTTATCCTTACTTGTCAAGAATTGCCAGTTGTTTGATGTCACATTGATCCTTATACCGTGTCAAAAAAGAAGAGAGGAAGAAGAGATATTTTATTTTTGTGTCACATGCTAATATTCGCTTACATGTTGTCACGTTAAATATCCATGCGGCAAGTCTAGCTATTGGGGATGAAATTGTGAGCCTCAAGTGGAACTAAAATGGGAGATATTGAACACTGATTTTCAATTTGATTATCAAATATTTTTCTATTGATTGTTTGGTATCAAAAATAGGGTTTATTCAAGTCAGGCTGGAGGATGTCAACACTAAATTTATTGCTGAGGCAGCTTTTACCGCTGTGCGTGCAGACAGACAGACAGACAGACAAGTGTTTATTAGAGTCTCACCCCAATACAACATAAAACATACAATAAATATATACATAAAAAGGGCCATGTACATGTACAGCTAGGTAACCATACAACAACACACCATCACTTATTGTTAATGCAACACTCTCCTATCAAACTAAAGACAAACTACAATCGCTGTGCAGGCTTGATAAGAATTAGCTTCATTCTAGAAGTATAACAAAGTTAAATCTATACTGTGATGCTGTGACGGTCATCCAATCCTCGCCCGGGGGTAGTTGTTCCAGCGAGAGGGTCAGGTAGGATAGTTATTACACTGAAGATCTCTCTACAATAAGATATAGAGTGAGACAATGAGCTGTATGTAACTTCAAAAATACCATATATACCCGTTATTACAGAGAGTTTGTTTATTAATGTCCTATCTCATACATAGAGACACTTGTACTACAATCTCATTAAAAGTTGCAATATACAGAGAGAGTGTTAAGTAGAATAAGCACATGGTTAAGATATTTTGCAGAAAGAAAATTATTTTTCAAACACTGAAAGTATTTATAAGTAAAAGAACCCCTAATTCATACCAAGGTAGTAACAACCAACCCCCCTTCTTTCATTTATGAGATCATTTCATAACATACTTACTGTATATTTACCAAAATAACATCATAAACATTTTAATTCCTTATTTAACACATCCAAATCATTCTCAAACATACAGTGTCAACAAAATGCAATAGCTGTATCATGATTTGATAACTGACAACACTGTGGCTTTACTGCATCACAAATAAGCTTGGTAAACTGTAATTTGAACATTCCATTAACGTTTCTCTATGAAGTTATCCTACATAATATTTGGTTTATGAACTTCCGGAGCATGTGGTGTGTTATACCGCTCGTAGTTTTTTACAATTTATAAAAGGAGAAATCCTGTATCCGTGTGAAGATGAATGAATGGTCGAATCCTTGGCAAGTCTACTGACGAATATCCATTTACACTTAAAACAGATAGATGAAATTTATAGTTTGCTGCTTTGTGTACCTGCTTTGAGTGTTGAAACAATATGTGTGCATATTCACCAACATAAGGATAATCTTAATGTACTTTCTCGATAATGGTGTGAAAATCTCTCTCTCTCTATATATATATCATATTAAAGTAAGTAACAGGTTTTATAGCTAAAGTATCAAATATATTACAAATTGGTATGAAAGATGATGTCTTCTCCTTATTTCAAGCCAATATTGTCCATTTAGAAACCTAGAAATTCCGAGTGAAACGTGACGACAAAATTATACGCTGAGCATCTAAGGTGTTGGCAAGTTTTCACCCACGTCTTTAATGAATGGTTTTTTTTTAATCACGACCTCAAATCCACGTCTTAAATGGCAGTTCAGAAGAATTCAGTATTGCCTTTCTTACACAATTCCTAGACGGAATATTTACAATAATATTATTTCATCACGTTAAATAATTTATTTAAAAGAAACATATATGTCTCATACTTTTCTTTCAAAAGCTCATGAAATGATTTGATTAGATATAATTGAATTACACGTACATAATAGATTTGGCAATGGTTCGCGATGTCAGTTAAAGCACGCCAATGTACTTTATTTGTCGATAATCTTAATACTATGTAACCTCGATGATATACTTTACATAATCCATACCGGTGTCATCTGACTAAACCCGGAATAAAGTAAGCTATGTACACTGATCTACTGATTACACCAGGGGGATTTTAACGTTGTGCAATTTGGAATAAACTTGAAATAAAATCCTTCAAGAAATTACCGCATCCCCTCCCCAATAACCATAAACACATTAAGACGATTATTTAAATGTTTTCTTTTATTGCCGAGGAAGTGGGACGATTTCCTTCTTTCCTCAAGAGGAGATAACGATAGTTATAATTTGTCCAATTTCGCGCATGCGTAAGTGTGAAGTAGATTATCTAACAATAAGGGGATTCCCATTATCCAACTAAAATCATCCTGCCTCCAATATGTAGATCTTTTAAAGGGGAATTGTATATCTCCTAAGGACCAGATAGACCGGGCAGATAACCGATTAAACCGATGAAAATAAAGGATTAGTGTTTATTGCTAATTGTGTAATTGAGGAGTTCAGGCAAATATAGTACGTATGAGGATGGGACTTTAATAGGTATAGTGAAGCCTTTGATCTTCGCCGCCCTACGCTTTCCACGCACATGAAGGTAATAAAATGTGATCGCCCTCGCTGTGTAGGTAAAATTGGGTAATGATTACATCCATTGTAAAAACCAGGACAAAACTCTTCGAGGTCAACTGCCTTAGTGACCAAATGTTGCATTTACATTTCTCCTAAAACTTTTCCACTTTGTGTCATTCGGCATCTGTTTTGGCTATTTGTGTTCTTTGTTGTAATGTCGAAGTTTTTGTAATGGAAAACATGTGAAATGTTGTTCGTCATAATTTGTAATCACCCTCACATAAACAAATATTAAAATGAAACATCTCACACCATTTTTTTGTCTGTCTGTCTATGAGTGTTTTAGTTTTTGAAAATGAACCAACATACTTTATGTTTCACTTAGCATGAACCATTCACAGAGACACTTTACAGCAAATTGTCTGCATGAAGCTTACATAGTCAGTAATCATCATTTTTCAAAACAGTTTTTCAATAAGATAGTTGTAATTTTAGAGATCTATTCTATAATTTAGTTTTTCCTAGTAAGAGTGTACAACGAATGATTCAATAAAGTTTTAGAATATTTCACTGTGCCAGTTAATGAAAGTTTATATTTGATATTTGCATCTTTATAGCAACACAATCATTACTCAACGGGCATTCCCAACTTTAGGTCTTGCTCATATGAATGTTTATATAAATGTTCACAATCGAAGTTACATCATTAACATTTTGCAAATACAGACTGCCGGATGTCTGCAAAACGTTCTCATGGTTTAGTTAGGACGGTGACTTTATCATTACTTTATCAACCACATCTTTACAAGGTTCTTGCATTCTTCTACTATCTGTGTATATATAAACTAAACGATGAGGAATTAATACAACCGTGGGTATGGATAAAATGATATCGAATTATAAATGCTTCAATTTAGAAATCAAGGAGGAAATAATTTTCGTCATTAGATTATCACCTGAAGCGAATCAAAATTTCCCAGGTTTATAATTTTGGTGGGTTCGACCCCCGCAGTTTTAATCCCACACGGTGTACGTGGATCGCCCTACCCACGGAGTTATAACAGAGAGGGGTCGGGATCTATAGCAAAGTTTGTCCCCCCTTGCTGAGATAGATACACACGGATTGAGGGAGAGGGGGTAAGTGTTAACAACACGGGGGTGGTGGTAATAACTGGCTAGACCTTGTGTAAACTTTGTCAGCAGTACGGGGTTAAGAGAGCTTTCTCTCTTATTCATATGAATTTCACATGTGTTTGTTCTAGGAAGACTGTTGTAATTATTTCAATCATCTAAAACATGTCACTGTGATTTTCTTTTGGAGGTGGCGGGGGGATTGAGGAATTTTATCAAATATGAAATACAAGTTTTCTCGTCCCTTTACAAAGAAACGTAGGCGATACCCGCTAAAGCGCTTAAATTGTGCACAGTTGTGGCTTTTGGGAAACATATAGCAGATAAAGAATTTCGATTGTTTTTTTAGATGTTGCAAGTGAACACACAATTAGTAAAAACATTAATTCTTTTCTTGTTCATTAGTTATTTAAAAAGTTTCTTATCTTTATGAGTTTAACTTCCTACATTGAGTAAATTCACAAACATATCTAAAAGAAATAGTATTTTTTATTATGTTGCACTCTGAAGCAATCAATGTGTTCAATGTCCCTTCAAAATTAGCCCAACATTTGAAAGGCGAAAACAAAAGCGATTAATCAACCTCTCAAATTAATCATCACAAATCCTACTCGAAAACTTCTCAAATTAATCGTAACCGCACAGGGGGTGTCTGTGACTTGAATCGATCTCCTCACAAACCCAGTAGGAATCGTCTGTACAGGGTCTAGCTTAAACAGCTCCTGTGACGAGCTTATGAAGCTCAGCATTACATGTATATAGAACGAGAACCCTGCCGCCTTGTGCACGGAATCGCAGTGGGTCGTTTTTGATAGAAATCTTTCTAGTTTCACTCGCTGGGGTTTAAATTAATTGTTACGTGATCTGCATGTAAACACTTCATCATAGGGACAATACACAGGTTTTCCAAACTACTAATTTCAGTAAGAAATTAGTCAATTATGAATTGGGATTTGTCTGATTACCAAGGATGTAGGACCTAATCCCTAGGAGAACAAAAAAAACAAAGAAGCACTCATAAAATGTGACTTGTTTAATGTACTAGAAATAATTCGATCCCTTTAAGTTAAAGCTTGCATAACTTATTAAAGATCTATACCGAAAACGAAACTTTTTGTCACAAATTTTCAACTCATGATTATGTATATTTTAATGTGAGGAATGAGTGAAGCACCGAGTTTCTCAAGAAGGGATTTTGAAGTGTTTTTGAAAATAATCAAATATATGATGGATGTCAAGGTTATCTTCACTACGAATACTAACAAGTTGTAGACTGTTAATTGTTGTCAGATACTAAATGGAGTATTCTTAAGTACCCTTTTTAATGGAATTATGTACTGTAGAAACTTAAAAGGAAAACATTAACATATCATTACAACCTCATATTTATTCAATAACATTTTGTTAAACAGCTTTGCAAACTAGTGAAAAATAATTTGCTAATTTTCTAAATCATACAAGAACATATATAGGGAACAAAATATGTTTAAAAAGTTGCAAAGCTAAATCCTTTATGAAATGGAGAAAGGAAAACAAAGAAAATTTGGAATTTCATTTGTCCAACATTTTATTAACATTGAAATTAAGTTTGGAAAATTACAGAATATTGAAAAATATACAGACAGAAGACTGTTTGTCATTTCTCTTATATCTCTATTAGGCATAATTTATTTCAATTGCCGTGAAAATGTTAACCAAACATATAATACCAAATGCTTGTTGGGGGTTTTCAGAATAAACCATTAAGTTGCTCGCGTTAAGGGTCCAATCACATGATCCAATCACAAAAAAATCCCTCACAATAACAAAAAGTTTTAAGTACAGTGAGGATGGCAAATCGAGCTTGTTTCTAATGTTTCATGAACATTACATTGTATGTTGTTACATTATATACTTCAAGTTTCAAGTTGATGCTCTAACCATAGAGAATCTATGTGAACTGCTAATTTTCAAACTCATCTAACACATTTGAATATGTCAATATGTAAACATCTTATAACAAGTCCTCAAACCAACACAAAAACATTCACTACACAGAATACACATCACTGGAGCCCTGTTTTAAGTCGTGGACGGAGTAAACATACTTCATTTCAGTAGATAAGAGTAGCCATAGTTAGGATTCATGCATAGTAATTAACTCAAGCAGTGTAAATGATTTCATTATCCTAAAGCAAGAAAAGCAATATCAGCACATATATCTACGCTAAACTCACAAATAAACACTTAAGACATATTATTCGTATATTTTTTTAAGCCAGATTTTTCAATTGGATATCACAACCAACTAGACTTGTTAATCACTTTTTGCTTACTTGCTAGTAAAATTTGGACAGTCTTTAAGGGGTGTTAAAAAAGAGCCTTATTAAATTTAAATAATAAAATCTGTAAAAATGTAAGTTAGAATTTTCTGAAGCATTCATAAAATCACTTAGTTTTAATTTACTTTGAAGCACCGAATGTGAAAGTAAGCGCAAAGTATGTGTAAGGGTAGGTAGGAAAGACTTATTTGAAAAGTTCATCAAAAGACAACCGAAATACACTGAAGATAGGTCTTAATGGCAAACACCATTAGACAAGTATTTGACCTGTCTGGCTGATATGTAGCTGATATATTCTAACCTTTGAAACCTCTCTACAGCATTAATTAATTATCACAATCCATCTACAGTATCGGCTGGCTTCAACAAAACGGTACATCTCATAAGTGAAAGTAAAACAAAAAAGATCAAACTAGAAAACATATATTTATATATACATATGATATATATATAACCCTCAGAAGAATTCACTAGAAGTCACAAACAAAACAAAATATGAGAAAACAGTGTCAAACACAAATAAGAAAATAAAGACAACCAAAAGAATTGTGACCAGATTTCCTCATCACAACAAACACATATCAATTTGGTCAGTTTCTGTACAAAAGTAGCATGAGAAAGATTTTGGGGATAGGATTTCTTGAACATTGGCAGCTGAATTGTAATATAGAACTTGCATATCAGTGTAATACTTATGTATCTTTTGCAAGTGCAATATTAACATTCCATGTTTTTCCAGAAGTGGTGAGAACCATTGAGAAGACAACAATAAATTTGAAAAAGAAAGGAAGGTTTCAGTTGCATTTTCCCCCTGAAGGAACTGCGGAAATTGGCTCTCTTGAAACAGTTTTTGTTAGGATGTACCGGGTAATGAGAGAGAAACATCTGTGGGTAGAGAATAGTGAAAAATATTTATTAAACTTCTATCATTAATCCTTCATATGGTTTGAACTTGACCAAGGAAACAGCAACATCACATGAACTTTAGTTGTACTAATTCAACAATTGAAGACACTTTTATTTTGAAGCCTTTTTTTATTTATTTTAGCATTAGTCAACAAACTAACGACTTATTACTATTGCTATGTATTTTCTTCAGGTGTGTACTAATGACTAGCAACCTGCTAAACATTCTATTTTTAATGAAGGTTTCAAATCATATCTGCCAATATGACCTGTTTCCATACACTAATTATCTATATCCCTCGCTTAAAACATAACCTTCAGCTGTGAACATTTCCAGCATGGTTTACCTCCTATTCAGTCCAAAATATGATGGTCAACAGGTCAAATGGTCTGTTTGAACCATTGCATGTCAAAAAATCACACTTGATTTCCATCAATAAGATTATCTCCCAGATTAACCCATCCTGCTACATCAGCATATTTGAATTGGGTATGAAGGATGTTTGGTGATTCAAATATAGCAGTGTAGATGGATGACAGTGTATTGTAACTGCAGTAAACTGGTTTTTGAAACCACAGCTCAGAAATTATATCTTAAGGCACCCTAAAGTAATCTTACTTAAATCCCCACAGCTTTAATTATTTTAGGGGAAAAGGTTTGAACGTTACAGAGGCTACTAATGCCCAAAAAACTGCAATCATTTTCTGAAAATAATCTTTTGTAGAAAATTCTTGAGATATCAAATTATATAAACAACATGGAAGAACATGAAACTGTCAAGTGAATAAATAGATAGATATCCTATCTATGATATGTTGTGAAAATGTCCTGCTATCGTTGGTTGAAACCAGTCAAAAGTGGTTACATTGAATATACAGCGTAACTGTGTTGTGTAGAGTTTTTACAACAATAGACATAACACCGGAAGACTTGAAATTTTGTAGCTTGTAAAGATATCTAACTCTTGGAAAGGCACAGGTGTGAACATGGAGTTATGATTGCAATATCAGGATTTCAACAGTACAATATTTTACATAAATACATGAAATAATTATTTTCATGTTGGTAAATATTCAGTGCTTCATAAATCACAATTCTAACATAAAACGTAAACTAACAAACAATAACTTACAATTCTATTCATGCAATATTCACACTACAGCAGTGAAACAAATACTATTTACAAATATATTATTAGTTGTACATCAAGCACTATTTCAAATAAAAGCACTAAGACCACTCATTGTTTGTCATTTACTAATAATTTGAAAAGCCTTCGAGGCCATAAGTGGACAGTATTGCAGTGTTATATTCTTACAGCATAATCAAAGAAGTTTGATAGGTATGACATCATTAATGATTTGAGACTGTTTTCCAAGTTTTACTGTCAAGTAATTTCAATCTCATCACATTCTCAGCAAGTTTTCTTAATGGAAGTTGACAAATGATACACAGTATACAAAACTTCCTTACAATTTTTACCTTTTTTAAGTAAATAAGTGAAAGAAACTTGCTTTTATTCATTTGACACCAATCATTTTGCTTGAAAATAAAGGTATTACAAGTTTGGTAGTCATTTATTCTCTATGCATGAGATTAGAAACAAAGACATTATGTAAACATAAACACAAAAAAAGTAAAGTTAAATGTGGTATAGACATGTATTGTTGGTTTCTGGAGGGTATGATATGTTCTCTTCATGAAATCACTTCTTTTGTAAAGCTTTGTTTTTGTCACTTTTGCATTCAATATTGTTTCAAGAACTAACGAGCAAAGAACAGACTTGGACAGATGAACAATGAAATAATCTTAACCATCAAAGGGAACATTTAGATTCAGATGCATCAATGAAACAAGAACTGTGTTTTGACAACTTAAATGAAAGAACTGTGCACAGACAAGAAATATCATGTGACAACATAAGGTTATTTGACACCACAAGAAAAGTCACATGACACTACGTAAAGACGTCCTCTTCTCGGAGAGTCTGGAGCTGCTTCTCCAGAGCGTCCACCTTGCTGGCGAGGATCTGTGCAGCCAGCTTCTGGTGGGACAGCGCTTCACACTTCTCGTGGACCTGTCGTGAGAGTTAAGATGTATTAGAGGTGAGGTGAGGTGAGTTGGTGTTTAATGCCACTTTCAAGATTATTTCCCTTATATTGTGGCTGCTAGTATTATTGCAGGGAGAAAGCCTGCAACACCATTGTGGCTATGCATTGTATTGAAACCTGCGAGCATCGGCTGGAACTAGCAAAAAATGGGTGGTACAGTGCTGAGATTCAGTGTAGCATTGCACCCAAGCTGACTGTGTAGAACAGTTCTCTAATGCAGCCAAGCCCCTGGCAGGATTCGAACCACTGACCTCTTGATCCGAAGCCGAACACACTAACCACTGCAATATCCCGCCCCATGATGTATTAGAAATGCACACCCTTTAGAAGGTGAACAAATGCTGTATTGTTATATTTGGTTTTAACATTGTCTGCAATCTTTTTACTATCAGCTTTATTACTCAACTTCAAAGTCAAGGACCAGTGGTCAAGTGGTCTAGTGGTAAGCTGTTGGTACAGTTTGTGACATATTCTGAATACAGTACAGTTTTAATATTTATTGTAGAAATAAAATCTGACACTCCTTTTATGGCAAATACTCATGGAAAATGTAGATGAAACCCATGATATATTTCTAAAACAATGTTAATCACAGTCGGCCATTGTGAACATTGCTTGCTTAGTTTTGGGATTGGTTGTCAAGGAGATTATCATCATCCCGCTTGGCCAAGTGTATCTGATAGTTTGACATTGCTGTGAATCTGACTAAAGAAGATGTTGTCAGAACCAAACTACATAGCTCTGCTACTGATTTGCCACTGTTTAGTATAAAATGCGGAGAGTTACCAGTTCGGTGAGGAGAGTGATGAGCTCCTGGGGGGACATGAGGCTGGTGCCGGGGTCGGCGAGAGGCCCGTTCTGCATGGCATCTATCTTCCGTATCTGGATCGGCATGACCATATCCTCATCTACACAGAGATCAAATTTCATTTGCTAAAAGAGGAACTTCTGAATTTAAGTACACAAATCCAACCTGTTTCAATATAAACCCAATGGTTCTGTAGCTTTCAATCTTTGACTGGTTTATTATTTATGTGGAAGAGGTGAGATGATTGTGAGGTGAGGTGATGTGATGTGATGAGGGTTCTAACGCCGCTCTCAAGAATACTACACTTATATACCGGCTGCTAGTAGTATTGCAGGGAGAAAGGCCAAACTTTACTTCATGTACTCAGAAATAACAGATTGATGACTGCAATCATTGTGTAAACAAGATTTAAACTGATTGAAGCATCATAAAATAACCCTTCTTATTGCATAGTCTAAACTCTACTGAAGGAAGTGTTATAAAATCTCATCTCACCAGTTGTACGAGTATAGAAAGTCTTGTGAATTCCTATTAAACTTTCTCTTACAAAATGTTACAAGTATTGGACATATTATAGCATGTAACAACATGTACACACAACAAGGACAACACCCTACATGACACTTAAACAAAACATCAACTAACCCACATAAATACCCTGCCTGTTTACTCAATAACTGATAAACACTGGTAAAAAATATCCTCTTAAATCTTATCTTTAATTCATACTTCACAACAACAAAATTTCAAATCATTGTTCACTTAATAGGAACACTGGCCTAGATTACAACAGAGGTTTTATAAAAATAAAAATATATGATATTAAAATTGTAAATCATAGATTTTGCTTTAGATTTTAGATATACAAAGATAAAGTTTTATTACAAGAGAAAGTCCCAGGGATATTGTAGTTTTTCTCTTAAGCTTGGAGTCCCTCCATGTTTTGAAACTAGGTACCCTAGTTTCACATGCTCACTGTTGACCAAAATGACATCCTAATCTGATCACTAAGGAACAACACTGTATGTACCCACCATCGTTGAGGACACTGATGAGCCACTTGATGGCCGCCTTAGCCTTGGCTGTTTTAGAGGAGGACGGTATGGTGAGCTCGGAGAGTTTGACTGTAAGGAACTTGTTGCGGTGGAGCTGCTCCTCAAACGCTTTCCGGTAGGCGTCCACGGTTAAGTACGCTTCATCTCGCCGGTGCTTGTACAACTCTATCTGTTGACACAACAAAATATAAAACTTCAAGATATTAACACATTATCTTCAAAAAATAAAGTTTCAACATTATTTTACCTACAGAATCATGGTTGGAACTGCACTAAAATGGAGAGGAAGTTCCAAACTTTCCTCCATTATAACCTTTTCTACCAAACATAGAAGTGTTTATGTTTTTCCCCCTTGAATTAGCTTCTCTTCCCATACCATGGAGGCATTTCTTTTTCTCCACCTTTGACCTACCTCCTCTTTGATTCTGATGATATCCTTCCTGAGGTTTGCTGCTGCATGGGCACACCCACATGGTTCAGGCTTGTTTAGTCGACAGTGACACGCCCCCAACACTGCCAACTGCAATTAAGAGTTAAGTTACAAAATGAATTATAAAACAACTGTGATAAAGAGTTATATTAATAGAATCAGGAAAGTTTAATACTAAATACTTAACATGAATTTATGATGTACATGTCTTTCACTCTCGATAACTGACAATCAAAAGAGAGAGGGGTCATGGTGTTCTTAACTCTAAAAGTTGATAATATTTCTGTTAATGTAACATGATATATACGATATATATATATATATATGTTTCCTTGATTTGGTTAGCAGACAATTGACAAACAAATAAATGAATACTAAAAGTTTTGCTAAGATTTATTATCATAGATTCTTTATTGATGAGTTAGTTCAAAATGAAAATCTGGAGGTCTAAAAGAATTGGACATGGATAAAGTCTTGAAGGGGCAGTAGCATGTTTTTTGAAAGATTTATTTCTTCAAATTTCCCCCAATAAACATTAGTTTATGTCAAATGTATCATCTTCAAGATAGAAAAATCGCAATACTCAACTAGTTGCAGAGGCAATAAAAATGTATTAAGAAAAAAAGACAGCCATTTTTCTTTTGTAAACACCTTTTAATCATTTGAGTTAGGAAAATGGATTCACATAGCTTGACTGATCATTGTATGTTCGTTTAACAATTGCTTCTTTTAATTAAAAAACATTGTCTTACGATGAGAAACATTTCGAGATCACTATTTTAAAAAGAAAGAAGCAAATTGCTACTCTTTTACATGACTTCCTGGACTTTAATCTTAAAAAAGGTGCCTGCATTTATTCAGGTATGAATCTCTAACTATAGTTTTGGCAACCAAGTCAAGTTTCAACGAAATACCATAAAAAAACATTAAAAAAACATTTGAAAGATTTGAACCTGATTTATTTATGCAGTTTTGTTCATTGTTGTCAACACACAGATGTATACCACAACAAAAAATGTTCTCCTAAATATTAGTTGGTGTTACTTTTTACTCACTTCAGCGGAGGAATACGTGCCGTACTCATCATCGGAAGACGTACTCCTCATCTTCTCGTACTTCATCTTCTCCCGTACATCAAGCAGGGCCAGAAGCTCATCTCGTTCTCGTGCTAGAGCTGTAATAGAGAGTTGTCCCCTTTACAAAATCATGTTTTCCCATCAAACTTGTGAATACCTGTACATCAGACTAAACAGATAATTCCCCGTTTAAAAATTCCCAATTTGTCCTATGACTTTGCAATAATTGTTAAATACAAGTTGTAATCACAATCATTGTGATTGTCTTTGACCCAAATACTGTCATTTTAAGTTGACCTGTAAACAAACAGCTCCTTCAAAATAATATAATACCTATTACATAATGTTAAGCTGGTTGCACTGGTTATTTCTAATCCATTTATTTTTTCACTGAGTCTTTCTTAAAGTCTGGACGTTATCTATTTGGTCAATCATGTATGTATCTTGATGTCAAAGTTCTTATAAATGATGAAACTTTAATCATAATTGAACTATTGACATAATAGAGTGTCCAGTGTATTCTTCCTAAATCACAATCCTAGCAATGTTTCCATCAATGCCATCCTCTCTCAAAGAAAACTTAAACCTAAAATAATCAAATCATTTCATAAACAAACTGTCTATCATCAAAGAAAGTCAAGCATCTTCGGAGTGAAACGGTTCACTACTACAGTTGTTGTTTTGGTGCACTGAACATTAACATGGAGTTTCAGTTCGTACCGTATATTTAATTTGTGTCCAAAATATCATTTTAAGATACCAAACTGTCATAAACATTTCATGAAGGGAAATCGCAAAATTAGAGAGGTTGAGAAATTGCAGATAAAATATCACAATATCATAAATGTTGTGTTTGTGAGATCACTCTAATCTCTGAAAGAGAGTTATTTGTTTGTGACATATTATGTTAACAGTATCAGGATATATTGTCTCTTATGGCGATACATCGATGAATCGTGGACCCTCATGATATATATATCCTTATATATTGTCTAATGTGTTTTGTATCGATGCACTCGTATCACATATTAGATGATGCAAACATTGATACTATCGATGAATCGTTACACCACTATTGCATACACATTCATTGTTTGAAAACAGAGCCCTCAATTGACAATAAATCAGAGAGATTTCAGATCAGACAATCAAGCTCAGGTGCATTATGGAGAAGAGCTGGCACAGAAAAGTTAGTAGAAGGAAGCAATGCCTGAATAAACCAGTGATGTAGACTGAGAGGACAAACAGTGGAAGAGACACAGAGAGTCTCACGTACCCATCTTCTGACAGTTCGCTCTCCGCAGCTCCTCCGACCTCGCCTCCAGTGTGGCCATAAGCAGCGAGTTCTCTTGACATACCCTGCAACACAAAGGAAATAATCACTTTCTAAATGTGAAGATTTGAAATAATCTATAAGCGCAGTTTGCCCTTTCAGCTGACAGTAACTTCTGAAAGATAACCTTTAAAAAACTGGTACCACATATATACATGAATATATATCTACATGTGAATATCAGCAGCAGTATCTTCATTTATTGGTGCTTTTTTATTTTGTGAAAAGAAATATTATTCATACATATAGGAAATGACATTAATACAGGTACATTTGGAACAGAATGGAGGTTGATAATTAGCACCATTCCGGTAGCCGCGGCTAATTACAAACTGGAAAGTATATAAACCTTTAGCGAAAGAGTCAATTAATGAAAGCATATACTTCAATTTCTCCTTCAACAATATTTTGGTCACATAGTTTCAGTATGTAAAGTGTGGTGTTGAAAGCTAACCAATCAATCCTCAAGGACCAGTAACCAGGAAACATTCCCCACATCCAGCAACATTGGCATCTACGCGTCCCCAATGCCACTTCAATATTCTGATTGCCCTCCACGAATTTGTCCAAAATTGGTACCTTATGGTTACTCCAACTTGGAGTAAAAGTTAAATAATAAACACCGATATCCACATAATTAATATTTGAGTCAATTCATTGGCTTTCTATCAGCAGGCAATACCTAGAAGGCTATTGGGAGATTGTAGAGCTTCACAGATGTAAATCTGCTGATGTAGCAGGATATTCCTCAATAACCCTTTTTATCATGGCGTATGAGCCGATACAATATATCCCGAATCTAGTTTTACACAGCGAGACGATTTGTCAAGGAAGTATAGCTAGATAATTATCAACACGATACGATGTATGCAATACAATGCCTTACATCTTATATATATCACAAACTGATGTAATTTCTCAGATCCTAACCTGTCATAAACATTACATAAATGGAAGTCATAAAATCAGAGAGAATGTTAGATTTGGATAATGTATAAAAATATCATGAATCTTCTGTTTTTCTAATCACTGTTATTTCCAAAACAGAATAAATAAAAAAATAAATTAACTTTGTGAGTTAAAAACGTTATTGATTTAAAAACAAATTTTGTAAATAATATCGGGATATATTGTCACTTGTGGCAAAACATTGATGTATCATGTATCCTTATATATTGTCTAAATGTGTTTTGTATCGATGCACTCCTATCACATAGTAGACGATGCAAACATCGATATGGCTGATGAATGGTTACACCACTATTCCACATTACCTTCTTAACAATGCTTCATCATTCCAGAGCAATTCATGAGGAGGTAACTCTTCCTCATCCTCCTCCCCGCCACCAGGTGACACATCCCCCCACAGATCCACAGCACTATCCTGCACCAGATATAGACAGACCAATCACCAACCAGCACACAGAAAATAGACCAATCACCACCCAAAACACAAACATAATAGATAGCAGTCATTGGTCACACCAAAAGGAAGATATCAAACACAAGATGGTTTCCTTTAAATAATAAGATATATCTAAATTAAACATGTTTTGATAGGTAGTATTGGCTTGAAGCCATCAATATAGTTTCATTGATTGCAAATGATTGCTTCATAGAAAGATTATGACAAATTTTGAGGTATGAAATGTATTCAGTGGAGTGAGTGATTTTTTGTTTAACGCTGCTTGGGCAATATTTCAGCCATTAGCCGTGTTTATTCAATAGAAGTAGTTCGACTATTTCATTGGAGTTTTGAAAACTAAAATCAATGATAAAAAAATTAAGAATTATCTTCAATTCAAATCAAAATGCATGCACAACTATATATTCTCATGCTCATAATTATCAAATGTGCATCAAGTGCAAATGTGGATCAAAATGCAGGAAGTTCAGGCAGCAGTGGATTCAGAAAAGCTGAATGGATGAATATTTTCTTTTTTTCATAAAACCCATAAAGATTTAATCATAGATCCCCATACAACAGTAATATAAATGTTAAAAAAGCTAGATAAATCTGAAAATTCTTAGATGAAATCTACTTATGAAACTATATCACTAATTTTGATTCTAAAAATCTCAACGATTAAAAAATAAAGGCAAGAAACGAAAAGGAAAACAAAGCAAGTGAAAAATACTTGATATCGCTAAATATACTCTTGGCAAAAAGATAAGGTAATGATAGATTGCCCACAGTGATGAAAGTCCCCCACCATCAAGACAACATCAAGTTTACCTATCGAAGCGGACAGCCCAAGTTTGCTGGCTGTCGAGGAAGGAAGACTCCCGCCATTCCAGTTCAAATTGTAGTTTGTTCACTTCCTAGAAGAACAAGCAGCATGCACAACTGTAACAAAACTCCATGCACTCTCAACAGTTAGTAGTGTCCCAGAGATGTGCTCATATATGGTTAAATAGAAAACACGAACTGAATAAGAAATGAGAGGAATTTTAATCTTTAAAAAATCTGTCATCAGTATAGTATTGTAAATTTTTTAAAATAAAGAGTTATTTTTTTGGGTTAAAAATTTGTTCATCATGACATTCCTCCTGTGATCAGAGTGATCTTATATCAAAATTCAAAGTTTACCTGTAATGAGTCAACATGCTTTTTAGTTCACCAAAAGATTTAGAAATGCTTCTACATAACTAAATGTATAATGACTTTAGTATTAACATATGAGCACATCTCTCTCTGTGTCTCTGTGGAGTCAAATCTTCAATGAAACAACAATTCAGCAGCTGTAAGGGCATCCATTTTTTGTGTTTCTCATCTCATTAAATAAAAGTGTCCATGGTGTGGAAAAGGTTTTGAATTTCTTTTCTCTTCTTTGGCTAAAATTAGTTCACTATAATGACATGCATAAAAGAAAAAGTTAACACGAAAAAGTTCTTTTTTTTCATGTTCATTAAGTCTGAATTGTAATTCTATTACAACAAAAACCAAAATACTTTTAGTGGGGATAAAACTTAACTTTTGGTAGTCAGGAAATGAGAAACACAGGACCATGTAAGCAGAAACATGCCAACATGCAGGATTTATGCTGACATGACAAAATTGGTGTTGCTTTAACTTGAACAATTCGTTCGAGAAACGTATTCCTCTCTCAGGGGGGGATATCTTCCCCGCATGGCTCTAAACGCACCAATTTATCATTTGGTTATTTAAACTTGCTGCTAACCAGTCAAAAATTTTTTTTGAGTGCAGCAAACTCTTCGGCAATTCTCATATGACTATCACGAACCGACACAGCAGCCTTTGCAACAAGCACTGTGAAGTTCAGGAAGTTTTGCAAGGCCTATCTTAGCAAGTCATTGGGTCTGGCGTAAGAATGGGCCATGCGTGGAAAGATGTCTGGGATAAGAACAATTTAAAAGAGTGGAAAAATTAAGAAAAATCTAGGTCAACCATTGATTTATGTGTTGCAAACTCTACTATTGTTTCTTGACTGAACTAATAAATTAGTAAAACAAGTACAGCATAAAAATAATTACATGTCTCTCAGGCAAATTGAGCAGTAGCTATGCGGATAACTAAAAACATATTTTTCTAAATGACAATCAAAAGTTATTGTGCGCAAATATAAAATAAAAGCTTGATGCCCTTGAAACATTTCATTTTTATTAATTAGTCTAAAGAAAGGACTATATTATAGACTTTTTAAAAAAAGCCTCAGATAAATAATAATTTGAACTTTTTGCCAGATATGTTTTTCTATTGCAATTCACATGTGACGACATTTCTGTTTCGGGTGAAGTTAAGGTAAAAACATAATTACCGGTACCTACAACCTGAACGTCAAACAACAGATACTGAACTATTTGAAATCTTACAATTACATTAATTAATCAATTAATCTAAAACCAAACTTTAAAAACAAGTGTCCCCCCTCTTCTTACAAAATCAAAACTTTTCCTACAGTTTATAATCTTTTTGCAGGCCACTGTGTGACAATGGGTGGCTTCACTGACTGACATTGAGATATCTTTTCAGTTCAGTGAATTAATCATCAGTCTCACACCCGGAGGTTCCAGGTTCACTTGACTGGATTTGATATCATTCATCTCTTCATCACACTAGTCTCCGGGGTATTCCTCCAGCTTATTGTCTACACATACCCTAGTAATACATAAACTTGACTTCCTCAAGAAATAGAAACTTTGTGGATTTACAACTTCTTTAATGGGAGGAGATGCAACAAAGTGTGAAGATACTAACACCATTATTTAGCAAGTACTGAACAATCCATATAATCAGGAATGTTTACAAAATTTAGCTCTCCAATTAGACATCAGTAGCTCAGATAACTCATGATTGTAGCCAAATTGTCTGTGACTGGTCTCAACTGCACAGAATACTGAAGAAGAGGTGGAAATGAGTTGAAACAAAATCCATCATTCATACGCCCTAATTCCTGGTGTGGACCTGATATGATAAACACCCAGCAAGCTTTATAAACCAGAGCAATGGATGAACACAGAACGAGTAGAGACATTTCAAGACATATTTCCTGAAGATCACAAAGACCCACAAAACTGATAATTCACAATACTGAACTTTACAAGACTTCCCAGGCAGGATCAAATGAAGGTCACAAATACTGCATTGTTCACAGTTTTACACATTCCAACCAATTCTTAGTATTGCTTATTCATGCATCATTTCTTACGATCAATGACAAAGGTACCAAATGCATATAAAAGCAGCCAAAGTATATTTTTTCACAAAAAAAGATAACTCAACAAATGCAACTAAAACACATGAGATAAAAGAGTCAGATTAAAACCTTCCTCTTCATTTAGATCATTCTTCTCTCAGTATTGAGAATAAAAGATGGTGGAAGATCTTCTTTCAGAACCAACAGTTTTATAAAAGTTATTTAAATGTGTCACAATAGGCTATCACTTTTGAAAATGTAGACTAAAAGATACGGAATTATCACATTTCATAGTAACCAGTACCAAACATTTTTAATTCAAATAAAAACTGAAGGAAAATGCAACCAAGAGGCATCATGCAAAGTGACCATAACCTTCGTCAACAGTAACAGAAAGAACGGTGAAAGATAACCAGCTCAACATTGAGGGGAGATAACTCACCTCGGCCAGCATCTTGCTGCACTCCCGCGCTATCTTCTCAGTGATGCTGTGCTCCTCTGTAGTCTCGTCAGCCTGGGGACAAACAATCAGTTGGCAAAATATAGATTTATTCAAATATCAATAGTTCTAATCATCAAAATAGACACAATGTAATTTTGTAAGATACTTAATTTTGGGATCAGACAATTGCAAAAGTAAAAAATTTTATAGTTTGGGATAGTCTCAGAACAACTTTCAATAGAAAGTGGACACATTAAACGAGATGCCATCTTCCTAATGAGTGGCTGGTCTCATTTAGGCATTGCAGCATTTCCCCATCATTCTGTAATGGAACTAGATATTACAATGAGAAACAAGTAAAGAAGTGAGCACAGCTCACATACCCCCGCTTCAAACTACAGTCTGGCTTTCTTTGTTGGTCTTACCCTCAAAAAGCTCACTTAGGGATCATGGTTGATAAGTGTATTAAGTTTGTTGAAGCTAGCATGTATAGTTTAGAAGATATGCTCAGGAAAAAGCACTTTGTCAGAAAGTCATTGTTTTAGTAACGTTTCCATGTAAAACGCAAAAAATAAAAATAATTTTTTGGTCTTACCCTCAAGAGACGCACCAATATGGATAAGTGTATGAAGTTTGGTGATGATAGCATGTACGGTTTAGAAGATATACTCCGGACAAAGGACTTAGTCATAAATTCACTGTTTTAGTCATGTTTCCATGGAAAGCGCAAAAAAAATAAAAATCATTTGTTGGTCTAACCCTCAAAAGGCACATCAATGGATCATGGTTGATAAGTGTATGAAGTTTGGTAAAGATAGCATGTACAGTTATGAAGATATACTCCGTACAAAGGACTTTGTCACTGTTTAAGTCATGTTTCCATGGAAACCGCAAAAAATAAAAATCATTTGTTGGTCTAACCCTCAAAATCACATCTAGGGATCATGTTTTATAAGTGTATGAAGTTTGATGAAGATAGCATGTATAGTTTAGGATAAATGCTCCGGACAAAGGACTTGGTCATAGAGTCACTGTTTTAGTCATGTTTCCATGGAAATCGCAAAAAATAAAAATCATTTGTTAGTCTAACCCTCAAAAGGCACATCTAGGGATCATGGTTGATAAGTGTATGAAGTTTGGTGAAGCTAGCATGTATAGTTTAGGAGATATGCTCCGGACAAAGGACTTGGTCATAGAGTCACTGTTTTAGTCATGTTTCCATGGAAACCGCAAAAAATAAAAATCATTTGTTAGTCTAACCCTCAAAAGGCACATCTAGGGATCATGGTTGATAAGTGTATGAAGTTTGGTGAAGCTAGCATGTATAGTTTAGGAGATATGCTCCGGACAAAGGACTTGGTCATAGAGTCACTGTTTTAGTCATGTTTCCATGGAAACTGCAAAAAATAAAAATCATTTGTTGGTCTAACCCTCAAAAGGCACATCTAAGGATCATGGTTGATAAGTGTATGAAGTTTGGTGAAGCTAGCATGTATAGTTTAGGAGATATGCTCCGGACAAAGATTTGTGACGGACGGACAGACGGACAGACAGACAGACGGACAGACGGACAGACAGACAGACGGACAGACGGACAGACGGACGGACAGAATGAACGCTATATACCCCCGCTTACGCTGTAAGGCGGGGGTATAATCATATTTTCACAAATTTTGACAGGTTGGCAGCAAGGTTTAAAGTAGGCAGTTATAGAGACTGGTGCAAATTAAAGCTATGCGGGGGTAGATGACCGGACACAAAAGATTAGTTACAAATAGGGTTCTTGAGGTAGAAATGATTGCTTTAGTCTGAGTAAATCTAGTGAATATGACTTGTCATTTCATGATGGTTAACTAAGTTCACTTACTGCTAAATAATTAAACCACTATAACATTTTGATTATAAACAAATACACAGAAAGTATTTATTTACACTACATTTCAAAGGTGGCATCTTATCAGAAATGAGAACAAAGATACATGGCTGACGGGAGTGAGCATCAGAGGTAAGATATAAACACTACGGCAACACACACAAGAGGGATCAGATTCATACAAGAGCTTGTCACAGAGCCATCTACAATTGCAAGAATAGTGTGAAAGGCCACAGAATGATCTGTGAGAGATGACACTGATGCATTGTGGGAGCTACAACAGCTGGCGAGTCTATTCACTGGGTGTGATCATCGTCATAAGTTCATCTTCTCGCTTGATGGAGATTATTTATATCTTTCATTGTGTTTGTTTAAACAAATATGTTTTAATAACTTTTTTTATTGAATAGTAAAGGCATCATATTTTATGAAAGAATGATATATAGTATGTGAAATTTCATGTTAAAGTTTCCAAATAAATAACTTAAAGAAACAACATATTTAATAGTTTCCATAATGTTTCAGGTTGTTATCAAAGCCCGAGGTTGTATTTCAGGAGTGCCCTATATAATGCTTACATGGAGACTAGGTACAACTGAAGGCATATGATCCTAAGTGGTACATGTGTTGACCATCCTTGACCTTGTAACATACTCTTAACAAAAACATCAAAATTATCATAAGTTATGTAAATTTCAATGATAACAGCTTCTTCATTGGGACATATACCTGATACAGAATACAGTATATTGTAAGGAAAATTGTATCCCTTTAAACCGAAGTCAGAAGATCTCCAACACAAGATCAACCCACACAAGTCCCAATCACTTACGATTCAAGCATTGCAATTGCCTAGGGCAACATATCAATTTTTCATTGTGACGTCATATCATAAACAATGCTTTGACGTCACAGTTCGCCTATGACTTTATGTTCCGAATATGACGGCGGTTGTTAAACGGCTTATGTTGGAAGGTTGATTTTGGTAATTTCCTTTGATTTTGCGAATTCGGTAATAAACAGAATATCATATTCGTGCCCATGACTTATACTATGTCCACAACACTTGTATTCCCGAGCGAGAGTGATATTAAGGCACTTATGTCGTAAACATAGTATGTCATGGACACTCATATAATACCCTCTATTTAGTCAATGAAATGATTATATAAAGCCAGCATGACCAATACAAATATAGATTAGGGAGATGATGGATCTGCAGTAAGATTAGACATCACAGCATGATATCCACCACACAGTGAATCACATCATCCCTCACAGCAGTAAAGCCAGTGTCATCTGGATACAACTCTTGTCCTACAGCTTATGCTATATTACTGTTTACTGTTTGTCTAAATAATGATCAATAACTATGATGATAACCTTTTAATTGGGTTAGGCCCAAATCTATTATATTTAGTTGTTAAGGTAAAAGGTACACGATAGGCTAAAAATATAATAAATTGTAGATGACTTCATAAAATGTCCTTGATTTCACATAAATTTACATTAGAACAGTCACATCTGTTGAGTTTGAAATAAACACCAGCGTATAAGTTTCACTGATAATGATTAACAATAGTGTTTAAACATGTTATCAACGGACACTCGAGACACATCAAGACACGTAGCATCACATTTAACAAATATACCATGTACATTTCAATGAACACTTCAACACTGACATTCCAAAACACGTTAGCTGTTTAACAATTTTAGTTTCATAACAACCCATCAGTTCAGCTGTGTAAAGGCCACATTAAAAGATCCAAAGAGGACAAGAAAATCAGTGTCTACTTTTGTAGTGTCCCCTTTACAAAAAACACCAGAAAACGGATGCAAATTAACAAAAAGAAGTGATGAAGAGGGCTTTAAATTTCTATTTTGACTGAACTGAAATATAAAGCTAACAATGGAGCTGCTCTTAGTTTGAACCATCTCCATATCAATCACAAAGAAACTTATCTTTTCACACTGCTCCTAAAGAATTCTACTACTGAGTCGGAATTCTTTCAAGGCCTCTAGGCGCTAATAGTTTTCAACTTATACTTATGGTTTTGACTTGCAAAGGTTGACTAATAAACTATCATTTTAGTGTTGTAAAAAATATCTAATTGCCACATGATTTCCACTAATAGTTAGCCATCTGAGGTCTATCGTAATGACATCAAAGACGAAGGCTAAAAAGTATCTGAGGCCAAAGACTTAGCCAATACATACTAATCTAATATTCATCATAAACTTACATTTCATCAGGACAAGAATCAATAATGAGATGACTGAACTGACTTAATTGTTGACAGTTTTGAAGGAAAAGCGGTAACTCTCACCAATTGCTTATATCTGCACGGTAAAATTGCCTTAACTCTGGCATGCGTGTACTTTCTTAAATATCCTTTCCCCGTATCATAACAATACATGTATGTGTAATTCACTTTCACATCAAAGACTTTATTACTTGCCCATTGTATTACTTCACCATTAATCTTTTATCAAAACGGAATAAAGAAACTCAACCTACCTGCTTCTTCAAAATAGCTATTGCCATATATTTGGCATCCAATCGTTTTTGACAGGTGTCAAGTTCTATCTTCAATTCTTC
Organism: Phorcus lineatus; assembly: GCA_921293015.1. Classification (NCBI taxonomy): domain Eukaryota; kingdom Metazoa; phylum Mollusca; class Gastropoda; order Trochida; family Trochidae; genus Phorcus; species Phorcus lineatus. The sequence goes on from OV121088.1 coordinate 48,119,944, forward strand.
AACCTCCTACAAATTAAAAAAGATGAAAAATATATACATAAACACTTTTGTAACATAACAAAAAGGCTAAAAACAGAGTTTAAAAGCTACGTCTTGATAGACATAATACATTGAGAAAGCATGGTAGATTGATTTAAAGTCAATAATTGATTAGAGGGACAAACTGTACCTGCATTGCTGCCAATAACTTCTTTTCTATTTCTTCACTTGTTAACCTTTTTCGATTATTGTTAGCTGAAAATAAAATACAAGAAGAATCACAAAAGTTTTTCACATTTTTTCACATTTTTCAAACTAATTTCTTGGTCGACTGGTTGGAAGTAGAAGCTGGTTTAAAACCTTATCCAAAGTGTGTTAATGAATTTGTAGAATTGTGAAATTGCACAAAACACTTAGGTAACCTTCAATAACTAAGGTAGACTCAGTGCAATGGTAAAGAATGGCACTAAGGTTAACCTCAGACCTTCATGTATGGTTGTTGCAAGGGGAATAAAATCAATATGAACAGTTTTGAACAGACATTTAACATAGCTTACAATAAAATTCCATTGTTTGATGGGTTGTGGGAACTACACACAACAATAATGTATTATGACTGATGTACATTAAGTTTTAGAGATCGTTTATTTTGCTAAGTGTCAATAATGGAACGCCAAGTCTGTTGTTATTTTCCTCTTTTATTAAATCTAAATTTAAACCAATATTATAAGTATATATATATATATATATCAATATTAAGTTTACCATTAATCAGGAAGGAATGGCAGATTAGGAAATGAAGAAAACGCAATTTACACAAAACTCATCAAAATACTTGTACACACTATCCTGAGATGTGCCTAATTTGTTAAACGTCCTCCCATATATAAGCACCTATCATAGAAATTGGTAACAGACACTGATTTAGGCTTCACCAAATGGTTTATGGATTTCATTTGCAAGAAATATCTATACTGTGCCCATTTTTTATATATATAACCTCAAAAAGTGTCTAAAATGGACTATTTTAATCTAATACTTATTGAACTTCCATCCAAACTTACAAATACAAGTTAGTTGTCTATGAACCCATTCAGTTACAGATTACTCCGCTACAATATTAAGATTTGAGAAGACGCAACAGTAAAGACAACTTCCCCTGCATGGCTTTACGTTGCGAAGGTCTGAATGACTGGCTAATTCAAACCTTTAAACTGAAATCCATGTATTAAGCGCAGCGCTCTTTTTTCTGTGAATTGTAAATTCTAATAAGATTTCTCGTTGGACATTCAACATCCGTCGCCACAGCCTAGACGGTAAGTAGAGAAAAGTAAGTTGAGTAAATGCTGCAAGGCCTGAATTAGTCATTCATAGGGGCTGGCACAAGTTATACCAAGCATGGGAAGATGCGACAACCATTGAAAACAGCCAAATGGATATCAAAATATCTTTTACAAATGATTATTAAGAAATTCTGCGATGCATACCACTGTTTGGTTGATGGTTTGTGTCCTCTGGTGGTAATGATTCGTGCCTTTTTCTCAGAGATCCCAAGTTTTGTTCAAAAAGTTTTTTCTGCTGTCTTAGAGAAGTACCAAGCGGTACATCAGCATAACTAGGGAAATGTTCATACTCTGTGTGCGAATCACCACATTCGTCTAAATCATCAGTTGATTTATATTTTGGTTTTGATTTAACAACTAAAGATCTCCTCCTTTCTTTCGGTGATTTTGAAGATTCTTTGTCATGAAGTGAACACAATGAATTACGTCTTCTGTCAAGAGATGTTTCTGTCGTTGTCGAATTAGGATCGGGCAAATTGAAATTTTGCAACATCCCGCCTGGTCTGAGACCTTCTCCTAGGCCTAGATCTCCGCAGACTATGCTGAATTTGTCGTCAACTCTATCGCCTACGTCAGCTGGATGTTTCCTCTGACAGTTATCTCGACTATCCATGTTGGATGAGCTGACTCTAATCTTATTTATCGACCTGGAGACTATCGGGTTACATTTTCCATTGACAGAAAAAGGTGTTGTCGTTGCAAACGGAAACGAACCGTACAACTACCGGAAGTTGGAGACGGGCACTTGTTGATGATAAAGTTCTATAGATGTCAAACAAATTGATCTTTCGCAGACATTCCGTTTTGTCAATATCATAGAAAATGTTAAGACCTTAATAATATAGAAGCATCCAGGACACGTGTTACCGAGCTGATTAAAGGAAGGATATGTGTGCGTAGTGATATTAAGTACAGAGGTCAAGGTCAATAAGTCTTCTCAACTTCCTGTGCTAAGCACCGCATGGGAAAATGACAGGACGAAGTATTCCAAGCGATTTCGTAAAGAACGTTTTGCAAAATGGAGTTGGGCGATATGTTTGTCAGCTACAGCGACTCACTGTCAGTTTCTGTAAATCACATGGGGACAGTAGAGGAACAAGGTGTTTATGATGTGGTTGTTTTTAACTAATATAAATCTTTGTAACTTTTAACTGCACTGTACAGTAGAATAAACACGAACTCTGTTAAAATTCCAGAGGTTTATGCATCACAAATATGATTATGTTATCCGTACCATGTTAACCTTGACTCAATTTTGAAGGGATGCATAATCGATGTTCATTTTATCCTAACTTCAGTTATTTCTTAGACTTGAACTGGTTTTCACTCTTTATGAACATTGCCATATAGGGTTAGTTTGTCATTTGTAACCTAGATTAGATACAAAGCTAAAGGAAAATCTGCATGACAAACAGGGCCATCATAGACAATTTTTGTAAACTAAACTAAAACTGTGATAAAACTATGTCATACTGAAAGATATAATTTTTGTAGGATAGGAACACTTTGTAGGTTTTGGATAAAAAGACAAACCTTACCGACAGTCACCATTAATTGCTATTGTGCATTGTGATAAACGTAAAACATGTTATTACTATTTATGCATTCAGTAGGTTGAATTTTCAATGAGTGTGTATCAACAGTCTCTGCATGGCAGTGGAGAATTGCATTTTAAAATTTTAGAATCACTTCTTTTTGAAGAGTTGAAAAAGATAAAACGTAACAATAAGGTGATATTGGGTATGAAATTGTAAAATAATAGTTAAACAATACCTTAAGAATGTAATGCCTTCTCTATTTATACCAATATCATTATTAACCAAGATTTATCAAGACTATCTTCCTAGGTCATTCCCAAAACTTCTGAAGAATAGTTAAAAATTCTGTTAAACAATAAAAGAAATGCATGAACTAAATGTTTCCATTTTGAATGACGTTGACCTGATTACTGATGGTCAACTCTGTGTAAATCACTGCTGGCACATCAACTCTGTATGTTTGTTTTAGAGCTATCAGTGTGATAAAATTGCAATAATATATTTGTTTATCGATACATTCTCTGTTATTGTGCTAAGCACCAGTGCAACAGATTTCGGAATATTATTGTTTTTTTAAGAGAAGTAATGATTTATATGTACATGGTGCAATACAATGTTTTTGTTACTGTTTATTATTTTCTTTCTACAGAGATTTCATTGAAAATCACATATTGGACTTCACGAACAAGAACCCAGGAGTTGTAGTTTATCTGAAACCACGGCGTCATCGTTCTCCTCGGCTTATGGCAGAATACTGTAACTATCGATACATTTCATGGTCCTTTAGTTCTGATCTTACACAAAATGTACCAGAACATTGCAATGGCATATAGGCTTATATTGTCTATGGTAATGAGTTGTCCATAATTGCGAAACTTATCTATAACAATTGAAAATCTATGTATTTTCAGATATGGTTATTAGCAATTGAAAGTGTATATTTATTCTTCTCTACCATGTTTTGTCTCATCCAAAGCAGTTTTAGCAATTAAGTTATCATTCTTACTGATTTATTAAGTCTTTCCATGTAAAATTTAAAGGATATCAGTCTTTTACAAATTTACGAAAACGTCTCATCTTATCTAGAGAGCTGTTTCTAACTTTTATTATATTATTTATCATTTTACATAGTTTGTTTGACATTTTAAATGTTATAAGCCATAATAAGGCTTGTCGGGTAATCAAATGATAGAAAATTTTCCTTATTCTTCTTTTTGCCTTTGATAATCATTTCCCTTTTCTTTCTTTGCAGTGAATGGAAAAACAGCATCGATCAACACGAGAAACATGCCGCCAGAAGACATATGTAAATGGGTGGAGCACCTGAGGACAAGATCAGGCGTACAGATTGTACGGTTACGTAAACAGTGGCATACAGAGACGCCTTCAGTGCAAGGAGTGTGGACCCCTTTTACAAACAGAGACACTCAACTTAATGTGACTGATTTCCCTAACGCTGACATTTCTAAGTCTGATCATCAAATATCAGCAACTGATCAGATTTTACAAATGGCAAAGCAAATAGGTGCAAAACACAATGTCACTACAAGTGAAAAGGAATAGTGTATAAGTGATAATTTAGACTGAATGGTTGTTGTGTGATATTGAAATAAACATATTCAAGGATGATTGGTATTTTTTATTTGAAAGTTTCAAGTGAATATCTTTCTTATTTGTGTCATCTTGACAGGTTTGTGCAAGCTGATTACCGAGTAGTTTAATAGTTATTTTCTTTGCCATGATAGATGTAAGCTATGTAAATATGAACAGAACCCCACCTCAATATTTACCTGTCAAGATTGGATTTATGAGCTCAAATTCTTTGAGATAAGTGTCATGTGTTGATCAAAATATGTTGGTTTCATTCTTATCCCTAGCCAAAACAAACTTTGCAGGGAATATAGAAATAATCTCTATCTTTGCATTCAGACTTCTTTTCTGGACAAGAATTCAGAAACTAGAAGTTTCACCTATTGTAACTTGATTCTCTTACCAATGAAACCATCCAGCAGAGAAGTGGTACAGAAAAGGGTTTTCAACTTCTTCCTACATTTGTATTTTGCCATTTTCATGGATTTAAAATCGCAAAGAAACTGGTGTTTATTCTTAAATTGTATTATTTCATTTGTTAAATACCACAATAGTAGGTCGCAATAGTTAGGCACAACAGACTATTATCGCAATAGTTGCCCCTTGTGATAAGTGTTTTCATGGCAGCTTGTCAGTTGTTTTAAAAAAACTTGTCCTTGTGATCAGAGTATGATATAAAATTTTACTTGCAAAAACAAATCAAAAACAAATATACATTGAATGTCCAACTTCCTTGCTGGCGTCATGCTAGTACGCACATCATCTTTAATAGCTCATTCTGCTTAACCAGCACACGCCTGTGAGCCGTGGCTTCACATTCATATGACAGCAATGAAGAAGAATCAACAATTCCATTTCATTACAGATCACCTAAGAGTGCTCACAGGTCTCTCATGTTGTGCTTTGTTTAGAAGTGGGACAAACAATAAGCATATCAATTGAACTTGAGGTCATAAATTCATAGTTTGTAATGCAAGGGAACCAACCATAAAGATCAGTTTGCATAAAGACAAGTTAAAGATTCATCTAACATGAAGCATGAAGTGTTTGTAAAAGAAACAAAAAGAAAATGGAATTTCTGTGGAGCAGTTTCTACATCACATAGAAATTCATTAATAACAAAGAACAGTTTGCATCAAGTTAAGTTTATTAAGATTTATCTAATATCAAGCCAGTCTGCATCTGGTATTTCATCGGGGACCATTTTTAGCCTCTGCTCCACATAGAGGTCCAGCTCTGCACTGTGGAACCCTGCAGTCTGGAACTGAAGAATGGAACAACACCCTCCATTAGAGTTGTAGCAATATTTGATTATTCATATAAATATATCTTTGGAAACTTATCTAAAGCCAGCTGAAAGAAAGACTTGAGTTAATAGTGTTTTTAAATATCTAGTATGCATCTAAATGAGAAATGTGTTTTCAGAATCAGCACATGTATAAGAATGTTGTTTGACTTTCACAAAAAAACTTGTTAGTGTTACAGGGCATTTGCACTTCATGAAAGATTTAAATTTTCATATTTTCCCAAATAAATGTTAGTTTATGCCAAATGTTTTCTCTTCAGTGACCCAAAACATCTCATATATCATACAGATCCTCCTTAGTCATAAAGGAAATAATAAAGTATCAAGCAAAGCCAGTGATAGCCATTCTTGTGTGAACATCTTTTTATCATTTGAGGTAGGTAAATGGGTTCACTCTTAGAACAGTTATATAGCAATTTGAAACGTTTGGTTCTGTTTTCATAAAATCATCAACTGCCCCTTTTAATGTAAATTTAATGACGAATATGTAATATCTTTTAAATATTAATGAACATACGTGTATTTGATATTTTGATTTCTATCAAAGCCACTAGAAGTGTGTGTGTGTGTGTCAGTTATTGTTGAGTGCCATTAGCAGCGTAAAGCCACTTGAAATAGCAAGAGTTTCTCTACAACATGGAGTACCTTCTTCTTCCTCTGCTGTCCCTTTTCTGGCACTGAAGCGTCCATTATCTTCCTGGTCAGATCGTACTGTTTGTACAGCTCCAGCGGGGTCCTGCAGCATCAACACAGTACACCATTAGAAAAACAGATATAAAGCTTTCTTAATCGTTCATTCAATCAGTTTAAATTTAGGGGAAAAAATTGCACGACTTACAACCCCAAAAATTAAAAAAACAGAATGAATTTATCTCCTAAATCAGCCAGTACTTTAGACTATCTTGAGTTTGCTTCAGGGTGATGTTGAGAAGGAAGTGCATACTGGTATATATCCACATATATATATATATATAATATATATATATATATATATATATATGAAAAAAGTTCACCAATTTGAAATTGATCTTCAGCTCCCAGGCGTTATATATTGAAAAATACGAAGTCAGAAGTAAAAACAATCCATTTTAATGGCTAGCGCTTTCAGCTCAACGAGCCTCTTCAGGCCATACATATAACGGATAATGCGTTGCCGAGCAACGTCATCGTGTACAACATGACGTCATTACATTAATACGTCACAATATAGGTTACAATACATGTATCCTATTGTAACCTATATTGTGACGTATTAATGTAATGACGTCATGTTGTACACGATGACGTTGCTCGGCAACGCATTATCCGTTATATGTATGGCCTGAAGAGGCTCGTTGAGCTGAAAGCGCTAGCCATTAAAATGGATTGTTTTTACTTCTGACTTCGTATTTTTCAATATATATATATATATATACACTCACAGTCTGGCTAGATGCTGGTGGAGATGACCCTCCCCGGTTGACGGTGCCTGCTTACTGATGTGGGCCGAGTACTGTCTCACCACTGGGTGGAAGTGATGCTGTGGTCAAGGAGAAATGAAAACACTTTTTCATTGAGAATGGAGAATTAAGTTGAGAAATCAGAAATACAATTACAATTTCCCATGCCGTTCAAAATGACGAAGATTTTTGATAAGTCATATTGTCAAATTTTAACAAGTGTGTTATCTTATTGAGATTTGATGAAAATTGTCTCCCAGCCCTTCAGGGGGAGTAAATAGTAGCCTACCCTGAGTAAAGTGAGTTCCCACAATGCAGTGTTATGGGCGTTGCAGTGCTCTGGGTCTTCGATGTCCGGGCGGAACACTCCACTTCCTTCAGCCTCATTGTCAAACAGTCGGTCTGTGTACTGGAAGGCCTGCAACATTTCTCACCAGATTGTTATTTCTTCTCACTATCTCACTATCAAATATCACCTAGCACTTGTGCAAATGCATGTTCCATGCAATTATCATCTTTAAGCATGTTCCTGTATCATATTATTCTCTTATTTCCAAAATAGTAAACATAAGCAATGCCATACACATCACATTTTCACTTTAGCATTTAGCCATTATAATCTTTTGATTTCCTTTGAGAAAAAGTGGAGGGAGGGGGGTGTACCTTCCCAACTAATAAGAGAAGTTGCAGCATCGTTTCAGTAACGTTCCGAGGCTAATGAGAGTCCTCTCAACAGACCTCTTTTAATTCCTGTATAATCTTATCTGTGTTAAAAGCAAAATACACCTGAATATCACATCAAGTGCCTTTTAACCCTGTCTAAGTCAAAGATGATCACATGGTAATTTAGAAGCAATTAAACTTGTTTGCCTGCCGAATGTGAAGCAACTCTTAGTGGAGGTGGAGGAAGTACAGGACAAAACAGCATTTGTTAACACATTTAGCTTATTTTACCCTAATGCCCATAGGTAGGTAGAAACTGTTACTGACAATATATCTGGATTAATACTACCCAAGGAGTGAAGGATAAAATCACTTATTTCACTTTAAGATCATCCTACTCCATCAGAGTATATATATATATATGTATCCATGAAGCCCCTATATTTCCATAATTGCCTTAATTGAATTTCCCTCATTTTGCTAAAAGCTGATACTCATATCTATTCATAACAAGATTACAAATCTCTAGTCTCATCCTGCTTTTGCCAATAATGGTTGATTCAAAATTTATTTGGCTTAATAACTGGTTATCAACATGCCATACAAGGGACAAAATGTGAAGGCACTAAGGTGATTTTAGGATCCTCGCAGATGATTATACTTTTGGAGCTGGATGGGTCCTGAATGGCTATTTGTCCAGCACACTTTATGAGCATTACCTGTATGAGTCCCCTGACGGCCGAAAGCAGAGCAAGAGTGGAGTGTGGCAGCTGATGTAAGGTCATGGTGCACAGACGCTTCAGGTACGACATCACTCTCTGCTGGGATACCTGAGGAAACAGAATTTTCTCCTACTGTAATCTCTATAATTATCAAAGGTTTCTATTTGTTATTGTAGGTATGTCTTAACCATGCTTCTTGCTTTCAACCTCATGGTATTAAAGATATTTGCGTACAGTGAATAGATTTTTGTTGTTGATAAAGACTCATGTGTCCACTACTGTGAAATATTGATATGATAAATACTTGGTCTTCACGTGGTGGCATGTGGTCCTGTGCGTAGCTCAGTTGACCGCTATCAGTGAAGTTCAGCAACATTTGGCGTGGCTCGCCGGATGGGTGGGTTACCCGATGGTTGCTGCATTAACTGAGAGTTCAAGGGTTATTCCCTGCCCCACACTGAGACACGAGCTGAGAAACTTGTGGTGTCTCCTTAAGCAAGCGACTTTATTCAAAATGTGCTCCTGTTCACCCAGCAGTACCAATTGGGTACCTGGTGTAGATTGTGTTGGAGGTGACCTTTAAGCGCTTAATCGGCAGCTTGGGTTAGACCAGGGTAATAATGCAGGGAGTGCCTTGAGCATGCAATCTGTGTGGATATGTGCGCTATATAAATACCCCTATTATTATTCACTGACCTGTTTCCTCCTCTTGCTAATCATCAGCTCCAGACACTCCAGGATGATAGGCACGTCCAAACTTGAACCACCTGAATCAGGTTACATCATCGTTGAATTTCCACAAATCACAACATCAAACATATTCAAATATCTTAATAAACACTTGATAACTATTGAAAAGGCAAAAGGCCCCCATCTTACAAAACATGTACAATTAAATAATATTCTAGTTTTACAAGGATTTATGTTAAAGAGCCGCTCCATGAGTTGTTGGAGTCATATTATGCCAAACTTAATCAATGGTGTCATTTGATCGCGAAGTATCGACTGTTTCCAAAAAGACACATTTTAAAGCTTCTTGGTTTTATACAGTGACAATATGAAGGTAGAATGTCGCAATTATGATCGAAAACCGGACAGTGGCGCGCGTCAAATAGTCAAACGTAATTTTGGAGACTTGTGTGAAACAGCCAGGCGGGCAGTTAGGAGTTGATAGTGTTTGTTAGGTTATATAACTAGTATCTGTGTATATTGGACGTGCTATCTGCACCTCTGTGCATTTAAAAGGCTGTTTTTAGATTTTCATGGAAAACAAATATTTGTCATATATATGTCTTTTGGACATGAAAAGTTAAGATGTTTTGATTTTATATCACCACATATGACATTTAGGTTCTTATCAAAGGTAAATAATATGTTATGAAAATCACGGAGTGGCTCTTTAAGATACTGGTGGGCAGGAACAATTTATAAACTGATGGGCGACATGTGCACTAATGAAAAAATCGGTCTACCTATGTTTCACCATATGGCTGATAAGGAGTGGCTATATCTTTAAAAACCACTAATCAACTATTAAAAATGCAAAACATGTATCATAAGATATGAAACCAGTTTCACAAGAATCTGACTAAGATAACAGTGGATATTTAAGATATAGAAGTTACATGTAGTGCACATGTTTACTTATGAAGAAAGTGTTGTTGTTATGTTTCACTGTATGAATTGTTTCAGTGGCATTCTAGAAGTTGTTAGTATGGCTGACAAGGACTGTTAGCCCACCTGCGTGCACCCTGAAGAGGGTCTGGTAGAGGTGTCTGTAGAAAGCCATGGGGTCGATGTTGAGAGCCGACCCTTGACCTGTCAGTATCGTGAAGGCTGTTTGAACACAGTGCAGACTCTCTCTGTAGGTCAGGCTCTGTGAACATAGGTGCATATGTAATATTGTACATTTTTCTTGTCAATGATTGAAACCATTAATCATTCAAGGAAAGGGTTGGGCACAAGTTTAAGGGACCATTCGAGCGGGGTATTTTTTGTGGAAACGAAATTCAGGAGTGAAACCATTAATCATTCAAGGAAAGGGTTGGGCACAAGTTTAAGGGACCATTCGAGCGGGGTATTTTTTGTGGAAACGAAATTCAGGAGACTTTCCTGTTAACAAATATATATGACTTTTACATGATTCCTTTCTCACTTAATTTTAAATGTGTACATGAGTTTAACATTTAAGTTGTTCAAGATTTAACAATTTGACAAAGAAAAAAGTGTATCGATCAAAAAAGAAAAACTTCGTGAAATGAAGCCATTCATCTGAGCTACAAATGTTGAATGCATCACAACTACAAAACATTTTTGTAACTGACAACTTTTATTATGAATTATTTGTAAATATGCCCCTCTTCTATCAATCTATTAGTTATTTCTTAATTTGTTCAATGAGTTAGCATAATACAGCACATTTGATTTCTCGCAATGCTAACATTTCAAGATGGCGGATTAAGGCCGCTCGAATGGTCCCTTTAAGGTTCACTCCTAGAAATGCCAATACATTACATTTAATGTAGGAAGATAATTGTGCAAAGATGGAGGAAGAGATATTCAGTCTGACAGCTTGATCAGCAAATGGTTATTAATCAAAATTTATACTTACCTCAGAAGATATCAATTCTTGAAATACTTTGAATAAATCATCAAAGAATTCAACGTTTATCAAATGAGCAAATCTGAAATGGAATAGAAATGTTCTTGTAAACACATATCCATAGTACGGGAAAATATTTCCAAACCAGTTATTCTTTTTAGTAAAGATCTGTTAGGATTTTGGCGTAATTGGTCATTTGCTTCAGTATAAATTTATGGTAAGACATGTTTCAAGAACACAGAAAGAAGAAAAGAAAGAAACATTGACATTAAACAATCGACCATGTTTCACTTCACATTGCAATTAGTATAAAAAAATCACAAGAGCAGGTTCCAAAATAAAGACTTACTTGGCAAGACCCTCGAGTACCGAAGGAAGAAGAACCGACTGGGTTGCATGCTTGAGAATGCGGAAGTACGTCACAAACACAGCATCAATGATCTCTGTATGCTGAGGGCAAAATTCATTCAGCAAGTTATTTACAGAAAAGTGAATAAAATAGCAGTAAAATTTTAGGAAATATATTAAACTAGCTTGCATCAGCAGCTGTTGCACTTTGTCCTTTACTTTAGATCTGTATTACTAAAGATGGGTATCGGTCCTTATTTCCATATTGCAATATATCAGATCTGTATTGCAATAAATCGGATCTGTATCGCAATATATCGGATACGTCGTACTAAAGATGGGTATCGGTCCACATTTTGTTTTCAACATTCAGTAGGGTGTTTTTTGTTACGTTTTTGTGCAATTTTACGCAGAAATTGTTAATTCTAAAACCTCTGAAATATTGGATATTTTCAGAAGACTCTACCGGTACGTATCGTGGTGTTTCTATATTGCAATATACCGATATACCAATAATATCGTGCACCCTTATATAGTAAACATTCATACCTCAAAATTGTCCCTATACTAAACCTATAAGCATTGAGATGATAGTTTTCGGCACTAGTAAGTTCTTCTTGATGCAGAAAATATAATATTACAAAAGCAGAAATTACTCAGATGCAGAATTCGCATATCCTATTTACATGTCCCTAAACTATAGTCCACCAATACTTTCAACCCTACCTGCCATAGAAAATTTCCAAAATAACGTTCAACTCAATGGCTTGTTTGTCATAACATTATCAGGTTTTTTTATTGATAATAATGTTGTTTTATGAATGAATGAAACCATTTTATTGTCACTATACTGAACCAGTTGGCATCAACAGTCACAGTAAGAACTTCTTAATAGAGTATTACCATTGACAAATGTGGCCCCAACAACCCAGGGAGTGTTTCTTCTAGCCCTGGATAGCCAAGCATCAATCCACAACTAATTAGTAACACCATCTGTTGTTTACTAACATGCTTAGTCACAACATGTCTTCTTCAACTGAAAATTGTCATTTTATGGAAAAGGAAATCGTTTTACTGCCACTATTTTCATCCAATTGGTACCAAAAAGGTACATTTCAGCAACAGTAAGTAATTCTTAAAAATAACACTGACGTTCAGCTCATGTGACCCCAACAAGCCCGACAGTGTCCCTGGGGAACCATGGATGAGGACAAGCCCGACAGTGTCCCTGAGAAACCATGGATGAGGACAAGCCCGACAGTGTCCCTGGGGAACCTTGGATGAGGACAAGCCCGACAGTGTCCCTGGGGAACCATGGATGAGGACAAGCCCGACAGTGTCCCTGGGGAACCATGGATGAGGACAAGCCCGACAGTGTCCCTGGGGAACCATGGATGAGGACAAGCCCGACAGTGTCCCTGGGGAACCATGGATGAGGACAAGCCCGACAGTGTCCCTGGGGAACTATGGATGAGGACAAGCCTGACAGTGTCCCTGGGGAACCATGGATTACCTACTAATGTTCCCCACTGAGCAGAGATTAAATGTGAAGTAGTTAACATCTCACCAGTTTGAGTTTCTTCTTCTTGTCCTCGGTGGCCTGCACCTCCTGGAGTTCCTGGTTGATCTTATCCATCGCCTTCTTCCTCTGCAACACATACAACCATTCAGACCTTGTACTCAGTAGTATCAGCATGATTCATACCATGAAAATATTCTTGTTGCTTGAGGATCAAGGAAGTGCCTTATTTTCCATTGTCAAACACCAAAGCTTTGAGTTTTAGCTTGTCTTGTAAATTTTCAGGCCCTTTTTTATATCTTACAGTTGTCACTATAACCTAGTCTGTTCTCATCTGAAGTTTATAACTAATGCTTTCTTTAAAGTTAAAGTTTCAAGAAATATTTTGTATAGTCAAATTTTATTTTAAATGTAAATAAGGCATGTAATCGACAATTTCTAGCCAATCAATTTCTGGATGTCAGACACAATGATGAACAAACCTTTCGTTCTTTCCGAGACATCTTCTTCAGTTGTTCCTTCCTCCTCTCCACTTGTCGGTTCTCGCCCCGAGTTGTCATGTCAACCTCTCGTATCTTCAAGCTCAAGAAGGTGTTCAACACCTAAACATACAGCAAACATATTACAAAAATTCAGGGATCTACAATCTCTGCTTGCAATCTCTTCCCACAGATCAAGGTATTTCAATTCAATTCTTTTGAAGTTATGTCCTGAACAAGTAGGACTTAGATCATCTAAAATTTCTTAGCGGTGTAAAATTTGAATGAACAAATAGATCTACTCAAATTTCATGTTACATCTTCTCAGACTTAATTGTGTCTTGTTAGAACATGTGCTTACAGCACAGATGAGGGAACTCCAGTCTCCTTAATGGTCACCACACGAGACCCAATGCTCTGTATGAAATAACATCACTGACTGCACAAGTAAGTTAGCCAATCAGTTTACTAGCCCATAAAGTGCTCCACTTATATGTTTGCTTTCTGATATATTCTTGATGATTTCAGATGAAATTGTACAATATGTATATAATAATATACAAAACACAGTCAACCTGGGATGCTGTACTTACGGCTGGTTTAACATTGTAGTTACAGGCTTTGATCATTCTTCCAATGGTCCGTACAATCTGTAACAGTAAATAAGAATACCATGTCATGAGGCAAAACAGCTGCAAACAGCACCTTTGAATGATTCATCAAGTTGCGAGGACAAAACATTCTCAAAGTATTCTCAAGAGTTGATTAAAGTATTTGCTTGATCATCATTTTTTGGCTAGCAAGCGATCTTGAAGATATTCATGGCTTAATACAAATAAAACATTCAAAAGGCTACCAGCCTGAACCAAAAGTGACATATCATTGGCTGTCAGCTGGACCTTATTTCATACACTTGAAATTAACAGAAAACTACTCCCAATAATCATTCCTAAAAATTCCTTTGTTCAAATCATACATTTTTGTCATCACAAAGATCTCCATGTTTTATTTACCTCAAGAGTGACCTGGCCTGATTTGTCCTCCTTGAAGACCTGCGTGATGGCGGCGAGGACAGGCTGAGCTAGAGTTGTCCCCCTTCTGAGGAGCGGTATGAGGACGGTGATGATGTTGGAGGTGTAGTTGAAGTGAGGGTGGTGCGTCAACATCTCACACAGGCACTTGCACGCCAGCTCTCTCATTTTCTGGACAAATGGACAAGGGTTCAAGTGTTTTTCATCAATCTTACCAACCAGGTGAAAATATTTGAGTCTTATCAATAATAAATGTTATACTGCTCATTTCATAAAAAAAGTCACAGGAAAAATCATAGGTGTAAAACCTTTTGTTTTAATTTTTTTTAGAAAATAATCTGTAAGATGGACGGAATGCACTGTCGTAAACAAGTTTCTTCCCAACAGGGCAAAAGTTTTTCTAGATTTTTTTACCATTACAAAAATTAGTCTTTTCTCCAAGTTTAGGGTTGAGTTGTACAAGAGTTTTTGAAAGAGTTATCTCTATCCCAAAAACATCCAATTACAGTTATAAATGTTTTTTCCTAGACAGGTCCTGCCCATATTTTGATCTGATGTCATTAGAATGTGTCAGAAGTAGAATATCTTACAAAACAGCAAAGATGTTACAGTCAGGTGTTATTACATCCTCTAACAAAAAAGGTACAAAGTCATTGACTCCCAAGAAAAAATATTTGAATCAAACAGAGGGGTAATGTAGAGAATTCCAACATTTTGAAATCAATGATAGTTCACCTTGGATACATCAGTAGGAACGTCAAGTGCTGGCTGCTTCCTGCTCTTTGGTGCGCCTCCTGAAATATACACAAACCTTATCTCAACATCCTGAAATGTACACAAACCTTATCTCAACATCCTGAAATGTACACAAACCTTATCTCAACATCCTTAAATGTACACAAACCTCATCTCAACATCCTGAAATATACACAAACCTTATCTCACCATTATGAAATGTACACAAACCTCATCTCAACATCCTGAAATATACACAAACCTTATCTCACCATTATGAAATGTACACAAACCTCATCTCAACATCCTGAAATATACACAAACCTTATCTCACCATTATGAAATGTACACAAACCTCATCTCAACATCCTGAAATATACACAAACCTTATCTCACCATCCTGAAATGTACACAAACCTTATCTCACCATTCTGAAATGTACACAATTTTCATCTCACCATCCTAGAATGTACACAAACCTTATCTCATCACCCTAGAATATACACAAAGATTTATCTACAGCAGTTGTGAAATGTCAATTTCCCCACAAGGCATAAGTCAGTTCAGTGTACAAACAGGTTTTTTAATCCTGCTCCATTTCATCAACTTTCTGTGCCAGTTCTTTAGTCTCCTGTCGCTCGTTAAACAGTAGTATCAGATATCTCTTGGAAGTTACTTCTTATAACCAACAAGGGTGTTGCCCCCCCCAACTATAACTTTGGACACACTGCAACATCAATTAAATATGTACAATGGTTGAGCCTGGCAAGTGTTATTCTTGGAGCATAGATGGAAGAAGGAACTGAAATATCAGGATTTTCCTTCAGTGATTCAATTGAGTATGGATACCACATATTAAACAGGCAGACAAAAACCACAAGTGACTGAAGCATTAAAAAACATTTATAATTGTTTCATTGCTGAATCTTACTTCAAATGTTCTCTTTTGCATTCTTTTGTAATTTGAATAATACTTTTGATATATATATTCTATGACTGGCGTTCAAGAAGTTGATTTGACGAACAATAAGAACAGGTCTAATGGAAAGTCTTAATTCTGCGAAAGTGATGTTTTGATCATAGGGCTGAGTTACAGGTACACCAGCAGACACTACTGACTATTGAGTGAGAGTTCAGCCCAATCATAGAACTGAGTTACAGGTACACCAGCAGACACTACTGACCCTTGAGTGAGAGTTCAGCCCAATCACAGAACTGAGTTACAGGTACACCAGCAGACACTACTGACTATTGAGTGAGAGTTCAGCCCAATCATAGAACTGAGTTACAGGTACACCAGCAGACACTACTGACTATTGAGAGAGAGTTCAGCCCAATCATAAAACTGAGTTACAGGTACACCAGCAGACACCACTGACCCTGGAGTGAGAGTTCAGTCCAATCACAGAACTGAGTTACAGGTACACCAGCAGACACTACTGACCCTGGAGTGAGAGTTCAGTCCAATCATAGAACTGAGTTACAGGTACACCAGCAGACACTACTGACCCTTGAGTGAGAGTTCAGCCCAATCATAGAACTGAGTTACAGGTACACCAGCAGACACTACTGACCCTGGAGTGAGAGTTCAGTCCAATCATAGAACTGAGTTACAGGTACACCAGCAGACACTACTGACCCTGGAGTGAGAATTCAGTCCAATCATAGAACAGAGTTACAGGTACACCAGCAGACACTACTGACCCTGGAGTGAGAATTCAGTCCAATCATAGAACTGAGTTACATGTACACCAGCAGACACTACTGACTATTGAGAAAGAGTTCAGCCCAATCATAGAACTGAGTTACAGGTACACCAGCAGACACTACTGACTATTGAGAGAGAGTTCAGTCGAATCAAAGAACTGAGTTACAGGTACACCAGCAGACACTACTGACCCTGGAGTGAGAGTTCAGTCCAATCATAGAACTGAGTTACAGGTAAACCAGCAGACACTACTGACCCTTGAGTGAGAGTTCAGCCCAATCATAGAACTGAGTTACATGTACACCAGCAGACACTACTTACTATTGAGAGAGAGTTCAGCCCAATCATAGAACTGAGTTACAGGTACACCAGCAGACACTACTGACTATTGAGAGAGAGTTCAGTCCAATCATAGAACTGAGTTACAGGTACACCAGCAGACACTACTGACCCTGGAGTGAGAGTTCAGTCCAATCACAGAACTGAGTTACAGGTACACCAGCAGACACTACTGACCCTGGAGTGAGAGTTCAGTCCAATCATAGAACTGAGTTACAGGTACACCAGCAGACACTACTTACTATTGAGAGAGAGTTCAGCCCAATCATAGAACTGAGTTACAGGTACACTAGCAGACACTACTGACTATTGAGAGAGAGTTCAGTCGAATCAAAGAACTGAGTTACAGGTACACCAGCAGACACTACTGACCATTGAGAGAGAGTTCAGTCCAATCATAGAACTGAGTTACAGGTACACAAGCAGACACTACTGACCCTAGTTACAGGTACACCAGCAGACACTACTGACCCTTGAGAGAGTTACAGGCACACCAGCAGACACTACTGACCCTAGTTACAGGTACACCAGCAGACACTACTGACCCTTGAGAGAGTTACAGGTACACCAGCAGACACTACTGACCCTAGTTACAGGTACACTAGCAGACACTACCGACCCTTGAGAGAGTTACAGGCACACCAGCAGACACTACTGACCCTTGAGAGAGAGCTCCAGATGTTCCAGGTATTGCTTGTAGTTCAACAGCAGGGCCGACTCAAAGTCATACAGGCTCTTCGTCTCCTTCTTCAGCTGGAAATATACACAAGATACACACTAATAAATAAGTGATCATATGTAATCAATACTGCTGCTTGAAGATGCTATAAGTATAAATTTTGATTTACAAAAAAAAATGATTGGATATTCTAAATTGATTCTCATGAATTTAGAGAAAACCATCAATTTAAATGTCAAGAGTCAAATTCAGATCTGACAGGAAAAGGTGAAAAAGTAACAAAGTCCTCCCTTTCCCTTGGAACATGTAATTATATCAGTAAGATAATAACAAGACTAGAAAATAACAGCAAAGAAATCTTCACAGAAAAAGTAGACATTCTTAAAGCAACCCACAATTACTAAAATCCATTTACAATAAATAACATGCACTGTCAGAATATTAACCAAAAACAATTGTTTAAAAACACTGACCCTCATACATAAAAACAAGCAACAGCTTAGTAAAGAAGGTAAACTAATTTACAATTTAGTGCTAAAATCTTTTATTTAAAACAGAGAAAAAACTAGAGCAATGGGCTCCGTAGTTCATTAGCCTTAGTATGACATCAAGACCAAGATTCATACCTGTTAGTTCTCTAGGTGAAATCACCAAAATTTTTTAGTGTAAGTGCATTAGACAAGATCTTTTAACATATGAGATAAAATCAATAAAACCATATCAAATTCCTTCAAATCGTGATAAAAAAGAAGATACTGATAGTGAACTCGAGACTTAGAAAGGCCAGTGATAAGACTTCGACATTCAACCATTTTGTTCATGTTTAACTGTGCTAGTATACAGACAAGAACTTTGGCTCATTTCAATCCTTTTTTGCACATCAATATGATAAGAGTGACCATTTCAAAAAGCATTAAAAAATGGTAAGCTTATTTCATTTGCAGATGAACACCTGCCACACCCATAATTTTTGGGGCGGGACGATGATATTCACAAGAGTATTTCAATTATATCGCGGCTTATAGTATTATTGCAGGGAGAAAGCTGCAACACCATTATGACTATGCATTGCAGTGAAACCTGCGAGCATTGGCTGAAACTAGCTAACCATTGGTGGTACTATGCTGAATTTCAGTGCAGCATTGCTCCAAAACCTGACTGTGTGTAGAACAGTTGTCTCCTGCAGATAAAGTTGCCGAGCCCCTGGCTGGACCTCTTGATCCGAAGCCGAATGCGCTAACGACTGTGCTATCCCGCCCACTCAATGCTACAAAGATTACTTCTCAAAATTTTAGATCCCTAGCATGATTTGTCTCTGAAAGATGGAATTTTTTTTGAGGGGTGGTACTCTGCCACACTTGTATGTAAAAGTTGGTCAATACAAAACTTTTATCTTCTCGGAACAAAGATGCTGTACTGAAACTTTTAGCTTTCTAAGCAAAAGCATTTTGGGTTTGGTGAATCACAGAAGTTTATTCTGTCTTAGGGTAAATTCATCGGCTCTGGCTCCACTCATATACCCTGGGATATAACCTCACTTTAAACAATGATCCATCCAGTCAAACAGTTTTATCCCGATGGTTCACGATAAAATTTCAGCCAACCAGAGAGAGCCTCCAATCCCATATTTTGCTTCTGCCTTTTCACAGGGTGGTGACATCCTGATATGAGTGAGATAAAATCAAATGCTATTCACATTTAATCAAGGAAGGTGTGGTTAATGCTTTAAAACACTGTTTTGAGAACCTTTACGAGTTCCACAGTTATCAACCAAAAAGAATGCTGGCTGAAACCTGAGAACAAAGTTGTGTAATCTTGATATTGCCAACTCTCATAAGTGCTGCTATTGGTTGACTATTTTTAGAAAGTTCATAGGTCATAGTGTTTAAGTATTAGTGGGATTATCTCTCAGGGTATTTGAGTGGAGCGAAAGTTTTACCCCAAGACAGGATGCATCAAAATTATGCACCCCTATGTTTTGGGTTACCATCCCACAAAGATGATGATTTAAAACTTTGAGATTTCCTGCCTTGGGAGTGCAGCAACTTTGGAGACAACAGATGCTGGCCGCTGGACAAGAGGTCATGTCTTGACCCAAATTGACCTTTAAGGTCTCATGAGCTAAAAGTAACAAATTGCAGTCCGAAACACATACTTCCACACCCTGGTCATGTTTTATTTCCCTGGTACTAAAGCTAAGGAGTACCTGCTGTGCCTTCTCCTGATGATCACATACAGTGTTTATGACACTCTTTATGTTTTACCTTACTGTAACTAAAGCTAAAGAGTACCTGCTGTGCCTTCTCCTGATGATCACATACAGTGTTTATGACACTCTTTATGTTTTACCTTACTGTAACTAAAGCTAAAGAGTACCTGCTGTGCCTTCTCCTGATGATCACATACAGTGTTTATGACACTCTTTATGTTTTACCTTACTGTAACTAAAGCTAAAGAGTACCTGCTGTGCCTTCTCCTGATGATCACATACAGTGTTTATGACACTCTTTATGTTTTACCTTACTGTAACTAAAGCTAAAGAGTACCTGCTGTGCCTTCTCCTGATGATCACATACAGTGTTTATGACACTCTTTATGTTTCACCTTACTGTAACTAAAGGTAACGAATATCTGCTGAGCCTTCTCCTGATGATCAAATAAAGTGTTTATGACACTCTTTATGTTTTACCTTACTGTAACTAAAGCTAAAGAGTACCTGCTGTGCCTTCTCCTGATGATCACATACAGTGTTTATGACACTCTTTATGTTTTACCTTACTGTAACTAAAGCTAAAGAGTACCTGCTGTGCCTTCTCCTGATGATCACATACAGTGTTTATGACACTCTTTATGTTTTACCTTACTGTAACTAAAGCTAAAGAGTACCTGCTGTGCCTTCTCCTGATGATCACATACAGTGTTTATGACACTCTTTATGTTTTACCTTACTGTAACTAAAGCTAAAGAGTACCTGCTGTGCCTTCTCCTGATGATCACATACAGTGTTTATGACACTCTTTATGTTTTACCTTACTGTAACTAAAGCTAAAGAGTACCTGCTGTGCCTTCTCCTGATGATCACATACAGTGTTTATGACACTCTTTATGTTTCACCTTACTGTAACTAAAGGTAACGAATATCTGCTGAGCCTTCTCCTGCTGATCAAATAAAGTGTTTATGACACTCATAATGTTTTACCTTACTGTAACTAAAGGTAACGAATATCTGCTGAGCCTTCTCCTGATGATCAAATAAAGTGTTTATGACACTCTTTATGTTTTACCTTACTGTAACTAAAGCTGAAGCATACAGCTCAGCTTTCTCCTGATGATCACATACAGTGTTTATGACACTCTTTATGTTTTACCTTACTGTAACTAAAGCTGAAGCATACAGCTCAGCTTTCTCCTGATGATCACATACAGTGTTTATGACACTCTTTATGTTTTACCTTACTGTAACTAAAGCTGAAGCATACAGCTCAGCTTTCTCCTGATGATCACGTGTTTAAGCTGTGGCTATGTTTTACCTTACTGGTACTAAAGCTAAGGAGTACCTGCTGAGCCTTCTCCTGGTCCGTGGGAAGTCTGATCTTGTAGCCGGGGACAATATCCTTGAAGACCTCCATGAGCGACACCATGACCAGCTTCCTGACCGTGATGTACAGATCCGGTTCCTTCTCGTGCAGCATCTGGCTCAGGTCTCGCAGGCGCCGGATCTAATCAAACATAGATAATCATTAGGTAAGAAATGTTTTGTACTATTTCCCAATCTGACTTTTACCCCTTCCTTGTCACAGAGGAACCAAAATTTGCTCAAAAATCATGGAAAAGAAATAACCTTTCTTAAACCAAAATAAGAATTACATGTATAATATCCTAAACATGTCATGTGTTGGCTCAATAATGTTTTATCCCATTCAGCCTATTCATTAAGGCCTCCCTAGTTGATGGCATGGCCCATCCTGGGTGAAAGTATTTAACAAAGTATCTAAAAAGTTTGGTGGGTGAAGAGACATGTTGTTTCCTAATTTTCTTTTGTAAGGGCCAACTTGTGATTATCATAGTATTGATAGTTTATTTGTTTTAGTGAAAATAATGTGTTATTATCTATAATTTCAGAAGTAAAATTTAGACCTGGTATGCTACTAGAGGTACAGAGGACCTGGTATGCTACTAGAGGTACAGAGGACGTGGTATGCTATTAGAGGTACAGAGGACCTGGTATGCTACTAGAGGTACAGAGGACCTGGCATGCCACCAGAGGTACAGAGGACGTGGTATGCTACCAGAGATACAGAGGACCTGGTATAGTACTAGAAGTACAGAGGACGTGGTATGCTACTAGAGGTACATAGGACCTGGTATGCTACTAGAGGTACAGAGGACGTGGTATACTACTAGAGGTACAGAGGACGTGGTATAGTACTAGAAGTACAGAGGACCTGGTATACTACTAGAGGTACAGAGGACCTGGTATAGTACTAGAGGTACAGATGACCTGGTATGCTATTAGAGGTACAGAGGACGTATGCTATTAGAGGTACAGAGGAAGTGGTATGCTACCAGAGGTACAGAGGATCTGGTATACTACCAGAGGTACAGAGGACCTGGTATGCTACTAGAGGTACAGAGGACGTTGTATGCTACTAGAGGTACAGAGGACCTTGTATGCTACTAGAGGTACAGAGGACCTTGTATGCTACTAGAGGTACAGAGGACCTGGCATGCTACCAGAGGTACAGAGGACATGGTATGCTACCCGAGGTACAGAGGACCTGGTATGCTACTAGAGGTGCAGAGGACGTGGTATCCTACTAGAGGTACAGAGGACCTGGTATAGTACTAGAGATACAGAGGACCTGGTATAGTACTAGAAGTACAGAGTACGTGGTATGCTACTAGAGGTACACAGGACCTGGTATGCTACTAGAGGTACAGAATTAACAATGGGTAGCCATCCAATTAAAAATTTTGAGTGCTGATGTCTGACTTAGTTAATGTAGGTTTTGATTGTATCAGTTAAATACTTTTATTGGATTTGATATATTTGGTATTCTTAACCCTTAAGATGCGGGTCCCGGAATATTCCGGGATGAAATTAGCTTTGCCCGCAAGTCCTCTTAGCGGGATGCGAGTAGCACACTCTATTTTTCTCACGCTAACTAATTATGACCGCGGGTCTCGGTAGCGGGTCCCGGAAATTTATTGCCTAGCAGTAGTCTCAGTTCAACGCTTGTATTTTCGTTCCGGCTGCCGCTAAGCAACCGTGTTTTGTTTCGTTGGTGTTCTAAATAATGCGCGAACATGCTCCGAAAGTTATGAGAGTATTGATAATGTTTATCGTACCGAAAATAAACGTTAAAATCACTCAATTTTTCCCCACTCCCCGCCGCACGTGCTAATAGCCTGTGGGCACTTTCTACCCTCTCGCACGAGCTTACCGACCCGCGCATGCTATCGTTTACTGAGACGCGTGCATTTTGACCCTATGCACGCCTTCCTATCGCACGCCCTATGCTCTGAACCCTTGGGCGTATTACAATACCGGTTGGATCTTTTGAAAGAGCAGAAAATTGTCTTCAATTCAATATAAAATACATAACTAAGCCACCTGAAATGAAGATACAGCATGTGCCGCAAAAAAGGTGATTTTTACATATTTTTAGTTTTACACCATTTTGTCACACCAATCTTCACATGATGTGGTCAATTTATTTTGACAATTTTTATATTATAAGATAGAGAGAAAGATTGTCTTTCATTCCATGTAAAATTTGTACATGCGCAAAAATAAATAAAGACACAGCAAGCGCCGCACAAAAAGCTAATTTCTCTATTCAAATCATGTAAACTGAACGGCGATTTTGACATGTGCCTTTATTTCGTTTATATCTTCTCAACAGCTAGGCGTATTTTGAAATTGATTACCTCGTGATAAAGAGGAAATAATTGTCTTCGATTTGATGTAAAAAAGTTATATGCAGTATATAAAATAAAGATACAGCAAGTGCCGCAAAATTGCGACTTTTCTTTATTCTTTGTGTTTTTACCATTTTCTCGCACTTTATATCACATAAAGTTCTCGGGACATTTTGAAATTTCATATATCAAAATATAGAGAAAAGGATGATCTTTATTTCCATATAAGATTTGTATGTAAACGAAAATCAGTAAAGACCCGACGAGCATTGCGCAAACAGGCAATTTCTCTATTCATATCTTGTTAACCGAGAAGCGATTTTTTCAACTGCTTTTTACACTTCCTATCCATTTAACGGCAGAGCGCATTATCAACATTTTTATATCACAATAAAGAGAAAAGGATCGTCTTCAATTCTATGTAAAATTTGCAAATTACAATGAAACAATAAAGGAGCGGTAAGTGATGTCGCAATCATCAAAATCTGTTTTCAAATACCTGAGGGTACAATCTTTGCAAACTATATATATTCCAAACCAAGCGGTACATATTTATCATTTTCATATCAACGTAAAGAGGAAATAAATACCTTCATTTTCATGTGTAATTTGCCCATATTTGCATCAAAATAAAACGTGTGGAAATTATGCGACAAATGTCGCGGTAAGGCGATTATCAAAGACTTTATTCACTAGCTATACCCACGTTATGTTGGTAATAACTTCTAATTACAGTGCAAAAGATTGTTATGATTTATTTTTTCGTAAAGAAGAATAAATTGCCTTCAATTCCATATATAATTTGCATGTATACAAAGCGAATAACTTGAATTATAAAATTGGAAATAAAGACAATTTCTGTTAAGTGTGAGTGTATTTTTCAGCGGGGATACCCCGCCTGCACGCGCTGAGCGCGTGCGTTTGCCCGGGGCTACTAGCTTAGTAATATTACTGTGGGGGTCAGAACGTTATCGGGATTTATCACTACCCTGCTTTCGTTATTTATATCTTTCGTTTAGGATGGCGTATCGTAATAAAATTTATCGTGAATTATAGAGCAAGAAATTAGCTTCAATTCCGTATATAATTTGCATGTGTGCACTCAGTGATTAAATGATTTTATAATGTTTGAAATGAAGACAATTTTTAAAATTTAGTAAAATTCGTTCCAGACATATTATAAAAATAATTTTTATATCGATGTGAAAAGGAACAATTCATCTTTAGTTTCGTTTTGATTTCGCGCATGCGCTCTTGGAATTTATTGAGTTATGGCGCCCGAATTGAAAACAAGTTTACTTCGGTTGTAGAAACCGTTCCAGGGGTGATAGAAATTTCATTCAAAGTGTCAAGTAAGTATCATCCATTTATAACACGGGATTCGCCGACTAGCTTTGTATAAAACGACGATAACGTCCGTATTCCGCCATGTAAACACGCCATATGTTGTTAAAACGGTCGCATCTGGCGGCGCTGGAAAATTCGGCCACAGGGGCTAATTGCGTTATTACCGTAGCGAGGCGAGTGCTGGAAAATTCAGCCACGGGGGCAAAACTGGTCAAAATAATATTCAGCAACGGAAGGGTTAACTATAAAACATATGCTTGATGAGATACAGAGCTCATAGATCTATATTTTTCCCTAATATAATGAAGTTAAACGGGTAAAAAAAATTCAAGTTAACTAAACAAGAAAATAATCAGTAGAAATGGTTGAGTGGTTTTAAATCTTTAAATTTTGTTTCCTATTAATTCTAAATATCTTTTCTTTAAGTGGTTTCCTACCTCAGCATCAATAGATGTTATATAGATACAAAGATACACAGAAGAATATATGTGTATATATATGTATATATAGATTAAATATAACATACTTCACATAGTCGTTTGAAGAATCATTTTAATCCGATACTAGTATTTCGTCAATAGTATTGACTCATCAGGGATGAAACGATATGATCGTTAACATCGCATTACAAGCGATGTTAACGATCATATTGTTTCATCCCTGATGAGTCAATACTATTGACGAAATACTAGTATCGGATTAAAATGATTCTTCAAACGACTATGTGAAGTATGTTATATTTAATCTATATGTGACCTTGCGTTTGAACCAATTCAACTTTTCATATGTATATATATATATATATAGAATATATATAGAATATTTAATTTAACCAAACTACTGAGATAATGAACTCATTATTAGAAATGTCAGCCATATAGAACAATGAGATAAAATATTACCCTTCTGTGCTTCGTGAAATGAAGTGTGACAGTTTAAAATGTTACTTAAGTCTTTATACTCTCTTCAGATAGTCTTGACCTTTTTTAGTAGTTTATTCTTAGTTTTGAGACAAGAAATTACATTTATCATGAATAAACTGGAGTATTAAGAACATCTGACTACACGAAATATTGGGACAGTCTCACAGTCTCACATTGCTGATGTTTGCTTTCCAGTTAATCAGAGAAAAGTACCTCAACAAGACAATGTCTCGATTTTTTATTCTGACATTTCTTGTAACTGCTGTCGAGACAAAACTGTACTTTCGTTATCAAAATTCTCTAGGTATCTCCCTGTGTGACTTCAATCAGAAGACTGATGATGTTAACAATTTAAAACAGTGTGGGAGACGATGCCTGTCTTCTTCCACATGTATATTGTGGAACAATCATACCGGAGGCATCTGTACAAGATCTGATGGTAGGTCAGGAGGAAGAGAAACATTTTCCCCGATTGGATTTACAGAGATTTACATGGTCAGCACTCAGGAAAAAGGCAAGTTCATAATGGGATCACTTTTGTCTGGCCAAACTGTGAAAACTGGAGTGATTAAGCACAGATACATTGTTTCTCTTGTCTATGCAAAGGGGAGACAATCTTTGATTTGGTCAACCACTAAAAGCATTTTCGAGCATATCTTAAGGGATGGACCCTATTTGCAGAAACTGAGTAATGGTAGAGCACATTTTATGCAGGTGCATAAGAAAATTCTGTACTACATTCCTGGGAGATTTAAAACCTTTAGAACTAAAATTATATCAATGGCTTTGTTAGGTCAAACAAAAGGGGAAAAAATATCTTGGCACGTTTCTAAAACCGCAAAGGCTGGCCTCGTCATCGATGGAGATAACATTTACTGGTTTCAACGTGAGAATATGCAGATCTTACTTTGCGCTGAGCTTCCATCAAACACAACAACAAGGCTGTATTCCTTTGAATTGAAAAAAGTGTTTAGACTGTCCATAAGAGCTGTTACTGAAGACATCACTGCCATGGCTTGGGTTAATGAGGAAAGCCATGTCCCCAATATTAAGATTTACATGAACATTGGGAATAAGAAGATAGAGGTATGTCACAGGAATATCTCCATCTCAATTGGTGACTGTTGTGTCTTTACCATCAACTTTCCGTATTTCTATTACTCTACGTGTACATCCAATATTGTGAAGGCTAGACGACTGTTCTTGGACTGTACTTTGGGAAGTCCTCTTCAAGTTGCTCAAATCCCAACTTCCTCCTTTACCAAACATAAAAATCAATGCATCCGCTTCGACTTTGCATAGTGAATACTCTCGGTGTGCACCAAGACAGGTACAAGAACTGCCTTCCATTCTTTCAGCTTATGTCACAACATTGAACCTGATTAATACTCCACTTGTGTGTATTCATACTCTTGGTGTCAACCCTGACAGATACAAGAACTATATGCCTACCCTTGAATACCATGTCATTTGAATTTGCCAATTATACCATTATAAAATTAATAAATATAGATTATTAACCAAGTGTTTTAATAGTTTTTATATAAAATTTATAGTATGTACACCCTGAAATGCCCATATTTGAAGGGCGGTCAACACCAAAGTTACAACTTTGAGTGTTTATGTCAGAAATATGTTACTCTAAATATTCAGCTTCTATGCCACTTGGTTTTTGCGAGGAAGAATTTTATAGGGAAAATGTCTGACACGCCTATATTTGGAAAGGGGGGGGGGGAAGCCCCCAAATGTTTGAATTCGAACCGCCAAAGTGAAAGATACATCCACTAAAAATTTCAGCTTCAGGGGTGCGTTTGTTAAAAATGTTTTAAGTTTATCGATGACAACTGAAGATGGCTAATCTGTAGCAAGCAGCATAGATTGTTGAACTGTCCCAATGTTTCAACATTTTTAATAATTCATCAATGTAAACTTTTCCAGGACCTTATGAATTAAAGGATTGGCTCTTACAAACAATTATACATACGAAAAACATAATAAATGGTATATCTTTTCTTTATCTTTTTGTTTAACATTGCTTAGTTGCAAGGATCATTCAACAACCAACAACTTAAATACTAAATGTCAGCCATGAATAAAAATGAGATGAAACTATTAAAATTTGTTTTTGTGTGCAATGTGGTGAAACAATTAGAGATTAGGGCTTTTATACTTTCGAGATTTCTTTTATCTCTTCATCTCTGCTTTAAGGCAAGAAACTATGTTAATTGAGAGAGAGAAAAAAGGGGCATATAAATGAATTATAGCTCTAAATTTGATTTTTAAAAAGTGAGGCTTTGAATTAATAATTTGACTTATTGTAATTCTGTTATGTGTCTCTATTTTCTCTAGATTATAATCCTCACTAGGCAACAACTCTAACACAAGATTTCCGATTTCTGGAGTTGGTTGTTCTAGAAATGAAGTTGAAAAAGCCAAGGGTTTACACATGGTTGGGTGAATGAAGGAATGATGCCTTACAAAATGCCATCCCATAAACCTGTTTGGCCTTCAGTCCAGATGATTAAAAAAAATGTGTCTTCCAGATATATATATCTTGTAGACCAAATTGAAATGTTTTCAAGCATTGGTATGCAATTTGCAACATTGGTGTATAATTAAATATTTTCGGACAAAATTCTCCAAAATCGTAAAAGTATCCCTGAGGTACCAGAGCTTGACAACTTAGATTGAAGTCATTTGTTCATTTATATCTCAAGAATGAAAAGTTTTGGTTTTGAAAGGAGGTGATTTTGGGTGCAATGTCAAGAAAATTCTAATTGTATATTTGTATCTGGGAGAAAGCCTACAGCACCATTTTGAAAAAATATTGTGATGGAACCTGCGAGCATATCACTTTCAGATGCACTGAGATTATATACCCTTATATTGCAATTAAAGTTGTACTAGAACTTAATGCAGTGTAGAAAAATCTTGAACACAGATCTCTACAGGATTCCATAAGATCATAAATGAGAGACAAGTAACAATTCAAATATAAAACTAGGACTGCCGAGGCAATACTAAGGTCTTCAAGACTTCCTGTTTGACCTTCACACAGTGTTTGACCTTCACATGCTTTTTTGTCTTAGTGGTAAACAATAACTTACTTATGTGACCAAATCTCATAAGGAAACTGTGATTATTGCAAAGAAGTTGCTAATGCGAAAAAACTATGCGTGTTATAAATTAGTCATGGATTTACGTTTTTGCTTGTACTCTTCTGATGCTTTATGTTAAGTTTGGTCAAAGGATTTTTCCCAATTTTGATCCTTAATTGTGAACGAATGATGTTTTAACAGTTCAGATTTTAATTTTTCGACAAGATAAATGATACTGATAAGGGTAGATTTTTTCCTTTCACTGATTTTTATGCTTATTCCCCTTATCACATTTTGACTAAGATAGATTTTATATATCAATGATATTTCATCTGAGAACTAGAGAGTTCTTGCATAAGAAGTTATTTTAGAAATGATGTTTTCTGATTAGTTTACACCTACAATTTGCTAGAAATGTGAACATGTATGAGTGTATAGTTAAATCTTTTCAGAAAATATATCATATATAAATTCAGGTACCTGTACCTACATCATGACAAAACAAAACGGGAATTTCTTTAAATATTTTGAAAAAAATTCAACACTTAAATTTGCTACTGGTAATTATTTCTTTAAATTCATGTGATCAACATTGTTTATATATTTACATAAACCTCCAGTTTCTCAAAGTCTACTGCAAAGTGCCATTATATAAATAATCTACTGATTCTCTAACTTTCGCATCTCGATTTTATTTTATTTTATTTATTGAAAATATACCTAAAATCAAATAAAAAACATAAACTCAACAAAAAATATACCAACGACAGACACAACATATTTTCAACGTTGATTTGACGGACATATGTCTGTAGCCAGCATATTTAATATTCTGGATTCCTGTCCAAAATAATTCTCAAAAAACTGCTTCAACTTTCTTTATAGTTTGTCTGTCATTAATCTAATTTCTTTGACGTATAATTTGGGGGAAAACACGTTTCAAGTTTCGAATTGTTCCATCCAAAAGCATGTTTTTGAACTGTTTGACATTTTCCTACTGCAGTTCTTCACACGGGGCCAGAATGGCAGACTACTATTACGTCACATTACAGAAGATTCTACTTTATGTTAAATGGGTAAAAACATTCTGACAAATGAAATTTGGTTTCAGGGTATGATACCCAAGATCAAATTAGGGACCTGATTCTCAATTATCATTTTTACAGTAATGACCCTTATAATGTAATCTAACTTAATGCAAATAATCAATTGAATACCCTATTGGGTTTAGCTCTTTTAGAAACTATTACTCCATGATGAATATAATCTTGAAGATCGTAGATGGAAAAAACAAGCAGCAGATACGGTTGAGTGGTTTTAGATTATTATCTTTTTTAAATTTCAACTTATTATATGACTCCATAATATAAAGGTTTCATATTAAAGCTATCAAAGCTTTTGTTTAAGAGGTTTCTTATCTCAGCATCAAGAGCTGACATAGATACATTTAGATACAAAGATATATATAATACATAGACCATTTAATTAAAAAAAACTACTGAGATACAGAATTCGTCATTAGAAATAACAATGAAATGAAATATTAACTTTCGGGGAAATGAAATGCAACAATTGAAGATGAAAGTTTTTTTTCTCTCTTGAGATATCATAGTCTCAACCTTGGGACAGACAGGTTTGCGGTTTTACATTGGTAAAGTTTGCTTTCTAGATAATCAGAGAAAAGGATTTCAGCATGACAATGCCTGATCTTTAATTCTAACACTTTTTGTAATAGCTGTTGAGACAAGATTGCACTTTCGTTATCAAAATTCTGAAGGTATCTCCAAGTGTGACTCTAATCAAAAGACTGATGATTTTGACAATTTAAAACAGGGAGACAATGCCCATCTTCTTCCACTTGTATATTGTGGAACGATCACACCGGAGGCATCTGTACAAGATCTCATGGTAGGTCAGGAGGAAGAGAAACATTTTCCCCGATTGGATTTCCAGAGATTTACATGATCACAAACAGTGGAAAAGGAGAGTTTATAATGGGATCTCTTTTGTCTGACAAAACTGTGAAAACTGGAGTCATTAAACACTAATACATTGCTTCTTTTGTCTATGCAAAGGGGAGACAATCCTTAATTTGGTCAACTACTAAAAGCATTTTAGGGGACATAATATCATACTGATAAGACATTTCTAAATCACTACCTTGAATTAATTAAAAAGATTTGGAATATGAATCTACCATTGTCTGTGGAAATAATCAAGTATTTACTAGTAGACTAATAACATACCCAAAGAATTGTACATTCAAATAAAGAAAACCGTTTCTGGTTCATTAAGAAATACAAAAACTAAATTGCACAAGCGGGCATAGAATTTCACCAGAGTCATGTTGGCTGATAAGGATAAACAGGAATGAAATGAGACACACTCAGCCAATAGGAATCCAACACATGCAGAGAAATAATGTACTGTAACTGAAGCTATCACTTCAAAGTAGACTTATGCCAGTTGAACAATGTGCTGTTTTGGTGGTATCAGTTGAATAGTCTGATTGGATTTGATGAACTTGATATCCTCAACTTGGTCTCAAATTTACAAATTATAATTAATTAAACTAATTCTATGACTCTATAATAAAAGGTTTTCAAATTAAAATTTACCTTGAACAGACAACAAACAAAGATGTAACATACAAATGTTTAATACAAAATAACATTTTAGCTTTGGAGGTTCTCAGGCATAATGTAGCCGATGCCCGAAGACATCCTGTGCGCCAGGATTGGAAGGTACAGTGGGTTGCGCGCCCGACTGCATGCCCATGCGCTGGGCTGAAAAGTGGTAATGGTAAGGGTTGCGCACCCTGATCTGGAAGCTCAATTGATGTTGAGGGAGCAGAGGATGTTCGTACCGTTGCTATTGAGCTTCCAGATTATTATAGATAATATTAATAATGAAGGGGGGAATAATCCACCCCATATTATAAGGTATAAATGAATTGGATGAATGAAATACCTGAGAATCCCCAAAAGTTATTTATGTAAAAAGGTATTAATGCCAATCAGCAGTATGTACAGAAAGCAGTAAAATACCTATAGTTGGTAAGAAGTGGTCAAGCAATAGAACTTAATACATAAGACTATCAAGTTTTGGCAATGGTTGATTTGTAAGTACGAATATAGCGCACATAGCATTCCAAGGTCCAGCGTCCGAGTGTCTTGATCATGTGATCAGGGACCCCAGCGACAGCTGCTGAAGTAGCTGCGCCTATTCGGAAAGAGTGCCCATTAAACAGTTCTGGGTTATATCCAGCACAGCGCAGTACCAATCTCATTTGGCTCAGGAAGATCTGTCTACTTAAAGCCACACCACTTGGAGTGAGGAACAATCCCTACTGGAGATGTTCCTACTATCGAGATATGTCCTTGAATTAGCGACAGGGCAGATTGCTGAGTTGGTACTATATAATAGTAATGGTGTACCCTGTCTGAAAGGATCAGTCTTTGATGCACACATAAATGAACAAGCAGACAGAGTCAGCTATATCCCCCGCCAAAGGGAAAGGGTAGTTAAGGATACTAGTTGTGGAATATTGAACAGTGATCATGTTGTTTTTCTACAAACAACCTTTAAGAAATCCTATGTTACGTTTCCATGGAAACAGGTAAAAATAAAAATGCAAAGAAGTTGAAAACCCCAAAAGGCACATCTCCGCATGATGCCCGTTGCAAATACCAAGTTTCGTCGAGGTAGGTCTTACCGTTTTGGAGTTGTGCTCCGGAAACAAAATCCTATGTTACGTTTCCATGGAAACGGGTAAAAATAAAAATGCAAAGAAGTTGAAAACCCCAAAAGGCTCATCTCCGCATGATGCCCGTTGCAAATACCAAGTTTCGTCGAGGTAGGTCTTACCGTTTTGGAGTTGTGCTCCGGAAACATTATCGGGACAGACGGACGGACAAAACGCAAAGAAGTTGAAAACCCCAAAAGGCACATCTCCGCATGATGCCCGTTGCAAATACCAAGTTTCGTCGAGGTAGGTCTCACCGTTTTGGAGTTGTGCTCCGGAAACTTTATCGGGACAGACGGACGGACAAAACGCAAAGAAGTTGAAAACCCCAAAAGGCACATCTCCGCATGATGCCCGTTGCACATACCAAGTTTCGTCGAGCTAGGTCTCACCGTTTTGGAGTTGTGCTCCGGAAACATTAACGGGTAAAAATAAAAATGCAAAGAAGTTGAAAACCCCAAAAGGCACATCTCCGCATGATGCCCGTTGCACATACCAAGTTTCGTCGAGCTAGGTCTCACAGTTTTGGAATTGTGGTCCGGAAACGAAATCCTATGTTACGTTTCCATGGAAACGGGTAAAAATAAAAATGCAAAGAAGTTGAAAAACCCAAAAGGCACATCTCCGCATGACGCCCGTTGCACATACCAAGTTTCGTTGAAATAGGTCTCACCATTTTGGAGTTGTGCTCCGGAAACAAAATCCTATGTTACGTTTCCATGGAAACGGGTAAAAATAAAAATGCAAAGAAGTTGAAAACCCCAAAAGGCACATCTCCGCATGATGCCCGTTGCAAATACCAAGTTTCGTCGAGGTAGGTCTTACCGTTTTGGAGTTGTGCTCCGGAAACATTATCGGGACAGACGGACGGACAAAACGCAAAGAAGTTGAAAACCCCAAAAGGCACATCTCCGCATGATGCCCGTTGCACATACCAAGTTTCGTCGAGGTAGGTCTCACCGTTTTGGAGTTGTGCTCCGGAAACATTATCGGGACGGACGGACGAACGGACGGACGGAGACCATTTCAATATCCCCCACCAACTACGTTGGGCGGGGGATAATCAATGGATTGAAATGATCACATGTAAATTCTCCACACATAGAAAACCAAAGAAGGCAACACAACACACAGCCTTCATCAATACACTTAGATTTAAACACAGAGCACCATGGTTTAAGGATTTACATATATCCATCAACACTTGGGTAGTAACTGGTAGACGCTTGTTGATAGTGGCACCTTGTCGACGTTGGATAGCTTTCTCAAGGGCCGAAAGGCGCAACATCCTCCCACTTATCCAAGGATTGCTTACACCATAGAGCAGAAATAAATAAAAAAATGCCACATAGGTAGGACTTGATTGTTGAGCATCTCAGCTTTAATTGAGAGTGGCACTAGGTGAGGAACTCGACAAGATACCGTTCAGATATTGGTGGGAGTGCTAATTCCTGACTATCCAGCAGAGGCACCTGAAGGTTATATAGGTGCCGAGTCCTGTTCTGTACACGCCTAGTGTCGTCTGTGACACCGCTGATGACCACAGGTTCTCCAGGTCTCTCTTCACCTTGCTTCTCTGTGCTGCTGCGGTTGGACCACCTCCGGTGTTGGAAACATCAGGGCTGACATCAGAGGGCAAGGTGTTCGGAGGTCTTCAGCTTCTGGTGCTAGTTGTCGGACACGTGATATCTGCAAATGTGATAGAGCGTCTCTAATAGCATTCAATTACCCAGGTACATGCTTAGCAGTAAAGTTGAAATTGTATTTGAAGGCCGTTAATGTTAAACATCTAACAATATGCATGATAACGTGTGACTTAGACTGTCCTTTTTGAAGGATCTCAACAGTATCCATATTGTCAGAATAAAAGCAAACACAACGTCTAGCCCATGTAGCGCCCCACAATACAGCAGCTGTGACTATGGGATACAGTTCTAACAAGGCTATGGAGAGTTCATCCTTTGCCATGTCAAAAAGTTCCTTGGACCAAGTAGCTGCAAACCACATATTACAATGATACCCTCCATATCGTGTAGAGGCAGCGGCATCTGTGAACAGAGTGAAATCTGGGGAATCTAATGTCTCCTAAATGAACAGAGATATTCGATTCCATTCCATTCCAGCAGAAAGCACTTCCACATCTCAAATTCAAGCTTGCAGTCTGATGAGAGGAATACTTTCAGGTCCTGAACAGAATGGGCGAGTGTCAAAAGGTAACTGATGAAAGATCGACCTGGTGGTATGACGAGTATAGCAACATCATATGTCCTAGAACTACTAACAGTTCACGTTTAGTAACACAGGATTTAGATGTAAGGCTTGAAATGATATCGCACAAATGTTTGATCTTCTCCAATGGAAGTTGAGCTTCCATGTTTACTGAGTCTAGTGTAACCCCTAAATATTCTAGGCAGGTGGTTGGACCCATTGTCTTGTGCTTAGCTAGAGGAATGTTGAGGTCATTGAACATTTGTAGCAAGGCAGTCATAGTGCATTCTCCCTGAAAAGGGTATTGGTCAAAACAGATAAAGTCGTCCAATAGATGCAGGATGTTCAATGCCCAATTCAGACGCTATTTTCCGGTGGACGTTCTGTGGATTGGTGGGACCCATGCTCGTATAGTGAGAGCGAGCTGTGGATGTTCTGATTGACATGTCATTATCGTCGTCAGAGTTCTGAGGGTTGTCTGAACTGTTACGTTGGCGGGTTGTCCTCTTACGAACTCGACGAACCGTAGGCATCTTGCAATAGTAGCACTGTTATCCACACATAATAGGAGCCGATAAGCCAAGCAGACGCGTAGTCACTAGTGGGTCGTAAGTGATTCGGAATTACGAGCAGACACGATAGCTTGCTGCCAAGATGGTGGAAAAATTGAAGTGAAGTCTCGGGATGCCTACACTTAAAACAAAGGAAAATCAAAATCTCGCGAGACTTGAAATAAAACAAAGGAAACTTAACTCAAATAAAATAACGTAATAGAAATGAAATAGATTATAATCAATGTTTTATATTTTATATGAACTGAGTGATGGAAGTGAGACTAGAAGGTTGTTATAGAAAATAAAAAGGAAACAAATTAATAAATTAATAAAAACAAAAATGCACCAGAAGTAATGACTTGTAATTGATGAAAGTGATAAAAATCGAAAGCTTTGAGAAAAATTGGAGTTTAACTACGTGGTTGATAAATTTTCTAAAGTGATTAAATTGGAATAAATAAAAGTGATTTGAAATATGAAAAGATAGAAAATGACATTATGACAAAGAAAGAGGTGATGAAAATATGCCGATACAGTAATAAATCGAAAAGCCTGTCAAGCCAAACTATATATACACTCAAAATATTGAGTTTAAATTATTAAGCTTTTCTTTGTCTGGTTTCTTTTTCAGCTTAATTAGATGATATATATAGTAAGTTCAAACAATCTACAAATAAACTGAATTTTAGAAATGTCAATGACATAAAACATTAACTTTCTTGTCTTAACATTTTTTAATAGTTTATTCTTAGTTTTGACACATGAAACTACGTCAATCATCAATAAACCAAAGCATGAAGAACATCTGAAATATTTTGACAGAGAGGTTTGAGGTCTCACATTGCTGCTGTTCGCTTTCTAGATAATCAGAGAAAAGTACCTCAAAAAGACAATGTCTCGATTTTTTATTTTGATTGTACTTTCGTTATCAAAATTCTGAAGGTATCTCCCAGTGTGACTTCAATCAGAAGACTGATGATGTTAGCAATTTAAAACAGTGTGGGAGACGATGCCTGACTCCTTCCTCTTTTATATTGTGGAACAATCACACCGGAAGCATCTGTACAAGATCTGATGGTAGGTCGGGAGGAAGAGAAACACTTTCCCCACTTGGATTTCCAGAGATCTACATGATCAGAAACCGTGGAAAAGGAGAGTTTATAATGGGATCTCTTTTGTCTGGCCAAACTGTGAAAACTGGAGTGATTAAGCGAAGATACATTGCTTCTTTTGTCTATGCAAAGGGGAGACAATCCTTAATTTGGTCAACCACTAAAAGCATTTTGGAGCGTATCTTAAGGGATGGACCCTATTTGCAGAAACTGAGTAATGGTAGAACACATTTCATGCAGGTGCATAAGAAAATTCTGTACTACATTCCTGGGAGATTTGGAGACTTTAAAACTAAAATTATATCAATGGCCTTGTCAGGTCAAACAAAATGGGAAAAAGAATCTTGGCATGTTTCCAAAACCGCAAAAACTGGCCTAGTCATCGATGGAGATAAAATTTACTGGTTTCAACGTGAGAAAATGCAGATCTTACTTTGTGCTGAGCTTCCATCAAACTCAACAACAAGGCTGTATTCCTTTGAATTGAAAAAAGTGTTTAGACTGTCCATAAGAGCTGTTACTGAAGACATCACTGCCATGGCTTGGGTTGATGAGGAAAGCCATGTCCCCAATATTAGGATTTACATGAACATTGGGAATAAGAAGATAGAGGTATGTCACAGGAATGACTCCACCTTAATTGGTGACTGTCGTAGCTTTATCATCAAGTTTCCGTATTTCTATTACTCTACGTGTACATCCAATATTGTGAAGGCTAGACGACTGTTCTTGGACTGCAGTTTGGGAAGTCCTCTTAAAGTTGCTCAAATCCCGACCTCCTCCTTTACCAAACATAAAAATCAATGCTTCCGCTTCGACTTTGCATAGTGAAGGTCTTATACTTGATAACATATTCTAGAAAAATAAATTATATACAAAATTAATATTCAGATTTCATCTTTGCGGCTGAGGTCTATGAATCCTTCCTTAACATTCTAGCTCCAGGTAATTCAAGTATCACATACCTTGGATATCATCGCTTCTAGACCTTTAAAGCAAGTATCATATACCTTGGATATCATTGCTTCTAGACCTTTAAAGCAAGTATCATATACCTTGGATATCATTGCTTCTAGACCTTTAAAGCAAGTATCGTATACCTTGGATATCATTGCTTCTAGACCTTAAGCAAGTATAATATACCTTGGATATCATTGCTTCTAGATCTTTATAGAAGTATCATATTCCTTTGAAATCAGGGGTCGCCTTATATATATATATATACAAGGTCTATGTCTCAGACCTAAAAATTGTGAGTTTAGGTGAGGGTCTGTTGGTCGAGGGAGACGAACAGACGAGATTCAAATCGGAAGCCATGATGTCAACTCATTGTCAAAATAACGAAATAAAATTACTTTAATAATTATTACATATTTTTACTATTAACAGTTAGAAAATATAATGAAAATCTATAGTTTTATAATTCATTGAAATACATTAGTATCAACAATTTTCTAGACATACCGTAATGATACTAATGCCTAACAGTAACGTCATGCTTACCAATCAATAAATTGATTGTTTCAAGTCATTTGACGTGTACCAATGAGATTCTACAACCAAAGCATTCATTCATACACATAAGAAACGGTGACAAATGAGATTGAGCCTCATGATATATAACATAGTTAGAAATAAATGGAAATTGTAACTTGTTTTTCCAAAACAAAAGCGTATTATTCAACATTTGTTATAATGTTCATAAACTTATACATTTAAGTAACTGAAAAGCTTATGTTGATAAAAGTTACTGTAACAAGCATTTAAAACAATTCTAAAACTAAACTATTTAACGGTCACATTGTACCTCTGTTTTATTTTCATTGCACTCACTGATTGGTCAATTTTAGCCAATGAAAAAATACATGACAAGTAACATTAATGGTAGTTTGTTGATAGCTCTCGCATTAAAGAGCCACTCCGTGATTTTCATAACATATTATTTACCTTTGATACGAACCTAAATGTCATATGTGGTGATATAAAATCAAAACATCTTAACTTTTCAAATCCAAAAGACATATTTATGACAAATACTGATTTTCCATGAAAATCTAAAAACCAGCCATATAAATGCACAGAGGTGTAGATGTCGCGTGCAATATACATGGATACTAGTTATATAACCTAACAAACACAATCAACTCCTAACTGCCCTCCAGGCTGTTTTAGATAAGTCTCCAAAATTACGTTTGACTATTTGACGCGCGCCACTGTCCAGTTTTCGATCATAATTGCGACGTTCTACCTTTATATTGTCACTGTACAAAACCAACAAGCTTTAAAATGTGTCTTTTTGGTAACAGTCGATACTTCGCGATCAAATGACACCATTGATTAAGTTTGGTATACATGACTCCAACAACTCACGGAGTGGCTCTTTAACCAAGAAGTATAAATGACATAAAATTCTTTAAAAATACCAGCACAAACTTATGTATTCTTTATTATGGTAAATTTACAACAATGCCTTATGAAAAAATTGCTTATTACAAAACACAAGACAAGACATGCAAGGTAGGGGGTCGACTTATATACGAGGTACACATGTCCCTCATTAGCATCAATCTTACCCCCACGAATACATAAACAAATCACAAAGATATCAGGGATATCTTTATTAAACAACTTAAGTTGGGTTTTTTTTACTTATAGCCATGCAGAGCTCCAGATAAGATGCGTATCTGCGTAAAATACGCACAGGTAATTCAGATATACGAATTAAAAATGAAATCAATGAGTGACAGATACGCAGAACTTTCCCAGAATACGAGTCACATATTTGTTAAAAGGAGTAATCATGACATGTCAAAATAAAGTTTCATTTCTACATGCCTTATCTTTACATCTCGAATGGTAGTCAACTTGATGCCAACCTGCATGAAAACAAGGATTACCGATATTATATATCTTCAAAGAGAAATCACTTGTCTAATTACAGATTAAACGTGTGGAAAATATAATCAACGACTTCCATCGACAAAGATGCTAACTTGGAATGAGGATCTGAAAACGATAAACCTTGAAATACTCCTAGTTTTATTCATGTGGTAATTTTACTCCTCAATTTTTATTTTGAGGAGTGAAATACCCCTGTGTCCAAATAATTATCTGGAGCCCTGGCCATGTCGAAAACTTAAGTCAGTATTCACAAAGAGACTTAGTTAAAAACTTAGCTCATATGCCTGTCCCTTCAGACCTAACAAGTTAAACATTGCTGAACATTTTATGTTTTTATATTGATTTTTAATTGTGCTACGTATATGAACTTGGACTTGTTTGAATTATATCATTACTACATCAATATCACTAAATTGACATTATACAATAATAAAACCTATAAACTTCAATCTTCATGGAACAAAGATGTTATTTTGTAAATTTGAGCTTTCTATTCCTCTAAGTTTTTTTTGTTTTTTTTAACCTGTTATGAGTGTGTGATTGTTTATAAGTTTAACATTGTATAACATTGTTGTATTGTTTAGTGGGTCACACTTGAATTGTTTTAATAGTTTTAGCTGGCAGTGTCTAGAATTATCTATTGTAGAAAGTTCTATCTATTTCTTGATTGCTTGAGTTGGACACTTCTGATTGGAGTTTGTCGTGGAACTTTAAAGAACATTCTGGAAGGTATGTAACCTATATATATATATAGGCTGGCATTAGAACTCTTATTCATCTTGCTTCTTACAATCAACTTTGCAATCATCTGCCGTGCCACTGTTTTTGGATACCTTTACAAGCCGGATTCATCTATCTCCTATCAAGACCCACTGACTGTTTTCTACATTCATCAACTGTGTGATTCATAAGGACTGGTGAATATATCTAGTTAGCTAATTAGTGTGACTCATTTGATATTGTATTATAGCTTGTGTTAGCCTGATATTGTAACCTTAAACACTTTGTTTATTATTTGATTGATTAAATTGTAATTAATATACAATTGTCTTGTTATATTTTGCTGGTTTGACTGGGGACATTTTACTATTCCAAATTCATTTGCAACAAACCATATATGCCTCCATGTCACTGACATCTCATGGGGGATAGAAATGAAATTTACACATCTTATTCTCCATCCAACAAAAATGATAATATCAAAATTTAATTTCCTAGGATTTATAGATGTGAAAACGGATGATAGTAGAATTAAGAAAGTACACCCTGCCCCTCTCATATTTGAAGGGCAAACAATTTTTTTTAGTCTTACTCTTAATATTTCAGCACCCTGTGCCAATTAGTTTTGGAGAAGTAGAATATTAAAGATTCTTGGAAAATGTCTGCCCCACCCATATTTGCTCTTGGTAGGTGGGGTCACTCTGAATTGTTCAAGTTTAAATTGTTTCATGATTTACCTTTGTCTCTAAAATGCCAAATTCATAATATTTATTTTTGTTTTCAATGATAATCAATAAACAGCCCTGTCTATGTTAAAAATTTGAAATTTTCTGTCAAATTCATGTGTACATTAGTCAAGTGACCTACATAACACAATCAACCTATGTTTGTCTTTGTGTCTAATGTTAATAAGTTTCCAAAATTACATTTTAGTTATTGGCACTTGCCAATGTCCGGTTTTCAATAAAACATTACGACTTCAATCCGTTGATTGTCATTTTATTGAACTGATAAGCATTATGATTCCGACTTTCTGAAACAACCACTACTTCTACTACTAGTAGCTATGATATAAGAGAGTACTGTTGAAAGCAGCATTAAACCCCATATCAGCTCACCTCACCTTTAAGAGATGAAACTATGTTATCTAGGAGATATACATACGGTTTGGAAATCAGAGGCATAGATTGTTATTAAAGCTCTAAATTTTATTTTAAGTTTAATGTGTAGCGTTAGGCTTTAAATTGATAATTTAGAGCTATCATAATAACAAAATATATATCTGATTTCCGAACACAGTAGTTCTATCTCCTTTCTAATTTAATCATCAAACTTGAGATTTATTCTATCACGATTAACTCCGCTGTGCTGTGTCACCCATGTCCTTGAACAATATCCACTCACTGACATTCATACAGAGATGACGTATCCACTCACTGACATTCATACAGAGATGACGTATCCACTCACTGACATTCAGAGATGACGTATCCACGCACTGACATTCATACAGAGATGACGTATCCACTCACTGACATTCATACAGAGATGACGTATCCACTCACTGACATTCATACAGAGATGAAGTATCCACTCACTGACATTCATACAGAGATGACGTATCCACTCACTGACATTCATACAGTGATGACGTATCCACTCACTGACATTCATACAGAGATGATGTATCCACTCACTGACATTCATACAGTGATGACGTATCCACGCACTGACATTCATACAGAGATGACGTATCCACGCACTGACATTCATACAGAGATGACGTATTCACGCACTGACATTCATACAGAGATGACGTATTCACGCACTGACATTCATACAGAGATGACGTATCCACGCACTGACATTCATACACAGATGACGTATCTACTCACTGACATTCATACAGTGATGACGTATCCACTCACTGACATTCATACAGAGATGACGTATCCACTCACTGACATTCATACAGAGATGACGTATCCACTCACTGACATTCATACAGAGATGACGTATCCACTCACCGACATTCATACAGTGATGACATATCCACTCACCGACATTCATACAGAGATGACGTATCCACTCACCGACATTCATACAGTGATGACGTATCCACTCACCGACATTCATACAGAGATGACGTATCCACTCACTGACATTCATACAGAGATGACGTATCCACTCACTGACATTCATACAGTGATGACGTATCCACTCACTGACATTCATACAGAGATGACGTATCCACTCACTGACATTCATACAGTGATGACGTATCCACTCACTGACATTCATACAGAGATGACGTATCCACGCACTGACATTCATACAGTGATGACGTATCCACTCACTGACATTCATACAGAGATGACGTATCCACGCACTGACATTCATACAGAGATGACGTATCCACGCACTGACATTCATACACAGATGACGTATCCACGCACTAACATTCATACACAGATGACGTATTTGGAATCTCGAATTGTGTTACTTGTGGTGTCCCGAAG
Organism: Phorcus lineatus; assembly: GCA_921293015.1. Classification (NCBI taxonomy): domain Eukaryota; kingdom Metazoa; phylum Mollusca; class Gastropoda; order Trochida; family Trochidae; genus Phorcus; species Phorcus lineatus. The sequence goes on from OV121088.1 coordinate 48,163,013, forward strand.
ATAACAGATAATTTCCAAATGCTTTAAAGGGAGTTCATTCTGTTCAAAAGACGTTCGTATTTTGCGACCGGCTGTAAAACTTGATGTTGGTATTATGGCATTGATGTTTTTTTATAAAGTTTGAGGTAGGTGCATTCTCTATTTTGAATTTTTCTGTATGATATTCTACCTGTTAAAACTGTTTCAAACCATCACAATATTTATTAAAAAATTCATAACAATTATTACAAAAATGCACAAGTTTTAGCAAGAAGAAAACTATTATTAATTTTATCATCATAATCACATTTAAAATCAAAGCAAAATCCTAAAAGGCTGAATACAATCAGGTTGGTTTGCAAATGATTTATGTGAGAGTTGTTATAAACTTCATTCTCAAAGTATCTGACATAAATTGGTTACATTTCAAATGCACTTGTTTTTCCTTAACAGTTTATAGGTCTTTGACCTTTTTTGACACTCCTCAGTTATTCTTTTTCTTTATGATTGGTCATTTTCTATTCAAATGATACCAGCTTAAGTTTTTCAGCAGCAATTCAAAATCATTTTGTAATAAAAACAAGAAATACATATTAAAAATGGGCCATTGATAGGTTGAAATCTAATTTTATACCAAAAATACTAACTTGAATAAAACAGAAAGAAAACATCATCATGTGTTCATTATGTTTTGGGATATACAGATATAAAAAGTTCCAGACTGTTACTGTACAAATTTATCATAGTTTGGATTAGGGTTAAAATCACATAAAGCATTGAAATAATCATTTCCTTACATCAACAACAATATTGACACAGATTCATAGAACTGGGAGATGTTACTAGAAATAATAATGAAAGATTCTGATGAAAAAATACATTTTCGTCTAATTGATTTTGTAGAAAATATTAACTAAAATATGAAAATATGTTATGTTTTTGAAAAATAGTATGGAAATGATCATTTTATACAATAGTCATTATTTTATCTTCCAAAATATTCTTTGAATAATAATAATAATAATAATAATAATAATAACAATAATAATAATAATAATAATAATAAATAATTAATAATATATAATGAATAATAATAACAATAATACCTTATTACCCAAAAGGAATTCAGTTTGTATCATTACAGAGCTTGAACATACAGGAACATACATATGATCATTTAACAGACAAACGATGAAAGGAATGAATGAATTTTTACCTGTATTGGTTTTATAACGCGGTATTAAATATCTTCTGCCTGAAGGAAGCTTAAAAAACTCCCCGGATATGAGTTAATATTAAGGGATAATTTCAAAATTCTTTTTTCATAAAGATATGATAAATTTCTAAAAGAAAATCCTGCAATTTTCCCAGCAATTTGAACAACTTTTTCCAAACGAGATAAAGAGCCAAACCAACATTGGAAAGAAAAAGTTAATATGCTCTAAACAAGACAACGATAAAAGAGGGAAAGTACACGTTCATTTACATTAAAAGACAGCTTGTACATGAAATGTAATCATTGTTGACACTTTTTGAAAACTGCATCAGTGCTGTAAGGTCAGGACACAAAGTTTACTGACAGATATGTTACACATTGTAATTTTTGGAATTGTTTTTAGAAAAATCAACTGTTGTGTTGACATACATTTAATGATGATCATGTTTTGATTATATTTGTTTGATTTGGATTATTTAAACAGTCTTGTGAACCTGTATACTATGACCCTCACCTTTGGTCAGAGTAAATATGTCAATTTAAATGTGATTTCATCAAAACTTTTAAAATGACAAGAATAATCACTAGAACTGACTATTAACATCTAAATATTCTTCCTAGAAACTAAAAGCCCATTTTAAAAAAGTAATTTTTGAAAAAATTTGATTGGACAGCAAATGACACCAAATTTAAAAAGAACCCATACATTAGTTAATGTATGTACGTTTTAACAACTGAATGTCATTATTATTAATTAGGCATATCTTGTGTCAATAGATGAATAATGTAGGATAATTGACATCAGCATGGCCTACGGCACCTAATCAGAAGGTGGGTTAAAAAAACCATAATAATCTTAAAGGGATGTCATGAACAATTTTAAAGGTTTGCTCCAGAAACAAACTGATTACAGAGGAACAGACAGAAGGACAATCAGACAGAAGGACAGACGGGAACGAGTACACCCCATGGTTCTATAAACCCCATGGTTCTATAAACCGGTGAGATAACAATATACTTACAAGACAATTCTCAAACACAGCCTTGAATTGAATGAAAGGTTGGAATAAGAAACTATCATTGTCTGTGGCAAGAATTGAGTATTTACTACTTTAGAGTACTAACATACTTCATTATACATTTGAATAAAAAAAGAATTAAGGTTCATAAAGAAAAACACAAACCAAATTGCACAAGCAGACATAGAATTTCACCAAAGTCATTGTGTCGTCAGTTTTAACATATTGGCTTGTAAGGAAAGACGGATAAATTGAGACAAACTGGGCCAATAGGAATCCAAGCACATGGTTTTGGTGGTATCAGTTGAATAGTTTGATTAGATTTAATAAAGTTGGTATCCTCAACTTGAAAACGTATACTTGATGAGCTACAGAGCCAAAAAATCTATTTCATTACCTAATTCAATTAAATTAAAAAGGTAAACAAAATTCAAGTAAACTAAAAGATCTGACAAATGAAATTTGGTTTAGGGTATTCGAACTGCCCAGGATCCAGTTAGGGATCTGATTATGAAATATTATTAAAATCTAAATATTTTAGATATTTAAAAATACTTACCCCACTTCTTATATTGCATATTACCTATACTTCCGATAAACGATTGGAAAACGTGTTGGAAAATGTCATCCTGTCTTCATACTGTAAGTCGGGGAATATGACGATGACAACACGGCCTCGTAACCGGAAGGTAACGATTCAATCCGTCACGTGACCACGTCGACAAAATCACATTCCATATGCAGGTCCAACGACGGCCGCCTGAGGGGAGGAAGTGAGACATCGCTGGGCGGGCTTAATCCCAGAAGTGGGGTAAGTATTTTTAAATATCTAAAATATTTAGATTTTAATAAATTTTTAATACTTACCCCACTTCTTATATTGCATGTTAATCCGACAGACAAGGATGGCGGGCAGGCCGACGAATGGACCACCCGTCAGGGAAAAACACACAGAACTAACGTCAGAAGCCCCCTGCAAGGGAGAAACATAACGTAAGCCCAAAAGAACCCTAGGGGAACGCCACGACAGACCGTGGGAAAGCCCTAAGGTTAAAGAGCACTAAGGTGCAATTACCTAGTGTCTGGTCGGTCGGGTCAGCTGTTGAGCGACCACCAACGGACCGAAAGACTGGAGTCCCTCCACGTCCTCCACTGCCAAGTCCCTGAGATAGTGGCTAGCGAAGACTGAAGTCGACCTCCAAAAACATCCTTCCATTATGGCCGGCACAGAGATGTTGCGGTGCAGCGCCATGGTAGATGCCAAAGCCCGAATCTCATGAGGGTTGTTGGCCGTTGGGTGAGGTTCGCCTGCTGCATCGTATGCCGCCAGAATCGTCTGCCTTAACCATAAGGCAATGGTATTCCTGCTAACCTCACCCTTCCCCGAAGCTGAGAATGGGATGAACAGCCTCTTACGGCTCTTCCTCCTGGAGGTGGAACGGTTGAGATATTCCCTGAGCACCCTGACTGGACACATGGACAACTCTTCCACCTCAGAGGGATGTACGACCGACGACAACGGCGGAACAACGAACTTCCTATCCGGCTGCCCTGGGAGCTGGTTCTTGGCGACAAAGTTCCACAGCAGTCCCAAATGAACCGCCCCATGACGCACTTGCTCAAAGCGGACCCTTGTCACGTCCAGTGCGTGTACCTCACTAACCCTGGCTGCAGTAGCCAAGGACAGGAGAAAGGCCGTCTTGCGGGTGACATCCTCAAAAGATGCTTCCGCCAGTGGCTCGTACGGAGGGCCTCTCAAATGCCGTAAAACCAGGTTGAGGTCCCAAGCCGGAGGACGAAACTTCAACTTCTGATCCTCCAGCTTAAAGGACTTGAGCATGGCGATCAGTTCCGGCGTCTTCGAAACCCGAACCTCCTGCTTAACAGCCAGAACCGAGTTCAGCGCCGAAAGATAAGTGGAGATGGTACCTCCCTTCAGATGCTTCTTCCTGCGAAGGTAAAGCAAGAATTCTGCCACAAACTGTGGGGGAGCCCGCACCGGATCCTGTGACCTCTCCTCACAGAACCGCACAAACGACAACCACTTATCATCATACAAGGATCTTGTTGACACCCTATGGGCCCGGGAGATGGCACTTGCGACCCGGGACGAATAGCCTTTCGCCTTTAGCGTCTTCTGCAAATGGTCCATACGGACAGATGAAATCGTCCTGGGTCGGGATGAGGCGACCGACTGTGTGGATGGACCAGCAGATGAGGCCACAGAGGGAGCGGACTTGGTGCCCTTACGACGAGGCCGCGTAACTCTGGGTACCACGACCTCGTTGGCCAATAAGGCGCGACCAAAAGCAGATCCATTTCCTTCGTCGCCTTGATCTTGGCGACGACCTTGGGAAGAAGAATGGGTGGTGGAAACGCGTAAGTGTCCAGACCCTCCCACGACATTGAGAGAGCGTCCACCGCCCACGCTGCTGGGTCCGGTAACGGGGACACGTACACCGGTAGCTGGGCGTTGAGTTTTGTTGCAAACAGATCTATCAACGGGCGGTGATAGAGCTGGCATAGGAGCCTGAATGCTTCGCCGTGAAGCATCCACTCCGTCGGCGACGGCTTGTCTGGTCTGGACAGGGCATCGGCCAGCACATTCCTGCAACCTGGTATGTGCCGGGCCCTGATCCTGATGTCGTTGCTGTCCAGTAAGTGGAACAACTGGAACGTCTGGTCCAGAAGACTCTGAGACGACGTTGTCCCCTGGTTGGAGATCAACCACACTACCGTGGAGTTGTCTGATGCTACTAGCAACTGCGACCCGCGCAGAACCGGCAACCAGTGCGTCACTGCTAAGATGACCGCCTGCAGCTCCAGATTGTTGCTGTGCCACGACCTCTGGACCTCTGACCACAGGCCGGCTGCCGATTGGTCGTCCATGTGAGCGCCCCAACCCTGAAGCGAGTTGTCCACGAAAAGTTGCCGATCCGGGGTCCAGTCTGTCAAACAAACGCCTTCGCAGACATTCGATGGGACTGTCCACCAGCGGAGGAACCCATGAAGGGCCTCTGGCAAACGAATCCCTGATTTCAGATCGTCCTCCTGAATGAAGGGAGTCAGAAACCTCTGCAACGGTCGAAGCATTAACCGACCTCTGTCGGTGAGGTACTGAGCTGATGATAGCAGACCTAGCAGGGACTGCCACTCCCTGAGGGACAATGCACTGGCCAAAGCTCGGTGCACAGACGTCACGATTTTGGTCCACCTGTCCGGCGGCACCCTGACAAGGTCTAGGTCTGTGAGAAACAATCCCCCGATGAAAGTCAACTGCTGCGAAGGGACTAGTTGCGACTTCTCGTAGTTGACGATCCATCCTAACTGGCGAAGCAGGTCGAGGGCCAACTGCGACTGTCTGACAAGCGACCGTCTCACACTGTGGTTCATCAGACAGTCGTCGATATACGGGTCGAACTCGATCCCTCTCAGATGAAGAAAGCGCACTATCGGTGCCGTGATACGTGTGAAGAGCCACGGGGCCGTAGAAATTCCAAACGGCAGCACTTTCCACTGGTAATGCGTTCCCCTGAAGACGAACCTCAGGAACTTCCGGTGAGGTCCGTAGATGGGCACGTGGAGGTATGCGTCCTGAAGGTCCATGCTGACCAGCCAATCGTTGTGCGATAGCTTGGAACGCAGCAGATCCAGGGTGATCATACGAAAGTGTGGCGGCTCTGCCATGTAGAGTTCGTTGAACACCGCCATGTTGTGGATCATCCTCAACTTGTCCGAGTTCTTCTTGGGGACAAGGAAGATGATAGAGTAGAACCCTGGGGCGTCTTCGGGAACTAGCACTCTTTCTAAAGCCTTCTTGTCCAGCAGTGTCTGGATGTTCGAAGCCAACTGCTCTTCCTGGGCTAACGGATACACGCGGTAACGAAAGGGTCTTCCAGGATTGTCCAATTGGGCCAGAAGACTCCTAATCTCCCGCCTACGGGGATATCTGATATTGGGACGACTGGAGGCGGGAGTGTCCAATCGTGATTGTCCACCTCTTCAACGTCGCTTATACAGAGGCTTCTGCTTCTGTTTCCCAGGAGTGCGGGGGAACTTCTGCGACTTCCGCTGGAATCCAGAAGCGTTTGCGGTAGAAGAAGCTCCTCCTCGGGAACTCCGATTCGAACCCCCCCTGCCACGGAGGGCTCCGCGGACAGACTTGCGGCGTCCGGAGTACACACGGCCCGACGATGACGTAGACGGGAGGTTTGCCACGACCATCTTGGTGGCCTGAAATGTGAAGTCCGCCTGAGATACCGCCGACTGTTCACGATGGACCTCCGGGATCCTGTTGGCAAAGAGGGAGGAAGACGAGAGAGGGGCTCGGATGAGGGTCTTCTTGAATTCCTCGTTCCATTTGCAGGGGGTGAGCAACCCATTCCTCCTGATAAGCATAGTATGGGCCAACGCAGCTCTAACGTGTGCAACCACTGTAGACAGGCTGTTGGCCTGCCATCTGAACATAGTCGCCAGGTGGTCTAGACGAGACGGGTTCACTTCCATGAGGTCCTGCAAAAGAGCTTCTGTTGATGACGCTAGTGCCGAGAGAGGCTTCAAGGTGCGGCGCAGCTCCGTGTCTATGCCGAGGAGCTTGGCATCCTGCACCTTGAAGAGGGCAGGCGAGGCATCTGAGAGCCGGTGCACTGAGTCGTCCTGAACGGCGCCGGTGTCAAAAGCGTCCATGGAGTGAACTTTGAACCCCGCAGTCGTATTCCGGGCCAATCTGAAGGACGGGTTGAGCGACAAGCGGGCGAAGTCCTCATCCAAGTTGTCCAGGGCATCCTTAACCAGTGGATGTGGTGGAATCAGAAGCTCCGGTTCATCCCAGATAGCCGAGGACGTGTCCACCCCTGGTCCCGGGGAAGGACATGTAACAAGGCGGTCCGCTATCCAGGCGTAGACCCCGGATAACTCCAGGTGAGTTTCCTCATCTTCGGAAACGTCCTCAAAGTACTCCTCGTAGTCCGGAACAAAGTCATGCTCCTCCCGGAAGACCGGAGAAGCCGTCCTCACTCGGGAAGATCCAATAGTTGACGACACACACCTGAGGGGCGACCTAGAGCGAGGAGGCGAGCGCCGAGGGGAGCGCCGACGCAATGGAGATCGTCTAGGAGAGCGATCAGAGGACACCACCGGAGCGAGCGGCGTCCGACGAGGCGAGGAGCGCCTAGGAGAGCGTCGGGGAGAGCGCCGTGGGGACACTACCGGAACGAGAGGCGTCCGACGAGGCGGGGAGCGCCGAGGAGAGCGCCTGGGAGAGCGCCTAGGAGAGCGTCGAGGGGACACCACCGGGACGAGAGGCGTCCGACGCGGCGGGGAGCGCCGAGGCGAGCGCCGGGGAGAGACTCTCGAAGCAAGAGGCATCCTGCGCGGCGAAGGGCGTCGAGGCGAGGGGCGCCGAGGTGATCGAGGCGGCGTACGCCTGGGCGAGGGGCGCCTAGGAGATCTTGGGGGAGTCCGACGAGGCGAGGGGCGCCTGGGGGACTTCACCGGTGATCGATGCGGAGGCGTCCGACGAGGGGAGGAGCGCCGAAGTGGAGAGCGTCGCGTCGGAGACCGTCGAGGCGAGCGTCGAGGTGACGAACGCCGAGGCGAGAGGCGCCTAGGAGGGGGACTCCGGCTCCGGGGTGGGGTCCGACGGGTAGGTGACCGACGAGGTGACTTCCGGCGGACGGGAGAACGTCGAGAACGACCGGAGACCTCCTGTACTGGAGAGTGCTGGTGCTCCGCACGGGGACCAGTCACCGTACTGGCCGGCGACGGGTAACGACGGGCGTCGGGAGGCGGTGGGGGCGTCCGTGAACGCTCTGTGGACGTCCGAGGAAGGGTCCGGGGGCGCCCGGGTTGACAGCCCTCTCAAAGTCGTCCCTCGAGAGTGACGGCTGTCTGGGGGGAGTAGGAGGCGGCAGAAGAGGCGTAGGGTCCTCTGGAAGCGGCGGCTGGATCACTTCCGGTAGCGGAACCTGTGCTTCCACATCCTCGGGAGGAGAGGTCGGAGGGACAGAGGACTCCATCGACAACCGCACTGTCTTCCTTGCCCTCTGGGTAAACCTCTTCCTCCGAGCGGCGGCAAAACGCTTGAACTCCTGTGGGGACAGAGGTCTGCAGTAGGAGCATAAGGAGCAACTGGCAAAGGCCAGTAAAACCACATAGCTTAAAACGAGAAACTAAGAATAAAATTTATGTGAAAGAAGCAATGTTACACATAAAAATATTTGCGCAAAAAATCATATTCAAACATGCCTAAGCATGAGAAGATAAAGCGCAAAAGCAATACAAAGTAAAACATGAAAAATTTTTTTTTTTTTTTTTTTTTTAAATATTTATTTACTTTATGAGAATTATCACTCTAATAAATAGAGTAATGCCACACATTACCAAACTCGCAAAAAACGAGCAAACATATGCGAAAATACGAAATATAAAGCATACATAAAATAGCCCCTACGGGCCACCGTAATGTGAATAAACAAGAGCAGTACCGCACTCAATCTCGCACAAACTCACGTTGCCGAGAAAAGTGGTATCACAATAAGAAAAAATTAAATAACAAGAATATGGAAAATGAAAAATCATTTCCAGTGCTAGAAAGTTACGAAAACTTTGAACACAATTTTTTTTAAGATAAACTTGCTTGAAAAAAACATGCGCACGTGCGAAACTGACACCAAACAAACCGCCATTTTGTTAGGTGACACGTAGTACAGAGAGAAGACATTTCGTGGTGAAAAGTGAATTCTAATGGATATAGCATGCGTGAAAAGTTTCAAAAACGGATAATGGATACCATTAAAAAGCCACAACCGATTCAAGCAGTGAAACAACATGCGAGACGTGACGAGCACGGCCCAAAGAGAATTACAAGCGAAGCAAAGCGAGGTAGGTAACCCCTGCATTATTCACATCAGGTACCAAGATAAGGATAACAAAGCGAACATACCGTGCAGCAAAAGATAGACTTTTAAATCACAAACAAAATCAACACAGTTAGTTCAACTACGAAACACGTCCATTCGCGAAGCGATAAATATGGAATGTGATTTTGTCGACGTGGTCACGTGACGGATTGGATCGTTACCTTCCGGTTACGAGGCCGTGTTGTCATCGTCATATTCCCCGACTTACAGTATGAAGACAGGATGACATTTTCCAACACGTTTTCCAATCGTTTATCGGAAGTATAGGTAATATGCAATATAAGAAGTGGGGTAAGTATTAAAAATATATTTTTTAACAGAAATGACCTTCAATGTGTAATTCAACTTTGTGCAAATAACCACCTCAATACTCTGACGGGTTTACGTCTTTTAGAAAGTAATACTTCCTGATGAATATGATCTTGAAGCTCAGAGACAGATTGCTTTTTCTTGACAGAAGGAAACAAGCAGCTGACATGGTTGAGCTGGAAAAGTGGTCATAAATTTATTCTATGACTCTATCATGAAAAGGTTTCCTATTCAAGCTATTAATGCTTTTCTTTAACTGGCCCTTGTTTCAGCATTATTAGATGATGTATATATATATATATATATATATATATATATATATATATATCAGATATCAGGAGCCAAAACTCAGAACTAAACATGCAAAATGTGCACTTATTGCTGTAAGCTTACCTGTTTAATTTGTTGAGGACTCCTAGTCTATTATTCTAATGTTTGAAAATCCTTTTACATCGAGCCGTTCTGTTTAAATTATCTTAATATTTACACAATGTTTATCTTAAAGTCAAAATATATGCGCAATTTAAATGTCTGAATGTTGTATATCGTTGTTAATTCTGTTTGCCATGTGTATTTGCTGCATGCTCTGTCTGTTACATGTAAAAAAATTCCCTTGAGGGTAATAAAGTATTATTAATATCACTATTAATACATTTATTTTCAACAACTTTCAAACATACTGAATTCATTATCAGAAATGTCAGCCATAAATAACAATAACATGAAACATTAACCATCAATGAAAATTTCTTAATAAACTTTAGTCTTAACCTTTTGAGTTCTGAAACATGAAACTACGTCAATCATGAATAAACTAGAGTATTAAGAACATCTGAGCCTGCAAAATATTGAGACAGTGCAGTTTTTCAGTCTCACATTGCTGATGATTGCTTTCCAGTTAATCAGAGAAAAGTACCTCAACAAGACAATGTCTCGATTTTTTATTCTGACATTTCTTGTAACAGCTGTCGAGACAAAACTGTACTTTCATTATCAAAATTCTGAAGGTATCTCCAAGTGTGACTTTAATCAAAAGACTGACGATGTTGACAATTCAAAACAGTGTGGGAGACGATGCCTGACTTCTTCCACTTGTATATTGTGGAACAATCACACTGGAGGCATCTGTACAAGATCTGATGGTAGGTCGGGAGGAAGAGAAACATTTTCCCTGATTGGATTTCCAGTGATTTACATGATCAACCACAAAGGAAAAGGAAAGTTCATAATGGGAACACTATGGTCTGGCCAAACTGTGGAAACTGGAGTGATTAAACAAAGATACATTGCTTCTTTTGTCTATGCAATGGGGAGACAATCCTTGATTTGGTCAAGCCCAAAAAGCATTTATGAACATATCCTACGAGATGGGCAGTCCTTGCAGAAACTGAGTGATGATAGAACACATTTTATGCAGGTGCATTACAAAAATCTTTACTACATTCCTGGGAGATTTGGAGACTTTAAAACTAAAATTATATCAATGGCCTTGTTAGGTCAAACAAAAGGGGAAAAAGAATATTGGCATGTTTCCAAAACCGCCAAGACTGGCCTCGTCATCGATGGAGATAACATTTACGGGTTTCAATTGGAGAAAATGCAGATCTTACTTTGTGCTGAGCTTCCATCAAACTCAACAACAAGGCTGTATTCCTTTGAATTGAAAAAAGTGTTTAGACTGTCCATAAGAGCTGTTACTGAAGACATCACTGCTATGGCTTGGGTTGATGAGGAAAGCCATGTCCCCAATATTAGGATTTACATGAATATTGGGAATAAGATGATAGAGGTATGTCACAGGAATGACTCCACCTCAGTTGGTGACTGCCTTGGCTTTATCATCAAGTTTCCGTATTTCTATTACTCTACGTGTACATCCAATATTGTGAAGGCTAGACGACTGTTCTTGGACTGTACTTTGGGAAGTCCTCTTCAAGTTGCTCAAATCCCAAACTCCTCCTTTACCAAACATAAAAATCAATGTGTCCGCTTTGACTTTGCATAGTGAAAACTCTTGGTGTGAACCTGGACAGGTACAGGAACCGCTTACCCTTCTTTCAGCTTATGTCACGACATTGAACCTGATGAGATATTCAACTTTTGTGTATACATACTCTTGGTGTCAACCCAGACAGGTACAGGAACAGCCTACCCTTCTTTCAGCTTATTTCATGACACTGAACCTGATGAGATATTCAACTTTTGTGTATACATACTCTTTTAGTGGACCCAGACAGGCTTTTGTACTTTTAACTTACTTTATAACAATAAATATACTTCAATTTTTCCTTTGCGGCTTTGCGATTGTGAACAAACATTGTTATGGACCCTGAAAGCATAGCGCTGAGTTGATATACTGGTATATTGCAATGAATACAAAACCAGAGCTTTATGCATATTCAAATTCTGGCAAGTCTAGATTGCTGTTTCAGTTTGTTTTTTTATATATCTTGGCAAATGAAAGTCCAGTGTCTGAATATTCAGGTAATATTAATGTATGGTTAATCACATTTTAAACTCTTGACTTAATCTACTGATTGCTACCACTAGATGAGTTCTGTGAATCCTTCCTCAACACTCTAATATACAAGTACAATATAAATTGAAAATCCTTGCTTCAAGACCTTTATAGAAGTATCATATAACTTGGAAATCCTTGCTTCCAGACCTTTATACAAGTATCATAAACTCTTCAAAAAAAGAAATTTGACATTCATGCAAAATTGATTTTTACGAAACGGGTCAATTTTTTTGGCTTGCTCAAAAGAGTAAATTTACGAAAAACAATGGCCAAAAAAGTTTACATTTTGTTCAGGGACGAAAACAAGCGATTCGTCCAAATGCATTTTCTGCCAAAGCACGTGCAGCATGGGATCATGAAGGTTTACATGCAGACACATCTGCTTTAGGGGTATAAAAAGCTATATCAGCCGCTGTTCATTCAGACTACACAACATCGGTACAGCGACCTGAAGAATGCCAAGACTGAACAGAGCGCAACACAACAACGCTATTGGCAGACTGCAAGCAGGAGCGACGCAGCGAGATGTTGCAACACACTTTGGCGTGTCCAGACAGACCATCTCTTCATTATACGTGTTCTGGGACGAACTGGATCGACGCGTGCGCAGTAGGAATCCACCACCCAAAACACTTCCAGGACTTCTTGCAGCACTTCAGCACGAATGGCAGAACATTCCACAGGCTGTGATTGACAACTTGATTGCATCCATGGGTCGTCGGTGCCAAGCAATAATCAATGCCAATGGTGGCCATACCCGATACTGACATTTGTGCACCCCTGTGATGTTGAAACACTTGTGCACCTGTGCATTTCAAGATCATGCTTATTCTGAATAAAATTTACTGAACAGAGATCTTCAAACAGCATTTCAGTTTTCATTTCAACGTTTAACTTGCATCTGTGGTCTTTATATTGAACTTTGAAAGTCAGTGTCAAGTTTCCTTTTTGAAGAGTTTATATCTTGAAAATCCTTGCTTCTAGACCTTTATAGAAGTATTATATACCTTGGAAATTGTTGCTTCCAGACCTTTATACAAGTATCATATATCTTGGAAATCCTTGCTTCTAGACCTTTATATAAGTATCATATACCTTGGAAATCCTTGCTTTCAGACCTTTTTACAAGTATCATATATCTTGGAAATCCTTGCTTCTAGACCTTTACATAAGTATCATATACCTTGGAGATCCTTGCTTCCAGACCTTTATACAAGTATCATATATCTTGGAAATCCTTGCTTCCAGACCTTTATACAAGTATCATATAACTTGGAAATCCTTGCTTCCAGACCTTTATACAAGTATCATATAACTTGGAAATCCTTGCTTCCAGACCTTTTTACAAGTACATTATACCTTGAAAATCCTTGCTTCCAGACCTTTTTACAAGTACATTATACCTTGGAAATCCTTGCTTCCAGACCTTTATACAAGTACAATATATCTTGGAAATCCTTGCATCAAGACCTTTATACAAGTATCATATAACTTGGAAATCCTTGAACCTAGACCTTTATACAAGTACAATATAACTTGGAAATTCTTGCTTCTAGACCTTTATAGAAGTATCATATACCTTGGAAATCCTTGCTTCCAGACCTTTATAGAAGTATTATATAACTTGGAAATGCTTGCTTCCAGACTTTTATACAAGTATCATATATGTTGAAAATCATTGTCTCTAGACCTTCATAGAAGTACCATTTATCTTGGATATCATTGCCTTAAGACCTTCATAGAAGTATCAAATACCTTGGAAATCATTGCTTCTAGACCTTTATAGAAGTTTATCATATATGAAGTACATGATTTTCAACTTCTTTAATTACAGATTTGCGACGTTTCGGTATAGCTCCTTATACCATTTTCAAGCATATGGACAAAAAGATGTATGCCCCTTTTCTTGAACCGTTCATAGAGATAAGAATTGTTAAGATCGTTCTTAGCGCCTACAAATTTTAACTACCTTATTCTGAAAACATTCTTAGGCTTACAAATTCTTAAATATAAGAAAATAACTAAGACAGGTACTGGATTGTTTTAACTTGACGTATGCGAATAAAAATGGCGGCAATGGTGATTCAATTTAGCATGGACCTACATGTGAATATATTTTTATGAAAAACAAAGTAGTGTCTTAGTCAAAAATATATTTATTCAATTTCAAAATGTCACTTACACATGATTTGTTTGAATTTCTTTTATGGATGTATCAAGTAACTTCTAAAAATAAATAAATAAAACATAATAATCAATGATTTATTGTGATGACAGATTTTTATTGTCCCTGATAAGTTTCCACTAAATATTTAATCTTACATAAGTTATCTAATTATAATGTCAACCTTTGATGATACATACTTATGTGAATTCTTAAAACTATTTTCTCTTGTTAAAGGTTAAAGGATCTGGCCATCTATAGCAAGCAAATTGTTTGAATGTTCTATAAGTACTATCCAGTCATGTTAAGGGTTAAAATTATCTTAACAATCATATTGATAAACATGTTGTTATTTTAAACATGAAACAACATCTGAGTTGAAATATATCTTACTTTATATATATACAAATATATCTGAGATAAAATTTTAATTCAATATTCAAAGGGGACTAACAGGTTCAAGTATAAAGAAGGTCAAACTCTAAAACAAATATGCTTAGATTACATAGGTAACCCTACCAGCAAAAGCTTACAACAGTGAGTTTAGAATGAGTAAAATTATAACTTGTATTATTAGTCATTAAAATTAGGGTTTCATCAGTGTTTCTACATATCTCAAAACAAAAACAAAAAATACCGATGCTTTGATAAATAATTCTTTTAACAAAATCCAGGAATATTAAAACATATTAAAAAAACTGATAACATAAAAGGGTTCTAAGATATTCACATGTAACTTAAATCAGAAAAGAGATGATAATTGAGTAGGAATTAAAATCTTTGTAAAGAAAACATAATAATATTAGTTATCCATATTGTTAACATAAAATTTAAAATTATGGGCAAAGATCCACTTTCAAGCAGAAGCTGGTTAATTAAAAAAGCCTATCAATTCATTCTCAATTCATTCTATCTATCTTAGAAAGGCTTAAATTATCTTCATGTCAACATCTATTGAACTGCATTACAGTTACCCTATAGTTTCATTGGTCATGTTACCCAGTTTTGTAGGAAATAGGGAGATTTGCTATATATCTGTGCTTTACTTTCTCCATAAATACATTTTTTATGTGAAAATGTTTGTGACATGTGGTCACCTGTTAATATCTAAGTTTTAAAATATATTCACCTTTACAAACTAATCTTTTAAATTTGTTTTATTTCCCCAGAGTTATATTTTGTTAAACATAAATCTAACATTTGTTTACTGAAGAACATACCGTAAATCCTTAATTTGAAACACTAATGTGACCCAGTGTTATTTAGGTCAGGTAAATTATTCATGACAGGTAGTTATTTTTTCTAATCATAATATGTGTATGCATACTTAATTTTTGTTCAAGAAAAAATATCACCATTGGAAATTTAATAATATTTTTATTCAAATCAGGTTATTACACAAGGCAGGCAACTATTCAAGGGCTTACTGCATATGCATGATATCTCGTCGGTATTGTTTCTGATGAATTCGTATAGTTGAAAAGGTAATTGCTGCAGCAATGATACCTTCAAGAATAAATTTAATTGCATAGTTTGAGTACACTTACGGTATGTCCAATGTTAGCAGCTCACGATCGACGCAATGTACTGGAGATAGTCAGTAAAGTCACGGCAAGTAAACTGGCCATTGTCAAACTATATTGTACCCATACACTCCAACCAGAAAAAATCAGGAATATTCTTTGATTTCTTTATATCATATCCTCACTAAAACTTGACTAGTATATATATAAGATATAAGAGAAGCACGCAACGGCGGGCAGATCTCCGTTAAAATACATTTTAGATGAAAATAGATCGTTTTATAGAAAAGATAGTTTTTAACACAGATTTTAGTATTATTCACAAATATCCATCCAATCATCGGTAATATACAGGAAATCCAGGAAATTTTTTTCTCAAATTGTGATGCAGAATACATTGGTTAGTTCATGAATGCTTTAGCGACTGAATGTCATTTTATAACTAAGGCATATCTTGTGCGTCTATAGATGAATAATGTAGCGTATTTGACATCAGCATGGCCTAGGCCTAGGCTTACCTACTGTCATCAATAACAACATCACATCATCGTACACAACAAATGTATTTTAGATAATGCTAGAATGCTTATAAATATATATAAGTATCTTTGGAACTTACCTTGAGGTAAATCTTATTAGTAATCATGTATACATCTTTTATTGGTGACTCGTGTCAAGTACAAACACCTCGGATTCACGATTCAAGATTAAGCTAGGCTTACATTACTACATCATGTTAACCCTTACCCTAGAAATATAAAATGCATCTAATCAAAAGGATATGAATAATTACAAAAAGCTTCTGCAAGCTTTTTCTCGCATAGTTTTGTACCCACACGTATTAAGTCATGTTGAGGTTTTCATGTATTTTGTTCTGTTTTATTTGTCTCGTTCTTGAGAACTTTGCTTATTACGTTTTGTACTGGTGAGGTATTCATAAAAGCAAAGCCTTGATTGTTTACCGAACCAGATTCTTCCATGAATAAAAATATGTTTAAATCAGAAAGTGTTCAAAGGTTAAATAATAACCTATTGTCAGTATTTCAACATTCAACATTTTGAAAATATCTATGTCCAACTAATCAGAAGGCGGATAATAAACACAATAATCTTAAAAAAATATCATGAATAGTTTTGTAGTTTTGCTCCAGAAACAAACTGATTTGAGACGAACAGACAAAAGGACAGACAGGGGAACGAGTACACCCCATGGTTCTACATACCGGTTAGATAGCAACATACTGATAAGACATTTCTCAAACACTGTCTTGAATTTATTGAAATGTTGAAATATGAAACTACCATTGTCTGTGGCAATAATTGAGTATTTACTACTTTAGAGTAATAACATACTTAAAAGATCATGTATTTGAATAAAAAAAGTAGGTTCATAAAGAAATACACAAAAAAAATTGCACAAGTAGGCGATGAATTTCACCAAAGTCATGCTGTTGTCAGTTGTTATCATATTGGCACATAAGGAAAAACAGGAATAAAATGAGACAAACCCAGCCAAAAATCATTTCGAAAATATCATATAAAGATTGAATATGGAGACTTCAGTAGCACTTTACTTATGAGAGATATAGCTGAATTTTAGAGCAAGGGAGATAATCACGCTGTCTTCTGATGATGTGAAGGAAAGATGAGGCAGTCCGTCTAGATATAGTGATACCTTTATCTTATCCGATATCTTTCTTTTCTAATCTAGCTAAAACTAGCTGTAATATAATACGTCCTGAAATCCGTTATTACATATAGAGAATTACACACCTATTCCGTGTCGCGCAGGCCTGAACACCACCCAATGACAAGAGCGCAGGTTTTCGAAAAGTGGGTAAATACGATTGTTTTTGCCGTTCTTGAGCACCTTGATTACAAAATCCAAATGTTACCGATGTATCGCAGTGAATTGTGTTGAAAAATATGACAGCATCATTTCTCTGCAGCTAATGTTGACGGAATATTTGTGTTGTTTTTTTTATCATTTGTGCAAAAATTCATAAACATATTAGGTCAAACAATCACAAAATAAATTTCAAAGGAGAAATATAGGCAAAAGTGTCAGTAGGTGACATTAACCAAGATGCAAAAGAAACTTGTCTTTGATTGGTTGAAAGCTGACTTCCTGCCCTCGTTTAATTGGTCAGTTTAAAATTAGTCATGATTAGCTGAACATGACCTCAATCAGCAATTCTCTAGATGTATTGGCAGACCAATACATCTGGTTTTAAGTAGAGTGCTTTATTTTCATAAAGTAAAGAGTGATATCGATATCTAAAAAGTTGTTTTAGAGTGGATTGTTCTAATGGCATATAAAGTGATTAGAATTCCTTTAGACATCAATATGGTAAGAGTTAAAGGCAGGTTTTGTGAAATATAATTCTTGAAAATCAAAACCTCAATGAAATCTTCCAAAACATATTTCAATTCATATTTAAGCAAACTTTTTTTTAGATACTGAGGATCTAATCACAAAAGGAACTTACATTTTCTTGTGGATTTTCAAGAAGTGATGTTGCCAACAGTGCTATGGTTTCTTTTCTTTCTTCCAATTTTCTCTTCCTTGTCACAAACATCTCAACATTTGACAATGGTCGAAGTGACTTTTCCTTTTCAGCGCCTTTTCTTTCTTCATTAGTAAGCAAGGGATCTTGGTTTTCTTCATCAACCTCTTCTACAGACAAGAGAGTTATCAAGTGTAAGATAATTCAGGCTGTGGTGATTTAAAACCAAGTTGCCAACATTTCAAAACCAAATAGAAATCATATTCATTTATTGTTAACATTGATTTAAATGGAATCATCAAAAAGGAAATTTATGGGTTAAAATATAAATATCTACCAAAATTGTTAGCACACATTCACATTATTTATTTCAAATATGATTCCTATAAAGTTTGATATGACTAAAACATCATTAGTGATAAAAGCTTTGCAAAAGAAACTATGCATACATTTGAAAGTTACATTTAATTTAAGAAAACAACACAAAAACAAAGTTTGAGAATTTCTTACCAGTCTCCTCCACCATCCGAGCAATGACCTTCCCCTTGTCTCCTTTGATGGGTAGGAGCATCTTCATGTTGGCGTTCCTGTCAGGGGCCAGCAGTTTCCTCGGGACGTCCTCATACCCACGTGTCTCCTCATCCTCCTCATCTCCAGACTTCCTCTTCCTGCTGGACGTGGCATTCTTTAGCCTGATTTGATTAAGTAGATTGCTAGAAATTATAACCGTCACTCTCCATATATTGTAAAATATTCTCACAAGAAAACCAAAGTCAAGAAGTAGGATGTTACTACAGATAAGTAGTAATTAAAACAATTCCTTTACTATTACTAAAGTTTACCTGCTCATACTTTCATTTTACAACCGGATCAGATGGAGATTATAGGTAGGGGTCATCATCTACAGATTGCATAAATTGCCAGGTATCACAAGACACCTAGGTCAAGATGTTTTTTAAAATTAAAAGAGCATAAAAATATGACCATCTAAAATTCATTCTCAAAGAAGGTTAATCAAAGAAAATCACCCTAAATAAAGATGCATCATATAGATCAAAATAGTAGTCAAAGAACTCACTTTTTTGACAAATTGGCAAAAGCAAGATTTCTTCCTTTCGATGCAAAGAACTTGTAATCCGCTCGGTCCAGTTCAGCATTCTCATCCTCGACTGGCTTATCGACCTTGACCTTCACCTCGTCACGTGCAGACGCTTCACGGAGACTTTTACGTTGTTTTCTTCTTTGCAACTGTTTCTGTTTCTTTACTTTGCCTTGTTTCAGTAATTTGTTATTCTGTTTGTTACTTATTTTCGTTGAACTAGTTTTTCCACCCTTTGACTTCTTTTTCTGAAACAATAGAGTTTAACTTTTTTAATAGGTTATTCAACATCCTTCAAAATTTAAGCATTGTAAATTGTGAGCAGTTTCCTGTTGCAGATTTCTTCATAAATGCTAAATCAGATTAATTCCCAAAAGCCCCATATTTTCCACTTCATATATTGTATAATGTATGTCAGCTATCTACAATATGTCAAACATTGATGGCAGAATGAAATCTGACTTTCCCTTTAAGGATGCAGTGAAGAACCAACCCAAGGCTTGGTAGCTGAGCCTTCATCAGAGGATCTCTAAGCATTGTAACCTGTAAGTATCATGAAAATTTCCTTGCAGTGCAGACCCCTGTGGTTGTGGGCATTTCTCCTTTCCGTCTTTCATTATAGATATTGTCTTGGGGGCACTATACAACATTTTTAAACGACAGTTGCAGTCATTAGAGAGATTTTAAGGCTTGGACAAAATTGAGGACTTATATCGGATATCAGAGAATTGTTATAAGCAAAATTCACGAG
This sequence comes from Phorcus lineatus, assembly GCA_921293015.1. NCBI lineage: Eukaryota > Metazoa > Mollusca > Gastropoda > Trochida > Trochidae > Phorcus > Phorcus lineatus. The sequence continues at coordinate 48,183,021 of OV121088.1, forward strand.
TATATCCTGTTTACACAGTCATTAATACATAATGAATTTCACAATCTAGGTTTAGCATGTTACTGATGGTAAAATTTTGGTTCTCTCAGTCTTGACAACTTGACAAAGAAAAGCCCACATTTATCAAATAAAAACCTGTTGTATTCTTTCAATACTGATATATTATCATTATCAAGATGTAAAAAACAGTAAAAGTACTGGATTTTTTTAAGGTTAAAGGTATACAAAAATAAACGAGATGGTGGTCCTTTGTCGACGTCTAGGATCCAAAGCCTTTTTCATCTCTAGACAATGAGACATATAGTAGTAAAAGTGTTTATCTATCAATTCGTTCAACCATTGAAGTTGGATGTTTAACTCTTAATGACTTAGATGGCCAACAGCTTCTCGCAGAAAATTGTCAAAAAGCTGCTACAGACAGAACTGGCTTTGGACTGTTAACTGTGGGTGCCTTTATCGCCCATGAAAGGAAGATTAGACTATCTGAACTTGTCCAAAAGCTGATGGGACCATCGATGTACTTAATTAACAAGAAATTTGAAATTTCTAAATAGGCTACCCTCAAATGTTTGGAATCAAATCGAAAATTTAAGAAATAAATCATCATCAGTAAAATAAAATGCGAACTGAATAAACTATTAAAGGGAATTTATAGGCTACATCAAGAATCAAGACCTGCTACTAATTTACTTGCTTTTGCTTTTACCTGAAGACAAACTAATAATTGCTAACAGGACTGCATAATCAGAGAAGCTATTCATTCCATGTAAATATAGTAATTCACCATCCAGATTTATATAATCTCACATTTACCCTGCAATATATTCATAATTTCATAGCCACAATATATATATATATATAGTCTTTTGGGATGAAGTCACAAAGGTGGTAAAGAGGGCGCGAGTTCACATAATTCCATAATAACTGCTCATCAAATAATTCTACTACCTTACATTTGATTTAAACATATTTTATTCAATAAAATTGAATTGGGATTGGTGAACAAGCCGAAGGGCTTATTTTAACACCGCTCCCATACAACATATGATACAAATGAAAGAAAATGCGACATCATCGATGTTGATCCTTATGTAAACAATATAAATATACATTCATCAATTACAATAATAATATTTAAGTAGACAGTAATGGTTTGGTGTGTCTAGCAACCCATTTGTATACCTTACATTTAATATCATATGACAAATGATCAAATCATTATCGGATTTTGCCGTTATTTACAAATGTATACATTGACCCACGTGCAGTTTACTTACAGGTGCCATTTTCAAAGGGAGATAACCAAGTAAGTGTTGAATACCGCTAATATTAAAGAACAAAAGGGGTTGTCTGTTTATTAGAATTTAGAAGAGCCTCTTTGTACATTTAAATGCCAACACACAAATAAATGTTAGCTGGTTTAAGCATTTTATTGGAACTTTTTGTAATAATAAATGAATGGGGTTTTAAAACAAATTTCTAAATACTTTTTAACTCAGTTTAGAATATTATATACTGCGCTCCCAGTTTCATGTCTCAAACTTAACAGATTGTAACATCACTCTGGTTTCAAATTAAATATGCTTTATCTCCAAAATCTGCTCTAGTTCAACTTTTAAAGAGCCACTCCGTGATTTTCATAACATATTATTTACCTTTGATACGAAATTAAATGTCATATGTGGTTATATAAAATCAAAACATCTTAATTTTTCATGTCCAAAAGACATATATATGTCAAATACTAGTTTCTAATTGCGACGTTCTACCTTCATATTGTCACTGTAAATTAAACAATAAGCTTTAAAATGTGTCTTTTTGGTAACAGTCAATACTTCGCGATCAAATGACACCACTGATTGACAACTCACAGAGTGGCTCTTTAAAAAACAACTTGGGTGTTCTTCCTTGTTTACCCTTTCAGGGTTGCATTCACATTAGTAAATATATACTATAGTATATAGATAAAATAATGTTATTGTAGAATCAGGTACATATTCACATTCACATTTACTAACAAGCGCTTTCTGCCATGATGGCTTCTTCAGGTTAGACCCTATAGTATATATATATATATCATACGGAAACATATCTCACGTGTTTATTATTTATATTACTGATAAGATTCAATAACAATTTCGAAGCAACTGACGCAAGTCACAACAATTTTATTCGATTAATTATAATGTTTTTTATTATATAATAATTTATATAATATGTTATTCTAATACAAACATTTATCATTTGTATATTGGTAAATGAAATAAACACAAACATTGTCAAAATCCATGTGATGAGGAAAAATCATAAAATATCAAAGTCAAACGGGAATAGTCATTTTCCGCTTTTCTTGATAAAAAGGAATTTATAAAGATTTATTTAGGAAAACAGATTTTAGTAGTGTACACTTCAGGGTAAAGTATCGCATCAGAGGGTTGCTATATCATGGTCCAGCAACACATTGGCGGATCCAGAGGGAGGGGGAGAGTGGTTGCGGGGTTGCGCACTCCACCGAAGAGAGATCCAAATATAATAAATTTTGAGAGTAGTATTTCTCATACACGTTAAAATTATACAAGGAAAGTGTCGGAAAGGAAATAACATTCAGTAGACATTAACACAATGAATAAAAGAATCAGCATAATAGTTAATTTAATCGTAACTTGTGACATCCCACCCAGACGAAAATCCTGTTTCCACCCATGTAAATTGAATAGCTCCTAGTGCTATATGGTGTATCAAATACATCAACTCATTACATCAACATGAGTTGATGCAAGTTTTACATACCTAGGGGAGTCTAATCACCCACAAACTAACTATGGCGATAGATCATCAATAAATGAAATAATATGATTATAAAATAAACAATGTTTAGCGTCTTTCCAATTTCCCCAAGCACTTAGCAGAAAGAAAGATAATGTTTGCATGTTCCGGTTGAATAATCGAGTTATCAGGGATCTGTCCCGGATTTTTTTCAAATCTCTTAAGGTTGCAGTTGTTACTTTTATTTTAGGGAATTTCCCTAATAAAAATCTTAATTGACTGCAATATCGAAACTATCGTTAGAACTATCGATCGTTTTTTTCGCCAGAAAATATCATCGATAAAGTACTATCGGCACAGTAACTATCGCGCTAGTTTGATCTATCGCCACACCCCTATAACTATTCGAGGCTTGCTGAGGATATTTTACTTATATGGAAGTTGATATATTTGATATCAGAAGACACAAGGGTTAGATCGTATTTAGCACCCAAAATAATTGTTCACTAATAACCATGAACAAATTTACATTTGTCAACATTGTACTATCTTTACATTCCTAATAAAATGATGTCGCGGTATTGAAACGTCTTCTTGTAGGACGGCAAAGCAACGTGTGATGATGATATACAAATTATTGTGACCTCATGCACATGACGATGGTGGGGCATTATTCACAATCTAATGTCAATACGATATCTCCTTCGAGATATTGCTTGATGCGTAGAACTATAACGCATAACGGTGCGATTCGACACGAAACATATCCTTGTATACAATCTATATATACTATTGAAAAACACTTTAATTTAAAGAGGAAATAAATAATTATCAAGTATACAAAACAGACAATGCGTTAATCGTAAGATATGTTATCACCTTTCCCGATATATCGTCAGAATTCTATAAACGATTTTAAATAAGTTGTGTTGGTTTAAATGTAATACGTCTTCATGCTTTCCTACTTATAATGTTCTATATTCCTGTCTATAACGCCCTCTTCTTAGCTTCTATAATGACATAGCACTTGATAACGAGAAATTAACGTGGTGGAAAAACCGAATCGCTATTGATCAAAGCGCACATAAAATACCGAATCGTGACAGGTGCCCGTTACGGAAACAAACGGAAACGAACGAATCATATCCAAAATGGCCGACACCTTGGTGTTGGTCCGTAAAACAGAGAGAAAATATACGAACAAAATGAAGCTTTGTGGATTAATTTTTACAGTGATACTTATTCAAGGCTTCCTATTAGACACTGTGACAAGTAACACAGACTGTCCGGACAAAGGATGTGTGGAAGGGCAGTGTGTAGACGGGAAGTGCGAGTGTGACCGAGGCTGGGGAGGAGAAAAGTGTCAGAAATGTTCAGGGAGAAGAAGGTAGATCACGATTAACAGATTTTTTTTATTTTTCAAACCAATTGGTGAAAATGACATTTAGAGTGCACTATCAAACACGCATATTCATATCATAAACTGAAGGTTTGAGCGTATTTGGTGAAATATGGAATGAAAGCGTTTGTTTACACTGCGACAGTGATACATTTGATCAGACATAGGATATCAATCTTTATCTGCGTACATGTCACTGATGTAATGAGTATCACAGCTTAGCCTTAGAAGAGCTTATAAGTATGATTAGTTTGAGAGATGTGACAACATTGTGACTGGATGCTCAAGGAAAATCATTAATTATAAAGACTAAATTTGTTTCTTGTTTCTATAAGGACAGGTTAGTTAACCTAATGAGTTTGTCTGGGTTATAAAAGTAAGAATTGTTGACAAAATGAATGAGAATTATTGATTTTTTTAATTGTTCTAATTCCAAGTTTGAGTTAACATGCGGAAAAAGAGACATTCATTTGTTTTCATTGAATTATTTTGGCCTAAATATGAGATAAACAACAATTTTAATGATATTCATTCAAATGATCAAACATTTTTATCCAAAAAAGCCAAAAATAAGACAAACCGTTATTTTTTCAATGAAAATAAAACAGCACCCATATGGATATGCCAAAGTCAAAATCACATTTACTATTTACTACCATATACGAGGAACATAACCTTTCAAAAACTATAATATCAAATGTTTTCTTCTTCATGCTTTGGATAGGTTTCCAAAATTCCTCTCTACGGAACTGATTAATTTTGAAATGATACCTTTCAAGAACAGTCTGTTTTTAAAAAAATTACACTTTTCATAAAGGTTTGGTATATGTGACTACTACAACTAACAGAGTGACTATATACTTTTTAACTGAAAATAGATTCCTGGAGACATAAATGTAGAAACATGCATGCATTTCCAAAGGATTCTTCAACCTTCAATTTGCATCAGTAAAACTCATTCCATGCCCTGATATGTTTAGCAGCATGATTTACATAACATAGCCATGTATTAATTACTTGTTATTAGAGATGCAAGGCAGTTGGCATGATAGATCCATATGATAGTGTTGTAACAAGTTCTTTTTTATACGAATAGGCTGATTTAACTGGATTTTTTTTCAACATGACTTGAAGACTTTGTTACGTGTGAATTAAGAATGGGAAAATGTCCCAAGTCAAACCAGCAAAATACGACAAACAATTAAATTTAATAGCAGCAATTTAAGTATGAGATAACAAAAACTTTAAAGTTATATTACAGACCAATACAAATACCTAATACAATATGATGAGTCACAGTAAGCTAGCTATATACCGGTAGAATGTATTCACAAATGTAGCCCTTGGTCAAACAGCAGTTGATAAGATGAAATATTTAAAAGTCATATGAAGAAACAAGGGTGTTTAAGTTTCCTCAGCCGGCACCTTGATGATAAAATCTACAGTGTTAATTTTCCTGATTTTACTCAGAAGTGAAATGAATATCAGAGGAAACAAAATAAAGATGGGAAAATATGAATATCTATGAAGCAGGAAGTATTTTGTCATTTTACTCCACCATGTCTCTTCTTGTATAAAACTCTTTAGCAATTAGGTCAAAATGCCCAACTTAAAAGAAAACACAGTATATTTCAAATTTTCTAATGATGCCTAATTGATAACTAATGATATCTTATGTCCTGCATAAAGTTAAAATCATGTTGGAAAATTCACATTTTCATCAAAAAAATGCCAAAATTATTATTTTGACTTGTTTTAAATAATAACTAGGATATGGCCATATTTATTTTACGAGGTTGAAATTCTCTGTCCAGTGTCCTTGTATGCTAGTTATGTGATATGCTAACACTACCATGCCATATTTTTTGTTGTGTCTGCAGTAAATAAGTTTCCGGAATTATGTTTGAGTCATTGGCGTGTGTCACCGTCATGATTTTTTTTATCAAGAATCACAACTTTCAGCTTTTTTATTCTCACTATACCATGTATACTGAACTGTACTAAGACAGTAATTTTCAGGTATAGCCTGTAGTTGTCAACATAATAAAACCATCTTAAAGTCTGACATATTTGACTTAACAACAGACGCTATGCTCCTTTTATCATCTATCCCAAGCTTCCCCTGAGGTCTTCTCAAAATCTTTCAGTATTCATATGAGTATCATATGATTCATATGAATCTTGGTGTAAACCCAAAACATTAGTTAACTCTTTATTTTATAGTCATTCATGTAGCTGATCCATGTATCGTTGTAAAGAATAATTGTCAAATAACTGTGGCTATATTGAATATACATGGATATATTTGCCTGTACCAATAGTAAACAATTTAACAAATCACGTTTCAAGTGTAAGGTTTATATAACATGATAAAGATGAGGTGTGGCCATGTACTATGAATAGCCCCCTGGTTGTTATTGTCAGTATCTTAGCAGGGTATCACGGTCCGTCTACTCTTGATATGCTCTGTCGAAGTTAGTTACCTCTTTATAACAACACCCAAATATGATTTGTACTTGATGTATTCTTTATTAGTGTGAGAATATTATCCAAGGCATTGCTGTATATGTTTGATGGGATGTTATCAGAGTTGAAATAATTGTAATTATTTGTTACTACATTTTGTCATGGCCGTATAGGGAGGTTTTATGTAGCTTTTTGTTCAAGGAAGTCAAAGTAAACTGAAATAAAACATGTATTCTCTGAGACCAGTTGAACCATTACATTTATGTCATTTTGCCCCATAAAAACAAATTACATGGATAAAATATTGACATTGCCCAAGGCAATGTTAAAAGTTTTGAATATATGTACAAATGGCTGAGTCATGATAAATGTACACCAGTTTAAGAAATTGCAAACAAATTATGATTGTACTGTACATACTGGCTCCATGATACCTTATAACACTGAAATGTATCGAGATTAAGACTATATGAAATCAAGAACTCAATATTTCAAACCTTCAAATTAATGAGAAAAAAAAATCTTACCAGTAATGTGTACATGATATGGTGTAATAGTTTTCTCCTTGTTATTACACACTGAAGACTACAAAATACTCCTGTTAATTGCAGTATGGTTAACTAAAAGTAGTAAGTCAAGAAAATGAAGATAGAAACAATTTTTCAATGCACAATTTATCGAAATTAGTTTCCTAGGGGAATGGCGTTTCAAGTTTTACTTTCGATCCACCTTAAAAATAACAGAGGAGTCAGTGACTTGCTGTTTTTTTTAACAATTAATGACCAAGTGGCTTGACTTATGGGAAATGTACTTTAATAAGTCTGTAACTTATTGATCGTGGAAATATTTTTTCACCCCCGCTGTTTTCTGTACTAATGTCATCATCTTATAATTCAGGTTCATTATCAATGTCAAAATACAGTGTAGATTACAAACAACTCTGTCTGCAGTAAACACCAACTCACCTCACCTCACCTCACAAACACCTCAGTGAGGGTGGTATGGCACAGTGGTTAGCATGTTTAGATGAGGATCACGAGGTCCTAGTTAGAATCCAGACAACTTTGTCAGAAATGCTATAGAGAACTGACTACATGCACTCAGTTTTCACTCCGGAGCTGAAGTTGTTCAGTCTGAATTCACCTTTACTCATCAATCCAGTTGAAAGTGAACATTAATTGAAATACTCTTGAGAACTGTGTTAAGCCTCATTTCAAATGATACTTCATGATACTTGATTGGAAGTCCTTCTGGATTGATGACTAGTCTTCTTGATGTATACATCTCTGTTGGAGATAAAGCAGTGATTAGCTTATTTTACGTAGGAATAAGAAGTCCAGGTTTGAATCCCAGTAGCTTTACAAATATGCTGTGGAGAAATGTTTTACATGCAGCTGATACCTTGTTTACATTGCAAATTTTTCTTAGACTTCATCTTTCAAGTTTAAAAGTGCAAAACAAGAGAAACCTCCTTTAAAATCTGTGTTCAAACCTCAGACCACCTTCCTTCTTCATTATTCCAGTTTGAATGGGAGTCCGGGTACTATAGAAGATGGGGAGGGGAATTACACACACAACACCAAGTGCAGCTGGCTCATCAAGACCGATGTGGAAGCCATCAACACCACATTCCGTCTCCAGTTCCACCAGTTTGCCACGGAGTGTGGGTGGGACCACCTCTACATCCACGACGGGGACTCCGCTTTCTCCCCCCTGCTTGCTGCCTACAGGTCAGTAGCAGCAACTTTTGGGGTTAATGTTTGGGTTAGATGAATGAGATGAGAGCTCTGCTGATTTATTTCTTTGCTGCAAGAGAGGGATATTTTTGTGTTGTTGCTAAGTCCTAAGAACTTGATTTTCAGTCATTAATTTTGGAATAACATCTTAATTTCCTTGAAACTGGAAAAATCTTAAGGCACAACCTTAAGCCGCGGAAACATCTCTTATAACTAAAAATTAAGAGATACATCAACAAATGATTACTACTTATTAATTCTTGTCCTAAACAAATTATATTTAATTTCTTTACAATTCAGCGGCTTACTCGCAACGAAGGATGAGGCGTACACAGAGGTTGATTTTATAACACAAATTCACCAGCCGTATATCTACGTCCACTTCTACAGCGACGCCGCCTACACCATGTCCGGCTTCAACCTCACCTACAGGTAACATGCACTGAGTTTATTCATTCAAGGAAAGGATATGGAACTAATTGTCAAATTAGAAAAGCTCTCCCCAGAACATTGTTTGACTGTGATCCACAAGTATAAAGTATTTTGGGTTGATTGTTTTACAACGGCACGTGTTTGCTGTAAGTGTAATTTAGGTTTCTACTGTATATCATATTTTATGTATTAACTTTATTGATTTTTTTAATTTAGGTATAAAATCATTTGAGTATATTTTCAATAAATTCTGTTTTGTTGTAATGTGAGTTTTTGTGATCTTGTTTTTGAAGGAAAACAAGGTTTCTGTATTGCCATATGTATCAAATGTAAGCTACATCCCAAGAAAATAATTTCATTTTGCCTTTTTACCTGACTGCAAATGTCTTTTTCCTGGAGCAAAAACAATAGCAACCTTTAAGAAATATTGTTGCAGGCAAATGGCAGTACATTCAAAGTAATACCACTTTAGCTCAATATGGAAGCTGAAGTACATATTGATCTCAAATATTCCTCTTTGTATTTTACTTTTAGTGTGGAATATTTTAACTGTTGTTTAACTTTTAGGAAAATCAAAACTTTTTCACTAGGTTGGATGCTCAACACTTTCAATTTATCATGTTCACATTTAAAATATTTTAATCGTTATTGATTTATTATTTATTTGAGTGAATTGATGTAAATATAAAATTGAACAAATGGAATTCATTTCATCAAATTTGTCTACCACTTATCAAGATGCCTACTGCTATACAGATAATGTAAGGCCATATTGTAATTCTATAAATAATGCATTACAAAAGCGCGATAAAGTAATACTGGCTGATGAAGTAAAAAAAATATTTGAGCAATCTGAAAAGTTTTGCTAAAAATCACTATTTAATACGAGGAAGAATATCAAGTTGAAAAAGGAAATAATTCCTAATTATCATTATTCATTATATGTTTTGGATGATTTCAAATATATATGCCGTATTCCGGGAAATTTTCATGGTTGGAAATTTTCATGGTTGAGGATCTCAAAGACCTTTTGTGGATTTTTATTTTCGTGGTTCAGACGTTGTCAAAAATTTACATTTTCGTAGATTCTTATTTTCATGGTTGAAGTTATCCAAATAAAACTTTTGAAATCGTGTGTTTATGTTACACGTGTAAGCGTGTTGACACCGCCATGTTAGTTAATCATTCAAATAGCTTTCCAAACAACTTATTACAATCGGATTAGTAGGGTCAGTAGTCATCAGTCGAAATGCTTTTGATATTATTGATAAAACGATCGTGTTTGTTAACATTACGATCATTTTGCTGACATGACCAGATTAAATATTTCAGTGGATATGTGAACGTAAAATTAAAATGTATCAGACAAAGGATTATCTATTTTTTATTCATTTGTTTGAATACAGCATGCTTCTTTGTCTCTTTCACACTCTGTTGAACATGAACTAAGAACAGATGCATTGTGTTGTGACACGTGTTAAGCTCCGCTAATTATGTTGTGAATAAGTGTTCATTTAGAAATACCGTAGCTGGTAGAACTACTTCAACCTCTACCCAGGAAAACCACGAAAATTACCAACCACAAAAATTTTCCGGTATACGGTATTGTTTGCAGAGTGTGATACCCGTATGAGTATTAAGGAAATATTCACACTGTGCGATGTAGGAGCAATAAGCTCTATAAAGTAAATACTAGCTGATGAAGTTAAAACATTTTGAGTGATGTGAAAGGCTGTGCAAAATCATTATTTCCTACGAAGAACTATAAAGTTCTATAACATTTAATATGTTACAAAATAAATAATTTCAGTAATCGATATTCATATTGTGTTATGGTGATTTCAAATATATTCATTCTTTGCAGAATGGGATAGCTGTACGAGGAATAAGGAAATTATCACTACACTGAAGTAACAATAAACACTTGATCAGTTGTATAACTGTCACATATATCATTACTCAACGACACTTAACCCATGTCAAACCAGTCCAAAATATTTTATTACACTCTGGAATATTCTACTTTGTATATCAGTCTTTATGGCTTTACCTAACCCGCCAGGAAATATAAGATGAAAACTCTCTGTGAGGTTGTTTAAGCAAGAGTGCTGTGTGTGAGCTTATGTCATCACAGTAAGCAACTGTGATCACGGATAGGTACCAGGATACCATGAAACCATGGTACCATGATAGTTTCTTTAATACTTATACAAATAATTAGGACTCTCTGTCCCCTCCCTCTCCTTCATTCTTCCCTCTGTTTATAAATAGTAAGTTATGGTCTTTGATGATCAATAAACTAAAACTCTAAGACTATTTTTCTATTACAAAATAATTTTACAAAACATTGACAGTTTTCTTAAAGTTCCTAGCTTATTTGTATTAAAAAGGGGGTTCATTATGAATACATTTGGTCTGAAATAATAAAAGTTTTGAATGTATTTTTCTCTTTCAAATTCTAATCTCGGACATAAAAATTAAATTCATCACCAATGTCATTTAAATTACAAAGTGTACATTTCCTATTATTTACAAGGATTTCTCCGTGATGTGATTTGAATGACTAACAACTAGTGAATCTAAGAAACATAACTGCCTTACTTCTATCTGTCCTGTTAGCAACTATCAAATAATACATCGCCTTTTGCCCAGTAGCAGTGAATGTCTGCGAGGTAATTTTGGTGCCAATTCACATTTACACAAAAAGTTAAATCTTCTGTAAGCAGCTGCTATTTTTCCATCTCTTCTTTCATCAGCATCAGCAACTGTCTGCAAGGAGGTTCAAGTAGTGTTCATATGTATAAGATAAATCTTCTGAATGCAGCCGTTTAACTTTCGTATCTTCTCTCTACAGCATCGGCGACTGTCCGCGAGGATGTTCGGGTAATGGTATTTGTGAGAACCAGCAGTGCAGATGTGATGGTGGGTGGATGGGTGAGGCATGCGATGTGCCCCGGTGCCCTAACAAGTGCTCCAATAAAGGCACCTGTACAGATGAAGTCTGTATATGTGACAAGGGCTCGAGAGGTGTGTGTTTTTCAAAAAACCTTTTTCCCTTTGGGTTAATTAGTGTCTAAGTTTTTTGAGTAGCATATTTTTCAGAAATCTTTTGTTAACAAGGGTCATTTTAAGATAGAAATGTTTTTCAAAACGAAAAATGAACTTGAAGCAGGCAGTGTTAGTTGTGGAATTTAGAGGTTAATTAGGTATAGTTCTGATTAGTTCAGTTGATTTTCACATGCAATTTCCTGCTTCCATTCTATGATATGAAAATAAGGAAGTTTACTAGAGTCTGTCAAATTTAGTCATAATGATTGAATACAATTTGGGCAAATTATCATTTGTCTCGCTGTTGTTTCATGAAATATTTTAGGTGATGTTAACTGCGGAAGGGAGTCACTCATTTATGAAAGTATATTTTTGCATATTTCCCCTGATTTCATGACTTTGGTAATAAATTGAAAGTAATCATCAATTCCATATTATATTTACAACAGTTGTGCCTGAATACTTAATACAAATCTCTCTTTCAGGAAAAATTTATATTGTAAAATGACACAAATTCTAGAATGAAAATACTGCTTTCTGATTGGTTCCTCTAATCAATTTTGGAGTAATCATTCAGCTAATAATTACCTCTAAATATTTACTACCGATTCACATCGGTAAACTTACTGTTTACATTGACTTGGAGACAAGGCAACATGGATTTCATTATCAAAAATTTTACCAACATTCTATAAACCTATTATTTTCATGAAATTGAGGAGACGAATAAATTCTGGGTTTCGTTTTTGGGTTGTATGCAGTGCATTTTTTCTCCCTAAATTTAGCTTAAAACCGAGCTCACTTCATTGTGCCCAAGGCCAATTAGTTTTCCAATTAGTGATGTAAAAATTGAGATAAATCTATTCTGTTTTTTATTTTGGGGTTGTATGAAGTGCATTTTTCACCCCTAAATTAACTTTTCAAACGTCACAAGCTTGGTTTTGAATTTCATTTAGGAAAAAAAATGCACCATATGTGACCCCAAAAATAAGAAACAGAATGGTTTTATCGCCTTATTTCTAACCTTTCTGTGGTAAACATGGTATGATAATGACACTCCAATGACATTTTTCATAATAAACCTCATGTATCTTCAGGCGAGGACTGCAGTCTGACAGATGCTGACGAGGTGTGGGGTGTTCTGCGAACCACCAACCCTCCTGTAGGCCGCGCTTCTCATTCAGCCATCTTGTACAACGATGATATGTGGGTTCTCGGAGGCTATGCTCTCAACGATAATAACTATCATGATCTGCTAAGGTCAGTTGCTGACATTTTGTTGTTAGGCCACAAGTGTCAGATTATTATTTTGTCCAGTCAGTATTGTCTTTCCCTCGAAAAGATATCAAAATTTAGTAAATGAACCATTGAGTTAGTCTGTCAGATTTTGACACGTTTCTGAAAAAACTTATGCCAAGTAATGTTAAAAATCAAATAAGCTTTGCTTGAACAAGCAATGATAACAAGGTGAACGTTCTGATTCTGCTTATTGAATATTTTTGCATTTGATGCATGATATCTTTCTTATGCTAAACTGCTGATTTGTTTTAGAAATAGTTTTAAAATCCATGATTTCATCAAAAAAAGTTATCTTCTTTCTGTTTCATACTGATTGTCCTGAGCCATCAATAGCTAAGGATAAATGCTTCAATATTTTAGTTATGCCAAGCTGGTCTTCTATTTTTAATCTTTAGTCTCCTTACAATGTTATGATGGTCATTGTATTTCAGTATCATTAAACTATGTATGGATATGTTTCTATATTGTTTAACCATGTATGGATATATCACAGATACAACATCCCACAGAAGACTTGGTACAAAGAAACAGCCAATAATTCCCCACCTCCAAGATACGGACATTCTTCTGTACTTTATGATGTGAGTCTCTTCTCTTAGACGCAGAATTTCTTTGCTTCTCAGCTTATTGCTAACTGTGAACGTGAATAATATATATATATATCACATAAGTGGAGAGTCTTGGTTGTGCAATAAAGGCGTATGGCTCTTGGTGTCAGAATCTTATGATATGCAAATAATTCAAATACACAAACTTTCAGAAAACATCATGAATTCATTTTTTCAACAATTTCATATCCATGTTAATTTTTTCAGGCACTGTAATAGATGTTTTAAATCAAATAGCCTTAAAGCACCAGCAAGTGAATTTTGAATATGATGTATCATGCGTGAGTTTTGGAATGTCAATGTGTTGTTAATCAACATAGCTTCTTATACCGTTTTCAAGCAATTGAGGTTATGGTCAGGTACAGCCTTATATACAGAAATTACATATGGGTGGAATAAGTATTCTGAATGTATATGTCACCAGAACAAGCTGTACATGTATGGCGGGGTGGTGAACGGACTGCCGGTAGCGGAGAACATAATTAAATATTCTCTATGTGTATGTCACCAGAACAAGCTGTACATGTACGGTGGGGTGGTGAACGGACTGCCGGTAGGGGAGAACATAATTAAGTATTTTCTATGTGTATGTCACCAGAACAAGCTGTACATGTATGGTGGGGTGGTGAACGGACTGCCGGTAGCGGAGAACGTAATTAAATATTCTCTATGTGTATGTCACCAGAACAAGCTGTACACAGTCTGATTAAAATTGACCATGTTCCGAAGAATAAAAGCTTCAAAATATTGACTCTACCGAGATTCGAACTCTATACGGCTATCTTCTCCACTAGGTCTGACCGCAGCCTACTGTAGCGCACGTGCTGACACCAGTTTAGCGCATACAAAACCTAGTCATTAGCGAACCAATCGCATCATCGCGTTTAAAATAAGGATAGCAGCAGTCAATGTTAACGAATGGTGAATGAGAGTTACTTGCCCCTAGCTACTGATACCGAATGCTTTTGCCGCACGCATTGTGATTGGTTAGTTGTGTTTATGTAAGAACGTGCGCTACAGTAGGCTGCGGTCAGACCTAGTGGAGAAGAAAGCCTACACATATAGAGTTCGAATCTCGGTAGAGTCAATATTTTGAAACTTTTATTCTTCGGAACATGGTCGATTTTAATCAGACTGAAGCTGTACATGTATGGTGGGGTGGTGAACGGACTGCCGGTAGCGGAGAACATAGTTAAATATTCTCTATGTGTATGTCACCAGAACAAGCGGGGTGGTGAACGGACTGCTGGTAGCGGAGAACATCATTAAGTATTCTCTATGTGTATGTCACCAGAACAAGCTGTACATGTACGGCGGGGTGGTGAATGGACTGCCGGTAGCGGAGAACTGGGAGTATGACATCAGCAGCAAGACCTGGACCAACCTCACTTCCTCCTCATACAAGTTGTCCGGTCACACCGCTCACGCCCATGGAAACACCATACACATCATCTTCGGGTACAGCCCTCTCTTTGGCTACCTCAACAAAGTACAGCTCTACGACATAGGTAAGTTTGAAAAACATATGTATGCACTTATATATTGCTGACTTGGTTATTGACAGGAATCACCAATAATTGGCATTGGAAACTATTTAAATGTCAACTTTTCAAGGAGAAATATGTCAAGTTTGATTTTTAAACATTTGAGGGACTGATTTTAAAACAATTTATAGTCTGATAAAAAAATTACCATTTTGGGAATTCAGGCAGGTGGGAGTTGGAGGCACTGATAACAGAAGTTACATTCTTGCATTTTATGTAATGGATCCGTACCACAAACCTAATACTATTTCAAAATTGATTTAAAAAATTCAAGAACATAAAAGGTTGACAGGTAGGAGGTCAACATATTGTAAATAGTTATTACATTCTTGCATTTTGTGAAGTGAATCCATAGCTAAACTACAAACCCAATATTCCTACGAAACTTTCAAATGTTCTATGAAATAATCTCCACAGTCACTGACACCTGGTCGGTGGCGCAGACCACCGGTATGACCGTGAGGGGAGGGTATGGACACACCAGTAAATGGGACCCCACCTCCAAACTGCTGTATGTACACGGAGGCTACCACTCCGGCAGCCAGTCCAGCTACAACCTCAGCGACGTCCTCTATTCTTATGATCCTGCGCTCATGAAATGGTTAGTATTGCATTTTGAATTTAAACTGATAAAAATATTATTAAATCTGGAGTTTATCTCATGAAATAGTTAGTAATTGAAATTGAAGCTCATGACAAAATAATGTGATAATGTTATCAAAATGAATTAGTTAGATAAGGATGGAACTTACCTGAATCAAGACCTGTTAAAAAGATGTCCCCAAAAATATCATTATGTTCAACACTTTAATAATGAAATATTAAGATAAGGAGCAATTAACTGGAATCACATCTCATAAGCAAGATGCCAGGCCATTACCTAAAGACTCTAAGAAATATTCTATGACACTTAAGGTAGTGGTTTAATTCCAATTCTTCTCAACGCATGTTATATTAAAGAGCCACTCCATGAGTTGTTGGAGTCACATATGCCAAACTTAATCAATATTGTCATTTGATTGTGAAGTATCGACTGTTACCTAAAAGACACATTTTAAAGCTTATGTGTTTTTTACAGTGACAATATGAAGGTAGAAAGTCGCAATTATGATCGAAAACCGGACAGTGGCGCGCGTCAAATAGTCAAACGTAATTTTGGAGACTAATCTAAAACAGCTAGGAGGGCAGTTAGGAGTTGATAGTGTTTGTTAGGTTATATAACTAGTGTCCATGTATAATGGACGTGATATCTACACCTCTGTGCATTTATAAGGCTGATTTTAGATTTTCATGGAAAAACCAGTATTTGTCATAAATATGACTTTTGGACATGAAAAGTTATGATCTTTTGATTTTGTATCACCACATATGACATTTAGGTTCGTATCAAAGGTAAATAATATGTTATGAAAATCACGGAGTGGCTCTTTAATGCTATTAGTGTATCTGGAAGAGCAGTGGATACCCCATTTGGTAAGCTAATAATTTAGAAGTGCAGGTAAAGGGTTAACCATATTTCTCTCAACACGTGTTATATCTGTGCTCCAGGAGTATTCTGAAGAGCAGTGGATACCCCATTTGGTAAGCTAATAATTTAGAAGTGCAGGTAAAGGGTTAACCATATTTCTCTCAACACGTGTTATATCTGTGCTCCAGGAGTATTCTGAAGAGCAGTGGATACCCCATTTGGTAAGCTAATAATTTAGAAGTGCAGGTAAAGGGTTAACCATATTTCTCTCAACACGTGTTATATCTGTGCTCCAGGAGTATTCTGAGGAGCAGTGGATACCCCAGATACCTTCACTCGGCTGTGATCATTGACAACTTCATGCTCGTGTTCGGAGGCAACACACACAACGATACCTCCGTCAGTAACGGGGCCAAGTGTTACTCCTCCGACTTTATGCTGTACGATATCAGTAAGTATCAGCTCCTGCAGTGTTTTAGAATTATTGTTTGCTAGGACGTAGTTTGACAATTTTAAATGTGGTGGTAGACCTCTTTTATCGTCAGATGTCAATTTTTAAGAGTTTTCTTATTATAAAGATGAACATGTATGAACAAAATTTACCCATTAGATCTGTGAATCAAAAAGAATATTTCTGAACAAAAGTTAGCCATTAGATCTGTGAATAAAAAAGAACATGAATGAACAAAAGTTAGCCATTAGATCTGTGAATAAAAAAGAACATGAATGAACAAAAGTTAGCTATTAGATCTGTGAATCAAGTAGACAATCAAATCAAGTGTTCAAATGGATAATTGATCTGAAACAAAGTAAAATGAGTAATTGCAGTCCTTATCTTCTTTTTCGCTAACTTTCAACCAACCAGTATTTTGCATTTAACTCAGAAACTGCTCCACCTGTGACAGAGGTTACCCAAGAAAAAAGGACTCGAGTGACCTCTGTAGTTAGACAATGGGACCTTTTAAAACTTTCTATGATTCACACATGTGAAGTACAAAAAACCAACCATGTCTTCTTTGAAAATCTACATAAAGTTTTTGTGAATGATCATGTTATCTTTAACCATTTGTATGTGTGTGTATGACATCACTTCCTGTCCCCAGAGTGTGACACATGGTATCACATGGACCAACCAAACCTCAGAAGGCAGATCAGCCGCTACGGCCAGTCCATGGTTTATTCACAATCAGCTGGGTAGGTGAACTCTGAGAATTTGGAAAATTCATCATTAGGTTCTTTGTCTTTATATTAGCAATGATTGTTCCTGTTGCAAAAACGACTTAATACTAAGATAAACCTTTGTGTCATCCTTACACTTTTCTAAGACCACCTTAGCGACTTAAGTTTACCTTAGCGTTTTGTGCAACTGGACCGTTATATGAGATGTTGATTTTCACCTTAGTGATGCATATGTAGGAAAGCTTATTTCTGTTGTTAAGGTGTAGATGTTGATCTATTGTGTTCAGGGAGCCCTATGACCAACACCACCACCACGACCTCCGCCCATTCTCACACCTATCTCCCAATCCTGTGTTGCAATGGTCACGATCCATTTCTAAGAAATAAACAAATATCAATAATTTCGAGAAAACAAATGTTTGATCTTAATTTCGACATGAGGTTCCAATAGGTTTTGTGATGATTTACTGAATCGTTTTTTTTATCTCAATTTCGATCGGATTGGTTGGATCATTGGTGCCCTTCTGTGAAAATTTCACTATCCTTTCAATAGATAGCATATATGAAAAACACTTTGAGAAGCTACAAGGTATGTCATGCTTCTATCATACCTATCTCTGTTATTGTTACATTAATGTTTACTGTTATATTGTTTCAGTCTGATTGATTTTGGGCATGAGGAGCCATACTGTGACAAGTTTTCATATAATAACAACATATCCATCCTGCTGAATCAGCGAATATGAATCCGCACAGCTTCTTCTCTTTCGGGCCAAATGACTCGTATGGCTGGATCGGCGCGATAGTCGTGGCTAGTCCACCTGTTATTTTTTCAGCCAATAAAATGTCATTATGCAAGGAGCTTGGAGCTATTATCTTGAAGTGAACTGATTTTTCCATGTGGGTTGTGCGGTTGTTGCTGGATGTGAGTTGTCTCATTGACTGGTTAGATACCTAGCGATACAAGGCTTTTGGCTTGAAAGTGATCAGGGTTTAGGAAGAAGCTGAGCGGTTTTTATTTATGCTGATTAAGCAGGATGCAACATATCACACATTTCTCTGATTATCTGCTACATAAAGGTTCACTATTGTACTGTTGCAGCACTGTGTACATGTTTGGAGGATTCAGTGGAACCATGAGGAACGACATGATCACATACATGCCAGGCAGGTGCCCTTTCTGCTTTCAGTGCATTGTCATAGTTACTTATGATACTTAGCATCTTCAGGTTAAAAGACCAATTCAGTAACGGCACTTTTAAAGATCCGTATTCCAATACTGAATTACAAGATAAACGATCAATGGAATTTCTCATTTCTGATTGGCACATATATTATGAAATATGACTATAGCCAGGTATCAAGGGTATAAATTGTTTATCAGCTCATTATATCCAGTAGCATTTTCCGTTGTATATGTATGTATGTAAGTAAGTATGAAAGTATGTTTTATGTAGAGAGATGGTTTATTAACAAGATATTCATACTTCAGGCAACTGCTCGCATATAAAGTCGGAGTGCCATGATTCCACTCCGGGGTTGATCTGTGTCTGGGAGAACAATGAGTGTACAACCGCAAGGGGCAGTCAGTGCATCCAAGTTGGAGGTATGGCTTGAAGGAATCTTTTGATATCCAAGTTTGTGCATTGTAACTTACCAGTCTTTACATGGCTCAAATATAATAGTATAAGATTGAAATTATTTATGAAACAGTAAGATTAGGGAATTGAATTAAAGGTATGCCTTTTGTTAATTCCTGGTTAGTCTTACTCGATTCTGTTTGTGAGCTGACCACTTAGAAATAATTGTCTGTTTTTAAATCAGCTATTCATTGATCATTTTCATCCTTATCCAGTATTACCCAGGGTTCCTCTGTGAAGTGAACTTGGTGAAGTCTCATCGATCTTTAAGAAATTGTATTTCCTAAATAGTTCAGCACGCGTTGTTTCCTTGGTAACAAAAAACATTTATACAGTGAACAAATATAACATTGTTTTATTGGGATGAAATTAAATGAGTAGAACTAACTGTAGTTTACAACCTGGTTGTTGGTTTTCGCCTATCAGCATTTCAAAACTTCGGCTGCTCATTGAATTAATCGTTGTGTTCTGACTCAACAAGCATTTCCAATCTAAAATTCTATATAACAGTGTTCCTTTAATTAAGGCTCAGTGTTGTATTGTATAAGCTCCTTGGTATTGTCAGTGCTGGGGATTGTTGCCACTCACAGGGTTTGGGTTTGATTTCAACAAGGCACTTGTCCTTAAAAGTAGAAGAATTCATGCAACTGTAGATCATGCGTTCCCACTTAAGACAATTTAATACAAATAAATTCAGTTCATAAAGAGATAGTGATGGCCAGATAGGAGTTGTCAAAATATATCTCACTGAATATGTTCATGATGTAGAGATAATATGAGACTCAAATTAGGAGCTCAAGAACACTTATTTCCTTGTTGCAGCTCGAGTGATCGACTGTGGTGTGTACACGTCCTGTCCAAGTTGCTCCAACACCACCAGCAACTGCACCTGGTGCAACAACAAGTGTGTTCCTCCTACTGAAGACTGCATCAAGGTACGAGATTTAACTCATTGCATAGAAACTCGCATTAACTGTCTTTTAGTTCATTTCCAAGAATAATAGATATAGATTTTGCCTTGGTGAAATTAAGGGTAATAGAAAGTTCTATTATTTACAGACCAACTTATGTACATTTATAGGTTTATGTTTTTCGGTGGTTTTCATGTTTTTCTGAAAGTATGAGCGCAAATGTATGAGCTTTTGATCATGGCATTGAGTCCATTGTTTTAAAATTAAACATGCCAGCAATGTGTTGATACTTAACATCTAAAATCACACAAGCCAGTCCAGCTTGCTGACTTCATCTCCAACAAGCCCTGTATGAAAGTACCCAGCAATTGGCTGCCGGCAGGTGGCTGTTTTGAACAATGTTTCAGGCCCACATTGATAGTCTTTTAGTATTTTCAAGGATCAAATATGCAATTCACCGTTTCAAGAAGATCTAGATTTTTCCCTCTTAAAATTGAAGATAATTTGAAATCATTTATTTACAGACCAACTCATGTACAGTTGTAGGAATTAATCCTTTCAGTGCTTTACTTGTTTTTGCTGAGAGTGTGAAAGCTAAGTAAGAAAAGATAACTCTGCATATATCTAGAGTTACCCAAATATAAGTTAGTGATTGAAAAAGAAGCACTCATAAAATGTCTTTCTTTCTTCCACAAAAGGCTTGTTTACATTTCAGCGTAGTATCAGAAAATTCAATCTAAAGAGAATTAAGATACCATTTTGATATTCCTGAAAGGCGTCCTTATTGTTTTGATAAGACATAGATAAAATTTGAAATTGTATCACTTAAGCATAATTATTTCACAAATTGAAATTGTGAAAGATTTGTTCACAGTACAGTATCTAGTTCAGTCAACATTATATATTTTTCAATAACGATTTATAATTAGATAGTGTTTGCTGTATAAGATGTAGAATATGAATTTTGCAGCAAACACTATTTAATACCCAAGTCTTTATAAATATTTAAAAAGTCTCTTTTATGACATTTCATGTATTTAAATGTGTTGTATAAAGTTCAATTAACACTATTTTATGTTAATTTAGAAATTATTGCTGATGTCGGCTGTAGTGAATGCATTTAAAACTTTTAGTCTTATTTATAATCTATTATTCAATTGATATAAATACATGTGATTTTGTAATGTTGCTTCATTCTTGGGCAATCCAGGCTGAAAGACAAAAGACAATTGAAACAAATAATCCTCTTAGTCTTAGCTAGACCTATGATAAGAATGATTTGCTTATGTTTGCTCTAATGAATGTAAGAATGTGATTTTGCATATCTTTTCATTTTTGAAGACTGGCTACACAAAATGTTTTGTCAGTGAATCCAGGAGCTTGTTTAAATCAAATGTTTGATGACCTTCATAACTATTAATCAATGTTGTAAGATTAAGTAGTTGATGTTGGATAGATGCTTCAAAGTTCAATAAACCTTTAACATGTACCCAGTAACTCATGCACTGCTATACCTGAAACTATTCTGGTGTCACGTTATCGTTATGGAAATGTTGTGGAATATGCATTTTATCCTCTACCCTCTGTTTAAATCTCTTCTTTCTTTTTTGTTTTCCTTTTTAGTATTCTGACTTTCCTCAACCTTTCCAGTCTTGTAATATTTATGTTTTAATTGAGCCACCTTTGTATGTATTTTCTAAATATAACGCTTATATTGAGTTGAAAATTCAAAACCACCCTCATATTCATTAAAAAAAAGAGGAAAAGTTAGCTGATGATCAACTTTTTTATCAAAAGATAATGGACAGTTAGTTTGGCATATGCTACCATCTTAAAGACATTGATATTTAATGTTATCTTCAGGACAATCAGAAATGATAGAGGTTAAGAGTGATATAACTTTTTGATGCAGTACTTTGATAAACAAACCAAACAATGCACAGTATGCTATTTTCTCCATAGTAAAAGACTCTATAAGGATGTAATACGAAAGATACTGGCTTATATGCAGTGTTTCACAAATTTATCATCAAGAAGTTGTGAGATAGAGAAACAAAAATTTCATTATGATTTGGTGAATGTTATTACTTCACATCGTTGGCTCAACTGTGTAATTCAGTCGTTGCTGAAATGCGCCAAAAGTAATATTTTTCTATTTTTACATCAGAGATTAGAAGTAAGCTCCACATTCAGAATATCACAAGAGCCGACCACAAACAGTACACACAATGCAGCAAGGCTTTAATTTATCAGTGATTAAACATGGTATTAGTTTGGCCTTGCTGGGGAAGCTGGCTGTCCCTGAAATGTTAGAAAGAGTAGGACCTTCCTGTGAGCCGAGCAGTGCTCAGCATATGTGACTGTAGAACTGTTTGTATGCGTGTTGTTTCCTCTCTTGTAGAACGACACTTGTGCGGACCCGCGAGACTATGCCTGTGACTACCTGAGCACGTGTGCCGCATGTTTGAACAACACGCTCTGTACATGGGACCATCAAACCACATGCTCTGTAAGGCTACAGCCCCTTAAAGGTGCGTAACGAAGAGTACACTCATTTTGAAATTTTAATTCATCAAACTTTTTGTGAGTTAGTTGTTGCTTCAACTTGTTTGCAGACATTTAGGGCTCTACCAAATTTTTTCAGACCTGCCATTTTGCACCTGAGCTTCATACCTATATAATAAGTTCTTGAAACAATCTGCATGCACCTCCACAAACCAGCCAACAATCAATTTTAGCCAATCCTAGATATATCCTATAGTTTATCTGGGGCCTTAATTTGGTAAGATGAAACATTTAATGATTATGAGTACTGGTTGGTTAAAGAGACATATTTCATATTTCTCCATACTCAGTTGATGATTGGTTGGGTAGCTTTCCATAAATCGTTGTAAATTCGGTGTTGCATGCTGTATTTTGTTTGCATGGTGCTTTGTTGTCTGAATTCTGTTGCTTTGTGGTTTCTTTATATTGTATAATCTTCCCTTCAACTCTCAGCTCCTCTCAAGCACTGAATTTTGACCCTTGAAGAGGTCCTGTTACAATAAGCCCTAGGTACATAGAACCCAAGTGCTGTTCTAAGGAGACCCGTAGTAAGGGAGTCGGTCTGAAAGTATATTGTTAACATCACAAAACGAAACATGGTTAAAAATATTTGTCGAAAGCCTGGTATGCTCAAGGTGAGGGAATCAATGGTTCCTGTGAAGCTTGTATATAAGCCCTTGTCCCTGATTGGTTTAGCCTGGGAAAGATAGAGAGGATCTGTGCCCGGAAAGTGACTCAAGTCTGTGCGGGATGTACAGCACGTGCACAGAGTGTGCTCTGGATCCGCTGTGCTTCTGGAAGTCTGGCACCAACACTTGCCACTGGCTCCTGCAGATCTTTGGTAAGGTTGCTGTCTCCTGGTGTGTGTCCTGCTCCAGGAAGTTCTAGCCATCTTTAGATGGGTTATTTCTATATATTTGTCAGTCATGCAGTGGATATAGCACAGTAACATCCTGCTCATATCTAGAAGTCTGGCGCCACTCCTGCAGAATGTTAGTTAGGCTGCTGTCTCCTGGTTACTGGAAGAGCTAACTTAGTTAGGATTTGTTATTTCTATAAATTTACAAGTGTCACAGTAAGGGAGACAAGGAAGTTTATGGATTATCAACTTCTTTATTGTGGTGTATCAATAAAGAAGTTGATAATCCATAAGATTCCTTGTCTTCCTTATACTGACAATTTCTAGAATGCAACTCAAACAGCTCAAGTTACACAGTGCATATAGCATTGTAATAACCAGGTGATGACCTCCTGTTGGTTTGGAAGTCTGGCGCCACTCCTGCAGATCTTTGGTAAGGCTGCTGTCTCCTGGTATGTGTTCTGCTCTCAGAGAGTTGTACCTTAGATTGCTGTTGAGTTTGGCATGGGTCTTTTCTTTCTTTGTGTAAGTTGTGCAGTGGATTTATAGCATATGCACAGCTTATTCATGAAAGTTAAGGTGCCAACACTTGGCGCACAACCTGCACATGTTGGTAAGGTTACAATCTACTGATATTTGGTCTGTTCCACCTTAGTTTGACAGGGTTGTTTTTATATATGTGTTAGTGATGCAGTGGATATGACACATGCACACGTCTCTATAATCCCCAGTGCTACTCAAAGTCAGTTGCCAACGTTTGCAGATTTTGGAAAGTATTCTATACTATATATTATATCCTGCTTTCCTTAAAAACTTTAGATCAAATGTTTTTGTATGAGTTTTAATTGATTGAATTAAGTTTCGGAGATGAGAGGTCAAGATACAGATTTGTTATAACTTTATATATTTCAATAGATAGTATACAAAGAATGTTGCACCTCTTTGTCTGTCATGTGCTCATTTGAAACAAAACAGAATTCTGTGTGTATTCTCATTGCTGTTGTCATAAATGATTTATTCAAGATATATTTATTCTGTAATATTGCATCCGAAAAAATACCGAAGTGTCTGCCTCCTAACATTACTGTCTTGTCAGGTGTAAAGGTGTTTATGTTCTAAATGATAGGAAAATTTACACAAGTTAACTAAGCAGTTTGTCAGTCAACTATGTAGGTACCATGATGACACTTTTAAGGATACAAGCATAGTCAGTGATGTTAGAATGTGTCGAATATTTGCTTTCACAGAACAATGAAATAACTTATAGATGGATAATGTCCTCATTGCTTCTCACACCATCTTCTTAATGCAAGTCAAAGAAACAACAACTCACGTTGTACATTACAGTGAAAGGAGGGGCAGTGGTGGCCGACGCGAAGTGTAACCCACCCTGTTCAGGATGGAATTCGTGCAAGAACTGCACGGAGAACGCATGTATGTGGTGCAGCAACATGCAGCAATGCGTGGAGACCAACTCGTATGTGGCGTCCTTCCCCTACGGTCAGTGCACCGAATGGACAACCAAGGAGCCCAACTGCGCAGGTGGGCACATGTGTTTACACATGAATTGTTAAATTGCTTTTAAAAAAATAGATTATGCACAGTCAAAGGAAGCTAAATTGAGGATCCAAAATTGATATATTAACTTATTGGTCCTTTCTGTAATGCCAGGGCAACGTAGGACAACCAAGTAACCCAAAACATAATAGTCATTGTTGAACATTATTGTGAAATAGTTCATAATGTTGTTTTCATTGCCTAAGCATTTTACCTAGGATTGTATTCCAAGTGCAAGAGTTTACTTTTGTATCCTTCCTAGACGACCAGTTTAGCTTGTTGACCTCACAAAAACCATGTCGGGCAGATTGTCCTCTTTTGTACTTACATAAGTGTTAAATGGTGAATAATGATGTTTTATTGCTAGAGTTCAGCTGATTCATCATTTATACTGTGTCACTAATACCAACATGAAATCAGCATCTACCAGGGAGCTTCATTTCATTTGATAAAAAAGATTTTCCTGTCAACTCATTAGCAGTCACACATCGTGCATACCCCTCAACACATCTTGATGTTGAAAGCGACAGCACCATCTAGACTGGTTATGATGTGAACTCATTTCATGTATCAATGTGTAACTGTTCAACTAAATTATAGGAACACATTGAAGTTTAAAATCTTTAATCAACTTTTCTATCATCTATAACTCTCTTCTTATCTTGACCAAGATTGAGTATGGAATGCCAGACCTATCCTAAATTTTTTTTTAGAAATAAAGTTACATTTCATTCTTTCTGTTGCCCAGCTACAACATGTGCTGGATTAAGATCATGTATGGAATGCCAGGCCCACCCGTTGTGTGGGTGGTGCAACGACCCCAGCAACACGGGTCTCGGCAAGTGTATGGAGGGCGGGCTGGATGGTCCAATCAACAGCAGTGATACACAACACGGTGTGCACTACGGACAGTGCCCACGGGAACAGTGGTACTTCATTGATTGTCCCAGTGAGTTCGAATCTTTTATGGTGTTTATGGAGTAATTGACTTAAAATTTATTGCAACTTTTAACGAAATTCTTAAAACCATTACAAAGAACATGTTAAGAATTGTAAATTATTCATTGTTTAAGATTCTGTTAAAGAAAATGCTTCTTGAAGAAATTCATGGATTTATGGGCTAGCCATGGTGAAATCATGTATAGCTAAGGCCCTGGTGCCCCTTTTTCAAAAAATCCTTTAGATTAAGTGAAAGTAATAACCTGTCACTCAACTTGATTTCCAATTCACAGCCAAAACAACTATAGTTTAAATGTTATTCATTGATTAGGAACAAGTTCACCTTCTGATTAAATAATAAGCTTTAATAGTTAAGGGCAAATTTGGACTGAAAGAGAGAATCTAATGTTTAGATAACATTGAGTGTGTGTAAACCAGAACTAATTTTGTCTCCTTCTATTCAGACTGCCAGTGTAACGGACACAGCACCTGCCTCAACGACAGCAGCGTGTGTGAGGAGTGCCAGAACAGAACCACAGGTAACCTTCCACAGTCTCTGCGGTCTTGTCCTCGTCTACAGATACCTGCCATTTATTTTACTTCATGATTTCCAAAGCCATTCCCTTACACACAGACTGAATCTTCCACAGTCTCCGCGGTCTTGTCTTCCTAAAGAGATACCATTTATGTTGTGAATAAATGTAGCATCGTTATGTTTTGGAATCTATTAAATGCAAAATATTTTACTTCATTATTTCCAAACACAGTCCCTCAAACCCTGACTGTATCTTCCACAGTCGACACTGTCGTGTCCTCGTTTAGTCTAGAGGTACCTGCCATTTATGTTGTGAACAAATGTGGCATTGTTATGTTTTTGATACTATAATCTGCAGAAGTGCATATTATTTTACTTCCTGATTTCGGAACCCATTCCCTCTGACGCTGACTGTAGAAGTGTCCCCGTTTTATCAAGAGATACCTGCCATTTATGTTCTGAACAAATTTAGCATTCTTATATTTTTTATCCTATAATCTGCATAAGTACATTTTATTGAGACTTTGTTGTGCAATATTAGGGGCTTTACAATAAAATACTCTTCGACAAGGAAAAAAGAAAGAATAAAAGAGGAAAAAGAGATTACTGAAACGTTAGATAAGCTAGAAGAAGATTTAGACAACTGTTTGGATACTGAGAAGGAAAATGTCATTACCCAAATAGATGACTTCAAACAAAGATTACTCGAATTGAACAAAGTAAAAACAGACGGTATTATACTAAGATCAAAAGCAACTTGTATCGAAAAAAATGAAAAACCAACCAAATACTTTCTTTCCTTAGAGAAACAAAAATTCTTAGACAAAGCTATTACTAAGCTAGAAAAGGGCGACAATACAATAACCGATACAAACGAAATAATTAAACATGTGAAATCATATTACGAAACTCTTTACACAAGTAAATCAGTTGAGGATCAAAATCTTGAACTACTTTTCGCCAACAATGATATTCCAAAATTAACCAATGAAAATTCTCAAAGTCTTGAAGGAGATCTTAACTATCATGAAGTTCTCAATGCTTTAAAAAACATGAACGTCTGGTTTCACAACTGAATTTTATAAATTTTTCTGGAGAGACATACATTCATTTTTGATAGACTCACTAAATTCTGCTTTTCAGAAAGGGGAAATGTCAGTTAGTCAGAAACAAGGGTTAATAACTTGTATACCAAAGACGGGTAAATCTAAGGAATACATTAAAAATTACAGACCAATATCTTTATTTAATACATCGTACAAGATTGCCTCTGCAACAATAGCTGCTCGTATTAAAAAGGTACTACCTGAAATTATCAGTGAAGATCAAAAAGGTTTTATGAAAGGCAGATATATAGGAGAATGTACACGACTGGTACATGATATAATGGATTATACTGATATTATGAACATACCTGGTATTCTTATATTAATAGACTTTGAGAAAGCTTTTGATTCGGTTGAATGGAAATTCATAGACAACTGTCTTGATTTCTTTAACTTTGGACCTTCACTAAAAAGATGGATTAAAACTTTTTATGGAAATATAACTTCAAGCGTTTTGGTTAATGCATTTGCATCTGACTTTTTTAAAATAACAAGAGGGTGTAGACAGGGTGATCCCCTGTCACCTTATATTTTTCTTATATGTGCAGAAATACTTGCTCATATGCTACGTACAAATATAAATGTAAAAGGTATAAAAATACAAGATTTTGAATATCTGCTCACCCAATTTGCTGACGATACTACCATTATCCTGGATGGCAGTGAAAAATGTTTTAGTACAGCCATTGATATTTTACGCAAATACGCGGCCTTCTCGGGGCTCAAAATGAATATTGAAAAAACTAAAATAATATGGATTGGATCAAAGCAATTATCCTCTACAATATATTACGACTCTTTAGATATGGATTGGACACAGCGTCCATTCACACTTCTGGGTATACAATTCCAACACAATGTGGCAGAAATGATAGAACGAAACTACAAAGATAAGCTTAAGAAAATAGATAATCTAATGACGCTATGGTCTCGTAGAAATCTCACGCCTATGGGTAGAATCACTGTTCTGAAAAGTCTTATCCTACCAACAATAAATCACCTCTTTACATCAATCCCTAATCCAAAAATAGATACTATAAATAAGCTACAACAAAAATGCTTTTCTTTTGTATGGAGAGGTAAACCTGATAAAGTAAAGCGAAATGTAGTTGTTCGAGACTATAAAGAGGGTGGTCTTAAGGTCCCCTTGATATTAGAAACAATATTATCTCAGAACATATCATGGATTCGAAGATTGTACACTACAAATACTAAGCTGAAACACCTTACAAATTTTTTCTTACCCAAAAGTGTTGTAGATCCTATAGAAATGGGATCAACGTATTTGAAAAACTGTATTATACCACACATTAACAATCTTTTCTGGAAAGATGTTTTCAATGCATGGGCGACTTTACAAAGCAAAAGAACGGTGAATGATGTCACAGCTAAACATATCTGGACTAATGATAATATCTTGATTGACAAAAGAACGGTATTGATTACTCGCTATGTGAAATCAAATGTAAAATATATCAATGACCTTTTGAGTAAAGATGGTTCATTTCTTAATTTCCCAGATTTCTGTGAAATATACAAAGTAAAAACAAACTTTTTAGAATATACGGGACTGATTAACTGCATCAAAGAATATATAAAAAACGGATCCTTATTGATTCATAAACAGTTAGAAATGCCTTTCATTCCTAACAATATAAAAATATTACTCAAGGCAACTAAAGGGTGTAAAGAATTTTACACGGAATTAAAAAAACAAGAGGCTTTAGATAACCAAATAAAAAGTGAAAGAAAATGGGAAACTGATATTGGAATGATTATAGGTAAGGAACTTTGGACAATTTATAACTTTATTCCATTTCGAAGTACTGTGAGTTGCAAATTAAGATGGTTTCAATATCGAATCATTCATAGAATTTTGACAACAAACAGAAGTGCTTTCCTTTACAAGTTGCAAACTTCTCCTCTATGTACATTATGCAATAATGAAAATGAAACTATCAAACATCTATTAGTTGACTGTGTACATGTAAAAAGTTTGTGGCATCACCTGCTTGCGTGGATTGAATTAAAAACCGGAATTAACTTAGAACCGAATATAACTCATATCATATTTGGCTACAAGGAAAAGAGAAATGATGTACTCAACTTGATATTTATTGGTACTAAACACTATATTTATACCTGCAAATGCCGAAATAAAAAGCCTCATATTAATGGCCTTAAATCAATTTTAAAAGAAACTTACACCGTTAGCAAGCAGCGTCTCTACACTGACTGTAGATACGAGAAATTCATATCCTTCTGGTCCTCATGCCACAACCTTTTTACATAATGTTTTGGGATTTTTTTTTGCCACTTATATGCAATATTGAATGAAATTTGTATGCCTAAATCTGAAAATGTCCTATCGATTTGACAACTATATCGCTGTACTCTGTATATCTATTGTGTATGTTACATGTATTGTAATAATGCATTTGGTGCCCATAAAAAAAGAAATAAAGTGATAAAAAAAAAAATAAGTACATTTTATTTTACTTTATGGGTCTCTCTCCCACTTCCTAATCTAACCAATTGCTAAACAAGTTCATTATGGAGAAGGACTCAAACAGAAAAACTACAAGCATTTGTTCTATTGGAGATAATGCAAATTTTAATATAAAAGTTACATGCTAGATTTCCCAGACTTCCCAGTTGAGTTTGTGTGACACAAGCTTGTCTTGAAACTTACTGACCTTGAAGTAATTCTGTCACCAAAACTTTAAACTTAGAAACAACCAGCTTTTTCATATATCCTTCATTTGTTAGTGAGTAGTTATCAAACGTGATTAAATTCATGCTTTGAATATATATATATTACTATATCTTTAAAATGTTTTTGGAACTTAGTTTGTTTTTGATTGATATATTTATTTTCGTAACAGGAAATCAGTGTCAGCAATGTGAAGATGGTTACTATGGCAACCCTAAAAATGGAGGAAGTTGTGATGGTAAGTGCTAAGTTAATTTTTACCAATATGACCCAAATTTAAATAATTTAAGGCCAGACACTGCACCCAAATATGAAAAAAATATTTAAATGAATTCAGTTGTTTTAATATGTTACAATAGGTTTGTTAATATCAACTGCGGGAATATGTACGTTGCCATGGTTCAAACTCGCGCATTTTTCGAACATGTATCGAGCAAAAATTTGAAACAAGTCATATATACAATCTTTATTGACGTTTTTATCGCATAAAATGACAAAATATCAACAAAATACATATAGCATCATGAAATACATGTATTCAAAGTGTCAAAAAAACAGAAATCTCAATTTTGATTGAGTGAAGGAAATATGACAAAAATAGGGTGCTGTGTCTGGCCTTAAAAGACAACCTTTGATTCAGAAAACTAAACCATAAAGATGAAATTTGTTCAAATCTACTCAGGATTGGCTAATTAGAGTGAAAATAAATGTGATTTCATGATATATTCCCAAAAAACTAGGAAGAAACAGCTTTTATCCAATGACAATAATGTACACTATCTTGCAGAGACAAGCCATTTACATACTGTATTCAGGATTGTTGTTTGACTTGTTTGTTCCTGGAGAGGGTTAACATTCTTTGTAATGTGGTTTCTATAAACATTTGATGTCTTACATGATTTGTACTGATTTGTATTGATTAGCAGATCTCACTTCTATACCACAACTTAATAACCATGAATATATTGTCATGAAACTCAGTTCATGTATCTTCGTCCTCTTGCGTTGTAGTATGTAAGTGCAACGGTCAGGCGGACACGTGTAACCATGACACCGGGGTGTGTTACTGTCGGACCAGGGGCGTCACGGGAGACAGGTGTGACAGGTATGGAGTGTGATGACCTTTTTATTTATTAAACATTCTTTCTTTATCAACAATCTGTGTGAGTAATGATAGATTATCAATTAGCTGTGAATAGTTCAGCTGTTAGAGTGCCAGATTTTGTTTATTTATTAGGTACAAGATATTTTCACAAAAAGACATTTCTGTGGATACAGAGGTTTGATTTTTTGAGGTTTTGAGATCTTGTACCTTGTGATGATTTCCAGCTGGTTGTAGTAATGTTTCAGTTTATTAGCACCAAATCTTGAGTCCATATTCTCTAAAATTCTCTTATATCAAAGAAAAACAACAGTTATACCATCAAGCGATGAAACCCTGACTTTTTTTTAAATTTTTTCGTTTGTGATATTTGTGGATATTGATGTGTTTTGTTTTGTGTTCTAGATGTGACGATACTCACAAGTATTATGGCGACCCAAAATCAGGGGGCACCTGCTATTGTAAGTGTTTGGAGTTCATTTCAGCTATCTTTTTAGACATTATCCCTCTTACTTTTCTGTTACCAAGAAACATGATGATAGGCAATCGTTAGCCAGTGACCTATCCCTGATAAATACCTCTCTTTCTTTAAAGTTTGAGAATCCTGTAAATTAACTACTGAAAATGCTTTGAAATTGTTTAGTTCATCAGCTAAAGTGTTTAAAAAAAATATGCATGATTATTTAAGCGAAGATTATAACTGTAAGTTAGTTCAGTGTGCACCTACTAGCTAGGGACGTCAAAAAGAAAGAATTGTAGATAATTTTTGACTGCTCATGCTATTTAATTATTTAAATCTAGGGAGTAAATTTTGTTTCGCTGGCAAAGGAATAAATGTTCAAGTTCCAGAATAAGCATTCGGCATGTAGGGTTGTTGTAGCATTGGTCTAATAATTGTTATTAGGTAGGTTTTTAATGACATGTCAGAAATCTAGCCAGAAATATTTTACCACTAGTACTATGACATTGCTGTTGTTGGCTGGCCTCAGCTGTAATAGTTGCCACTATGTGAAATAAAGTTCTTTTTGAAACAGTCTTGAAGCTTTCCAGTGCTAGTCTGACATAATCTGGAAACTTGTGACATATTTGATTCTTTGTGTGTTGTAGATCAACTTGTCACTGACTACCAGTTCACTTTCAACCTGTCAAAGCCGGACGACAGCTACTATACCCAGATCAACTTCATGAATATCCCCCAGGCTGTAAGTAGACAGATTTTGTATTGTTTCGATTATACAAATAATTGGTCAGAAGTATAATTCTTGACTCAGTGATGATGACACCCTCCCTGGGTGATATTGGTCTTTCATATATCCGGATCTTTGCGTTGTAATCATTTCTTCTCTGTGCCATCCAGTCACATCTTTATTCTTAATTATATCCGATATTTCTTGTTTTTCATATATCATATGCTGCAGAAAGAGCCTACAGATAAAATAAATGACTAAAACCCTTTTCATAGAAATTGTTTAGGAATGTCCTCAGTCGTAATTGCTTAGTAAGCATTATTTGGAACATGATAATCTATGATACTTGTTTTTCTTAAATGAATAATATGTAATTTCTTCTCTTCTGTTATTGACATTTCCAATTTGAAAGAGATATTACCTTCAAACCTACATGTATATATATATATTCATGTACTTCAAGAATGATAGCGATACTGGCTTCATACTTTTATATGTATGTATATATTTACATTCCTCCAGAATATTAGAGATATTGGCTTCATACTTACTTCATATACATATATATATTATAGAATGATCGAGACGTTGACTTCACCCTCAACTGTTCAGCCAGCGCTCTTCTCAACATCACCTACAAGTCCAGTGAGTTCTCTTGTTACACCCTTAGCTCTGCTCTGATGAATATTTCACTTTTAAATTGGTGTCAAATGCATTGAACTTTTGTTTTTTAATTACTATTCTTACTTTTGAATTGAACTGTGTCTGCCTGCTATTAGCATCACAAACAACCTTACAGGCTGAATTCAACGTGTACATTAAAAACAGTTTATGCAATGCTTCTACTAACATCTCTTAAGGAGAAGTGTGAAATGGTACAGGCTTGTGTGATCGTCAGATTCCACTTTTATATTGTGACTGCCTAAGCTCCATGTATTTGACTTTAGCTCTTGAAGAGCTACTGTCTTCAAAATCAATATGTAGTTTTATGGACACTTATTCATAGACTGCTATTTGTTAATATTGTTAAGGTAGCATGATCCCGTATTTGTACTTAACCAACAGAATCTCACCCCGAGGAACAGTATATTGTGTCGATGCGCAACTGCTCCTACTTCAAGACCAGGTTTGAGCACAAGGATTATGCGTTTGCTGGGGACGAGAACACAACATTCAGAGTCTACGTCTACAACTTCAAGACTTCCTTCTGGCTGCAGGTAATAATTTGGCTTAATAACTTGCTTACTTTGTGTTTGCGCATGATCAGGACTACAAAAGGTTGCCAATACTCTTACCCTGTGGTGGATCTGAGTCTCGGTTCATTATGGTTACATCTACATCTCTTCACAGGCAAGCCGGGCTTGTAGTTTACTGTAGATACTGAACAATTAACTCCTTTGAAAATCAGTAGTATACATTAGCTTGTTTAGTATTCTGTTTGTACTTTGAATGTGTGCAATTCGCCATTGAAATAAGAAAGTGACGGTCTATATCCTAGATGTCTCTAAATAGGTACTTAATAATTAACTTTGGAAAAACAGTTTGACACATTAGCTTGTGTATCATTCTGTATGTATAGAGAATACTAAACGAATGGTAATGTGATAACATTTTTATGCAACGAGTGAATGGAATTTGGTATCAGACGAACGAAAGTGAGTCTGATAACAAATTCCATTCACGAGTTGCATGAAAATGTTATCACATTACCATGAGTTTAGTATTTTATTTATTACTCATCCCCACTTACTAATATTTTTGATAAATTAATCGTCAAAACAACAGTCAGCTGATCGCGGAACCGGCGTAAGAATATCAATCAGTCAATCGAAACACAGAACAGAATAGTTCGCTAATTTTTGGGTGTCTACATAAGTGACTCGCCTAAAAACATGAAACATAAATCATTTTGGTGAACAAGTATTTCATTTTTAAGAAATTCATTGATATAACAAATGCTGACAAGCAACGAAAAATGCCATGCCATTGTGCACTCGATACGTGAGTCGTGACGTCATCGGAATGTGACCTTCTTCTAGGTCAGTCAGTTTTAAAAGTTGGCGTAACGTACAGTGTCAGCAGTTGAGGAGGATTGATACGTTGACATGAACAACAGAATTGTTGATAGGACCCGCAAATATTGAACTATGGGAACGGGAGTTGCAAGATGTTCAGATTGTCTGCTTGTTGAGGGAGAAGCGACAGGTTGATGGAAGGGCCAGGCTGTATGGCATGGAACGGCCGGCAGAGAGGGGACGTAACCCAACTTGCGACGGTACAGAAGTTGGGCGAGTGATCATAAGACTATGTGAATAGTGCTGGTTTTCAGAAATATGAGAGTGATTATTGACACTTGTATATTTTATATTTTTGGATATTCACGTCTCGTCAAGAATGCAATATTTGAAAGTCGCCATTTTCTAACTTACAAGTCACGTGATTGGACGATGTCATGTGACGTTCGAAAGTAGTTCTGGTTGTTCGCACGAGATATGGTATCACACATGTGTGTTACCAACTCATTGTTATCTAATGAGTGATCTCACCACGGTTGAGTAATAAATGCACTTTTCCACTGAAGAAAGCAAGTTGTGGTGTGTATTACACATTAGCTTGTTTAGTATTCTTCATGCATATACTTCTCCATTAGGTAAAGTTTTTGTTTGTATTATTTTCGTGATCCTCTTTTCATTCAGATCTCCTTCTCGCAGTTCCCAAAGATTGATCTGGTCCATTTCTTCGTCACATTCTTCAGGTAAGTTACCTTGACTTGCATTCCTCATGATGGAGATCAAAGAAAAACAGCTGGGGTCATCGAGGACCCGTGATTTCAGGATTCAGTAATCAAATCACCCCTTTAAAACATTGTTAGTAGTGCAGTGTTATTTTTACCCTGCCCAAGGAGCCATATTATTTTTCTCTTTTTTCCCCAATCCATTTGGAAAACGCTTTCTAAATGGTGGATGAACTATTTTCCTATTTTGTTTTATGCTGAGCAATGAACACAGTAAAACTGTGAAGCTTTGTCTTATATTTCTTTAGCGTGTTTTTGGAATTATCAAGAAATTTTAACTTAGGCTTTCCCTATGTGAAGGAGTTCTTGCTTTATGCATTGCAGCTGATGGTTGCGTTTCTAGTGAAAGAAATGGCGCATTATGCCAGTGGTACTTTCTCATTTCTTGACATTAGGTTCTAATTCAATTTGCCATAACTACACGCCATTGGTGGCTGAAATATCGCTGAAGTGACGCTGGAAAATAACTCACTCGCTATAACTAGCATACAATATTTACCAAGTACATCATTCGTCATGTTGTAATCTGCGCCTCAATAAAAGAAAATGCTAATAATCTTTGCTGAGCTTTGTGGATATCAATGTTATTGTAACCTCACTGAAAATAAAACTTGTATACATGTCTGCTATTTTTATAATATTCAATGTGCTTACAGAAAGGTTAAAAGGGAATGGAAAAGATGGTTGTTAAATTGATTGAGGAAAAGGACTGTGGGTAACAGATTCTCGTAATCTTCTGATTTTGGACCTGACAGTGTCTTCACATATTAAGTGAATTATAACTTTATCACATGAACCTTCAATCATTCATACTATGCTTGTAACACATGTAATGACTGAAGCCAGACTAAACTTCAGTACTTACTTTTAGTTCATACCTTACCGTTATTTAAAAAAATGGTATCAACCAAATACTGAAGATCTTCGATATTTTGTCATCCTGACATCTCAATTACAGGCTCCCTAAGTAATGAAAGGAAATGTATCAAATTTGAAGGAAAAAGCTGCCGAATTGAAGAACAAGCTTAAATAATTTCATAAAACATAGCTCAATCTCAAAACAAAACAGAATTTTTCTTCCCTTTTGGAAATATATATTCCCACTTTGGAAGGAACATCAGTAGACTTCTGTGAATTCTTGGTTGACAATGGAAGTTAACGTTTCTCATCTTGGCAAGGCTTGAACAGTCTTATGTTTTGATGAATTTAGCTTTTCTGGTCTACTCTGAGTTTTAGGTGTATTTAGTTTTATATGCTCCCATTGAAAGTGTATTTGCAAGTAGGTCACTAGTTACAAGGGTCATGCGAAAACGAGTTCACTTTAAACGTCAAGTGAATCTTTTAAGTTATTGATAAGTCTCAAAGGATTATCAATATTGTCATAAATCATTAGGTGACTGGGATTTTGACTTGTCTCTGAAACACTGACATGTAGATATCCAACTTGGAGCAGAATGATCAACTTAGATTCCTTTATATGTTGCAGCTGTTTCCTGTCTCTGTTGCTTGTTGCCGCCCTGCTGTGGAAGATCAAACACAAGTATGACAGCTACAGACGAAGACAGGTGGGTTGTCTTCAATCTCATTTAACTCAGTTAAAACTTTTCTTCTTTTTTTATCATTGCTACACCGTGGCCGTGTCATGTCCCATCCTATTGTATCTATAAATAGTCAGTGGGCCGAAACCTGTACAACACTCATAAATGTAGGTATGCAGCAACTTAATGTTGAGTAAAAGATTTTTATAGCAAAATACTCTACATTATATCCTCATCCTAAAACAAAAATGTTCTACTAAAAAATCTAGGTTTATTAACTCATGGACTGCAAGGTTTCGGTGTTAATACAGTGTAAAAGTAATTAATGGTGTTAATTACAGTGTTAGTAACTACACTGAAACGTCGCAATCCTGCAATAAAGAAGTTGTAAATCAATAGAACTTTTTCTCTATTCATCTCACCATCTTGTGAATACCTCTGAAAGATACCACTCCACTGTAACACTCAAAGAGCTTCATAGTGTACACATTGGATACATAACTTAAATTCATCTCCTCACCACATTGCAACAAATGAAGGTAGAAATCCAAGTCCATTTATTGGTTTATATTGTCATTACTGATAGTACCAACAGCTAGCTAATCCGACCATTAGGTTTTTTCAAAGCCCTGGAAGTAGAAGAATTTGAACTATTGGCGAAAGTGAGATGCCAAATAACTTCTTTTTTTTCACTATCCCCATGGCTTTATGATGAGTTGTCTCTATCTTAATAGCTTTATGATGAGTTGTCTCTATCTGAATGGCTTTATGATGAGTTGTCTCTATCTGAATGGCTTTATGATGAGTTGTCTCTATCTGAATGGCTTTATGATGAGTTGTGTCTATGAGTTGTGTCTATGAGTTGTGTCTATGAGTCGTGTCTATGAGTTGTCTCTATGAGTTGTCTCTATATAGCTGCCATGTTCTGTTACAATATTACATGTCTCTATGAGTTGTCTCTATGAGTTGTGTCTATACAGCTGCCACGTTCTGTTACAGCAAATGATAGTCGAGATGCAGCAGATGGCAAGTCGTCCATTTGCAGCCGTTACCGTGGAGATGGACAGTCGGACAGACAGCGGGAAGAAAGACCACAAAGAACTGACAGACTTTCGCAAGAGGAAGCGGGTAGGCTGTTGACTATTTGTAGAAGATATCTGTTTCTTTGAGATACCTGCACAAACTTTGAAGTTAGCTCCATGAATAAAAATATCCTTTTGATAGTGATCATGGACCTCTGCAAGAGGAAGCAGGTAGTTTGCTGACTTTTTTTAGAAGATATGTTCATGAAGATCTTGCATGTCAGCTGTGAAAATATAAACTTTTTGGTCAGCTCAATTAATTTTTTATTATCATATGCTTCTGTTACTGTTTATTCTGCAAGAGGAAGCGGTTGTGTTGTGTCAGTGTTTGGAGAATGTCTGTAAACTTCAGAGAAGTATCCTGAGAGATCATCATGTATAGTATCATTGTTCCCTGTCCTATGCCTTTAACACAAAATCGTTTTGTTTTTTTATTTACACTAGTAATTTTCAACATGGGTGGTTGTAATTCTCAAAGAGGTCAGCCAACTTTTAATGTCCATGCTTTTAAATATTTATTAAAATGGATTTTGTTTAATGGCTTTTGTATAAGACTAGTGACTCTTCGAACAACTTGAGATGTGCTTGTAGCTATGTCAAAAAATAGCAATTCTTGAAAGTTACATGCCCATTTATATTGTCATCTTTACTTGAATTAATTGCATATTAGAGATACGTATAAGAGTTTTCTGTCTTCTTCAGGGTGGAGCCAAGCCAGCCACTGTTGCCATTGAACCACTGCACAACACGAAGGCTGCCATACTGACCGTCATAATGCAGTTGCCCACCGGCAACGAAGATTTCACTCCCTGCGGCCAGTCCGGCATAGCAATGGGCAGTACTCTCATCACGTTTGGAGGTAAGAAGTTAAGCTTTGCTCATTAGCAGTAGTTTAATGATGTGAGGAGGTAAGAAAATTGTGATATGTTCATTAAGTAAGATAATTAGCACTTCTAATATTATAATTATCAGTAAACTTCATATTTCCACAATAAATGTTTTAAGTGCCAGG
The DNA here is from genome assembly GCA_921293015.1 of Phorcus lineatus. NCBI lineage: Eukaryota > Metazoa > Mollusca > Gastropoda > Trochida > Trochidae > Phorcus > Phorcus lineatus. Next base: position 48,222,485 of record OV121088.1, read on the forward strand.
AAAAAAATGGTAATAAAAAAAATCACCATAGCCAAACAGTGTTACTGATTGTAACAAAATATTTCTAGCTCAAAAATAGCCCTTGGCTTTCTTTCAAAGCACAACTTTTTTAAAAATTAACTGAACTTCCAAAATTCTTTACAATCACCATTGTTATATGGACTCCCAAAAATTGTGTTTTCTTTACAATCACCAGTGCTTTATGAAGGAAGGCCAGGCATGCAGTTTATTTCAGGTAGCTTAATCTCCATCTCATTTCCAGGTAATACCAGAAAACAGAGTGTGGAACACATACGAGACCGCCCGCGGTTACGCAAGCACCTGCCGACCTACCAGCCAGATACCAGTGCCTAGGAAAGCATCACTATATACATGAATATATGCTAGAAACTCTCGGCTACATCTTGTCATCTTGCCAGTGATCTCTCAACAATCTCAACAATCTCAACCAACAGGTTCATTTGCTAGGATTTGTCTGCAGTAGCCTTTGTTCTGTTACACAAAATAATGAGTTTTTTTTTTAGAGCTGTAATGAAAAGTCAATTTTAGAATAGGATTTTGGAGGGTAGCTAGCAGAAAAACAACTGATTGATTTTACACTAATAGTGGTGGATCAAGAAGGAATCTGGAGGTCTGAATGGTAAGAATGTGTGAACCCTTCATTCCCAACAACCTATCAAACTTCTTACAGGTGAAATACTCCTCCTCACTTTCTGAAATGCCTAATCTGACACTATACAAGCCTATGAAATGCTTGAGGTTTTTTCACATCTATCTTTTTTTTATACAGGAATATATCAATAGGTAGGGTACAACGTACATGAGATACTTAACTTACCATACTCAATGTAAATGGTTGTCCTAGTAACTATGGTATCAACATACACGAGATACTTAATGTACCATACTCAATGTAAATGGTTGTCATAGTAACTATGGTATTAAGTCATGTGGCGTACAGCAGTAAGTGAAGTGAATGTATTGGTAAGGAATGTTCCATCGAGTATAACTGAACCTAACGAAAAGTTGTATTCTATACATTGTGTGTGGTTGAGAGTTTCTTGCTATTTGTTAATCCGTCTTTCTTTGTTCTTCATAAAGTTTGTACATAAAAGCTATGAAAAAACATATATGTATATAAGATATTTCATGTACTGCACAAACTACTTCAATCGTTCAAATTCCTATGATTTAGTTTGGGCAGTGGGACCATTTCAAAGCATATTTTGTTTTCAAAGAGAAAATTTTAAGACTTTTTTCATATTTTTTTTTCTGGAAAGAGAAAAAGAATCTTTTTGCTTACGAATCTAAAATATGTTTTTAATAGGTCCCTAAAACAAAAATCTATAAGTCTGTGATCAATGCTGTTGTGAATTTATGACATGTCCATGTATATAGAAGTATTTCATGTTAAGTTATCATCATCATCATTTGCATACTGTTTGGTAATCATAAAACGTTGTCACTTACAACTTTATGGTTGTACAACATGTGTCATCAATTCTCATTAAGCCAATTACATGAATTGAGAAAACCACAAAAAACATTTCATTTACTGCAAATAACAAATCCGTAAAATGGTAATCAGATACATACATTTTCATTTACTCAATTTAACAATATGGCTAACTTCACACTACATAGAAATCCATTATCATTTATTGACAACCCTTGCAGTTCAGGGATTTTTAAACAACGATTAAACAGATCTCATAACAAAGAGACAGTCATCAATTAAGCTCTGATTTATAATTGAAATATGTTGTTGGCAGACACTATACTGACACAAATGAGTAAGAATTTGACAACTAAAAATTGAAATGCTTTAGTCAAAGGAATAATATGAGCATAGTTTATCATTTTGAATATTAATCTAGCGTTCATGAGGCTAATCAGCACAAATGTGCAAATAAAGTTTTGTATCTACGAAAACATTTTGCCTCAATTACAGATGATTGTCTGATACATTGCCTTTAGTTATGTATATTCTTGGTGAATAATAAAAAAAATATTTTGTAAATAAATGATTGAAAGAAAGAGATCTAACTATGTAAAGATTTGTGTTGTTTTTCATGTTTAATGTGAGTCGCTGTTGGATATTTCCTTTGTAAAGGGGCATTGTCATGATTATGTCAGAGATTTGTTTTCCTATATAAATATAGTATAAAAGAGTTAACATCAATGTCTGCCATTTCTAATTTCTTCAAAGATTTTCCAACAATGTTATGCCTAAAAGTTTACCTTACTTAAGTTCATATTGATGGATTTAATAACATGTGCATGAGAATGACACCTTCCATTACAAACGCCAGAACTTCTGCATAAAATTTCTTAATTGTTTTCAAAAACATAATGAATGAATTTAATAATATGTGGGATATTGCTATTAAGGGTGAACCAGTACACTATAGCTTCAGTTGGACGCGTATTGCGGTAAAAAAACCTCGACTTGGTACAGAACCAAGAAGGCAACAAACTAAAATTGCAACAGAACTCATTTTTCCTTGAAATTTGCGTTTGAAGTATGTAAAACTGAAATTTACAGAAAACAAAATAATTTTTTATGATTTTGATTACATAAAATATGGTATGATGTAGGGCAAACTGACCGAGGTTCGGACACCACCCGAGGTCGCCCGAACTTCGGACACTTTTGACTAGGAGCTGACGCAATAATAAGTGTATTGTCGGCAATATATTTGTTTTGAAATATGAATTTCTAGTATGTCAATTTATTCATTTCATTAAGTAGACAATTGATCGTAGGTAGTATATCTAGTCGACATTTTGCTATGATGTACAAATAGTAGATCCATGTAAGAAATTGGCAAAATATTTGTTTCAATGTAAATGTTGCCTATCAGGTTATGAAATATATGAAGCTCCAAAACATTTAAAACTATATTCATAAACAATGAGAAACAACCAAACAGTTAAATTGTGAAGAATATTGGTACATATAAGGGAGATATTCAAGTAAATGTTGAGATATTGATAATATGTCAAAATGACCTTGCTTCGGACAGTTTTGACCATGGTTCAGACACTTTTTATATTTTATTTATACGGACTTGTAGTGCTGTAATTCAACCAACAAAAGTTCTGGAAACATGCAATAACATAGGACTAACATATTTCTCAAAGTGGTAAATTTTTAAAAGCTACGGTAAGCGAGTACGGCTTTTTTGCGTGAAATGCCTACGAAACTGATTGTGACGTCATAATTTTGTAACGACGCATGCGGCAGTTTTGGGAGAATTTAACATCGGAAAGCATGCTCTGTACAGATGACAAACTAATTCATGTTTCCGAAAAACCTTGATATTATTGTACATGAACTACTCAATGCGTGTTTTGGAATGTCTGAGACCATTTTGATAAATATTTTAAGCTAGGGGTGCATGCGAAAAGATCATGTGCAACTCTCCGAAGTTAGGTCAGAACTGTCCGAACCTCGGGCGATTTCATATTGGCAATAAAAACCGTTATTTTCGGATAATTTACGAACAATTCTGCATTTTAAGATAGAAATCCAAAATAAATATTATTTTTTGATAATTTGGTTTGCTAATATTTACATTATTCAAATTTTCTTTTATAATGCAGAGTTTCAAAACATTTGAATCGATACACTGTCCGAACCTCGGTCAGTTTGCCCTATAAACCAAATTTCACTTTGATGTATGGTTCATAGAACTGTAAGCACAATACCGCGGTTAAACTACTGTAGTTGTGAACGGCTCCACCCAAAAATGACATATATTTCATATGTGCACATGTATGGCTTTTTGATATGTTGTTTGATTGATCCCCATGAAGGTTCTTGATTCAGAACATTGAAGCCACCTGTCACTCATTATCATGGAAAGGAAAGGTAACAAAGATCTTTTTAAAAGAGTAAATATTTTTTAAAATCATTAATACAGCTCACTTTCATTTTTTGGAGACATTTCCATAACTTTTGATATTGAAACAGAAATCATTTACTTCTAATTTTCTCTGATGGCAGCAAATTAAAGAAAATCATGCGTGAGCGAATCATTATTTTGTCAAATCAATTTTTAAAATGCTCAAAAAAAAGCTAAATTGTTTTTCTATAAACTAGAATATTGAAACTTGGAGTGGTCCTAACTTATTTGGTTGAGTATATAACATGTGTACCATATAAGTACCATTTGTCTTTGTAAGTAAAAGTAAGAGCCTGGAAGTATATGATAAATTATCAAGAACACAATTGCTACAAATGTCCATCATCACATTTTGATGAAATAACAAAACTTAAACTTCTAAAAACTATGTTAAGGATTGCATATTTAGTTAGGTACAAAGTCAGTTATGAGAGTTTAATTTTTTTATTAACTTCATTAATCATGAAACAGTAAATGAGTTCAGAGTGGTGACTCTGTTTACTTGATGAATATAGATTGGAAGCAAGCGAGTGTGTTGTGAACTATATAATGCTTAGGAAGAGAGTTTGGTTATATTTAAGGCTATAAACGTGCTGCACTGTGATTGTGTTGTGAGTGAATGTGAAATGGTGAGCTTTGATTTGTGCAGTGGTTGAATATATAATGTTATTTGAAGCTTATGTTGACCCTTCATTTAGTAAACATTTATTGTTAATTAATCAAGTGATGAATAATAATTACTATCTATTATACATTATAAGACAATGATAAGTTTACATGAGGAACTGCTTTGGGGTTTTTCGGTTTTTTAACAATAGATTTTGAGGGGATATACCCTTTTATTTTCTATTTAGACTTTCATCAGAATTAAATCCTCTCTCAAGTCAGATGAGTCATGTTTATGTTTGTATTAGATGCAAATATTGTTGAAAATGCCATAAATGCATAAATGTGCAAATCTTGTAGAAGTTTGTATCCACAAACAGACCCTGGTTTGTACATTCTAACGCATGTAAAGAAACAAAATAATTTTGCTTTGATCATACTTTGTAAAGAGCTTTAAGAAAAGTTATTCCTTATAGAGGAATCTGTATTTTTCTTTGCTTTTTTGACTAGGCTATAGTTTTAAAATTAGAATTATAAATTTGTCCAAATAACAAACAATGAAACTTTTATGCATATTACAGATGTTCATTTGAGGTCATGTGCAGGTTAAGATTTTGTTTATGCTATTATGTATACTGTTATTTAAAAAATACACATTTTCATGATAAACAAACCATTTAACAGAAAGGGAATGCAGATTTATACTTTATGTGATTATTTGATATATCTGTTTCTAGATATGAAATCATTCACAGAGGAAACTTTGAATCAAGTTGTTTTCCTTTTATTTTTCTTCAAAAGACGTAATTTTCATTGAAATATATATTTCTAAAAAAAGTATTTTTTTCTAAGGTAATATTTTTAGCATACTAATTTAGTGCTAGGGACAGGTTTTAGGCCCGAAAGCAAATTCAGCTAAAAGAAAATTCAGTGTTTTATGGTATATATAGTTTTTAGTTTGGTATGGGGTCCAGATTTTGTAAATTTACCTCAACACTATTAAGTATTAAAAAAGCAGAAATTGTCAAAGATATAAATATTCATTGTTCCATGAAAGTGAGCCTGAATTTATTCAAAGTATATGATCTGCCAAACCGGTCCTCCCTACAACCTTAAACCATAATCCTAATTAAGGATGTAGACTCATTAAGCCCACTCCCTATTAGTGGTTGAAAAAATACTTTATTGCCCAGTTGGTTCGAACAACGGACAAAGTTTTCTTAGTGCTTTTAGTATCTTATTCTTAAGAAAAGTTTGGTAATATTTCTCCAATAATTTCTATATACTTGCTTGTTGCATATGCATGGTATAAACGGAGGCTTAGCAGTTGTTTTCAGCCAAGAATATGCTTATGAGTTGCCTGTACAAAGTAAGGTTCTGTGTAGATAATGTCACTACAAACTGTAAGAGTGTGTGAATCTCCCAAAATGTTGATTTATTTGTTGAATAAATTAATCACAAAAACCTGCGTTTGTTATTGTTGAGGTCATTGGACCATATAGTGACCCATCATAAAGTTAAGGAATGTTATAAACCGATTTGAACATTTTTTGCATTCTCAACTTCTTCTGTTTCAGGGTAAAAGTTATACACTTCACTTTCTCTAAGAGAGTGGAGGGGAGAAGTATACATTTGATCCTGAGAGGGATACTCTAGCCCCTGCAGGTACAGGTTTATGTGGATTAATGAGACACTCCATGATTTCATTTTTCATATGGCTTTCACTGGTGTCATTACACAACTTGATATGATTATTTTAAAAACACTTCAGAAAACCATTTAAAAATAACAAATAAATGGAAAATATTAATTAGCTTTCAATATAATTGCAACAGCACTGTCATGAGAGTTCAAAGGCCTAAACATACACAATTTACATAAACACTAGTTTTAAAACCTTTGGAACACAATCAACCCTGAACCTCATTCTCTCCCAACAGAGTTCTCTCTTAAAATTGTATATGAATTAATGACTGATCTTCCTTGGTGGGGAGAGAATGCCTGAACTTTTGCTCAATGGTGATTGTGACATAGCAACCTAAAGAAAATATGTTCTAAACCATTCCTTTTAACAACTTATGGTTCACATCATCATGTTATGCCAGGCAGCCAGTAGTGTTGTCACAAGACAGTCTTAAAGATGACATCTACTTTGTTTATTACCAACAACGTTGCAGTTAATGAATATTGCAATGAATAGGTGTTACTGCCATACTACAATGCTGACATGGTACAAGAATCTGAAAATGTTCATAGAATCGTTCAACCTCTTGTCATGTCAGCCATGAGTTTCAAACGCTTCAACATGTCAGCTGTAATAACCCCAAGTTTACAGAGAAAAATGCAGCATTAAGACTCATCTTAAATTCTAAATGATCTGATCAAATCTCTCCAGTTTTCGGTGATCAAACCCTCAAATCCCTCCACTGACTGCCCAATTTATATGATATCAACTTTAAGGAGACACTCCGTGAGTTGTTGGAGTCATATATGCCAAACTTAAAGAGCCACTCCGTGATTCTCATAACATATTATTTACCTTTGATACGAACCTAAATGTCATATGTGGTGATATAAAATCAAAACATGTTAACTTTTCATGTCCAAAAGACATATATATGACAAATACTGGTTTTCCATGAAAATCTAAAAACAGCCTTATAAATGCACAGAGGTGTAGATATCACGTCCAATATACATGGATAGTAGTTATATAATCTAACAAACGCTTTAAGATTCCACCTCTTTATTACAACTACATATACTGTTCTTTGATTGGTTGAGTATTAACAGTTTTGTTTCAAAATAATGTTTCTATCATAAAGACTTGTTGAGGACCACGTGTCAGCCAGCTGAAAATGTGATCTCATACATATTTCTAAGTTTTAGAATTTTTGCCGCCGCTGAACATGTAATCTGTGGTCAGATGTAGATTCAAACCGATATTAGGCAAGAGAATGCAAGAGAAGGTAGTCTCATGTAGAACAACTTACAGGGGCATTTACTCATGTGCTAAAACAGTCTTACAAGGTCACTCAAGGGTCAGTTTCACAAACATCGATGGTTGGCAAAACGAGATATCTCCGAAATTTGCGATTTTTGACTTTTGACATTTTTGAAGTCGCTGTATTGTGATGTATATGTAAAATAAATATCTTTTAGAAAAAATAATTAATAACAAAGTTATCATTAATAAATGATTTGGTACATCTGGTTTATCCATAAAAGCTTGGTGTCAGAATGAAACATTTTGAGATGTCTTTTTCTAACCACTGATAATCTATGTAAACCATGCAGTTTTCATAAGCAAACAAGACAGCTGGCGGTGTTCTGTTTTGCCTCCAAGTGAAAAATATGTGAAAATGTATAAACCACACAGCAAAATGAGACAGCTGGCGATAAACTGGTTTGCTTCAGAAGGTGTTTCCTAAATAAGTTGTATTATGAAGAGACATCCAAACATATATCCTTTTGTTAATTAAGTATCAAGTCTCCAGGCAGAGAGAAATGGAGGCAAATCTGGGACATCTTGAAATGTGTCAGTTTGTTTATGTGAATCTGATATGTCTTGTTGCCAAATATAAGACATATGGTTCAATTACGCCGTCTTAACACTGGTACTAAAAGCTGGGCTACTTTTCGGAAACAGCCCTTAGATAAACATAATTATATCGACTTTCCCATGGATAACTATCAATGAAAGGATGTTTACATCAATTAAGATAATATAACTTTCCAGCTTTGCCATAGTGTAACAAATGTTATGTGGAAGACAGGCGAGTTTGTAAGGTCTCAGTCATTTAACAGGTAAGTGAATTTCTCAGCTTATATTTTGTTTATAAAGGACAAAATCTTATCCATGTGATGAATTTGAATCGTTTTGATCACATTATCCTAAACTCATTTATAATCATAACCTAAAATAAGATTTTGAAATATATATTTGTGTATATTGCAACATCTATTTCTGAATCAAATAACAAATAGAATAACTACATAGAACATATGAAAACCTACCATCATTCATTATATTTCAATATCAACTATATTATTTCTTTTCATTTTTAGGAAGAATGAGCTTATCAGACGGTGAAGATGAGATTTTGTGAAGGGACAACAAAGAAATCAACAATTTTAACATATGGATACTGACAATGCAATACGAAAATCTTTAGATTGTGCTGTGCTCAATGCTGGAAGTGAGATGAAAATATCGGAAATCATTGAAACTGTCGGGGGAAAGCTATATATCTCAATCAATTGGATATACATGATGCTGTTGAAAAACCTCATGATTATGTTGAAGAGAAAAATCAACACTCACTAGTTGAAGATATCGGTCAAGAAACTCTGAACATAATTGTGCAAAATGTTGAAAGCAATATTAAACAGTTAGATATCAACAATGCTGTTGCGGAAATTCTGGATGGTATTATAACGAATGTTACCAACAACATTGAACAGGCGGATATTCATGATGCTGTTGAAGAACCTGTAAATAATGTTATCCAGAATATTGAAAATGCTGGAGTTGCTGTAAGAAACAACGTGGATAACAAAAGAGTAGTAGACACTATGTCAGCACAATCAGACATAGATTATCAGAAAAGAGAAAGAGTCTTGCCAACAGCTGAAAGTTATCATCAGAGGATGATATTCCGCTAGCTAAATTAAAGCGCAAAAGAAGCCGAACAAAACGAAATTTATCTATTCACAGGCAGTATGTTTCTGAGTACAATACGTCTGACAACGAACCCTTGATAAAACAAACAGCTGGAGCGCAAACAATGAGTTCGTGCATTCAAACAAGAAAAAACGTTATAATCCACCTTCAAGTGAATCGTATGGCCCTGAGCAAGACAAAACAGAGGAAGAAAAGGTCAAATTAGAGAGCCGAAGATAGGCATACAAGTTTCAAATAATCTTAGACGAGTTTCTGTGGCTAGTGATGGCAATTGTTTCTTCGAGTCAGTTTCTCATCATGTCAATTTGACTGGTGAACAGATCCGGGAAAAAGTATGTGAACATTTAGAAACCGAATTTACAGAATACATTCAGTTTCTTCATAAAGAGGCAGACGATGATGACAATTCTTTGTATTTGAAATACTTTTTCAATGTTAGTGAACTTCGTCGATCTGGTGCAAGGGACAATGACATAGGGAACATTTTGCCATTGGCAGTTGCAAATATATTTCACAGAAAGGTTACAATATATTCAAGTCAAGTCCAGAGACCTGTTGTTGATATTGAACCAGATTCACCTGGAATCGGAGAACCGATAACACTAGCATTAAGAGTTGGTAAAGGCATACCACAGGATTATGATGTTTGTGTAAAGCAGCTTGAAGAAAGAAAGCATGGATCTGTGGATGCAATTTCAGGTGAAAATCAACAAGATATGATTGAAAATCAGAGAAGTGAGTCTCTTCAGAGGACTGAAGATGATATTTCTATGCAATCAGAACCATTGTCCAACACATCTGCATTTGGAAGACACTCGACCCCTAAACAGAACAAGCAGAGAATGAAGTTGCCAACGCCAAGGAAAAAAGCTCTGTTCATGACTCCTCCAAAGAAACTACTAACGCGTAAAAGGAAACAAAATCCCGATAAATGGGAAAGAAATGTTAATAAAAGATTAAAGCTTTCAGGCAAAGAGTACACCGATACAAGAGGACAAGTAAGAAAAGCAAAGAACATGCAAAGGGTTAGAGGTAAATGTTTATGTGATAACAATAAATTAAAGATTCGTCATGTACCTGATTTATCATAGCTTTGTAAACTTTAAACCTCGATTACTCAAAAACGTGAAAATTGGAGATATCTCGTTTTGCCTCTAAACCATCGACATGTTCTCTTCAAAAATGACTTCTTGGTTGGCAAGAGATGGTCAAATGGTCAGGACAGTAGGGATGATGAAGAAGGATTTCATAGCCACAGGACCGTGCTTCTGTTGGGGCAATGTGATAGTTATACACCACGTTGTCGTACTTCTGTTAGGGCAATGTGAGAGTTATACACCACGTTGTCGTACTTCTGTTGGTGCAATGTGAGAGTTATACACCACGTTGTCGTGCTTCTGTTAGGGCATTGTGAGAGTTATACACCACTTTGTTGTACTTCTGTTAGGGCATTGTGAGAGTTATACACCACTTTGTTGTACTTCTGTTTGGGCATTGTGAGAGTTATACACCACGTTGTCGTAATCTGTTAAGGCATTGTGAGAGTTATACACCACGTTGTCTTGCATGCTACGGACACCTTTGGTCAACACCACAACGTCTCTTAAAAGATGAATATTCAACTGAAAGGTTATGATAATAAAAAAATATTTTTTTTGGCTGTTTATTTAAAGCCGTTGTTTCTTACACCATTCACAAACACAATCAAGCATACGCTGATATGATAGCTGATTCTTTAGGGTCTATCAGATCATTAACATCTGTTGACAGTTATTGCTAATTTGCTGTCTCCACGCAGTTCCTGTGTCGATGCTGATAAAGGCCCCACATGTTACATAAGGCAGTAGTTTGAAGCTAATGCGCTCTTCAAGTTTAAGAATATATTGTGTATATTAAAATTCCCAATGTTGTCAATAGTTAAGAAAAATAAATATTTTCACGGTATGAACCTACGAATGGAAAGCACCTGTCAAATCTGTTTAATGTCGTCAAGGATTAAAACGAGAGAGGAAGAACACGATATGGTCAAAACATATTTATTCACAAATATGACGGTATTTTGCAAACTAGCAAATATTTATTTGAATATGATATTGCAGAATTTCTGTTAAATATCTTTAAACATGCAATGTTAGTTTGGTGAGGACAGTGGAAAACAGGGAAATCATATCTTTCTTGAACTGATGTTAAGAAGTCTTAAAGGCTATATAGCACGCGTTTTGTTCAAATTGGTTATTTTAACGCATAAAAGGACAAAGGCATTCTCTTTAACTTTTTATCGATGCAATGAAATATTTATCATTCTTTACAACTGATCTGCAATAAAAATGTTAAGACGGTCACTGTCAGTTACAGAAATTTAAAAAAAATATGGTTAGCTGTGCACAAAACGGTAAATTAAGGATAGTTGGGAACGGCTGAACAGGGAATGTATGCAGCTTTTGAATTTAGTAATATCAAGAAATATGCAGGATCTGTGCATTCTTTGTGTTTACGAGTTATTGGTGTGCGCTGGTGCCTTTAATTCTATCTAATCGAAATTTAACTTTTTCACTTTATATCTTTGGGTGTCATGGTGTGATATTGTGTATGTGACGCATAAACTAAATAGTCTAATGGATACCATGCACTGACTGGTTGGTTAGTGCATGTGTTCATATCATTCTTACACATGCATGTGCCACTAGTTTATCTAAAAAGTCACGCCGACATTAATAAATATTCGATCTACATCTGTATGACGGGAAACATACACCACGTGATACGGATTCTTTTCATGGCACAGACGGTTGAAGCAACAGGAGAGCTACGAGTAAATATCTCCCACGAGCAAATTGGATAATAATAATAATATTTGTTCAGCGAAGTGAAATCTCTCCTACTGCCAACAAGCTTAGCCGATACACAGTGTACTTGTCACGCACAGAATAAACAAATATACCTGTCCAGGTACGAGAGTTACCTGCCTTGCATGACATGTGACCTATTCATGGTGTTTTCATTGGACGATTGATTTATTATCCCGTTTGTCTAAGCAAGTAAACACTCTATGACGTTTACAGGTGAGAGATGTGAGCAGGTAACGGCGTGTCAGTACGGGAATATACGACGAACACATACCTACCTCATGGATGGTTGATCAACTGTCTGTGTTAGTGCTGTTGAGATGGGTTGGGTGTTTTGCCAAACGCCAGTTCATCAGCTAATTGGCACACGGACAGGCTGAATGAGGTAGGTCGGCGAGCTACCCGCTGGTACCTGAACACAGAACAGGTGCGCGAAATCTGGACGAGCCATCGATCGGCAGATATCCACCAGTTTTCGTTTTACATCGATCGTAATGTCAAGGAAAATGCCCGGTATTTTCTATGATTCAAAACAGCTGATTTATGTTTTTACTTATATATTCCGTGCTTTGAATTGTGACCATACTGTTATGAAGCCGTACTTTTCTCAATACGGAAGTGATGTTGTTATGGTCCAGCATATTAAACGAAATGAAACACAAGTGATTTAATCAGTTGCTATTCTAAAGAATAGAAGAGATATCAAAATGTCATTAGTGGAATCCGTGAACATTTCAAGCACAACAGCAGCAATAGAAAATACAAACCGGAGCTATATACCAGAAGTTGATGATGGCAGCCGTCAATCGAGGTTGGTGTTCTTAGCTCTGTTCATCGTGTGCACGCTGGTAGGCAATATCTGTCTGGTTATCGTCGTCATACAGAACAGACGATTCCGAGACATCATCCACAACCTGCTGGTTGTGAACCTGTGCATAGTCAACCTCCTGGATTGTCTTCTCAACATGCCCCTTGTTTTCGGGTCACTGATCGCTGCTGACTGGGTGTACGGAGACACCATGTGCCGCTTCAACACCTTCTGCATGAACCTCGTCATCGTAGAAACCGTTCTCACTCTCACAGCCCTTTCAGCGGACCGCTTTGTGGCAGTGAAAATCATCCCGTCCCGTTTTGGAGGCATTTTTAGTCCGTCCCGCATCTATATTGCAATAGCCTACACATGGTTGCATTCCTTTGGATTTAGCCTGCCACTTTTGGCAGGAGCAGTTCCGTCCACGTTTCGAGCTCAGCTTCATTTGTGTTCCATATCTGATTCATCGTCCGTTGTGTTCATCTGTCTTACTTCAGTGATCTGTTTTGTTGTACCAGTAATTATCATGATCATCTTGTATGCATTCATTTTCAAAGCTGCTCATAAGGAACGTTTTGCAGTGCGCTCAAAACTTGCTGAACATAATTATACAGAAAAAAGTATTGAGAAACCTCAAATATGGAGAGAAATTGACCTTGCAAAATATTCTGGATTGCTTTTCATCCTTTGGTTGGTTTTAGAAGTGCCATATATAATAACCACTTACATAAAACAGTATCAATACAGCAGGGAGTTTCAGGACAACCCAAATATAGGAGAAGTTGACTATCCTTGGGTTGTAGATGCCACCTTTGTTTGGATTCGGTTTGCATTTTCTGGTATTCTACCAATTTTGACATTTTCTTGGAAACGAGATATGTGGCGAACATGGAAAGATACAATATTGTGTCGACGAAGCAACTCAATTACTGACTCCGAGTCGTTTGCTAAACCTCAAGCTCTGGAAAAGAAGAAGACTAATTTGAGTGTCCCGAATGTGAGATCAAAGGACACAGAAAAGATTGAATCACCAAGTGCTTTATCCTTCAATGTGCCTGTCCTGTTTGCCACGGCTAACGGCATTCATGTTCAAACAGATCAGGGGAACGTGGCTGACTCAGACATCGTCTATGCAGAAATGCCCTCAACAGCGAGGTTATCATCTGATTTGAAGTTCCTCAAAGGGAAGAAGCTTGATGTTGTAAGCGCCCAGGAACTTGCTGCCGATACCAGCGACTATGACAGTGATGAAGAAAGCGTGGACCCTTATTCCTTGTCACAACCGGTGTCGACGCGTCAGATTGAACCGAGTGACATTGACAAGGTGAGCCGTTCATCCTCTCAGCCAGATCTACAGGACAGGAAGACTAGCAGTCGTCTGTCAAATGTCAGACCTTTTGAACCTAAACTCACTTCTGTGTCTTTTGGCACCGACTCCGGTCTTGATCTGAGCAGCACATCCCGTTGTCAGGACAATCTTGATAAAGGAAGCAATGGAAAAGAGGTTTTGCATCCTATAACCTCAGAGCAAGAGAGACATACTTTTGTTGTTGCTTCAAACAAATCCAATGCCGTTGCAGAGGTGAAATCCTCAAAAGGTGAGAGTGCTCAGGGGAAGAACTCAACCTTCATTGTTGGCCCAGAAAAACTAAATAGTAACACTAAATCCCTGGGAACCACTTATACTCAACAGAACATAAAGACCAATCAGTCAAAGGTGAATACAGATCAACAAGTGACCAAAAAACCACCTGTTCATTTAGAACCGTTATCAAGTGCAAAGACAGACTTTAAGCAAACAAAGAGGAAACATGCAAATGCAAAAAGTTATGAAGGTGTTGCAACACCAAAGAATCACTCATCAAAACAGCAAAAAGGTGCCAATGAACAGAGGACGTCCCGCCCAGGACATAAGAGGCAGGGAACGGCGGAGAGTCAGAAGGCACTGTTGGGGTCGTCGAGTTCTGCAGAGCTTCAGGACATGAAGGCTGAACTGTTGGAGATAGAGAGGAGGAAGACTGATGCTACTTGTGGACAACCTGGAGGTGGAGCTCAAGAACCACCAGCTGCAGCAGAGGAGAAGAAGGACGGGGACAAGTGAATTCAACTGTCTCAGCTTGGGTGAGTTGATTCTATCATAGTACAGCAAATATTTCAGAAAACTTTAAGGAAAAGGTATTCTGAGTTAGAGAACTTGTTCCTAATCCTATAATCCTTTACTCTGTGAATAAGATATGTTTAGACCAAAACTGTTAGAACAATATAAAAAAATAGAGCCATGGGCTCTGTAGCTCATCAGACTTTTGATAGAAATAGGTGTTTGGGTTTAGACCATGGGGTCATGGGCAGTGTAGGAAAGATAGCCTGTCCCAACGTCCGAGTTATTCACAATCAAATAAAAAAGGCCCATTGCCCATTTGGGGTCAAGGGGTCACCGAACCTACAATTCAGAATCCCCATTGTCCAAGGAGTCTACACACAACTATTAAGCTATCAAGACCTTTTGGAACTGGAGAAGAAGATGAAAGTAGGATTTTAAGGTTTCGACCCCTGTGACCCCATTTGGGGTCAAGTGGTCACCAAACCTACAATTTAGAATCCTCAGTGTCCAAGGAGTCTTCACACAATTTTTCAGCTCTCTAGACCTTTTGGAACTAGGGAAAAAGATGAAATTAGATTTTTTAGGTTTTGACCCCTGTGACCCCATTTGGGGTCATGGGGTCACCAAACCTACAGTTTAGAATCCCTGTTGGCCAAGGAGTCTACACACACCTTTTCAGCTCTCTAGACCTTTCGGAACTAGGGAAAAAGATGAAATTAGGTTTTTTAGGTTTTGACCCCTGTGACCCCATTTGGGGTCATGGGGTCACCAAACCTACAATTTAGAATCCCCGTTGGCCAAGGAGTCTACACACACCTTTTCAGCTCTCTAGACCTTTTGGAACTGGAGAAGAAGATGAAATTAGGTTTTTCAGGTTTTGACCCCTGTGATCCCATTTGGGGTCATGGGGTCACCAAACCTACAATTTAGAATCTCCAGTGCCCAAGGAGTCTACACACAACTATTCAGCTCTCTGGACCTTTTGGAACTGGAGAAGAAGATGAAAATAGGTTTTTCATGTTTTGACCCCTCTGACCTCATTTGGGGTCATGGGGTCACAAAATCTACAATTCAGAATCCCCATTGGCCAAGAAGTCTACACACAACTTTTCAGCTCTCTGGATCTTTTGGAACTGGAGAAGAAGATTAAAATAGATTTTTAAGGTTTTGACCCTTGTGACCCCATTTGGGGTCTTGGGGTCACGAAATCTACAAGTTAGAATCCCCATTTGCCAAGGAGTATGCACATAAAATTTCAGCTCTCTAGAGTCATTGGTTCGGGAGAAGAAGTTGAAAAAGTGAAAAGTTTACAGATGGACGGACGCCGGACGCCATGCCATGCCATAAGCCCATCGGGTCTTTCAGACCTGATGAGCTAAAAATCAAGAAAGCATGCATTTGAGATAGGAGGAAATGTGCTTCTGTCAGAAACTTAATCTAATCAAGTCATATTTTCCTCCATGAATGATGTTACATAACAGTAGCTTTCTTGTAATGAAACATTATTTTAGGATTCTGAGTGGTTGCTAGGAAACGTTGTTGTACAATATTTGAAAAATTAAGAAAGCCTGGATTATTTGACATTGTTTTATGTTCTTAAATGTCTTTAGAGTAAGTATTCCTTCACCAGTGATAAATAAGAATACTTATAAAGATTAATCAGGCAGGTATATAAGTATGATAGTAATAAGAACGGTAATCTATGTGCAAATTTTCAACCCACTCTCCACAACCAACCCCACTTCGTATAAGAGACCTTAATTAAGCTAAGTCAATTGGTCTTAAGAGATTTTTAAAGGGGAAGTGGGTTCAAGAATGTAATAGTGAAGTCAGTATATTTTCTGAGTCAAACAACCACTTACTCACTGCTTGACACTAGAACCTAAATATTGATTTTGTTCAAGAAATCTTCATGTATATCAATGCAGTTATTGAACCAGACAGTGACATAAAGTGTTTGTGTCACTCGGTGCAAAGTGCATTGTGCAACACTGCTCAGCAGAGCAGCTCAGACAGGGCAGGAACACATATATCGTGGGACCAGGTAGCTACAGTAGTCTCCCCAAAACAGGCTCTTTGATACCTAGATGTTGCCTTAGTGAGCCACTCAGTGAGTTGTTGGAGTCATATATGCCAAACTTAATCAATGGTGTCATTTGATTGCAAAGTATCGACTGTTACCAAAAGGACACATTTTAAAGCTTATTGTTTTTTTTACAGTGACAATATGAAGGTAGAACGTCGCAATTATGATCGAAAACCGGACAGTGGCGTGCGTCAAATAGTCAAACGTAATTTTGGAGACTTATCTAAAACAGCCAGGAGGGCAGTTAGGAGTTGATAGCATTTGTTAGGTTATATAACTAGGATCCATGTATATTGGACGTGATATCTACACCTCTGTGCATTTATAAGGCTGTTTTTAAATGTTCATGGAAAACCAGTATTTGTCATAGATATGTCTTTTGGACATGAAAAGTTAATATGTTTTGATTTTATATCACCACATATGACATTTAGGTTCATATAAAAAATAAATAATCACAGAGTGGCTCTTTAAAAATGATGATGATGATGATGATGATGGTTGGGGAAGAGGTTACTTAGTTACAGTTGTGCAGCTAGCACAAGAATGTCTAAAATCAACTTTACCTGTTAGTGTTAGCAGTGGTAGATAAATGAATTCTAAGTTTTATTGTTTGTTATGGGGTGGATTAATCAATCTCATTGAAACCAGTTAGAACTTGTCATCTGTACCTCATGACTTTCTGATATGAGTCATCTAATCTTTTCTGCAATTGATGTTTACGTTCTTAGTAATGGGGTCACTGGACCTTTTACTTGACATAGTACATAAAATAAGGTGGTGATTGTAATGGGGTGACTGGACCTTCTACTTGACATAGTACATAAAATAAGGTGGTGATGGACGATAGGTTTACCTTTCTTTTAGAAAAATCTAAAAATTGTTATAAGTGTACATCAAACATTTATTAGATAAAAACATTCTGTTATTGACTCATTGATGATATGAAATGTGTTCATAAGTGGGACAATGCTCCAGTTTTGCAAAGTTAGCCAGTGCACTTGACAATGAAATTAGCTAGCTGTGTGATACGTAAATCAGTCTGTGAAATTCTTGAAGAGTGTGTCATGGAACAGTTCACATGAATGTGCTCAACTTTATGGATAGGTCTGCCTTTGTTTTCTCTCTGTGAAGCAGGATTGTCTTACTTGTTATGGACACTTAAGCTTCTGCGTGGTGTGTAACTGCAGCCAGACATGGGACTGTTGGGTGCTGCCAATATTCATTACTGCTTTTGATCTCTTCACAAAGTATGTACTAAAAGTATTATCTACCTGGAGTGCTCTTTGACGGTAGACAATTCTCAAACTGAAGAATTTAGGCTGCCATGAATATTAATGTCATGATAGGATATTTCAAATGGCTTTCTTAAATATGTAGGTTTCAATTTGTAAATTTGTATTCTTTTGTATGATGGGTGGTTTAAGACAAAATAGTAACTTACTGTTATGTAGGTTTCAAATAGAGATTGGAATTTGAAGTTACATTTGAAGGTAATCTTTTCCACCATGTAGCTGATCACTTTGAGAAGCATTTCAGTAGGTGCTCTAACGAGGAACAGCTTTATGAATCATATCTCTAGCATGGTTAGCTATAGTTTCCCTTTTTATTTAGCACTATCTAATTGATTATATTAGATGGAAAGAATTCTTTAAAGAGTTAGGAAAATATATTTTGATAATGCTTACTTTCATGTTCACACTTTATAATGAAGATAATAACCTTAATTTTATGAAGTTGAGTAATAATGTTATTCTTTTGTTTTGGTAGACAAAAAAATATTACAATAAAACAAATAATTTTGTTATTGGTAACACACACACACCAAGGGCTTGATGAACGGAGAGCAGAGTCGCAAGTTGAAGGTAGTAAGTATTTGGAATGAAAATATTGAATCAGGTTTGGCGTATGGAGGCTATATGTCTGAATTAGCACACACTTTGATTAGTGCTTCCATGTGAACCAATCAATACCCTCATTAACAAGTACCTCTGTCCTTATCTCACGTGCTAATAGAAGGAACCTGTATGGGATTCATACAAACTCCATCAGGGAATGTATTGCTATCATGAAATTTCATGATTGCAATGCTGTTTTAGAATGCACAGTATAACATTAATAGTTGTTATATCACTTACAGAGAAATACTTTGACATAGGGCAACTATTATTAAACTTAACGTGTGGTATCACTGGAAACAATAAGGGTAGTCTAACAGACTGAGAGAGTCAAATAAAAGATTTCCTGAGAGTTGGGAGTACATATCTTATGTAATATTTCTTCATTTCACCAAGAATGCTAACCGGTGTCACAAGGTCTTTCCCACTCTGAAATCAGCACACACAAAAATAATTTGCGGAAAACATTTAATTAACTTTTGTGCAGTTCAGTAAATTATTAAAACCTCAGGACTAAACTGTTAATAGAGAAACTGATATTATTGCAGTTTCACATCTAATGATATGGAAAATAAGAGAAGCTGTGTTTAAAGAATGTTTTATTTTTCTGTTGTCCAAAAGTATTGAGAAAGAGGTAAAAACTGAATGTTGATTTCTTGTTATTATACACTTTAATACAATGTGAAAGTTGCTTGAAATGCTTGAATTTTTTTAGTCATTGCCATGTTTAAATTCAAGTAGATCATATATCTTGTGTTGCAGCCTTTGGTCTTCTTTTTGAAGTACAAACAATGATAGACTAATTACAGACATACCTAAAAGACTTCACTAACAAGAGGAAAAAATCAATAAGAAGAAATACATAAGTGTTTATCAATAAGTAATAGATTATCATTAACTGGTAAAGCATGTTTATTCATGCATGTGGCCGGGCACGATGTTTCAATTAGTATGAAGCATGAGAAGAATAAGCTGTTCTTTACCGCTGAATCAGCTGCCCCGAGACAGTTATACAGACACTGGCGCTGTAAAGAGCTCTACAGAAAGGTTGGGGACAATAACATTAGGGAGACATGCTTATATGGTCAGGTGGTTGTATACTGTCCCGGTGTCTTTATTACATGAAGATTGAAGCAGCAATAACATTTTCATTAGAGATATGTTCTTGAAAGTTGTTTGTCTGATCATTTGAGATTCTTCTATGCTTGTTGACACTTTTGTGCTCTTTAGATTATAACTAAGCCAATTTGTTTGGGTTTTTATATATAGCTCTGCAAGTTCATAATCAGTTTGAATAGGAATATTAACTTTGATGATATATGGTTCTTGTATGTCATTGAAGTAAATCATGCTTAATGGAAAACGCAGTGCTTCAGATCTTGGTGATGTATCATTCTGTCAAAATTTCCTGAAATGTTGTAATGTTTGTTCTATTGATATCTTTATTCAATGATTTTTTATTTCATTATTACCAGTTATGTCTTTGTAATTTGCTTCTGTTTGAATAACTACAATTTCATTAATATGCTATTCAAAATTATCATTAGAAATTAGTTTGAAATTAAAAAATCATCAATGAACCAACTTGAGTACTTCTGTATAATTACATTACATGTCAATTGGTGAACTAAATTGTTCAATTATTTTTACCAAACATGTTGTAAAAAGTAAAATTAAACAAAAATCACTTGTAAAGTCACTGAATCCTTTAAAACATTTGGACAATGTTACCTATCTAACTGGTATTTAGTGTGCTCATTACCATTCAAGCGGGTACAAGAATGTGTATAAATGACTTGCTGGGTTGTCGCTGATCTCTAGATGGCAGCACTGATGGGTCGGGTTGTGTCAGTGCTTGTGAATAATTGAGAGGCTGGCCGTGCAGAACAACATATGTCCTCTCATTCTCTGGACATGCTTGGACAAAATGGTGATTGTAATACAGGATAGGTCAACATTAAGCATAGATAAATCTCTTCTTTTGTGAAAACCCCATAAACCTTAAAATGGAACTTTGGTTCTCAAGATATTCTTAAATATCTCACACTACACAGAGGTTTCATGTTAAGTCTTGTTAATGGCTTTAGATTGTCTCTATCACTGGCTGATTTAAACCTTGCTGCCAAGCTGTCAAAATTCGTGTTTTGAGTGCAGCACCCTCTTTGGCTGAAAAGTTGGATTTCTCATTGGACTATTGCGATCCTTTGCAGCAACCATGGCGACAAAGACAGAAAAGTATGGGAAATGCGGCAGGGCTTATTGTAGCAAGTAATTGGTGCTGGTGTAAGAATGTGTGGGAAGCTGGTGGGAGTTAGGTGAAAGTATCGGTAGAAAAAAATAATTTACACAAAAATAACAAATACAGTTATAATTGCCAACCCAGCACATTTTCATAGTTTTGAAGTGATTTACACGGTACTCTTGCAGTTGTCTTAATTATTTTGTGTTACCACTTTCTAAAATCTCTATATGATTTTTTATTAAGAAGTATCAGTCATTATCCTTTGAAAGAAATCCATGTATGAATTAATTTTGATTCTCTAATGGCATATGTTACTTCATACCTACTGCTTTTCATATTTTCTCCAACAGGTTGTGTCAGATTATCTTTTTATCCTAAACTGTGTTTACTGATACTTTGGTGGTGCCTTTCTTAATTTATGTCATTAACAGAAGGATTTAATCTATAGATTTGGTACATACTTGTCGAAATTGGTTTCAGCTTTGCCTTGACAACATTAAACCATATGATAAATTCCAAACAAACTTTTTTTCTGACCGGTTGAAAACGTAATGATTTGAGATTAGATGTGATTTTCAAGCAAAATTTTTATGAAGCATGTTGATGCTTTTAAGTCAAATTGAATACATGAATCAAGAGTAGAATATTATGAAAATTTGGGCTAAAATGATAATTCTATGTTTGATATATTAAATGGTATTATGCATATCCCATGTGTAATATATAATAATGGTAATATGCACATCCCGTGTGTGATATAAGATATGATAAAGGTAATGGTAATTAAAGCACATCCCATGTGTAATATATGATAATGGTAATATGCACATCCTACAGTGTCTCGTCCATCCATCCCTTGGGGTGAACAGCGATGATGACACCCGGAGGGAACTTCTCTTTCGGCATAGTCTTCCGCTTGAAGATGATCATGGGAGTGAGCTTCCCTCCGTCTGCTGTACACGCCAGGACGACAGTGAAATGGCTCTTCTCCGCACCAGTTGTTTTCACTGTCACCGTAGAGGTCCCCTTTACATCGATGGTTCTATGTCCAGGCATGTCGAAGCTCAGGGGAGTCTCGTCCATGTTCCCTATCTGTGATAACTGGTACGTGATGGCTTTCCTCTCCTTTAAGACGAAGGCGTGGAACATGTCAACCTTCGTATCTACCTCACGGGGTAGCTTCTGTGCGATGTGCATCCTCTGTCTTAGGGTGAGGTTGTGTCGACGCAGGAAATTGGTACACCAAGTTGAAGAGGCCGTGAACGTGGCAGGTAGACTCAGCTCGTTCTTCTTCTTCTTGTACAGCTGTAGACCATGCTGTCTGATGTGACGATGAACCCGGTCTGTCTCTGTGCCATCACCCAGTCTTCTAGTATCTTCTCCAACTCAAGGAAGGCGCTCGTAGTCCCGCGTCTCGCCTTCTTACTGCTCGGTATGGCAAGTAAAATGTCCTTGTTCTTCTTCCAATCCCGAACTTGTTTCTCACTGACAGAGAATTCCCTGGCAGCCGCACAGTTGTTGGTCTTCTCTGCATGTCCAATTACTTTAAGCTTGAATGAAGCTTCGTAAGCGTGGCGTTTACGTTTGCTATTCATGATGAATAATGATAGAGGTTGTGTCTGTCTGTTATATACATGCTACATCTGCAGCGGAAATGATCATTTACATATACCGGTACCGGTAATCTGTTTCTCCATGTTAAGTATGTTTATTTAACGGTTTGAATCGTTACGCTATGTCTAAAAAATTGTCGATTAAAAATGTATTTCAATAGATTATGATATTTTTTAACTATTAATAGCAATATATAACAAACAGTAAAGTATGTAATGATTGTTAAAGTAATTTTATTTCATTATTTTGACAACGTGTTGCTTCCGGTTTGCATCTCGTCTGTTCATCTCCTTCGGCCGACATATCGTCACTCGACCTCCGAATTTTAAGGTCTGAAACATATACCTCATATACAAGTCGACCCCCCTCCTTGACCCCTCAATTTCTGGTATAAAAAACTCGTCTTATACACGGTAATATACGGTATGTATGATATATGATAATGGTAATATGCACATCCTATGTATGATATATGATAATGGTAAAATGCACATCCTATGTTTGATATATGATAATGGTAAAATGCATATAATCCCATGTATGATATATGACAATGGTAATATGCACATCCTATGTATGATATATGATAATGGTAATATGCACATCCAATGTATGATGTATGATAATGGTAATATGCACACTGCATGTCATTTGATATATATGATAATGATACTAGGCAAATCCTAATTGTGATAAATAATAATGTTATTATGCCCTCCCAAGTGTGATATATGATAATGGTTTTTTGCACATTGCATACATGTATGATATATAATAATGGCATTATACACATCCCATGTGTGATATAATACTGGTGTTCTGAACCCTTGGAGATCAAGGATGCTTATTTGTGTACAATAACTTTACACTCATTATATAATAGCAAAATTTTATTAATGAGGGCACAAACACTGAGCTTTCTAACATTGAAATATCCTCTAAGAGTTGAATATGTTATTCATGACAGTGATATAACATTTTATAATCTTTCCCATAAACTTTCATCTGTTTACAAACCCAGCACTTAAATACGTACCTTTATCTCACAGTAAACATGCCCAACATTCTCAGCGAGTAGTTTGTCCCTAAGTGTTTGCTTTCGGTTTAGAGACAGTCGTCAAAGGTGACTGGAAACAGGATTTCATACTAGTAAAGTTGATTTTGTGTCACATAAATCTGAGCTAGTGTGAAACTCACTGTCTGACCATCACTGTAGTGACTTCCTGACTGGACCCAAACTTGAAACTGGTTGTAGTTATCTTTATTACATTTGTCTTACATATTTAAATAGGTTTGCTTTTACTATAAACAAACTTGCAATTTGTTTATCTTATTTAGCAACTTGTTTCAATTACAAGAGAGTAATTCTTTGAGATGATAGACTGATGTAAGTTGTTAGGATTTCATGCCAGGTTGCTATGGTAACATTTTTAGGATTCCTATAGAGTGGTTAGCTTCTTAATAATTGTCTCGATCTAAAGATTCAGTATATAAAGAACTAAATTGATTAAAGTAATCAGATTGTGCCTATAAAAGATTTTTAAACATGTTCCAAAAAAAATTATTTTCATTTCATCATCTCTTTAGATATAACACAATAAATAACTCATTACTCAGTCCATCTCCTGTCTGAGTGTGTAATTACACTTGTTAAATTGGATCATTTTATTGCTGATTGGTTATTATACTTGTTAAACTGGATCATTTTATTGCTGATTGGTTATTATACTTGTTAAACTGGATCATTTTATTGCTGATTGGTTATTATACTTGTTAAACTGGATCATTTTATTGCTGATTGGTTATTATACTTGTTAAACTGGATCATTTTATTGCTGATTGGTTATTATACTTGTTAAACTGGATCATTTTATTGCTGATTGGTTATTATACTTGTTAAACTGGATCATTTTATTGCTGATTGGTTTTTCTATCAGAACTGAGTATTCTGCCCCAGCTAGACATTCCCAAAATAATTAGCTGAGCACACAAGTGCAACAGGGCATGAAATACTGGTGAAGTTTTTCAATAGATCGATCCACTGCCTGCTGAAATATTCTCACTGGAGATCTTCTGTGTAACTGGCAGGTTCTTTGGGTGGCAGATTTCAAGGGCTTGAATGGCCTTTATATTCGGATCCAGCCACTTTTGCTTTGACAAATGCACTTGCGTTTACCTAAATGAAATATTAACAAGCTCCGGCAGCGTGAATATCTTTGTCTATTGTTCGACTGCAAATCAGTCAGATGTTGTAAAACCTCAGGCTTGATAGAATGTATATCTTTGAAATTGTCATGCATATGCTTTTCCACTGTTGAATTATTTTTATTTCTTACTAATTTTGGCATGGATATTTATTGAAGTAAGAAATTATTTTTAGAGTATAAGAGAGGGTATCATCATATTTCACCACTAAAGATTTTGCTGTACATAAAATGATTTTCGAAAACAAATATGTACAAAACATCAAAATGTAGCAATCATTAGAGGAAAGGAAGAAATTTTGCTGTTCTTATGCACAGCCCCTTAATTGTGTTGTGCTAATGTTATAAAAGTTCATGCTGGATAAGTGGAACTCCTTGTTATATAACTAACCTCTAGAAGTGACATGACACTATTCCACGAGACAACTGCTGATAACACAAATGAATCTTGATCCTTAAAGAGAGGATTCTACCTAATTATTTTTTTTGGTATTATGTTAAATGATAAAATTTGCTTTGATTTTACAGTGTATCAGAAATTTTTACAGAATATCCCAAAATGAACAAACTATTAATCCTCAGACAGATTTAAAATGAGTGAGTGAGTATATTGTTTAACGCCGCTTGGGCAATATTTCAGCCATTCGCAGCGACAGATTTAAAATGCCTCGTGCCATAGTCAAGGCATATGTAGAGCACTCGTAGGGCTGACGATTTGCTTTACTTTTAATGAAGTTTCTTTTATGAGGCAAATTTGTTATTTATCTCAAATTTCTAAGATCTAAAGCAAGTAAAATGAATATAAAAAAATGAAAAAATAGTGTCATGTCTCAACTGAATTGAGGTATTACCATGTATGAATAGTTACCAGGTATGTATAATCATGAATATCGCAATGAATTTTCTGCAAAACTAGTCTGACAGGACTCTCTATTTAACAAGTGGCAAGTGGTCAATACCACGTGTCTAAGCATTTCTTTACTCTGATGTTCTGTAACTGTCTATCATTGATAACCAGTAACATTGTACTTTGTTAATCACAAAACTAATTATCTAATTGCATCAATAAGTAATGATAAACCTTATGACCTGTATTGATAAGCAATAATGTTACAAGATGTGTCACTGTGCCTTTAAGGTAATGATAATTGAGGAATAGGTTTTTTATCAAGACATCCTTTCAAAGTGGTTGGCAAATATAGATTTAAACTTGACACCTGTTTTTTAGCTATTCTCTAGTATCAATTAAATTGTCTAAATGTTATTTTCAAAAATCCTAATTCCAAATAAATGTTTGATTATCTGTGTTTATATATGATTGTATTTAATTTTTAAATTGAAAGGAAAGAAAAATAAATTTTGATCAGAAAACATGCTGAAGCTCATCTCTCTAATAATGTAGCAATTATTCTTGGGTAAAATTAGATAAGATTTGCAATCAGTGTTATAATGGTTTGATTTGGTTAGTTCATCTTCATCCAAGGAAATACTGATCTTGATGTTTTTTAACGTAAGTCCCTCATAACCTATTTTTGGTGGCCATTTTGTTAATGCAAGGAATGTCCACAACAGGCAGGCTGCTATTTGCCACTAGATTTGATATGTCTAATGTATGAGACTACAGCTAATTCTAGAGATAATTCTCAACTAGAATGTCAAGCAATGACACTTGACAATATATGAGCTTTGGTCAGTTCAGGACATTTATGTTCTGATCTACTCAAAGTCCTGAAGAATAAGTCCATTAAAAACCAAACCTGATGCTATGCAAGGATTTTGCGCTATCATAAGTTTTAATTCAGTGCTATCATGAATCTAATCTTTTGAATCTTTCTCTTTGACATCCAGCATATTGTAGTCGCCGTCTTTGAGGAACATTATGAACATCTTTGATGATTCTGCGGACAAACTGCTACACATACATTCCATACAATTCACGCTCTAGTTCCTCGCATTGAAAAGAGTTCTCATTATAAAGCTATTTACGGGTATTAGTCCGGCGAGCAGTCTATTGCTGTGCTGTAAGGTGAGTTGGACACACGGCACTCTGGATCAATACTGGGGTATTGTCCTGCTGGTCTCTGCTCGATCTGGACAGAACAGAGCTGATATAGTGAGATACATGGACACAGTGACATTCTGTGCCAATCATGTCATTTTTTTGGCTACATTTTGTAGAAATTCAAGGTTATGAAGATCATGGGCATACAGCCCAGCCCCCCCTTTAAGCATGAGGGATCTTGCCCCCCAAATTATGAAGTGTTCCTGCAATGCCTATGCTTGCTTTTCTTCCGTTTTATGAGATAAAAAGAAATCTTCCCTTTAATTTAGTTGTCTAACAGGTGAATATGAATATTAATACAACATGACTATCAATCAGACAATTTTGTTGTATAGTTGCAGTAGTTGTAGTTAATCTGTTCAATATATCTATGATTATAGAATTAGCATTAGTTCTATGAAGCACTATAATTGAGCGGAATTGTTTTAGTATAAAGAACAGCCCTCACTTCAGTGCGTGTCCTATTAAATATTTATCTAGTTAATCAGTGGATGACGCGACCCGCTGTCAATGTTTGTATAGATATGTACACTGTTCACACATCTTAAATTGTGAGGGTTAGTCTTCTTGGAAAGGTTCTATTTAGGAAAATAGACATTTTACCTATAACATGTACAGGACTCCTTTTAAAAAAATGACTGAGGAGGCTGAAAATTTCAGACAAACATCTTTGTTACATTGACACTGAGGTTTGTCCCTATCCTCCATGAAATATGGAGGTGATAAAATGGCCGTGTTTTAATTGAATATAAAATTACCATTTTGTCCTTGGCTTAAAGTTCTTGATAAATGCCGGTAAACAACCAACGTTTTGCCAAGCAATCAGAGTTTCAATTGAATCAATCTTTTACATCAACAGGGTAATTACTTTTTTTTACATGTTTCAAGATTACTAAAGCTAGGGCGAAAAGGGTAAAGTAATTGTTATTTTCTTTAATCTGTGAATGATGAATATTCAATTTCATTTCAATGTTTGAAGGTCACTCAAAGAAGATATCTTTATGTTACAGATACCCTGGCACATTGAGGGACGAAGAAGATTGACGGATGACATTTACTTCTACAGGAGCCCATCTTTCTCTCCTCACAGAGAGGTTGCTTAAGGGATATATCGCTAAATAAGCTGTGTTGAAATAGGGCTGTTCTGGAGGACAATGTGAATGGTTAAAGCACACTTGTTTAGAAAATATTTGACCTCAATTCAATTATGATGCAATTAAAAAATAGATATCAGTATCATGGGAGAGAGACTACGCTGGAAAATATTAGTTAGTAACGCTAAGAGCAAAGGAACGGAATACCGACCTCACAGGGATGTTGATGGAGCACCTACTGGTCTGTCTCTGAGCATGGCCAAGTATCAGCTGTTGATATATTCATGAAAACAGATGAACAGTCATTTGAATATTAATTTACTTACTGACTAATTGGGAAGTGTTGAAATTATTTTATAATTTAAAATTATGAAAATGGTTATATAATATACACACTGCTAAAATATTTTGAAAGTTGTTAATAGTTTGTTTATTGTGTTTTGCTTATGTAACTTGCTAGGTTCAACAAATATATTTGCATTATGAATTTGGATTCTTATCTAAAACACGCGAAAAGCCAACATGAAAACAAGACCCTTCAAAGATTGTATCAGCAATTAGTTCACTGTCAAGCAGATACCTGTTATAAGATAATCCAAAAAGATTCTCAAAGTCTGAATACATTGTCAGTATTTATTTAAAATTTAAAAAGCATTTGCACAACTAGTCTGGGAGTCCTGGTAACCGTGTACAGTATTGTCTCCGGTGAGGGAGAAGACTTACTGGATTGATTCTACGCTGTACAAACATTACTGTACAGAACTGTACGAGATATTGACGCAACAGAGTTGTCCTCTGTCAAGATAAAGGGGTTGAATAATGTAAGCTAGCATTTTGACCTTGAAAATGTTTGAATACAACATAAATTTCTTTGTTCAGAATGCTCATAGTTTATGTGAAGTAATATGATCTTGTTTTGATGCTTAACCTCATGAGTTGTGCATTGATTCAAAAATATACTGGACTAAATAAGAAATGGATATTTAGAATCTTGATACTACAAATAAAGACTTGTAGTGCCACTGGCA
Source organism: Phorcus lineatus (assembly GCA_921293015.1). Taxonomy (NCBI): domain Eukaryota; kingdom Metazoa; phylum Mollusca; class Gastropoda; order Trochida; family Trochidae; genus Phorcus; species Phorcus lineatus. Next base: position 48,251,669 of record OV121088.1, read on the forward strand.
ATTTTACTGATAAGATCTCTAAAATATACAAATAAATATCCCTTAATTATTTTCTCCAGTATACTTGTTTTGTTAGAGAATACATGTGAGAAATACTTGTATAAATACTTTGTGTCAAATGTTGTTGTGTTATACCAGCTTAAAGTTTTACTTAAGTGTAATATATACTGGACAAAATATATTAGTACGTTTTTGATTAAACGTAATTATTTATACTTACCTGTTGACTAGACCTACTATGCCTGCCTCCTCTAGGCATGCTTTATTTCAACCTTATTACCACAGACGAAACTTGAAACAGTGGAGTAAGGGATGCGTAAAATCCCCCTCCAAGGGCGGTAAGTCAGTGGTCTCGTGACGTCACTCCCAGAAGCCTTCACTCTCCGAACAGGCCCATAAAAGGCAAGGCAAGACAGACCAAGCGGGGAGGATGGGCGGGACTAGTGCGTAGGTCTAGTCAACAGGTAAGTATAAATAATTACGTTTAATCAAAAACGTACTATTATTTAAATACATATCTGTTGACTAGACCTACTATGCCTAGAATTCCACTGCACGGAGGTGGGTCAGTAGATATATGGGAGAGACGAGACCAGCGACAAGCCCTGAGTGTAAGCTAACCTACGAGTCCTCCACCCTGTGGTGAGGACAAGGTACAGCCCGGGAGACACTATCTCTACCGCTAAGCGGATCGAAGAGACAACCCAGCCACTCAACTCCTGATTAACACTGTCCCCGACCCTTATGGTGGAAAGTGTAAATAGGAATAACCGACAAAGAACAAACGATGCGAACCGAAGTTTTGCAAGGAGCATCGAAAGACACACGGGACCCTCCTCCTAAGAGGACTGTCCCCTTCTCGGTCTGATCGGGTGGACCACCTTCGCCTGAGCGAAAACCTGCGGACCCAGCCTTGAGATACCTTCGAGATCTGATGTGGAGAGATCTCGTAGGTAATGATTGGCGAAGACCTCTGAAGAACGCCAACAACACCCCTCCATGACGTCCTAGACCGCGATGTTACAGTGGTAAGCCATCATCGCTGAGACTGCTTGGATCTCATGCGGGTTGGAACGCGACGGGGGTGGCAGGTCAGAGGCCTTGTACGCGTCAATGACTGCTGACCTATGGTATACACCCAACGCTCGCTTGTCCAGCTCTTGTGTGCTCCACGGCGAGAGAGGCAAGAACAGACGACGCCTGCCACCCCTCAGCCTGCGCGTACGCTGCACGTAAACCCTCAACGCTCTAACCGGACACAGAGAGAGACCTCAATCGTAGAAGGTCCGCCTGTAACGCATGGATTTCTGAAACCCGAGTTACGGAGGCCATGGCCACCAGAAAAATGACCTTGATGGTGAGAGGGAGGAGGGGAACGTCGGAGAGCGGTTCATACCTATCGGAGCAAAGGTGGCTGAGCACGACAGCTAAGTACCACTCGGGTGGACGAAGCTTAGTCCTGCCGTCCCGCTTGAGGACCGACACATCTAAACCCGGCGACCTCTTCTTAAGTACAGAGAGGATAGCCAACAGGTTGGGGTTAATTGATGACGCCTTAAGATGCCTGGTGTTGCGTAGGTACACCAAGTACTCTCCTACCTGAGAAACGGAGGCCTCCGCCGGGACGAAACCCCGCTGAGCACAGAAGGAGGCGAAGGCCTGCCACTGGAAATCATAGAGTTTCCTAGTGGTCTTCCTATTAGAGGTAGCTATGGCATTGGCGACACACCTAGAGTAACCACTGCTCCTTAACCCTCTCTTAATACAAGCCACGTGTGAAGGCAGAACACCTGAGGGTTCTCGTGTAACCTTCCGCTTGGCCTGCTGAGGAGCAGATCTCTCCGTGACTGAATCAGAACAGGGTACTGATTACAGAGACGCCGGAGAGGAACTAACCACGGTCGGGCTGGCCACCAAGGGGCGACCAGAAGAAGTCGAAAGACCCGAGTTGTCCCTATCTTGGCTACCACCTGAGAGAGGATGGCCGGCGGCGGAAAAGCCTAGGCGTCCATCCCCTCCCGACATAACGAGAGCGTGTCTAAGGCCATCGCTCGATGGTCTGGTACTGGGGAGACATAAGTCGGTAGCTGATGATTGAGACACGTCGCGATTCAGTTGCCACTCCGTTGGGGGAGGGGCATCGGGTCACGACAGCGCGTCCGCCCAGATGTTCTTGGCCCCTGGAATGTGGACTGCTCGGATGTACAGCTCCATATCATCCACTAGCTCGAAGAGCCGGAGCGACACGTGAAGCAGAGACTGGGTCTTCGTGGACCCCCGCTGAACTGTCCGTGTGGACTAGTAGACAGGGGCTTCGCAGGGGGACTAGCCAATGTTGAATGGCTAGGCGGACTGCATCCAACTCGAGGACGTTGATGTGCGAGTTCTTCTCTGACTGAGACCAGACTCCCGCCACCTGCTCGTGACCCAGATGTGCCCCCACCCCTGAGTGAAGGCGTCCACGAACAGGTGAGCTGAGGGGGGAAAAGGCCGAAGAGAAACCCCGGAGAAAACACTCTCGTCTACCCGCCCCAAGCTAGGAAGCGTTGCAGATCTGGAGTCAGAGCTATGGCGTGACGACACCGCGCCTCACTGATGTGGGGGCTCAGGAACACCTGTAACGGGCGGAGGAATAACCTCCCCCTGCGGGTCAGGTCCTGAGCTGATGTTAGCAACCCCAGCACTCTCTGTCACTGACGTAGGGAGAGTGACGCATCGAGAGTGAGATCCATTAACCAATTGTCACAAGCCATCCGTTCCCTTGTTACAAACAATCGGAAAGCTTAGTGTCTAGGAGAGCCCCTAAGAACTTCTGACGAGTCGCCGGGATTAAGTCCGACTTCTCTAAGTTCACCTACCATCCTAGACGACGGAACAGGTCTATCTTGAACCTGAGCTGTGCCTCGAGAACGACGGGAGAACGGTTGTGAGCGAGCCCATCGTTCCAATGCTCCAAGGTTAGTTGGAGCCGGTCCCGTGACAAGGGACGCTCCCTTGGAACACCGGTAAGAGGAGGAGGAGACGAGACGGGAATGCGGAAGCCCTGACGCAGTATTCGACAAACGAACGGTTCTAAACCTAAATGCTCCCAGTTGCTGACAAAGCACTGAAGCCGACCCCCCACCGTCGGAACGAGCGGAGGAGAAAGCTGAGGGTGTGACCACGAGTCACTTCCTCCGCTTCCCCTTCTGAGGGGTACGGCCTTCGGCCCCAGGATGGGGGGACTTGGGAGATTGCTGACTTATGGATCCGCGGCCACGACCTCCCCGCCGAAAGTCAGTCCTGGCTTCCTTAGGGGTAGATTGACCCTGATGGTAGTTAGCCGCCGTACATTTGGGCGTCTTCTGACTCCCCGCGAGCCGATTCGTGAGGTCTTGTTGTTGAGCCTCCTGTCGCGTTCTAAGTACATCGGGGATACGACCCCCAAAGAGAAATTCCGAGTTGGCTGGGGCCTGCCGGAGGAAGGATCTCTGGTCGGGGCAGAAAGATGCAAGTGATTGTCCCTATGCAGACTCGTACCCCCTGACGCTAAACACGACGCCGATAGCATGATCTGCGCGAGGTCAGCGGCCACATTGCTGAAGGCTTTGAGGAGCACCAGGTCACCCGACTCCATGTCTGCCCGCTTGGCGCAGTTGAGCATCGCCTGACAGGTGAACGTCACGTGATTCCCCAACCCCAACACTGTGCGAGCCTCTCTGTCGAGATGCGTGAGCTGCGTATCAGTAACGCGATGTGGTGCGTCGGGGGAAATCAAACGAGACGAACCCTGATCGAGAGCAGGCGGGACAAATTGAAAGGGAGCCGGATGCAGTGGCAACTGACGCCGGCGCTTGTCAGACACTACTAACGGTGGTAGCAGACGGTTAGGATCAGCAGACGAGATGACATGCTTCATATCCTCCACGGCGTCCAGCAGGAGCCTGTAAGGAGGAAGAGCGAGTCGCATGGGAGGTGTGTCCCCATCCCACTATAGAAAGCCCTCCTGGCCACCGATGAGCGAGGTCCGGAGACGCGGACCTGACTGAGTGGTCCCTCCGCGAACGAAGCCACTTCAGTCAACATGGCGACTAAGTCCACAGCCGGAGGGTCATCCGATGACCCCGTACCTCCGCATCTGACACTATACTGATGAATGGAGGGTCGGATACATCCCCAAAGTGGGCCTCCCAGCCATCCAAGTCCGGAGAGCAGTCACGAGTCGGTGACACCACCGTGACACAACGCGTGGGGTGTGCGAGGGACGCGAAGACGAAGCCAACCTGGAGGCCCTTAAGAGAGCGTGACACGAGTCATGTGACAAGCTGTCCCCCTCTGAGTCTGAGTCTGAGTCTGCTCTTCCGGAAACTACCTGTGAAACTCATCCGTCCGTTCGGTGATTACTACATCCTCCCAATCGAGCGTCCAGCAGAGAAGATACCATGTCCTTGACGGACGCAAGAAGCAGCTCCGGTTTGAACTTGTCAAACTTAGCTGTCTTCATCTTCTTCTTGCTCTTGGGAGTAGTGGGTTCGACGACTTTAAGCCTCAGCGGAGACGTACACCTCTCACCCTCCCGACACGAAGGGGGGACAGAGAGCGACGAGCCCCCGAGCGAGAGCAGGAAGAACCACGAGGTGAGAGGGAGTCCCTCGAACCCCTACCTGATTCTGCTCTTCCGGAAACTCCCGGTCAAACTCATCCACCGAATTGACGAATAGGAGAAAACTCTCGATCGCGACCCGATTCACCTGTCGGAGCTGTTCACTTCAACTCATAAGCCGTATCAGTAACGGACTTGCGAATGACCGAAACGTAGGCCTTGAAGTCTGAAGAAGAGAGAGAGGGGCACACTCGTTGCAACGAAACCCCTCCTCACACAAGTCCTTACACTTCCTACACAGCAAGTGCGGGTCCTTGTTAGCAGACATCCGACCTCCGCATTGTGTACAAAACGCAGAGTACATGGCGAAGCTAATACGGAGGTAGTCGACAAGATGAACAAGGCGAAACCAGCGAGTGAAGACCGGAGTCAACGACGCATGAAAGCCGGCCCAGGTGAGTGACAGTCGAGTCACTGACGTGCGCTAGACGAGGTGAGTGACAGTCGAGTCACTGATGTGAGCTAGCACTGACGTGAGCTAGACGAGGTGAGTGACAGTCGAGTCACTGACGTGAGCTAGCACTGACGTGAGCTAGACGAGGTGAGTGACAGTCGAGTCACTGACGTGAGCTAGACGAGGTGAGTGACAGTCGAGTCACTGACGTGAGCTAGCACTGACGTGAGCTAGCACTGACATGAGCTAGACGAGGTGAGTGACAATCGAGTCACTGACGTGAGCTAGACGAGGTGAGTGACAGTTGAGTCACTGACGTGAGCTAGACGAGGTGATTGACAGTCGAGTCACTGTCGCGAGCTAGACGAGGTGAGTGACTCTCGAGCCCCTGACACTAAGTAGTAGCAAACCCTTCCGATAGCTAACCACTCAAAACACAACAAGTGCGTAAACTCACAAAACGTAGAAACGACGAGACGCTTAAGTGAGAAAACACGCAAGTCTAGACGACGGAGACTATCGGGAGGGCCGAATACCGGAGGCTCAGACACCGGAGGGTCCGACTATCGTAGGGTCAGACTACCGGAGGGTCCGACTATCGTAGGGTCAGACTACCGGAGGATCCGACTATCGTAAAATCAGACTACCGGAGGGTCCGAAATCGAAACACCCCCGAAGACGAAAGACTAGTGTCAGCCGAAGGTGAAAGCCAACCGAAGCAGACGACGAGCTGTCGGAAGACCCACCTGACACTAGACGACGAAAGAAACTGCCGGAGACCGTACGAACCAAGCAGTCACCCGACGAAGCCGGAGGGCGGAGGGTGGAGGCCGTACGACCCAAGCAGTCACCCGACGAAGGAGAGAGAAAGCAAGAGACACGAGTTGCACGTGCAGAGCGTGCAGCTTCAAGCTTGGTAGCGCCCAGCCTAGCACATGTCAACAAGGTCACTCACTCACTCAAACCTACAATAAACAACAAACAAATATAACGCCGAGCGTGTAGATAAGGCGTAAAAACAAACCCTTTAATTGAATACGAAGTAAGGTTAGCAAAAGCAGCGAAGAATAACGCTAGAAAAGCCCAGAGTCGAGAGCGAAAACATAAACAACTGTCTTGCTCTGCAACTGAGAGGAGAGTGAAGGCTTCTGGGAGTGACGTCACGAGACCACTGACTTACCGCCCTTGGAGGGGGATTTTACGCATCCCTTACTCCACTGTTTCAAGTTTCGTCTGTGGTAATAAGGTTGAAATAAAGCATGCCTAGAGGAGGCAGGCATAGTAGGTCTAGTCAACAGATATGTATTTAAATAATAAGGATAATAAATTTTTCATAATTGATAATTGTTATCAGTATTTCAATGAGTAAATGTATCATTATTAATAATTCCAAAAGTAAAATTATTACCTAACATGAACTATTTTGCCCAGTATATAAAGTAAAATCCTTATGTTTAATGTTCTTGTCTATCGTGAAAATACCAATATGACTTAAACAGTATTTGTGTTGACTCAGCGTTTTCCTTAATTTGCACCTAGTTTTGTTGATTTTCTGAAATGTTTATCATATAATCATAATAGTTTTCATACTGTGTATATACTTAAATGCCGTCCAAACATGTCCTATAAAATGCATTCATTCCGCTGCAGTTCTATTATGATTGAAATATTATAAAAGGGAATTATTGATTTTAAGAAATGTGAAATATTTATACTTGATCAAAAGTGTGAATTGATTTCCATGGCAGTTTTTTCTCATATTTGAAAGAAGAGTCCAAACAGTCGATGTTGGTAAAGGGTCAAAATATAATAATAAGTTACTCCAATGGCAAAATTTTTACTTTAAAAGGGCAGTAAAACGTTTTGTTAATATTTTATTTCTTCAAATTCTCCCCATTAAGTATATGTTTATACCAAATGCATTATCTTCAGAGGATCAAACACCTCATTACTCAACAGGATTATACATAGTCTCCAGTGTTAAGCAGAAACTCTTGGTGGCCACTTGTTACTAAACAAAAATTTCTTGCAATTGGTGAAGTTTAGTTTTGGTTTTGTGAGTTTACTTTGCTGACAAAAGAATATCTGATACTGTTCCTTCAGGTTTGATTGAAGGAAGGTCATTGAAGTTAATGCCTACTTGAATAATGGCTGTATGAAGACATTTCTTTGTTTATATTCATGTTGTATCACATGTCCTATTGAACAGCAGATGTCAAAAATCATTACAGTATTAGTGTGATTAGTAATGTGTCAATTTTGATATTATACATGTATGTTCACAAGAACCCATCTTGATTAGACACTTAAACAAACTCAATCATACACAAAATGTTTTGTTTTGACCTGTTCCTGTAGCCTTGTTTATGTTTCCTTTCTAAGACCATTCCCATTCAATCATTAACTTGTGCCACTCTCAATTACTGGATGATTCAAGCCTTGCTGAAACCATACAGAAACCTCATGGAGCTTACTTTTTATCCATACAGAAATCTTCTGAATTTGGAAGTCCCATCAGAAATCTTCTGAACTTGGCAGACCCATCAGAAATCTCCTGAATTTGGCAGACCCATCAGAAATCTCCTGAATTTGGAAGCCCCATCAGAAATCTCCTGAACTTGGCAGACCCATCAGAAATCTTCTGAACTTGGCAGACCCATCAGAAATCTCCTGAATTGGGCAGACCCATCAGAAATCTCCTGAACTTGGCAGTCCAATCAGAAATCACCTGGAGTGTACTAGTAATGACCATTTAAGGGAACTGCACTTTAATCACAAACAATGCAATCTATCCCTACAGAGATAAGTCATCCGTAATCCTACCGTAACTTTTTCCTCATTTGAACACATCACAGGATTCCGAGGGATTCCCCTAGAGGAAAATACATTAACTATGCTGAATTTCAGCAAATGAAAATATTTCCTGCATGGTCATCTTTAAGTCATATGTTGAGTCAGTCACCATTTAATGTGACTGTGTTACGTCAAGAACAATCTTTAATTGTTTTAACTGAATTTTTCCCAAGAACTTGCAAAGCATTTACAATTGATTAATTTTGAATCGACATTGCTAATTGCACAATTAACTTTACTTGCATGAAATCGGGCTTCTCTATTTTGTGCCCGAAAAGTGCTAGTATTAAGAGGTTAGCTTAGGATTTTATGACTTGAACTATCATAAGAAGATAGAGGTGCAGAAATGCTTCAATTAACCAGTGATGGATGTTGGCTCGAGTTCTTCCTTTAGGGAAATTGTGTCTTATAGTCAGGAATTTAGATGTTATTTGTAATCAGGAAGTGTATATGAACAAGTGTCTTGTGATTTGTTGTTTATAGATGTATCACAGTTAAAGGTTTGTTGTTATTTCAAGTCTCTGAATCTCATTGTCTATTTTTGTGATCTTTTGTTTCCTACCACACATGTACGTTTGATACATGTATGCAATCAAACTCTTTTTTAAAGGTTTTATTTTTAATGTTATTATTTTAAAAATATTAATATATTATATTTTGATGTTTGTTCAGTATTATGTTCTGTTGTTGAATGTGTTGTCTAACTTGAAAAAAAATGTATAATGTGTATTGAACCTTTTTTTTGTTAACTTAGTAAAAATGTTTAAGAGAGCATTACACAAATTAAAAAATATTAGGATTTGACAAAAAGATTAATATCTGAAATGGCTATTTGAGGAAAGATTTACAACAAATATTTATCTGGTTTGATTGGTGCACGTTTGGTATTTGTATCATTCTATATTGGACAGATGGTGATATAAAACTAATTAACACATAGATGATTTATTCATACTGTAGGTGTGTCAGTTTATATGAATCGTTATCACATACCTGTACGGAATCTAGTGCCATCACATCTGCTCTTGGAGTTATTCCCAGGACTAAGCAGAACTGGTGTCTCTACAGATCATACCTATATATGTGAATTCTATTTACATTAAAAATCTAATGTTTGTTAAAATTATTTCTGAATCGTGAATGAGGTTTTCCCCAAGTAAATCTAACCTAATAACTATAAAAGTTTTTGTGTGTAATATCACAGGTCTAGCAGTCAGTTAACTGATATAAAACCAATGTCAAAACTGTTGTTGTAAAATGTGTTTCTGTAAATTGATTTCAAATGATTATACAGTAAGCAGTAGCACAACTTGCATGAGTCCAGTTCAATTTCAGTAAAGCGCTATCAAGTCAAACCACAAGGCCTTGAAGATGAAGTATTTTGACTTTACAAGAGCGTTTTCACTTTACCATAATACCCTTGTCCTACGTCTCTGTAAAATCAGTCTTTATCATCATTGGAGCATTTCTTATAGTCTTTAAACTATTGGCAAAAAGTTTAGAAAAAACACAATTTTATTCCTGACATTTTTTGTTACCTTTAAGGAATATAGTTTTGTAATAATTTAGCATCATTCCATTGACTGAAGACATGTTTTTGTTTTGATAGTAAAATGTAAGAATTCATGAATGAATATTTTTGTAAAATAGCTGAATTAATAAAACCTGAAACATTTGACTGTGATGTGATTATTGTAAACCAATTCTACTTGCTTTTGCTGAACTTTAGATTCCTAGCATAAATGGTTTCCTGTTCAAGACAAAAGAAGATTCAAGGGTTGATGCCAACAATTGACCGGGGATCAAGTAACAAAGATGTTATTCCGAAATTGAGGATAAAGCTGGCCAATCCATAGTTTGTGGTGGTAGTCCATTTTGTCCTGAATTCCCTACTGATGCTGGTTACCTCCCTTCAAAATTAGGTCTCAGGTTAAAGAAGTAAAAAGAGAGTGAAGTAAATGTGCAGAGTTTATAGACTCCAGATAACAGCCCTACAGGCCTGATTAGCTAAATCTGCAAACTCAACGTTAATCCTAGGTCATGGAAAAAAGCTTCTTTGCTTTAAGTTAATTGATGGTTAATATCAACATTAGAAAACTGCAAATTTCTATTACTTGTCTTAGAATTTTAAATGAAAGAAAATAATTATTGAGCAGATATAACTCGTCCATTCAATTACAATTAGCAAACAAGCTTTATATAGTAAAGGGCATATCACCTGTCTTGAATAAAATGCCAATTCAGTTGATTAAAGGGGCACAGAGTATGTTTTTGGAGTCTTATATGTCAAACTTCATAAATGGTATTTTATCGAGAAGTATTGGTTGTTTCGGAAAATCAGAATCTTAATTAATGCTTATCAGTCCAGTATAACCACAATAAATAGGTTTAGGTCGTGATTGGTGATCGAAAACTGGATAGTGGCAAGGGCCAATTTCTCAAACATAATTTTGGAAACTAATTAACAGCAGACACAAAAACAAACATGGGTTGGAAGTGTTTGTATGAGATTTAACTAATGTACATGTGAATGGAACACAGAATTTTGACTTTTCAACATCGATATGGCTGATTTCCACTTACCATTGAAAACACGAAAATATGATAATATGAGCATTTTAGAGATAAACACGAAAAATTTAGAGAGGTAATTTGAACTTAACTCAGGATATATTGAATTTTGAATCTTTGAGTCACATGAAAAAAATAATAAAACATCTCTGTCTCTGTGACTTTAAAGGTGAGTGTATTGTTCCTGAGATTCATTCAGGATAACAACTCTATAGAGTTTCAAAATGTCAAGTTTGCAGATAATGTGTACAGCATAAGAGAGTGTCCTGACAATATGACTCTTAAAGAGCCAATTGTAATCTTTTATGAGTGCTTCACTTAATGGACACTGGAAGGAGGACATATTAACCTAATGCAAATGAAGTACAAAACACATCTACACATCTCAGTCACATAATTTGACACATTTGTAATATACAAACATGTAGTGTAGGAGTTACAAGCAAAAAAAATATAGAATGAAAAGAAAGACTGGTATTCTTGTTTCGAACTACAGAATTTGGAAGGTCTAAATTTTATTTCATAAATATATACAATATATAAGAATCAATAAGCACTGAAGTTATAAAGTTATGAGTTGAACAGTTAATGTCCATTTAGTGGAAAGATGGAAAAGCATTTGCAGTTATCACTTGAAGGGTCAAAATCTTTAAATTCACATGTTATTACTCACAGAAATTTCATCTTCACCAAAATCTTTAAATTCACATGTTATTACTCACAGAAATTTCATCTCCACCAAAATCTTTAAATTCACATGTTATTACTCACAGAAATTTCATCTTCACCAAAATCTTTAAATTCACATGTTATTACTCACAGAAATTTCATCTTCACCAAAATCTTTAAATTCACATGTTATTACTCACAGAAATTTCATCTCCACCAAAATCTTTAAATTCACATGTTATTACTCACAGAAATTTCATCTCCACCAAAATCTTTAAATTCACATGTTATTACTCACAGACATTTCATCTTCACCAAAATCTTTAAATTCACATGTTATTACTCACAGAAATTTTATCTTCACCACACTATAGGCAATTATGTTGTTTTCACTGTGGTCAGGTAATTAACAGAATACTAAACTTTTATCAAACTCGTAACTAATTTTATTACTAAATTATTTACTCGTTCAATAAAAATAGTATTAAATGAAAGGTTGTTTAGTATCCTGTACATATCTTATTTTCTTCAACTAAAGTGTTAGAAACAAAAATGATTAAGACTCTTATATACGATCCTTTTATTCACCTCAGCAACATTCACAACTTGTACTCCGTTACAGTTCATGTTTATAACAACTCAGCAATGTACACAAACCAAACATCAAACAAAAACAGACTCTAATATTATCCTAGTGGCCAGTGAGTAAAGAAATATTAAGAACTTAGACATATGTTAATTTTGAAATGATGTATGATAATGAACACCATGATAGCAGATTTCAATATTATCTTGTGACGTATAATACACATATCACCTTTACTAAATATAAAAAAGGGAGACTATTTGCCTCCCCTTCTAAATACATAAATATAGATAGATAAATATTTATATAAATATCAAGGTTCTGGATGCTGTGTGCTTAACTATTTTAAATTCATTCAAAAACCATCAAACACACTGTTTGTTGCTAAATTTTCTGTGCATACATATAAAAAGTAAATAATAAATGCATGTCCACAAACAAACAAAACAACTGACAAAAAGTGGATTGTCTTTAACTAACGTCAAACAAATGAAGACAACAATGGGATAAGACGCTGTTTTGATATCTGATACAAGGTTTGGATATGTTATAAAGCAAAACATTGATTGTCTTACAGATATGTATTACCCTGTAACTATGGCTGGAAATGATAAAACTGCCAAAGGCAAAATAATTTAAATAACTTGACACCTTGATTTTGATTAGATATATAAAGTTGTTTTCACTTCAATTTATTTTGATACTTGACATTCAGCAAAAGAAAAGTAAAATATCTATAGTGTAAATCCTGATTATTAGTGAACAAAAAAGTGACAGAGAATTTGGCTCTGACAGACATTTCAGTTTTTCATCATGTATTGTGAAAGGTTGAAAACTTACTAAAAAATATAGGATTATGATTAACCTGAATCAAACCATAGCCTGCTGGTTGAGTTTTGTCAACACAAGTCTGTATCTATAGGAAGACCTAGCTAATGAGAGTCCAGGTGATGTCCAGGACTTGCACATTATGACTTTGGGCTGTGTATGTTTTGATCATACACCCCTCAAAATAAAAAACAATAAATGGCATTAAATCAGCTCAAACAAGATATTATTTTCCAATGGCAGCTTACCTTACTATTTGTTTTAATGGAAGAAAGATATTTATATAATGCCTGCCAAGCCTGTTTTAAACTTTTTTATTGATGACTGACAACCCACAAACCCCAACAACAAATGCCTATTTGACCCCAAAAGCAAAATGAGCTAAAACATTAAACCAGCAGAATTGACAAAGAGATAAATGACTACAACTTTCACATAATTTCTTGAACTACACTACGTGAAAACATGTACAAAACATACAATAATCACAAAGCGGATAAAACCATTAGTAATTACTTACAAGCTTTAAATCATTCATTTCCTTACTGTCAGATATATCTAGTAATTGTATTAATTTGATAATGAACAAATGAATCATGGAGGTCTATTGTCAGAGGAGTGAGTTTAAATCTCATGAAGTACTAGTACTAAAAATACAAAAATCTGTACTATTGCAAGTGAAGTGACCATGAATGTAACAAAGGTATTCATGGTTTGAACAAATGCTGATTTGTAATATCTAACTCGGTTATCAAGTGGAGCACATTCCACAAAACACAGCACAAGAAACTCTTGAAATCTTCCTCATTCTTTGGTAAACATAAAATGAACTCTAAATGTACAGCCAGAAGGCACAACTGTCAATTTAGATAGAACAATTCAACTTAGAAAAAACCCCAACATAAATTATCAGTTTTAGGGAAAAAATTCTGACAATTTTAGCTAATTGGTGATATATTTAAGTTTTGTACCTTCAATATCATATCGATTTGAATTTTAGAAAACACAGTACTGAGAACATGATTTTCTATTTTATGGAAAGTTCTAAGCAGTGATTAAAATAATGCCAATCCGACAACAATGAATTTGATAACTCTTAGTCTGTTTGCGAGTTTGTATCTATGGAAATTAACAATTAAAACTTGTTGATGCTTCCTTTAGGCTTATTTCATACACTGTTCTGAGTTTGCTCTGTGAAGGTTAAATAAATTGGAATATTATTTTGGATGCAGCCCATTATTTGTTGACTTTCTGGAAGTATTCTTTGGACTCTGAGGGCGATGGTTTGATGGTTGGTGAGTCTGGCTGCCAGTTGGCTGGACACACTGCAACAATCAGTATGGGGAATGATTCCAGTGAAGCAATATTTATATCTTGGATGACAAAGGGTACAATTTAGTTGATGTTCAATGTACATGCAAAGTTTGATTCAGGTCTTTTCAAGAGGTTTTCAAGAAGGAGCTTTGAAACCAGAGGGTGATGCCCATGATGTGGAAGATTTGATGCTTTTACGCAAAGTCTTTATTTTCAACTAGGGCTTGTGATTTGTATAATAAACCAGTCTTTTTAACATGTGACAGGCTCTGACAATGACAAACTATGTACATAAAAACATAATACAAGCCAGACGGGCTTCGTAGCTTCTTTAACAAATGGCCATTTTTCAATTAAACAACATTTTTATAACTGGGCAGCCATTTGTAAAACTGCAAGACTGGAACGGCCATGAGTGTAAATGAACATCTTCTCACCCTCTCCATGTTTCTCCACAAACTGGAAGGCCTGCACCAGTCTAAGAGTCTCTTCAACGGAACGCCCGACGGGTAGATCATTCACCGTCATCTGTCGTAACACCCCACTTGGGTCAATCAGGAACAACCCCCTAAAAAATAAATTGACTTATTTACTTAATTCATCTTTCTGGCATGAGAAGGAAGTATCAAAATGGTTCATATGTGTCAGAAAAGATGTTTAAGTGATGCGATTGGCTAATGATGAGTTTTGTCCTTTTCTGAAAAGAATTATCATAAATTTTCAATCATGATGGTTACCGTCTTAAAATGTTCATAGGTTTCAACTTACAACAGTTGCTAGTCTGCTACAGAATTTCAAGTACCAAAACTTCATTATTTAATAAAATTTTGAATCTCATTATATTTACTTTATCAAGTGTTAAAATACCAGAAATTCTCAAAACAGCAATATATAAATAAAATAATAAATTCAGTTGCATTTCATGAAATTTGTGAATGGTAACGGTATCTTACTTGCTTTTGCTTTTGTTTAATACCAAACCAATCACTTGTTTCATACAATGTTATTATCGGGACATTGTTTAGTACCCTCTATTCACTGAACACAAGACCAATGACTATAGTGACACAGACCTGAGGGCGACGCCCATGTCCTCCACCAGGACCCCGTAGTCCCGGGCAACCGTCTTGTTGAAGTCGGCCAGCAGAGGATAGTTCAGACCTCCCAGCCCCCCTTCCTGCCAAAATGGTGAAGTGGAATATGTACGAAATTGTGCATAAGTAAGCAACCTTTTTCTGAAAACAACTCATTTAAACATAAACATAGTCAATATACTGAATCCACCTGATGAATTTCTAATTCCAAACAAGAGTAGAAATAGGGGTTAGGGAAATAAAATTAGCTGGAGAAGTGCACAAAACGAAACACATGATACTATAAAGAACTGGGTTATTGATTAGCTTCCTCCGTCATGTTCCGCATTCATTAATTGAATCATCTTGAACACAATCTGTTTACACTGACTTATAAGGTAACTGTTTTTTTAATATTTCATTGAAAATCAAACTTTTAAATTACAAATATTTAAAACTATGGTTACAACTGTGCCCCATAAACATGTGAGTTGATGAATTATCACCATGGAAACCTGATCTGGTTCTACTACTATCATCTATCGGCTGTACTAGTTCAAGATGACCTACCTTGCGAGACTGTTGGATCCAGGCAAGATGACCTACCTTGCGAGACTGTTGGATCCAGGCAAGATGACTGAACTGGTTCAAGATGACCTACCTTGCGAGACTGTTGGATCCAGGCAAGATGGCTGAACTGGTTCAAGATGACCTACCTTGCGAGACTGTTGGATCAAGGCAAGATGACCTACCTTGCGAGACTGTTGGATCCTGGCAAGATGACTGAACTGGTTCAAGATGACCTACCTTGCGAGACTGTTGGATCCAGGCAAGATGGCTGAACTGGTTCAAGATGACCTACCTTGCGAGACTGTTGGATCAAGGCAAGATGACCTACCTTGAGAGACTGTTGGATCCAGGCAAGATGACTGAACTGGTTCAAGATGACCTACCTTGCGAGACTGTTGGATCCAGGCAAGATGGCTGAACTGGTTCAAGATGACCTACCTTGCGAGACTGTTGGATCAAGGCAAGATGACCTACCTTGCGAGACTGTTGGATCCAGGCAAGATGACCTACCTTGCGAGACTGTTGGATCCAGGCAAGATGGCTGAACTGGTTCAAGATGACCTACCTTGCGAGACTGTTGGATCAAGGCAAGATGACCTACCTTGCGAGACTGTTGGATCCAGGCAAGATGACCTACCTCGCGAGACTGTGAATCCAGGCAAGATGACCTACCTTGTGAGATTGTTTGATCCAGGCAAGATGACCTACCTTGCGGGACTGTTGGATCCAGGCAAGATGGCTGAATTGGGAATCAGTGGACACACCAACTACTTCTGTGTTTAGGGAACGAAACCGCTCCATTGCCTCACTGAATGCAATGATCTCTGTGGGACACACAAATGTGCTGCAAAACAGAAGCAGACATCAACAGAAACATGAGAGTCAGTTTATCTCTTTGATGTTGTCAGTGCTTCACCCATCCACCTGCACTAAGATATGGATCAACTTTGATCAGTTATCATTTATGCAGTTAGTCACTGAATCATTTGTTTTATTCTGTTATCCTAATTTGAACTCTGTCTTGCTTGGGTGTTCATCATGCACACCATGAAAGCTAATAAGATTGAACTACTGCTTACATTACCCTCAGCTTTACCTCATGATTTTTCAAACCCAAAAGCAGTTGCTAAAATGGACCATATCAAACCTGTGACCGACTGATTTCTTGTTCTAACCATTACACTTAGGTTATCAGTTGACATGTGAGAGATCTGTTTTTGACTTTTTAATGAGGTTTGAACATGGATAAAATGGTTGTTGACTAGTCCTATTGTAAACTCTAATTGAACATGTGCTGTATTTAGTGTTGTTACTGAGAATATTAACATGTATAACATCATGAAGGTATTTGGAGTTAGCTAGTACATATAACAGTATGCTGAACACGTAGCATGACTTGCAAAGGCTTTATATATTATCTGACATAGCAGACATCTCAGTCAGTATCTAACATTTGTAAACATACAAATTAATATAACATTTGTCAAAACTAAGAAGATACTAATAAAAAGGTATTTAGTATTGTTATTATTATAAAGTAATTCAATTCACATTGCCTAAGCTGATACTTACAAGTCCAAGGGGTAGAAGAAGAGGACGAGATATTTGCCCCTGTAGTCAGCGAGTTTGATCTGCTTGAACTGTCCGTCCACCACGGCAGTTCCCTGGAAGTCTGGGGCTGGGTGCTGGACTCTCGGACTCAGCAGCTGTGGAGCTGATGTGGGGAGAGGATTAAACTGATGAAAAATATGATTTTTTTACACTACTAACTGTTAAATGACCGTCATGACTTAACGATGGGTTTTGATAGTGAATGAAAGAGTTTCCAACATGGCATACTTGTATATATAGGGGCAGCACACATATTCATCATTGATTCTGTAATCACATTCAGTGATAGGGGCAGCAAACATATTTATCAATGATTCTATAATCACAATCAGTGTTGTACCATGCACCATGGGAATATTTGTATCACTTCCCTTCAAACTCATGAAGATGGATAATTTTGTAATGGAAAGGATCCTCCCTGTTGATAATGGGCCAAAATTATCTGTGATCTGATCAGCTTGGAACACTGAAAATTACCTATTACAGTCTTCTAAGTGGAAATTAATGTATATAGTCCATAGGAAAACATTAGTTCACATATTTGTAAATTTGAATCTCACCCATGCTGAATGCTCTTGTAAAACATTTGTTTTTACAAGCTGGAACTACAACGCCAGCTGAAAACAGTTTCTGCGACAGTTTCTGAACCTGAAAAACAAGAATGAACATATTTGAAAAGATTCTTAAAATATATTATTTTTTTTCATGTTGAATCAATATCGTGTGGTTATGACATAACAATGTTGGTACCGCCGTCACAATGGCGGCCAAGTCGGGAAATGTTTCAATTACAATTTTGGCAATCATTACTGAGGTCAAGAAATAAACAGAATACTAACCTTCCTTCAATTTAATACTATTTTTATCAAACTTGTTAATGATTAGTTATCAAACTGGCTTTCGCTCGTTTGATACTTAATCATTAACTCATTTAGTATTCCTCTATAGTCTATTTATTTTATTATCAGGGGAATGCAAATGAAATTAAGCCACGCTGCATTCACATTTATCTCTGAAAATTATTTATCTAAAAAATTATTCATTATCATGAGTAAATTTTGTTTAAATTCTAATTAAAGGAAATTAAAGGATGCTTTTGATGAGTTAAATTTTATTTCTTTTTTTTTTTAAAATAACACTCATTGTGGATAACTGATCACTAGGTTGGTACATGACATGGAACCAAAACTTAATTAACACTGATTAACATTACAATATCTGAATAACGTAAAAAGCCTATAAAAGGTCAGTAAGTGAGAGAGTTACTAATTAAGACCACTTCAAGGCACTTGGATTCATAACAAGGTCACTGAAATGGCAGAAATTGTTGAACAATACAAACAATGTATGCTATGCTAAAAAATTCATTACAATATTTAAAAGAACACAATAATTGTAATATATTCATAAATATGTACCGCAAATCTGAGAGCCATGTTTCTCGTCTCGTCTTACGCGACACTTATCCTACTCAACAAATTTAACTCGCTGTTACATTACAACCTGGGTATTCGACAGCGCTGCGCAGCTATATTTGCACCCTTCGCTTAGACAAGTTTGATAATTTACTGACGTATTAACTTTAAATGTTTTTTTAAAAAAAAATTCAGGGTCATGTTCGTTTTTCACGGGCTATTTTTTTAAAATTCTGGGCTTGCTCTTCATTGATAAAATTAACTAATGCACTGATTGAATGAGTGATTAGCGGATAGTTTAAAGAATCGCTTATTTTGTTTCTTTAATGTATTTAATGTTTAACTTAAAACACGTTTGATTCCATGACTGCTTTATTACGAAGGAACGTACAAGTAAAAATAATTTTCCGTAATTCTAACGATGATTTCCGCTAAACTCTTAACCTGAAATCGGCCATTAAAGGGATTTTACTAATGCTTATTTCAACTGCACTTGTTGCAATTTCGCTATTTAGGGTAGCTTCCCTTTGACCATACAAAATCTGTTTATAATGATAGGAATTGTAGCAATATTGCATATCTTTACTACAGTGGCCTCGTCCCGTCTCAAATGATTACTAAGTCCAAATATGTTCTGTGAACAAGATGCCAGATGCTCTCTAGAGAGCTTGTCATTATTTAAAGAAGAAATGACTTACAATTTAATTAAGAAAGTAAGAATTTTATTCTTCGATATATGTACTGTTATAAACATACTCATAAAGTGACATCGGTAAGTATCACTCGTAACGTATTCATTAATGACCACCCTCCAATTTAAAAGTGGAATTACGTCTATGTCACTTTTTTAATTAGAGCTACGTTACTTCAATTAGTTAAAAGCGAGTTTTATGGCGTCATCGTAAGATGGAAGTGCCCAGATCGAGGTAAATAGCTTCGTTCCAGTTGCGACCTCCCTTCACATTGCCCATTTAAAAAAACAAATCAAATGCACATGTTCCACTTTGACACGTGCATTTGTTGCTTTTTTTGTTTTTGTTTTTCATCATATTTCACGACACTTTTAAAAAGGTGACTTCGCATTGGTTTTGCTAATAACATATAATTTATTAATTCAAAATGCCTTATAAAAAATCTCCATACTGTTTTTGCTAATTAAACCCATCATTATGTCTTTTCCCCTGTCGTTCGTTGACCCAAACTCCTTTCTCAGATAATCGTATACAGCCCTACCTATTTCTTGACAAGTATTTGATAAAAAAGGTGACAGTAAAATCTTACAGCGCCCGCATTCTGCTCTGAATCACGTTAAAAACTCTTCTCTTGCCCAGTTTCATCAATTCGGATGAAGTAAGACTAGTGAACTGAACAATCAGGTCAGAAGAATTGAGTGTACCGTATTTCCTCGAATACACACCGGGCCTCTAATGGAGGCCGCGAGTATGGCTGTTGTAAGAAAATACACGCCAGGTCTCGAATACACGCCGGGTGATAAGTTGATTAACTAATGCTTCCGCAGTGAATGCAATGTGACCGGGACGAAATTTCCATCTAAACAATGAATAGACGCCGGCTTCGAATAGACGGGGGTAATGGGGGGGTCTAAAAACATAGACGGCGTCTAATCGAGTAAATACGGTAATCGTCTTTAAAAAGACCTGTCTGATGAGTTAATTTTAAAGAGAGATATCCATTCCAACTTGGAGAAAGAAGAAGTGAAACAAAAAATTAATCAATTTTAAAAGCGCCTGTTCAGTGTCACGCAATATTGATTCTCGAAAATTCTGCTCCTCCCTATGTTGTGGCAGTCCAAGCCGCCAAGAAGAATTGGCCTTTTTATCTGCTCCGTTCCTTCTTTGTAACTAAACAGTTAATTGAGCCCTTCTGGCGTAATTCCCCTGTTGTGTTTGTTTCAAGGGAAACTCTCAAGAAACGATAACAAACCAGTTTTAGAATCTGCAAAGTGTTCTGAAGAGATAAATTTCATAATGTGTTTGTGCAATGTCTTACAAACGGTTTTAAAGGTGCAAATTGAATTGATTTAAATGCTTGAACAAAATTTCTGTGACAACCGATTCCCGTTTTGATAAAAACTCATTTCAAATCGATTGTGTTAACTTTATTGAACGTAATCGAAAAATGATTAAACAATAGGATCACACAAATGAATTTGTTTTTATGATGAGTTAAACGTTTGGTCACTGGTGTATTATACATTCAAACGGGTGTGTAATATCGGAACATAACTACATGTCCATCGGTTCATCCTGTCTTAGAGTAAAACGTATACGCTCTCTAAATCAGTAAGTTCATATAGAAATGGCTGTAAAACATTTGTCATTGAGACTGTCTGTGACCTTACGGGAGAATTTTTCGGAATGGCCCCCTCAGCCACTCCTCAGTTAGTTCCTTGAGTTCATCACCATCGCCAAATCTTGTACTACGTAAGTGTCATTTCGAAATAAGAAACAGATAGAAGTCGCCTAGGGCCAGACCTGGACTGGAAGGGGATGGTTAAGTTTTTCAAAGCCACATTGTTGAAGTGCAACCTGTGCAATACGACTCTTATGCACTGGGGCGTTGTCATGAAGAAGCATAACTACAGCAGTCAACATGCCGCGCCTCTTCTTGATCGACGCTCTGAATTACTTCAACAAGTCATCATAGTTAGTTCCTGTTGTTGTTTATAGTCTATATAAGTATCACGTCGTTTGAATCCCAGATTATGATCGCCATGATCTTGCCAGCAGAAGGCAACGTTCTGAACTTCAGTTGGTGCAGGAGAGTGCTCATATGCTTCCATTGCATGGATTCTTGCTTGATGTCAGGATTCCAGTGATAATTCCACGCTTCATCCCCTGTAACCAGACGGACATGAAAACTATCGGGATCAGCATTTGACCGATGTTTATAAGAGCTCACGACTGGATTCAACTCTCTGGTTTCGATCTTGTGGATTTAAGTTTCGTGGCATACTTCTTGCAGACATTTTGGACATGTGCAAGTTCTAATGAATTATGGTGCAAACACTTCCATGAGATACGCCACACTATGAAGATATGTCGTCCATCTTTATTGTAGCAACGAACATGACTAAAGGGCAACAGAGTGTGTTGTTGGGGTCAAATGGGTCAAACTTCATAAATGGTGTTATTTACCAAGAAGAATTAGTGATTGATTCTGAAAATTAGTATCTTAGTGCTTACTAGTTCAGTATAGTAACAATAAACTGATTCAATTCAAGATTTGTGATCGACAATAGGACAATGGCGCGCGCCAATGACTGTAACGTAATTTTGGAAACTAAATCACAGCAGACGCAAAGACAAATAATGATTGATGTCACATGTAAATTCGACGCAGAAATTCAGCTTTCTCACTTTATATATGGCTGTTGTGCATTTATCCTTGAAAACAAGAAATATCATAATTTTAGAATAAGAGATGCCAGTTTAGAGGGGCGATTTGAATTAAACTCTGGACATATGGTACATTGACTCTCATTTGAGCCTAAAACAAATCATAAAACATCCTCTGTGTCACTTTACGCCCTGGACCCGTGCAAACATATCACCTGTAGCTTCAACAAGCATTCCTAACCGTGGGTCATCGTCCAAGGAACTGCGATCTCGCTTAAATTCAGCTG
The DNA here is from genome assembly GCA_921293015.1 of Phorcus lineatus. Classification (NCBI taxonomy): domain Eukaryota; kingdom Metazoa; phylum Mollusca; class Gastropoda; order Trochida; family Trochidae; genus Phorcus; species Phorcus lineatus. The sequence goes on from OV121088.1 coordinate 48,273,841, forward strand.
ACCATTTTGCTACAGTAGAAGATTGAGGGGCATCTCTTTCCTATTTACATTAGTCATACGTTATGTATTTCGGTCAGATTCACCTCTTCTTCCGTGAGAACCTTTTTAACCTCTCGATGCTCAGTTTTAGAACTTTTCTTTATTACAGGGGGTACCTGTGTTCAACAGGCTATAAATCTCAAGTAAATGATCGGAAAGGGTTGTTTATGTCTGTAAACCGTCGTCTGTCGACAACCTATCTCAATAATGACATCAACAATGATGTCTTGAGAGGTGTACCAATTCTCACTTCTGTGACCTTATTGATTTTTCCTCGTATATACCCTGGGATGTAACTCCACTAAAACTTACGCGCTGTAATAAGACCTATGAACTATCTAAAACTAGTCAACCAATAGTAGCCCTTAATATGCGACTCCGCAATATCAAGATTGCCCCGCCTTGTTCTCAAACAGTGTTTTCAAAGATATGTACCACACCTTATTAAATTGAATGTGACTAGAATTTGATTTTATCTCGCTCATGTAAAGACATCGGAAGAGCGGAAGCCAACTATGCAATAGGAAGCCCTCTGTAGTTGGCTGAAATTTTATCCTGAACCACCACGATAAAACTGGTTGTTTTTGGCTTGATCATAGGTACAGCGCGTAAGTTTCAGTGGGGTACGTTTTCCCCGGGATACATATGAGTGGAGCAAGAGCGTATAGGTTTTACCCTGAGACATGATGCCCTCCGTTCCGTTCGATCATAGAGAAAATTTCCTCTTTTTGGAACTTTGGAATGGATATGTAAGTACAGTTAGTAAAGACGTCCATAAAGAAGCCCAAATTGTATGGTGTAAAGAAACAAAATAAAATCTTTGAAAATTAGCTTTAGCCATTTTACTCAGCACGCCGATCAGAGGTATATGACAAATCAATAAAACAAATTATATCCAAAAATTGAATTACTAATAATTAAGTTTCTGTTAATATCCTTGAAACTTCTAGTTTCTGAAGCATCTGGTAATGTATTCCACGACAAGCTTAGTATGCAACTCACGATTGAAGTTTGGCGAAGGAAGGGTACTTGGAGAAGAACGTGGAGGCGACAAATACGTGAAGAAAATATCTTTGGCAAGTTGAACCTGTTTTGACGAGAGTAACGACCTCAACTGATTGTTAGTTATACCTTATTTATGTTATTTATTTAACTGATAAATCTTAATGAAGTGTTTGATGAAAGCGTTGTTCCTTTGTTGATGTCACGTGCTACGAAACTTAATTCCGTTTTAGTGATCGTCACTTCTAACAAATGATATTTATGCACCCCATTACTCTAATGCAGTGATGAGAGATTGGCTCTTTAGATGTTATCACGTGGCATCAACATTGCTCATGTTTTAGTGATCGTCGGTTATAAGGTGTATTTTTAATACCTTATCAATCTCGAAGGGTTAGTTGATGAACACTTTGCTTTCTTGGTAGACGTCATATTGTTGAAATTAACGTGTGCTCCAATATCACTGAAATCAGATGAAACCTATATATCCCTCATGCCCTTCTCCGTTTTTCATCTGAGTACAACCCTGTGGGGAGCGTGTCGGATCGCCTTTTCTTTGACCTGACACCTTCCATACATTTATACAAACAGGGACCTGCTAAATCATCATATAGTTCCGAGGCAGCTTCGTCGCTGATTGAATCAAATTAAAAGGTTTCTGACACAAACCCCGTTCTTATTTGTCATTTATCCGCTAAGCTAATCAGAAACGATGCATTAACTCGACTGAGAGACATAATACACCATACGAACGATTGATTGGGCATGGGAGTTACCTTCATTCGGAAAGCACCTAACGACAAAATTTCACATCTCGGAGATTACGCCGATTGCGGAGTTGCATTCAGAGACTTTTATCTATAATTTCTAAATGTAAATTATTGGAGTCATTTACAAATGTTTACTCTACATCACACAACAAATCACATAAGGAATAACGCAGTTAAAACTGGGCACGTAGAGGTAAAAAAGATTATAAACCATGGAGCATTTTTAATAATTCATTCACTTAATCCTTTCATACATACATGATACCATCAGGTTTCTTTACGAGTAATCAACAATCACTTGATTTTTTAGAATGCGTCGACACACAGTTATTGAAAACTGGACACAAGGACACACAGTTATTGAAAACTGGACACAAGGACACACAGTTATTGAAAACTGGACACAAGGACACACAGTTATTGAAAACTGGACACAAGGACACACAGTTATTGAAAACTGGACACAAGGACACACAGTTATTGAAAACTGGACACAAGGACACACAGTTATTGAAAACTGGACACAAGGACACACAGTTATTGAAAACTGGACACAAGGACACACAGTTATTGAAAACTGGACACAAGGACCATTGCATGAGGTCCTGTAATTCACACGTTGTCAGCAGAATGACGAAAACGTTGTTGGCATTGTAGTCAGATAGAAGGTTTACTTCACTGACACGTAGAGATTATTATGACACACTTCGGAGTGTGATCATTTCTTTATTACCGACTCAATTCAATCTTGAACGCATGGAAATATTCGCAAAATGGTCTCCTTCCCCTGCGACGGTTATAATTACAGTGATGTCACGAACAATGGTTTCATGACGTCACTAACGACGAAATATAGCAACTCGCGCTGAAATAATCGTTGCAAGGCAAAGGTGATTTGTGCACGTGTAGTCATATTGAAAGTATATCACATATGGGTTAGTTATACCGAATATATTACTCTAAATCATATGAAAATGCTTCACGGCCAGAGAAGGAATGGGGTCATAGTGGTATCTTTGAAACTTATTTCATAACAATGATATGGTTATGGTAATGGATATATAAAGCGCTTGTTTCTAAAAAGGTGATTGCTTAACGACACTGAAGAGGAAAATCTGAGAGATTCTTTTAGTTTGAAAGGTTGGTTGTTGAGGTCTTTCTTGAAGGATTCTTTGCAGTTTATCTCTGTAACAGCGACTGTGAAGATCAAGAGTTCTCATTGAGAATGTTATGCCATCCATTGTTTTCAATGTCATTGTTGGGAGAGAAGAACTGAGTTATTCACGAGACTTATGTATTTGAGGTGGTCATTACAGTCGTCCATTTATGTGAGATCCCGTGGATCACTGGCTTGTCATGAGATGAGATCTGATTTGTCACATTGTAGATGAAAAGCTTTTAGCGTGTTTGATTTCTTTCATACAAGTTGACAAATTACTTTATACTTGAAACACTAACTTCTTCAATGGCTTTTGAAATAGTTGACACAAAGTCTCAGTGAGGTCAAACAATGTCTTCATAACAGTTGTAGTTTGTAAAATATGTATTATGATGATTAAAGTTTACCGATTCCCAAATAGTCAATACGAAGACATTGTGAAAGAATGTCTGGCAAGGATTGTTATTAAGCTAGTAATATTTCGGATTGTTGTAGGAGAGATAATCAATAGATCACAAACAGTCTTCTGAGAACCTGGAACATCCTCTAACGGCACAGCATATATGTTTAAGTGTTTGATGATGTCCTAGCAGAAAGTGCTGATTCAACATGACTGACAGTATTTTAATTTTTTGACAGTATTCAACATAAAACTTATTTCTAATGTCAGTCAAAGAATGTACATGTAACTAAGTTGAACATTAGAAACAGTTCTTGCATCAAGATATATATGGAATTAAATCATGACTATTCTCAAGAAGAAAGAATATAGAAAAAATAATCTTTGGATATATCTTTAAATATATCAAATTTAAAATAATATTGATGGTTTGCTGGTTGATCAAACACTTCGATTGTAAAACGTGTGAGGATATCGATGCGTTGAAACATTGCAACATGTCGTAAATGGTATATACATCAAGCGGCCCGACATTTCAAGTGTTTGTGATTCTTGTCCATGAAAAGTCATGACGGTAACGTATAAAGTAAAAGTAGATGTGGTGTTGGAGTGCAACTGCGAACCTAAGTCAGTCATGTACGGTTGTATCGATATTTACGAATACATTTCAGGTAGCTTCATCATCTTTTAGAACGCAGCAGGCTGCTTTAACCAGTAACCATGACTTGTTCAAACTTTGTCTAAAATATTATAGAACCGAGGAATAATGATCGGGTGAAAAATAATGAAAACCGAGAAGCATAATTCGCTTATTTTAGTTCAATACATAACCTGTGATACAATCAAGATTACACGTATGTAATGGTACGATTTAAATGTACATAGATTCACTGATATGAGGTCATTTTAGGAGAGTTTTACCCAGTTCAATAAAGCACAAGAAATAATGAATATTCATGAATGTCAATAGTCAGGAGAAGACGTTTGCATTGTGAAAGAAATCCCCTGTAACTGGAAAGATTAAGAGAGGTCGTTCAAAGTAGCAAGCATTCCCTCCCCACCCCCCAAAAAGAGCAAGCAGAGAATGAAATGAGCAGCAAGGTTTCCCACTGATTGAATAAGACCCAGTTTAATCAGAGATGAGATAAACGCTTCAGTGTTGAACTAGCAATGAGCCAGACAGACTTTAAACAGAAAGCGCCTGATGATACGGGTCAAGAAATCCTGTCGAGACTATCAAGGACTAGCAAGGAGGGAGGTCAAGGATATTATCGAAAAGAGTATTGATGTTTAGTGTTTGGTATTTCAAGCATTGTGCAACATACGAAACTAACATGATATATTTAGATCCAAATCAGATATCAAGCATTGAAAATAAAATTTTCTAGATTACAACATTTTAAAAATCTATTTCACGAAAGTAGTTTCTGGGCAACATGTTGTTCCTGTTTTCCCAGGTGGTATATCAGCACAGTTTAGACTTCAACATATATAGCTACATACAGGATGCCAGAAAGGGATTGTACAAAGCATTTTTTGGGTTATTAAAATCTTTTACAAAGAAAACTATTTTGTTCTTTGAGAGCCAAACTTTTAAAAACACAATGTCATGTTTAAAGTAAAGTTTTTTAACATTAGATCAGTTTGGGTAATTTTCTTTGGGAAGGAACAATGAAAAAAGTAGACAAGGTGGTTTCTAAATGAGATTATGTTAAAGTTCCCAAGTGCGGTGTTAGATCTGGCGATCCTTGTTGTTATCTTGTAGATCAATCAGTATGTATGTTAGTAAGTATCATTGTGTTAGAGCCCAATGTTGAGATAAACTGCTCGAAATCTCCTTTTGAGTCGTCACCTGGACAGTGTCTTCTTGAATGGTTTGCTTAATTTTGCTAACGAATTTGCGTTTAAGTGGCAGCATGGACCACTGGCTAGCGTTTAAACTAAATGGAAGAATGTTAATAAGATAAAGTTCGTCGAATGGTGACAGTTCTTCTGAAAAGGAATTCTTTGTAAAAGCCTAGAAATTTTGTATTCTGTAACTGGTCATATAAACTTCGTTCTTTTATATGTTGGGCGTATTCATGTAAAGATTTGATCTCCGTTATTTTATTCATTTATTGGGTTTGCACTTAAACTCCTCACACACATGCACAGGATTAGAATGAGGATGAATGACTGTGTGGAAGTGTGTACATGTCAAGATGAGTAAAGCATCGATTCTACTGGCTGCGGGGTCCGGATATCCCTTTGGCTGAATAGGTATTGTGGCTGACTCTCACTCGGACGTCCCGTGTTCGAATCCCGCTGAAGTGATCATTATCACCTCTGTTACACAAATAGTGCATAAAATCATCGCATACGATCAACCTAATAATTAAAACATGAATTGAAATATTGATCAAGTCATCAAGTCATAAGATAATTAATTTACTTATGACTGTAATGACTTAGGAACGCTTGGAATATTTTTGTAACATATTTTTCTCGTTTTGATTTTGATAGTGCACTGATAAATAGTTTTCATCATCAAAAACTGTTTTCTACAGAAGATATCGCACAAATGATATCTTCTATGAAAAGTCATTTATGACAATGCCCTACAAGGGTAAAGTGCATGAAAACACAGTTGTTTGACATCATCAAGTCATGACATCACCACGACGACACAATGCTATGACATCATAAACACTATGACGACACAATGCTATGACATCACCGTAATGGTAGTCTAACTGTTGTGAAGGGTCCAGAGATGTACATTTTTTAGAGACTCTTAATGAAAAATGATTTTTGATGATAAATATAATCTCACCCTCGTGTCATCTGATACTACAATTATCAACAATAGCAGAAAAGCTAAATATCCTCGGCAACCCTTAACTTGCCTTGAATATGCCTTGATTTATTAATATTAGAACACACCAGGGAGAGATTCTCTATTCAATCTAAGACTTGGATTAATCACCCAACAAAGTGAACTTGTGTACGTAAAGAGAAATTAGTTTTGAATACCTACAGACTTTTATTATCAGTCGTCTTGATCACCTAGTCAGAGTAAAACACACAAAGTGTTAACCAAAGAAATAAAACTACTATGTAGCGTTTTATCTTCAAGAGTTGTCATCATTAACTTAAGTGAAGTGGATGTCAAGCAATTGATGACACGCTGTTTATTTAACGTCATAACCAATGTCGAATGCATTTACCACTCCAAGGCAACTGTCTGCCGTACAGTTGGGAAAGAAATGGTATGATATACAACATGCATCTGAAATATTGGGAGATGTTTGCCTAACTCAAAATTGCTTGAATTTGAATAATACGTTAGTATAAAGAACAATTAGCAAATAAAGGAGACTTTAACATGAAACAAAAACGTTTGAGCAATCGGAATTATTCAGTAATCGCTAAAAGTAGCAGTCGCCCCCTTAAAAATTCAAACAGAGAAGGAAATGAGACGTAACTGTTCCCACTGATTGAACCGGTTCATGTTTTAATAAGGCGAGAGCCGAGCGCCAAGGGATTGAACTAGCTCTGGGCCAGACAGACACAGATATAAAGCTTCTATTGATGTAAGTCCAGAAGTCTTCCACTAGACAATCCAGGCCCGTCTCACACCGAGGTCAAGGGCATACCATTACAATTCTGGAAAGGTTTAATCAAGTTTCACACTTTCTCTGATAGATAATTTGACAAATTTGAAATATGTGTTTTTCAAAGTCTTACAATACTCAAGATTGTCTAATAGAACACATATTTTTCAAAACGCAAGGCACTGTTTATTTGTTCATAAAGGGTAATGTATTTGTGTTCTTAATATAAATTGACGTCAACTACCACCAAATAACATCAATGAACACCAATTGTAAGGGGAACGCATAACTCATTCACAAATATTTTAATCTTCAGGTAAAAGCCTCGCTTTCATTGCATATTTTAATATACTCAAAGGGCATATTCTAGAAAAATCTTAAATATTTCTATAAGAAATGACATGTGAAAGTTATTTGAAATTTGTATATGAAGGAGGAATAAGATCGTCTTTAGGATACAAACTTTGTTTTTAGAAAGATCTTTAAAGTCAGTGTCGTTTGATGTGCATTCACTCCTGGAAATATAGGACATATGTGTGTGCACTTATTACCAATCTATCTATTGGAATCAATAACATCTCATTGAAAGGGTCCTCCACATAGCTGCATTACCATGTTTATGGCATGGGTACCCTTGGTGTTATAATGGTAATACAAGTATACTAAATATTGGAAATCTATTGCACATTGTTTTAATCATAAGATTTATGGCTATAATAAATGTCTGGGTACAAGTATTTGATTGATATTTCACGAATTAAATCTTGGAAAGGAACACATGCAAAAGAAAGACCTATGTTGTTACATATAGGTTGCTAAACGAATATGTAACGAAAGATTTACGAAAATAATACGAGAACCACCCAATTTCCTTGTGGGATCTAGTTTCTTGAAGAACTCCAATACTGAGCTCACCGTTGGAGATGAAGACACGAAAGAGAATCCTTTCAATAATCTGTCTTATCCTCAAATGAAGTTTAGGAAAATAGCAGGATGCGGAAATTACCCCTAGCCACATGAACGCGATAACTGTTTTTGTGATAGGTTTACTAAGACAAAGTGAAATAATTTCTTACTATATAGTTTTTTCATTTACTGAGATTTGTTTCATTATAGCGTTTATAAGTTTATCAAGGAAAACTTATAACATGCTTATAGCAATGCTAGGACCTTATCACTGAAGAGGTGTATTCTTATATATCATTTTGTATATTTATAAAGCAGAAATAGTTCTTTAAGCCACTTAAGAGATACATATGACATGTAAAACAATGTTTTCAGTAATTGAATCGATAAACAGGCAAAACAATACATAGGAAAACGTTGATTTCATATGAATTTATTTTTGTTAAAAAACACTCACCTCTCATTTCGAAAATGTTTTATGACAAGATAAAGCTGACCATACAAATTATTTTTGTCATTCGTTTTTAATTAACCACAAGGGTTTCAGTATTTGAAATTTCGTTTAATCCCTAAGTTTCAGTTCATTTTACTTTAAAATACATTCAATTTAGAAACGGAGGGTTATTTTATTGTTTTGTACATATTCTTAGAATACATTTCACTGTCGAATTTGAGGGAAAAGACTAACGACTAAAATAGTGACTTCATGACGTCATATCGGCACTGAATGTCGTGTCCAGTCATAATCAAGCCAGATTCAGCTAAATGAAGACAAGTGAAATCCTAAGGAAAGTATGAGGCAAGAAAAGAGAGGAAACATCTTACAAAAGATCTGTCTGATGAGGTAAGTTAATGAATGTATCCATTACAAACTAGCATAAATGAAATAAAACAAAATTTGAATCATTCGAAATATTGATATTAAAATGGTTTCTCTGCTTAAGTAAACTTTTAAAAGATAATTTTCTATCTGACTTTCTGTGCACATTATGAATGTGCTTTAGACCTGTGTATTTTCGGGTAGTTTTAGTTTAAAATTGTTAATTTTAACTTTAAAAATCTGTTAAATGTTCACAATTTATATGAAGGTTATTATCTACTTTATCAAATTCTTCAGTATCAAAATAACTTTATAAGAAGCAAAGGAAAGATGTTTGTCAATATCCGAGAGCTTCCGGATTTTGAAGCATATATAGTAATGTATTTCATGCTAACATTAACATGCCACTCCTGACTGAAGTTTGCTGATCGAAGGACACTTTAAGTGAAACAATCGAACAACGATTACGTGAGGTAAATATCTCGGGCAACGTGTCCCTTGTTTCATTGAGCTTACCAACCAGAACTTGTTCATTTCTCAGTTTTCGCCATTTCCAATTAATGTTGATTAGATTAATCTTAATGAACAATTTGATGAAAACGTTGATCTCTTGTAAATGCCAAAACAAGTTAATTTTTAAGGATTGCAATTTCTTAAAGTCTTAACACATATAATTATTTCATCGAAATGAATTGTTTTATGAAAATGTTTGATAGAACTGTCCGTACTCTACTCTAGATTTATACTCTAAGGGGATCCTACAGACTGCTCCTTTACCACCAAAGAAAGATGAAGCGATCTAATCATATTAAGATGAGCACATTTTGTAGGTGAGCAAGATTGGTCTATTTCGACTGTAGCTGTGGCTGAAGTTTGATGGTCGTCATGTACAATCTGTTGGTTTATATTCAAGTTCAAGGTGTAAACATATTCCGTAATATTATGTCTCACATATTATTGAATGAACATCATATTAAATAATGCATTACTTATTCTTATACAAAAGAGATGATGACAGTAAGTTTGATTTATGAATTTCTTTATCACCTTTTGACACTACTAAGAGTTACTATACGCCAATGACCAAAGTTTTCGAGTTTTTGACCTTTTTCCGGTTATCATCGTTTTGGCATTTTGGAGATAAAGATGCAAGTTTAAATAGGCGAATGTAACTGAACTCGGGTCATAAGGTATTTTGGCTCTTACCAAATTATGTGATGTTTTTATTGCCCGTGAGTATATGTCCCTCCTTGCAATCTCATTAAAATGAAATCGAAAATGCTTTACTACATTACGCGTGTAGATCTCAGAAGGCTCCGTTACGCTCAGCTTTGCCTCTGACATAATTCAAATAAACCAATCAGCAAGTTCGGTGGTGCAGGCGAATTCAGTTCGTTTGTACGCTTTTCAGCACTCAGTAACTGTAAGTTATGTACTTCCGATTTACCCTAGCCCAGTTTTTTGGACAAAAGTCAAATCGAAAGCTATGGAATCTTTCATAAAAAAAAATCTGCATACCTCAACGTATTGCTTTAAAGTAGACGGGACCAATCCAAAATGTCAAGTTGTTAATCAATTAAAGGACATGTGCTAATTACTTCAACTTGTTCTACGGAAAATGGAGATAATATGAAAATTTAAACTTATGTTGGCGATTGAACTTGAAATTTCGTTGAAGGTACATCGTAAGACGAGCAGATTGCTTTTAGGTATCTGCGGCAAGCCAATGAGATTTAGAGGTCAAATTGAGGCAAAGGTTAACCTGACGGCTTGAGAAGAGGAGCCTTGTGAGATCCATAATCTGCGTAACATAGTGCAGCAATATTAGATTTTATTTTAATGAGATTGCCCTCCTTGCGCACTGCAGTTGTCTTAGAACTTGAAAATCTCTCTTACAGCATGGCAAGTTAACCAGTATTATACAGTAAACCAGTATTATAATGAATTTGTAATATTAATTCAACATACACAGAGATAATTGACGACTAACAATGCCTTAATAATTTGACAGTGTACGTAAAACAAATTATTTTCTATTTCTACCCAAAACAATAAGTGAGTTGAACATTCAGAATAAATAATTATTTCATCGCAATTCCTTTGACACATGAAATAGTATCATTTCTTGTCAACGCCATTAGAATAAGACATATGTAACTTATCTGTTACAGCTTACTATGTACATTGTCTTTCCATAACATGTTTGTGACTACTGGTAAAATTAGATTACCACCAAACCATCCGGTTATATTATGTTGTTTTGTCATAATCCAATGAAATGTAATATTTCACGGAATAAAAGAATTGAATGTCATTTCCTCATTAGCAACAAATGAAAAGAAAGAAAAAATTCTTTATAATAGGATAGAGCAAGTTAAACCGGTTCTGGTGGTACCATTTGAAGTCATTTGATTGAATATTATCGCCGTTGTTGGAAACTGGCGCGTCGAACACACCATCTTGCTGTAAATAGTACACCACATGAAACGTTATTATATTTCAAATGCTGGGGTAAATCTACGGTAAGTCATGGCATGGTCATGGTAAGTCTTGGAAAGATATGGCGATAAGGTATATACCTGATTAAATTAGGTGTGGAATTAGAGATAGAAAAAGAGATGGTATTTGAAAGCAAAATTATATTAACAAGTTTATGACATGCCAACCCATTGCAAAACGACTGGTTTAATTTCCCCTAAAAAAACACCGTCGACAGAAAGGACTTCGATGGAAACAATGATGGAAAGGGGGTTTCAGCTCGTCCCAATTATATAAACAGGTCCATATTTAATTAGTCAAGATTAGAGACATTTGGTCCGGAGCCAGAACGACCTAAACCCCCAATCGATGTCAATCAAGAGATCTTCGTATAGACAATCAATGTAGATAATTCAAAAGAAGATATAGGTCGTTTTATTTAAACATCTTTAAATGCTTTGAATGTCCAAGTTATTTTCATATCTAAAATACACGATTACTTACCCTGAGATATTTGTTTATTAGAGTAAAACAAAATTGAGTACAATAATATGCGTATGCATGTTAAACATGATTCTATTATTTTCTATCATTCTGATTGCTTTGTTTAAGGGAAACCTATGTACCAGACATTAAATGCTGTTCAAGGACATTGTAACTGTATGATACCGATCTTCTTGTATTTTTTGGTAAAATAAGATATTTATTTTGAAGGTTATATATGGAGAACATACACGATAGAAATGATCGCAGATAATGTTTTGAGGAAAACACAATACAAGTGTGTATTAAAAGTGCAAGAATGAAAATATCAATAAGAACATGTATTGCTAATTTGTTGCACATTTGTTCTTTTGAAACAATGTGGCTTGTGATGACTTTATGTAACAAGTCAAATTCTCTTGTTCATTTATGAGTTGAAACGTTAGGGAAATAATTCCGCAGTAGAAAGGATTTCGTTGCTTTGTAGAACGACAATCTAACAAAAACAACAAAATATCCTGGGTGAATCTATTAGCTTGGTGCATTTATATAATTAGGTAATAATTGGAGCGGAAGACTCGGACTACACGGAAGCGAATCCTTCCAAAAAGCTATGTCTGATCCTCAAATGAAGTGAGTAAAATAGCAGGAAATGGGGATTGTCGCTTACTTTTAACAACCTTTTCTTCGATAAAAAACGCAGTTTTATTGATAATAATTGTTTTAATAAACTTCAGTGTTGGTGGTGTTAGCTCCTGGTAGGGTTATCAAGAACAGCAATATCCTCAAATCTTTTGTCAGGACCAAAGCACCGAATGGGCGTTACTGAATATGTTATTTCTTGTACAAATGAAGAAGAAATAGTTTATACTTCCTTCCTTCCTCATTATTGTTAGGTTTCGTGAACTATACAATCTTTTAGAGAACAGGAGGAATTAAAAAAACAAGAGGAAGTAAGAATATGTCCTATATTTATCAGTGGATACCAATCTAATCAAAATCTTATTGCTAATTTATGACTGCATTTTCATAATAAATATCACAGGAATAATTATCCTTTCTAACCCTTTGTTGGAATTTTTAATGTGATTTAAAGGTTTTTAAGAATAGCAAAGGCTTTCTAAAATAAAATAATTTCAAAAGAAGGGCAATTCATGTACACTGATCATGTTCATATGAAACAAGCTAATCTACTGAAAGGTTAACCTTTAATCTAATCCTTACTGAAAAATGCGGTTGGCTGTTCTTGATGTATGTTTTTCATAAAAACTTCTTTAGAAACAGAACAGAACATTTTTAAATTTTTAAATTCTGTTAAAAAAAAATAATTCAAGAATGCTGACAAAAGAAGGTTAACTATGTAGACGAACACATGCAATGACACACTTTGCGGTTAATTTAGGTTGAATCTAAGGTTTTCGACTACTGTATATATGGACTGAAAATTCCCCCTCAATATTGACACATCGCTGGTGAATAACTCTGAATGCTTCTAACCGATTGATACCCCTATGGACCAAAACTCATGTCAGCTTGTACATGCCGATCTTATTTTGTCCATTTTCAATCCAAAACATACAAACAGCGCACGATGATATTTTATATCAAAGTTTATTTTTGTGAAAGCACCCTTGAAATACAGACACTCTTGCTTTTGTGTCCGTTTTTTTGACGATATCCTGAAAAATCTTACTTCCCTTGTTATCTTTGTTACATTTTCTTTATTAATTGTAAAGCATAAAATACAAAAACAAAACTAAAATACACATGCATAAAGATTATGAGTTTAGAAATGCCGTAAATAGATCAAAGAACCTCTTAAACGAGGATTTTTCAGTTGAACTCTTTTTCATTATGTCTTATAAAAATAAGCTTCTGCCTTTTAATCAGTACATCCTCTTGTTTGAAGGTAACATAACTATCCACTGACACAGTTGATCACGATGATATCTTAGATTGAGAGAAAACCGACGTTAAATTCCCTGTTTAGACGGAACATGCAAGACTGGGCAAGTTCAACTGCCTGGATAACGAGGATAATATCCATAGTCTAGACGGCTCCCTGAAACGATAGGTCTACTTACTCGTCTAAGCTGATCTAAAGTAACCTATAAGTTTCGGATAAAGCCACTGGAAGATGAAAGAACCGTGCACGACCATGGGAATTTCCGTAGACAAGAGATTACTGAAAGGCATCAAAGTAAAGATATATCATCCTGTAATAACCTTGTACATGTAATTTTGACTGTTTTAAAGGTGTAAGTGGAAATGACATATTCCTATCATACCTATACAGAAAAGAGTTGGCATCAACAATAGCGCGTGTTAAATTGATGTTTAGCGAAAATGCTGTCACAATTTGACATATTAATCCATTTAATCGTTTCATCTAGAAACATGAATATTATTGACAGTTAGTTGAAAATAAAATCGAGGTTAACATCAGAGGAAATGTGTCATATTTACCAAACGAATTAAAATTGTGTTTGTTTGATTCCAATTAATTTTTCATATTTACGTCAAACGTCATGGTGATGTCCTCACCAATAATACATCCTGCTAAATCAGTGTACATGAATCCGCTCAGCTCCTTCCTAATGCCCTGATCTTTTTCGGGCGAAATGCCTCGTACGGCTGGATCGGCTTAATGTTCGTCGCTAAGTTCACATGTTAATGTTCCATCCAATGAAATGTCATTATGCAAGGAGCTTGAAGCTGATTTTCCATCCGGATTGTGCCGCTGTTGTTGGATGCGAGTCATCTCATTGCCTGGTTAGATAGCTAGCGATACGAGGCTTGTAGCTTGAAAGAGATCAAGGTTTTAGGATAGAGCTGAGCGGATTCATGTATGCTGATTTAACAGGATGCCAATAAGATGGTGTTTTAGAAAAGATCAGTAAAAGTCATTAAGTAAAATGTCAGCTTACATTCACATTGATGTAGCCTGAGGTGAATTTCCTTTATTAGTTATGGAACTTGGTTTGACAAATAATCAAAATAAACAAACTTGGTACACACTCTCCGTTGAGTTGGAAAAATTGATTACCTGCACGTTCATTTCAAGCTTTTGAATACACAATCTCATTCCACTCATGATCAAAGGACAATTGGAAATAAAAAAAAGTGTTTGATCCAGTGTTTCAGCTTGTCATCATTTAATGAATGTTAAGATAAGAAAATGATTAATTTTGAAATTCAGTGGAATCAAAATCTGTTCGCGAAAGCATTAGCACATTTAAGAAAATTTGCAATAAGCTTTATAACATAATAATGATCATTTCCTAAAGCTTTGATTGGCATGATAGATTAATTTCATAGTTAATTGCATACTTGTAGGAAGTATCTAAAGCCATTTTGATCAAAGTGGTTTCTTAGTCTATGTGGACGATGTGCTGTGTAGTTTTGTCGGTACTGATACTGAAGAGCTTTATTCTTTGTATCCCTTCACAACTTCAAACCTTTACGTCTCTGAAACTGGTACATGTACATGTTTAATCTTAACCTTTTCCAAATACGAAATACGAATATATTTATATAATTTTGAATAACCTATTTTGTCTACAGAAATAAAATTCTATTATTTATATTACATTATGATTTTGTTTCTTCAAAGAAATTGTTGAGCTAGTTGAGATTTTATTTTGTTTGCATGAATTCTATTGTTACTTTTTCTCCTTTGCCCGATTCGTTACTGTATAAAATGAAAGACGCAAACAGCAAGATATGTACATTGATAATTCTTGTCTGTTTTCCTAGTTTATGTGTATGTAAATGCATTTATTAGTTCAAAAGCGTGAAAACACACACATGATTATGAAAGACGAATTTCTTTGAATAAAACATTTCAAATGATAAATATATAAAGGGTTTAAGACTCAAACAATTGGATATGATGTTTCTGTTTCAGCGGAAACCCTTTTCATCATTTCTTCAACAAAAAGCTATTATTTGAATGTAACGTAAGTAACCTTTTCCATTCACACAGTTGACCACACTGCTACTGTAAATTTAGAAAAAGATGAATTCAAAGCAAACAGTATGATACGCTTTTTAGTCATTAAACGAAGTCTGGCCTAGTTCAAGTGTCTGAATAAACAGGAAAGTGCTGATAGTAGAGACTAGGACTGTACACGGCCATGGTACAAGTTTTTCACGTAGACAAGAACAAAGGTTATCGATTGACACATCGGCGGAGATTTATCATTACATTCATAGCAGTGTTTTTTTACCAGATGAAATGATATAACACTAACGTAAGCTAACATGTAATGGCAAATAACATTTTCTTCTGAAAAAACATAGGAATTGTGAAATAAACAGTGTGATCGAACATTCTTGATCGATAGTGACCTAATGGGTTCCATGCTTCAAGATAACCTACAAGTGTTGTATATTGTCAGGTAAAGTAGGACGAATGGAACACGACGATGGTAGATGTTGACATTTCACGAAGACAAGTAGAGAGATCACTGACACGTTAGGCTTCCTCGCTACTCTAACATTGTTGTAGTAAATCACTCCGCCAAGTATCTGGTGAATATGACGTTGAAATATCGAATTATAAGATTATAGTTATACAAACATTTTGCATTAACAATTTATAAAATTGTCGTGTTTATTCGATCTCATGAGATGACAGCGACATCAGACGGCAATCGTTAGATTACATGTAATTACTTAGTATTCACGTCACAATGTATACTGTGGTTTTATTAAATAACATTCGTTGATGTATAACCAGTACGGGTTTTTCTAAATAAATCATTTTTACCCACCTTTATGCGAGGAAATAAAAATTCTTTTTTCATGTCTTGTTTTTACTTTCAAATCTTTTTAACAAGTCCAAAGGAATTATTTGCTACATCTCAATTTGTTTGATTTAGTATTGGATGTTTACTTTTATATTTTCTTCAAAAGTTTTCAATGTAAGATGTTGTGTGCATATTCTGATCATATTGTTATGGTAATTTTTTATTCAAATTCGTCTTTTTGATAGATTCAGATATCGCAAACATTGTCAATGACTGCTGCTCATATCCAGAGTTATCACTTTATAATTTATTATGACTAGTTAGTGTCGCGCGTTTTATATACTAATTACATTAAGGTACTGCATGATTTAATTTTCTATTTATATTTAATTAATTTATTTTTATTAATTTATATTTCTATAGTTTTACTTCGTTTCTAAAATATGTTTCATGACGTTCCTTAGTTTGATCGAGCCCACATTTGCACACCTAGATGAAGTCTTACATACATCAAACAGAAAAACTTACTTAAAAGGGGTTATTTTTGTATTATATTCTAACTACACCAATCAGAAGACTTAATATTGTCATTTCATATAAGGATGGGAGCAGTCCTTTTCTTGGACTATGTGGGAGGGTGCAACGTGGCATTGAAAAGAAAAACAAATTTTGTATGATAAAGGATAAAGAAAATACATAGTCAGAAACATTCATTAATTAACTCTCTTGGCATTCAAATATTGAATTGATTATCGGCTTTTTGAATGTGAAAAACATTGCATGCTGACCACATAGATTGATTATGATGTGCAATCATCATTATGTTATTACATTTTCTTTTTATAACTGGTGATCGATATGTTCATGTTATTGTCGCCCTTTGAAGACTAATCAAACATAGCTTAAAGTACGTTTTGATTTTATCGAAGTGTAATGCTAATCCATCATC
Organism: Phorcus lineatus; assembly: GCA_921293015.1. Classification (NCBI taxonomy): domain Eukaryota; kingdom Metazoa; phylum Mollusca; class Gastropoda; order Trochida; family Trochidae; genus Phorcus; species Phorcus lineatus. The sequence continues at coordinate 48,291,191 of OV121088.1, forward strand.
TTTGCTAATGATGGTATTTTTATTGGGTTTAAACCAACCGTTATTGAAGAGGATTTACTGGTCATACTGACAGAGAAGCATTAAAGGCCATTTACTGATTGATGATATTATCCAAAATGAAATGTTGTCATGTTGCTCCTATGATATTTGGGTCTTAATCTAGAGATGCTGTTAGTAATGTAGGACTTTTTTCTTGTTTGGGCATTTTATCATTCCTACCGAACATTTTTTGTTGTGTATGTATCAGTTACTTATATAATGAAGAGAGGACGAATAAAATCTACAGCCTATTTAGCACCAAATGTTTAAGTTTCAGCATTTACATTATCAAGCTTCGACCTTTTTATTATGTAAAATCGTATTTGAGAATCTTGTTTGGAAGTTTAGGAGAGAACATATAATCTAACTAGGGCAATTTATTAAAGTGCTAAGGAAGGTGTCACTTTTGTACAAAATGTCCATATAAGTAACAAAGGTTGGAATATACGGAATAAAACGGAAATTGTCTTGCGATTAATGTGATAACCTAAAACCACAATTTTTTTAAAATGCCTCTTCAGAAATGGAGACACGGCAAATAAATCTCCAGCCTGATACACTGCACTGTCAATAAGCATTACACGTCCTCCCACGTCCTTTGATTTTTGAATTTCCTCTAAAGGCAGAATATTGAACTACCCATTTTCCATTTACATATACTAATAGGCTGCTCTCTCTGAATGTCAATATTACACGTTTCAGTCTATGAAATTGGTGTTCGTGTTTGGAAAGAGAATTAAGATATCTATGTGTATGATGTTTTGGTCATATCGTTTCACTGTTCATTAAATATGAAAAATATGTGAATAAAACCACAAAACTGCTTGCCGACAATTCCGACAAAGATGAAGGGATGCTTATGATCCATAAAATTTTTAACATTTTTGAAAGTTGGAAAACGTTCATATCCACTCATTAATCATCATCAGTGACTTCCAGATAGAAAATCAAAAGTTTCGTTTGTCTTCTGTTTTGTTTTCAAAAGAAGGAGTTGTTTTCGACGGTAAATTTTTGTGATTTGTATTGTCAAAGTGTCCATGTAATCCCTCCCCCATCCCAATTGCTTAAATATAAAAAACAATAATCTTTATTTCCATCTTCTTCATTATCGTGGAATATCAAAATTAAAAGCATTTTGTTACAAGTGTTGTGAGCAAAAAATCTTTGAAACGTCTTTAAAGAGCTTTTAAAGCATTTAAAAGATTCTAAAAGCATTTTAAACAGTTGTTTATTTCGCACCTTTCTCCCATGAAAATCAGCCGTAAAATACTATTTCTTTCTTTCCAAAACTTCAATGTGTAAAGATTGTTTATAGCCGAAGGGCAAGACGGGACAATTCTAAACTTTTTTGTTGAAGAATGGGTTGAAGACGGTTTCGCAAACTGACATGAAAGTAAACGCAAAAGAATGCGGTTCTAACAGTTAAACCACCGTTTTCATTACACAAAGCTTCAGGCCAAGGTACACCTTCAAACACATATTTGTGAATATTAATGCTTAGATTCAAATTGCTGCGTTGATGAATAAAATCAATGCTCATGACACATTTAGACAACGTTTATAGATTCTGAAATACATTGCGGTTCAGGACGACAACTTCTCCTGTCATGCACTTGTCCAATCAGAATCCCTTAAATCTTACATTAAAGGAGTGTAAATGCATGTACTGGTTTTTCAAGGTGGTCGCACACACATGTAATTGCTTGTAAATCTTGCAATAATAACTGATACAACTTGAAGGTCATGTTAACAATAGCCTTAAACTCTTACATTATTTATATCCGATGTTTAGGTCTAGAAGCTTGATTCAAACTAAGGGTGATACAATCACATTTGCATCGCACTAATACGGTATGGTTATTTTAAAACAGCACGTAAAAGCACCCATATTCGATTTGCTTCATCATACTGCGTGAAATTGAGGGTATATCATCAAATAAAATCAAAGGAAATCATTGATGAAGGTTTTTGGAACATTTTTAATTAACAGCGTGAAGATAATGTGATCAGGAGAACTGATGTATCGACTATAAGTAACAAAATCATGTTATATTGCCATGAAAACCGATGGAATTTAAATTCAAATGATATCTATGATAATGCTATATCTGCCATATGTCAACGTATTTTCTAATAAGGTATGGTCTGATGCACGTTCGAAGTTCAAGTATGGTGGCTCACTGTTCCTAACGATGCTGAAAGACATGAAGTTTTATGTATAGAACTAATGACGGTAGAGGTGGGAGATGAATAAAACGAAAGCATCAGTCTTCTACAAATAACCAGTAAGAGTATCATCGTCAACGTCTCTGCCGAACACCTAAATTCTAGTAAATAAGGACAATAGGGAAGGTAACTCCCATCAACTTTTAGTCCCAGCTAGTTTTCAGTCTCTCAAGTTACGGAGTACGTACAAGCTCTAGTTTACTGAACTTTCCAAAATTTTTTCCAATAATTATGATATCTATAGGAGAATGTTCTATCTTCTTATACTCACAAGCAAAAGAAACGGAAAGTTACAAAATACGGTATATTATCTCGACTTGGACAGCAATGTCGGCTACTGATTGGCCAAAAGCGGTCACGTGCCGTAGGTATATTTTTCTATGTTAAACTGGGTCACGCGCAACCCTAGTAACGTGAGACGACGCACTGTCAAGAGTTATCTCCCTTGTCTCAATGTTAGGTAAACAAAGGCTACGCTACGGTGGTTTGTTGAACCCTACCTTTACACGCTCAGTGTATCTTCCCATTTATTAAAGTCATATCTTATAACCACACTGCTTGAACAAGAGTAAGCTCTTCTATAAATGACACGCTGGTGCCGAGAATAAATCGTAACAAGTCAAAAGGCTTGCTAACGGGCTGTCGGTTCACTCGCTCGCAGCGGGGTTGTCCATCAGTGAGATCGGAAGGATCGGAAGAGTTACAGCATGTCCTCATAAGCCAACGATACTACATCTCAAAGTTTCAAATCAATTTCCCTTCCCGTTTCTGAAAAACACACCTTTTTAGAAATCATTGTTTTGGAACATCTTTAAGTAGACAAGATAGGAGAGCATAGATATTTTAAAGTGTCCTACAGCAATGATGCATAAACAAATCAATGTAAACGGAGGGCAGATATGTCGATAACATATTTTGTTTATCAAATTTCTAAATTTCATTATTTTTCAACTCAAATGCCAATTATTCATGCTAAATGACATGTTGAAACAGCGATTTCACGACCCAAACTGTATTTGAAGAGACATAAAAAGACATGTATCATACACTGATGTATGGATTTGTGAAAACTTCTTAACAAGACATATGCTAATTACAGATATTCATAGTCGTCTTTCTCTGACAGCGGTGACCTTAATTTGTTTAATAAGTTTCTTTTGCTCTTTTAGTTCATTCAATTGAATTATTTTCAAACACATACGTTGGGTACACTCAAACGTTACGTTTCAAAAAGTTGTTATCAGTTTGCAACGTTCATGCCACTTTGCTTGTTATTCCTGCTAGTTTAATACCAGATAATAAAACGGCTGGCATATCAGATGCAGACAATAATAATCGCTTATCATGTTCTATATATATATAAAATTATCAACATTGCATTGTCCAATTTTCCTTAATGATCAGATCCATGTATGCCAATCATGTCATTCATAATAAAAATTTGTGGATGAATATTCCGCAATTTACATTCATCTGAGGTCTATTCAGTCAACAGTGTTCCATCGGAAATGGTCATATGTCGAAATTTGGAATGTTACGAGTAGATGTGTCATGTTTAAATTAATATTTAATGGCTTTTCTAAACGACATCATTGCAAGACGGATATTTATATAAGATAATTCCACAAAGTAGTATTTCTTCATAAGAGCCATTGCGAAGTTTAGACAAAGAGGAAAAACGATCACTTGATAACTTCATCAAATTACGAAAAAATGCATCGGTCACGGTTCCTTTCTCAAGTTTATTTTCTTCACTTTATTATTAATTAATCATGGTAAAAATTTTGTAAAGGTTTTTAAAATGATTTCACAATGGAATATCTATTAATTAAGAAGCATTATGAAGTTGTAGAAAATGCAAAAACAAAACAAAATAGAGTTGACTTTTTAATTGCGACGAGCGCGACCCTTTAGTGTTTGCCACGTAGACTGTTATCAAGAAAGTGATACAGAATTTGAAAAAAAGATATGTATACGTTGCTTCAATAAGCATTTACAATTTCCTGGGCAATGTATACTTGGTTGATAATAGTCATCTGACGAGAAAAGGTGTGTGGAATTACGTGGCAAATACGGGAGTGAACAACGAAAGGTTGTTTTACAGATTACTAGTATTTGGTTGTGTTTGCAAGTTAGTATCGGAGGATATGCGAATTGAAAACCAGATTATATGTTGAAATTCGTATGGTTATAAGGGCAATGTCCTCAAACCACCAGATAAGAAACATGAAAATCTGTCCTCAAACTTGATTAAGACAAAAGCCAACCAAGACCATATCATGCTTCTTAATACCAGCTTATGCTGGAACAAACCTTTTAGAATGAAAAGAAAAAAAAACATGATAAAAATTCAAAGTTATAGTTTCATCCATCTTTTTTTCCAGGAAAAAAAATAAAATCATAGAATTTTACAACAACTTATTCCAACTTTCCCTACCGTGTTCACAGTATGTCGTCAACAGACATCCGGATTGCTGACGTTAAGAAAAGATGAAATTGAGTAGAAAACCAGCCATGTTTTACATGGTATTAACCTTAATATCAAAACAGATAAAAAGCTTGAACATTTGAAGAACGAAAAACCTAATAAATTAGACCCATGAAGAAATATCCTTCTTTTGACGTCAGTCAATCAGTTAAATACTCATATTTCTTCAACAATTCCTCTAAATTACTAGTAATGAAATAAATGTAACTGTTCTCTCAAGCAAATGTTGAGTTATGGATTAAGTTTAATCGAATTTGAAGAAAAAAAGGAAAACGAAAGAAAGCAAAAAGTAATGATTTAGGAAAAAGGTTAATTCAATATTGACATTTTGTCAAAAGACTAATTGAATTGAAAATGTCGTTCCTTTTCTTGCAACATGATTCCCCATGATATTTTTTAAAAAATCGCCTTTGTACTCACATGATAATTTGGTTTAATAAAACTCATGGAATAGATTATTTTTTCTCCTTAACTAAATCTACGTTTACCTTCCCATGTGCAATATTATATATATATTTATATCTATTTATGAAAACGTTTTGATAACCGACAAAAAACACCCTTTTCCTTCCTTACATATAAATGTGTGTTTCTTCCTCAGTTATTAAATATGTATCACAAAACGTTTATAAATCTTAAATGAATTAGCATATGTGAAGCTGTTCTTCATTGTTGCTTTTTTTCCATGAAGAAGTGAGTTATTACCAATTTATATAATCATTAATGGTATTTTTACACTGACATGGTCAAATAAAATGGCATGAAAATCACAAAAAGTCCGTTACTAATTCCTTAAATCTAATACAACCAACATCATATAAAATCAAGTACACACAAATTCCAAAATCTGATATCCAGTTTTTCTTATTTTTATGAGAACTTATTCTTTATCAATAGTTTCCGACTGGAGACTTTCATTGACATAGGTATAAATAAGAAAAATGGATCTTAGGTCATTAATGTTATTGAAATATGTAATTCTGTATATACTTTATTAGACATAGTTGAAGGATAATTTATTTAGACAAATCAAGGATATCTACAAGGATATCTATGGACGTCACTAATGAACATGTTTTAAAATGTTCATCGATGAATCATTCTGAAATGGTATTCATTCCTCTATTATTTTATAGCAAAACTCTTTCTGATATTCTCTTGTTTTTTTAAATGGCGTGGGTGTTAAACATCGAACTGCACCGGAACTTAAAGCAGGAGAGTGCCCTGAACGTAAAGAACGTCCGAATGTCAAAACCATGGATTTATTGCTTTGAAACACAAGTACCCTATTTGTAATGATTAACACACTGACAGCTAGCCATTCTCTACTCACAGAGGTAGCCCCGTAATAAAATGAAACACGATCTCTTCTGTAATGCGAGCTATCCTCGATGTTACATGACGTACAACATGAACTACTTTGTAATACTCCCTCCAATGAAAACAAAGCAGCACTTGATAACCTGTTTGCCGTCGCCGAGGCCTGTGCAATTATGCGGTCGCTGAAGAAGGCGACTGTGTTCTGCACATAAAGATTAAAAAGTAAAATACACCTTAAATAAATTTAGCTATCCCGATGCAAACGGAAATAAATGAGACTCTCGATTGACCACTTACGAAACGACGTCGCCGATTGCACTAATACCTGTGCATCCCTTTAAGCTTCTACATTGCTCGTACTAGAAGTTCGTATAGAGAATGACATCTAGGTTCATATTCTTCACCTAATGTCAATTCAAAATATTTACATTTGTTATGTACCAACTGGATTTGACACTTATTAACTATTCAAAATGAATCTTTGCATATCAGATCATTTACCTACCGGTTTTACACAAATGTGATCATCATGGTATTATGCATGTTGTTGCTGCGCTTTTTAATATTTACAGTATTTGTGTTGAGCGTTTAATTCAACCACAATGAAACTTAAAGACACAAGAAACATTTTACTTCAACAAGATAGAATTCCATTGCGTTGAATTGTTTGTTTGTTGTCTTGTTACTAACGAATAGCATTGGTTATGATCTACTTAAGGCTAAATATTCCAATTGAAAAGAATTCATAAAAGAGTTTTCATTGCAAATAATCTCTTTTAGATAGAATTCGGATTATAATTCATTGATAGCATTAAAAATCAATAAAAATATTACTGCTAATAATTGCAAAAGCCTTGAGGCTTAGACCTCTCTGAAACAGCACTCATTTCTAGAAAGAGCGCAGCAACTAAATGAAAACATCCAATTTCAGTGGATCCAATATCCGTTGAAGAGATAACGCACTTATACACACATAAAGTTGAAGTAAACCGACTTGATTTCTCTGTGACGTTACAATGTAAATTAAATGAGTTCCGTCAATAGATATATGCGAGTATGCATCTTCATTGCTATTTAGCTCTTTGTATTGAAATTGGAGTTTGAAATTCAAATAAAATGGCAATCGGCATGATTTCAGTTATATTGGATGAAAATCTCATAAAGTGAATATTAATATTGACGACTCTGCTGATTTATTTTATGATTTGTGGATCCCCCTAAATAACGCAGTAGTTAATGAATTCAAGATTAGTATCATGCGTGTATGAACTATCAAATTTAAAGCGAAAATGAAATTAAGAAGAAACGTTTTTAGAAAATGAAACATAGTGTGATCTAGCATGCTCGCCAATAATAAATGATGATGATGATGATCGGTGTGTTTTTACGGAAGCATCCTAGTGCCACAGTAAAAATCTATTTTATCCCATAATTAGGATATAACATCACCTAATTAGGACTTAATCATCGCCTAATTAGGACATAACTATCACCTAATTAGGAGATATTTATCACCTAGTTAGGACTTAGTTATCATCTTATAAGGAGATAATTATCACTTAATTACGAGAAAGTATCAACTAATTAGGAGATAGTATCTCCTAATTAGGACTTAGTTATCTCTTAATTAGGTGATAATTAAGTCCTAATTATGGGTTACTTATCTCCTAATTAGGAGTTAGTATATCCTAATTAGGAGTTAGTATATCCTAATTAGGAGTGACTATCTCCTAATTGGGAGATACAAAAATTTTGACGGTGGCACTAGGATGCTTCCGTAGTTTTTCAATGTATTCTTAATGTTATTCCTTAACGCCTTGAATCATAATTACAGAAGGAGCTGAGTAATGCATATATAGACCTTATTTAAAAACAGTAATAGATCATTCTGTTTTATACTTTCATTTAACAATTATCAAAAGAACGCTGTAGAACCAAAGAATGTATGACGGTGATTATCTAATTAACATGTAAGGCAAACTTTCTTAATTTTTTATTCTTTTATGCCCAAAGTAAACTTGTCACAGGAGGTACTGTCTCGCTTGCAAAAAACATGTTTTTAAGCAGCGAGACCTTTAGATGTGTTTATATACGTACAAATGGGTGTAGTTGTCTAATATGATATGCGTATATATGATTGTGGTTTGGAATCAAGAACATTTATTAAAAAAATCATGTTGTATAATATTATAAAACGTTCTTAAATTTAATAATCATATTGCCTCTGTCAACTGTAACTTGAACATAAGTGTTGCCTATATCCGTCCTTAACCAGAACAACTTCTTGACAACGTCGCCTCGTCGATGTCACAAGATTACGGGACAATTGTTCGATTCATATATAACCGCCCATCTGCAGCTGGTTTCACTGATAAATACACCGACAAATAGCACCCCTGACGTGCTGATTAGAGTTACAATGTGTAATTAAACTTCATCATGAGATACAAAGTTCTTCTGCCTCTTGAGCTTGTTGGTACTTAGGCCATCTTGTCATGATGGAGGCGGCCGTTGTGATCAGGTAACCAACTTGAGGACTGAGATGAAAGAAAGGTAGAAGAGTCTTCTCAACGATGTCACATCGCACCTCTCTGCATTCATCGAGCCTCGGAAGACTTTGTTGTCCATCATATGGTCATGACAAAAAGCTGCTACTGTTGTCATTATGTTTGTAGATTGAGTGCAGTATTTGTAAGACGTTGGACACATACGCAACCGTAAGAAAAACAGGTTTTAACTATATGATAGTTACGCAATTCCAATGTTGTCGTGTCTGTGCCAGATGAAGGTGTACTTGATAATAAACAGAGGTTCGAATCGCTGATGTTGACCTTATAAAAAGTATAAAATAAAAATATAAATGTTTGCACTAATATATCGTTTTCATATGTTGAGATACACATATATTTCAAAATTGACTTTTGGCCAGCTCCCATGATATGATCACCCCTGTTGTTTGCTGATACCATTGACCATTGAGTTGATGGACAGGAACTGGTTCTGAAGTATCATATGGAACACTCATCTGAAATCCTCTAACTTCGTTATTTGAGCCTACTCCTAATATCAGCGAACTTGGCTATATTTGCTCTGCGTCTTTTTTTCAACCTGCTTATCACGCTATGACAAATACTATTCCACTTCTACCACTCTCATGTTCACAGTCTGTAGATATGTGGCTTCATGTATATTCATGTATAGAAAACCTGCTCACTACTATTCTTGACATAGTATTTCTACATGCACAAAAAAGAGTGCTATGCACGTGCATTTGTTATATTGACTGTAGAAGTCAAACACACAGGCCTTGGAAAACTGCAAATCGGAGAATGTATAAAGTGGAACATGTCAATTTAAATCATTTCAAATGAGGTTTTGCTTCACATTTCACATACAGTATATACATACCCATTGCTGAATGCATTACTTTTAACCCCGCAGCAAGGGATTATTCACTTATTCAGCTTCTTTCATTAATGAAACATTTTATAATCTTAAAATTTCCTTCACTTTATAGCCACTTTTGTAAATAAAGAACCATTGTGAAGCACACATTTCCCTCAAACTATAAACGCACGGACGTTTTTGATGAAAATCTAGAATCAATACTTGATGAATTGCAAGTATTTAAGATTGGATGAATTTTAAAAGTTTTTTTTGAAGAACCGATGCTTGAGCCGAAGTACCTGTAGAATATTCCTTTTGCTTAATTGTGCTTTCATTCAGGCGTATCTCATCTCTATCTTGAGTTAAATCGGAATAAAATACATGCTTCTAGGCTTTAATGTTGAAATTCAAACAACAGTACTTCTATCAACTTTCATATGACTTGCCTAACCACACCATTTCGTCGTCCAGATGTGATCCAAAATAACAGCTGCGGACACGTGTAATTGCCCACTGAATCCATCGAACTGGAGGTGTTTATGAAGAGTCATAATAGTCTTCAGCTTATCTTAACCCTTCGGTCATATGTTAATGTATAACCGGAGAAGGTCTAATACCCAAACATCCTCTTTCAGTAAATAATTACAACGTTACAAATTCTTTGACTGATGCTTATAACTATTTCAGTAAAACAATCTCTTTTGACCACCTTCAAAGCTATTAGATTTACCTTGCACAGTTGTGACAATAGCATTAAAAAGAAAACATGTCCAAAATAGCACAATAAAAGGGTTTTTGAAATTAGAGAGATTTTTTACACCTCTTTATCTTGAACAGGTATGAAATCACTCCTATCTCTCAGTAGTCAACAGCGGTATTTTATCCATCTTCCATCCACTTCTCTTACATTTGATCAAGCTGTGAAGCACACCACAGGTTTTCTACCTAACCTTGTAGTGATATAAGATTACAATTTATGTTTTGGTGTGTGTTTTAACAATGCTCAAAAGTATGTGTATTGTTTATTTCCTTTAGGTACATGTAGGTTAATCCCCATAGTACATATCATTGGTCCACAGATTTGCGATAATTATTCGCATAGAGAATAAAAATGACAATACATGTACGTTTCATCAATTCCTTATTATGGCTGGACAACAAGAGGTTAAATTTATGTATTGAAACGTTAACAAAGTACTTATGAGGTATAAACTGGTTTCTAAGATTTCTGTAAGCGTTACAAACCAGTAAAAAATTATATTCATTTTCAATATTACCACTCTTACGTATTGTGCATTTCCTTTGAAAAGTACTGAAAAAAAATTGTATACAAGACCAGATCAAAAGAATCATGATCAAGATTTTGATTTTGATCAAGATAAGCTTTTTGAATCAAAACAACACCGTACAAGGGTATTCCTTAACATAATTATGTTATCAGTTTTTCAATGTATCCTACTCATTCATTTCTGCTGATCATGCTCACATTTCCTTGATCTGTAATCAACCAACCATGATTGAAGTAGATTGACTGGTAAACTTGACAGAGATCCCTTAAAGGTCATTGAATGATTGATGTTATTATCCAAGAGGAACTGTAGTTTATTTAGCTAATTGGTCCTGTGATCTTTTGGTCTTAACCTAGGAATTAAGCCTACTTCAAGAGACATTTTTTGATAGAAGAGGACTTTTTATATGTTTCATCATTTTCATTACTGAAATTATCATGCATCAAAAAGAAAATTCTAGTGTATTGCACAATATGGATTGGGGTATGTTTTGCAAACAATCGTGTTCTTTATCTATCTTTATCTTATCGCAAATGCAAATGTACAGAAGATTGACTGAAAAAAGACAAGAATGTTTTATAAAGAAACAGAAACATCTTTCTATGCTATTTAAAACATAACTAGTAAAAATATTTATCCTTCTACACGGTAAATAAACGTAAAACTTCATTTTCTGAAATGTACCTGTATCAAGAAGTTGCTGACAAGTCAAAACGTTGAATTGCCTAATTTATATATTATCATTGATATCAATAAATATTAATTCTTTTTTGTCAGAGGTGGAGTTTATTAGATAAAGTTGTTTTTTATCTAAAAATCTTATCAACAGTTTTTTAGCACTATTGCGTTGGTAAACAAATTGACAACGGTTCGATGAACAACTTGTTGTTGAAATAAGAATGCATGGTTGATCTACCCTGGTTGTGTTAAAGACTATTCACCCAAACAGACACTTCTCTGTAAACTCGTGATGACATTATCAACGATCGGTAACGTTTTATGATTTGCATGAAATATATGGAATTGTCTTTTGACCTAATTTGCATGTTTATCAGATATGGATGCCAAGTTTAACAAATTGCACTGATAACATCCTCCATTATATTTCAAATTCATTTATTTCATACCAGTATCTGATCTGAGTATCTCAGTGAGGCTCTGTTTTCTCTCTACTGGGGTGACATGTGTTTTGTGTTAAAACGAAAGATTTGCTGTCAAGGATGATTCGACTTTTGGCTATTTGAATATTTAAGCTATACATCTAAAGAGTCAAGTAAACCAGTTATTACCAAATTCTTTATCGTCACGAAATTGTAATAAAACTACTTTTCAGAAGTGATTTTACTGAGAAACATATTGTAGAGTTTATGTTCAATGGTAAACGTGATCTTTTAAAAGCCACAACCGATTATTTTGTAATCAACGTGAAACGTTTTGAAATATTCACCAAAGTGATTAAGAACAATCAAACCACGCGTTCAATTCCATGAAGGAAGGTTACATCTAAAGAATAACTGTTGCCATCGTATATTCTTCTGTAAATAGCAAAGCCTTGCAAGGATTCAAAACTATCAAGTGTTACCTTTTAGCATTTGCATTTCTTCTATTTTGATTTTGAAATGCTTCTTGGGCAGCAACCTTTCTTTCCTGCTTTATTTTATTTGAAGTGGATTTCGATACTTAAATAGAAGAAAAAAGGAAAAATAAAATAAAATAAAAAAGATAACAGAAATAACCAAACTTTACATGGGTTTTCAGATGAGTCAACTCTTTCTAGACATGGTGACCTCTTGACGTTTATTTAAGAAATAAAGTTCGCTCTACCCCAATGTGTTTTGTAATAAAGTATAGTTTTGCCCTGAACTATTATAGTTAAAGCACGAGGATGGTAGTCCGAGTGCTTTAACGTTATAATAGTTCAGGGAAAACTATACTTTATTACAAAACACATTGGATTAGAGCCAACTTTATTTCTTTTCTAAGATGCTAAAATAATCTATACGGGGAACACTCTGATTTTAATCATCTCGAAATAAAAAATAGTGTTTACATTGCTCACATTAATAATCCATGAACAGGGCTAACTGTTCGCTATTCCAAGTATGGAACTCAACCCCTAGTTTAAAACGACATTTAGTTGGTTAAAGCTTTGATTACTGCAGTTTTGCACTTAAACTTTTTCATTTATTCAATTTTGAATTATATTTTCTTCTTATTTTTTTCTTTAAAAACTTAAACAAACAAATTAACACCTCTTGTTTTTAAAAAAAGACCTTTACTTTTACAAACTCGTGTCGTGCGATTATGCAGGGCTTATCACGTGGTTAACATTCCACAAAGAATTATGGGTATTGTTTGTTTTGGAAGCGTGATGGCGGACTGGATCCGGACATCTATTTTTTTGCTGCTGTCATAAACGTTGAAGGTGATGCTTTAGTCTCTTATATAAGCAGACTGTTGGGGCTGTACACCTAGAATTACTTAATTATTAGGTTGACCATATCACATTGAACCTGGTAGAGACGGTTGACGTGAACCAACGTCACAGTCCCACGGGGCGCTGTGACCTGACGTGAAACAACGCGGTCACTCGACGGTAGACAAGCATTTTCTGTCGATTCTTCTTTACGGTACATAGAAATAGATGATTCGAAACTTGTCTCTATTAATAGAAACATTAATACGATTATGTCGTTAGACCTTGATAGGGGAATAAGCCATGTTGTTCGAAGAATCGAGATGAAAGGTTACCATGGACGCGTGATCACGAGGGGGCAGCGGGGAAGAGCGGATATAACGTCATTCAATTGTTACATCATGAAAAAACTATACCTTTATTGTCTCATAAAGTACTTTTTTTTCGATTGTTCTAACCGCCAGGCATCTTAGAAAAGATCTTAAATTCATGTCAAAGTTTATTTTATGAAAATTGAGAACTTTACAAAACGAATGAAAAAGTGGACAAGTTGGTTATGCATAAGAGAACAATGTAAAAATCGGAAAACAGGCTATTTACTCGTCGCTTTCTCTCGCTCTCTCGCTAAGACCGGAGGATTAAAAAACGATTTGAAAAAGGAAAAGAGACGCAAATCAAAGAATTCTTCAAACATTCTCTAAAGCTTACATTTGTAAGTTAAGATGTAATCGTAGAATCTCTAGGACCAAAGCGACAATGTAACTAGCCTGAAACAAATGTGACCATTAAAAATAAATAAAAACAAACGCCAACAGGAAATGGCTTATCCCCAGGTGACTGATCAGTTTTACCAGTATTTAATTGAAAATTACTATACGAATAATTTTGTATGCTTGCATTGTATGCAGTTAATTTGTTATGACTGAAAACGGTGATAATGAAGAACCATAAACATATGACATGTCAAGCTGGCCCTTTTTAATTACTGGTAGAAAATGTTTTTGGGAATTGTACAGAAAGATGAACACCTAACTATGTTTCCATGGAAATCGGTATAACTAAACTGTAAAATGAAAATCTCTAAAAGGCATATGAACACATGGTGACTGTCATATACCAAGTTACATGGGGATTACGGTGTATGAGTTCTTCTTCAGACACGAATTTCTCAGTTGCATTGTTATTGAAAATCACAAAAGAAAAAAGTGTATACGGTTGAAAACGCCAACGGGCACAACAACATGTGACAAGTTAAAATACCTAGGTTACCTCTGGTTTTCGTGTGGCTCCGGAAATGATGTGATCAAAGACAGACAAAGGAGCAAACAGCTCTATTTACAGCATTGAACAGCGACCTGGAGGAAATATTACCAAAGTAACATGCTATCAAGTATTTCGTGTGTGATTTGTTCACAAACAACTTTTGGGTCTTTTAGAGGTGTTTCCTATCTATTCATGAGGTGATGCTTTCTTTATTCAATTAAGAAATTTCAAACCATAACAGTTATTTTCACTACTGATTGTTTTCATCGAGTTAGTTTAGTCATTTTGACCACTCAATGACTCCGGGAAAGATCATCTTAAAAATCAGTTAGTGTGGAATTTACAATCATTAGCATAAATTAGGTTGTGTTTATGAGAGGCCTTTCCAGACAAAGTTAAAGCTCAAAGCGTACCCAAAAACATATAAATTTATGTAAGTGATAAGTAACACTTTGCTTTGGTTGAGATGGGAACAAAGAGGAGAATATGTTTTATTTGGTTTTCAAACGCGTAAAAATGTACAAGAAATCTCAAATATGTATCCCAAAATATCATGTACATGAAAATTACAGTTTTCAATTAAATCCTGCAACACCTTTATGTGTGTGCCGGAGTTCAAAATACTTTTACCGTTTACATGAATAATCTACACTTTCTAAAAAAATTCTAAAATCTCGTTTAACTAGTTGATGCGCGTCATTGTACGGTTAGAATTGTGACCATATAACGAATATTTCACTCCCATGAACCGATAAGCAATAGTCAGTACTGATCAATGAAATGACAGCATTGATAAGGTTCGAGAATGTGACTCCGACAATCCACGCAGTGTCTCTTTGTGGATAACATGGCACTGTCCTCTGGCAGATACTGCAATCATTGTTAACCTTAACAATCTTGAAATACATGTGAATATTTACTCTCCTATCTGCCAAGCGTTATATGCAAACCTTTTAAAATCTGTTTTCAAACAGTTGATAATACATACTCCATCATATTGTACAAATATAATTTACTAAAATAAGCATCGCTTCAAAGTACTCACACTTGATTTGCTTTCATTATTACACATGAAAGACCGCGATGTAATGACGGATTAATGTCAGATAAAATCAAAGGAAACTATTGATTACATCTGTTCATATCTTTGATCATCAAGGTGAAAATAACCTAATCAAGGTAACAGCTGTATGTAACCATGGATACCCAATCTTGTTTTTATATGCTCTGACAATAAAAGCGAATTTGAATGTTATTCACGTCTATGATAATGACAAACATCACTTCTTCCGTTGCATCTTCTTTTTGCCTTTCCCGTGATATCTATTTATTGGTTTATATGTTTCGAGCTACTTTAGAAACAAAACAAAACAAATTGGCATCGAAACGAAAATAGAAATGCAAATTTTAACAGACTTCATCCAAAATTGTAAAATAATATTACCAATTGCTTTGGTTACAAGACATTAACTGTTTCTTTTGTTTTTAAAAAAAGACATGACAAGAACATTAGCGAGTTATCAATGGAATTGCATTGTAAATATAAAACATTTGATATATTCGATCAGGTAAGACAACAATGCGAAGAACTGTGTATAATGAACAAAGTGCTTAATTGTATCAAGCATCGTTACTGGCACCAATTAGAATTGGAACTATACCATAATGAATATAGTAAGATATTGTACCTTTAAAAAACATAACATGCATATGCTTATTTTCTTTTTGATAAATCAAGGAAGATGTGCACATGATTTGAAACAGAATTTATACATAATTGAGTCGATGTTTTACGATAAAACTGTTCGATGTACAGCTGTTGTGGCAAGGAGTTACAGTGTGGATTAGTTTACGCAAGGTATACAGTTGAGGTGCCAGGTTATTATAGGTTACGTCAACAAATAACGGACGCCCTTACATGTGAAGGATAACTTTAGGTTGAAGAGATGCTGATAGGTTGGTTATGTTTGAGGAGAGCGATAGGGGACTTACTTTAACGTCTCTTCTATTTACGTCACGTTCTGGCGTATCCTTTTAACAGTAAAATAGCTATTGCTAAAATCATGTAATTAAACAGATTTCTCTACACGTCAATGAACAATGAACGATATCAATAGAGAAACATATTAAAAATTCAACATCTTTTGACGTGAGTCAATGGGTTAAATGCTCGTATTTTCTCAGTAATTGATTCAAATTTTTCGCTTATTTAATAAACGTGATGATGGTTTTAGGCAAATGTTAAACTATGGATTCAAGTTTCTTAAAGCAAATTTTAATCGATTTGAAAGTAAAGATTATGAAAGAAAATTCGGTTCTCTTGAAAGGTCATTGAATCCCAATAACCAAACTTGAAAACTTTATTTTAGTCAGCTAGAATAGTAAGAAAACCATCTGATCTATTTGCTTGATATAAAGGCTAACAGAAGTGTAGTAAAACAAACAAGCAAAGACACGCCTCTCTTTGGTTCTAAATCAATCATGTTGTAATGAAATAAATTAAACTCCAAATTTTCGTAACAGATTCACTGCTTATTGAAATATAAATGTGCAAAGTTTCATGTATATGAAGTTGTTGACCAGAAACGAAACGAACTAAGTAAAATATTTACTGCTTATTGAAATATAAATGTGCAAAGTTTCATGTATATGAAGTTGTGGACCAGAAACGAGACAAACTAAGTAAAATATTTAGTGCTTATTGAAATATAAATGTGCAAAGTTTCATGTATATGAAGTTGTGGACCAGAAACGAGACAAACTAAGTAAAATATTTACTGCTTATTGAGATATAAATGTGCAAAGTTTCATGTATATGTAGTTGTAGACCAGAAACGAGACAAACTAAGTAAAATATTTACTGCTTATTGAGATATAAATGTGCAAAGTTTCATGAATATGTAGTTGTGGACCAGAAACGAGACAAACTAAGTAAAATATTTACTGCTTATTGAAATATAAATGTGCAAAGTTTCATGCAAACAGGACAAACCCAGCTTGATGCAGTATCTTTGACGCTATTCATTCTTTATTCTATTGTGACAAAATCTGGAAATCTTAAGTTGAAATATTTTCATTAGATATTGATGTAAAATGTATATGTTTGAACACTGAAATCGTCAGTGGTATCACAACATTATTTTTGTAGATATAAACAATATATTTGTCTTAAACGATCCACAAAATAGAGGTGGAGGTGACGAGAAAGTTTTCAATGCACCATGCATTTAACAACTAGATCTCAATAGAATTCAAGCTTCATTCACACCAGCTGAATTGCCTTGTAAGATATAGTGTCGGTAATGATCTACTTCAAGCGTAATACTCAAATGAAATTGTGAGGATGATTGTAATTGCAATTAATCTTTATAAAAAAGGAAAGTCGTCTTATTTTTTATTAATCATTTAAAAACGATCTTTGCTATTAACTGCAAAAGCCCTGGAGCTACATATCTCTTGAACCACTAATCAGTTTTAGAGTGAGCATACCATAATAAATTCATTTATAGATTCCACAACATATCCTATGCAATGCAAAGAATTGAATAACGATGTGTTTCTGTGATGCTACACAAACACATTTTACATATATTCTATTTTATTTGCAAGTATCGGTATAAAAAAATTGGAAAAAAACAGCTGATTTATGCGAAATGTAACGTTTTGAGTTTGAGTTGGGAGTTGAGAATTGATCGTTTAAAAATGTCCAGCAGCATGGTTGCAGTAATTTCAATTGAAAATATATCTTTCTATATTGATAATGCTTATGATTCATCTCATGGTTTTATGTATGTGTCATTTCAAAATGAAAAACGTTTAATCACTTCAAAAGATTTTTCATGAAGTATCAAATTGGCAGTTTACAAGAATATAAAATAATGATTATATTCGGATATTTAACTATTTTTGTCATTGCTTGCTCTTCAATAGCGAATGATTTAGTTGGCAGGTTTTGAGTGTGTTCAATACATTACTCTTAAATATTGACTCCGGCCATATACCATCTTCCTACGCAAAGCTTAACTATTGCCAGTCTCGAACTGTCCGAGCAATAGTTAAGCTTTGCGTGGGAAGATGGCCAAATCCAAGCTGTTTTAAGAATGTTTTGCATATTGTATAGTGACCTTTTATGAAAAGGATAAAAAAAATCGTCACGTTGTATATTTACTCATTACGCGTCTAAAATGAACAATAGACATCATGTAAAGGAAAGTAAGGAAAAATGTTATAGGCATGTGTTGATTTAAATAAGATGTAAGCCAAACTTTATGAAAAAATCCTCGGGCAGAAGAGCACTTTTGATTACTGAGTTATTTCTATTATTAATGTTTGAGAAAAAAAATCACTACCCTAGATCTTAAAACCTCTTAACTTACTTATGTAGTGCCCGGGGTTTTAATATCTATCGATTATTGCATTGCTGTTTACCCTGAAGTAAAATTTTCACTATTTAAGTTAATACCGCTTTAAAAAATCTATATTAAATATCAATAAAGTCATAACTAGCCTTAAAAGCACAGAAATATCATTCACATTTGTATAAAAATTAAAATCACATTTAAATATTTAAAGAGGATAAGGATCAATACAATCAATACAAGTTTTTGATATCTGATGATTACTTCCGATGATTTTGAATATTCTAATTTTGAAGATTCATTGTTCATTTGTGTTTTAATTCTGGCCTGAGAGTAATTCCAATTGAGTTGAATTGAAGTATCTCAGCACATTAAAATATTTGAATGTTGATAATGTAGATTTATAAATCTGAAAGTGTCACGATTAAGTTTGATTCATCATAACTTTAATATAAAAATGTAACGTCACAAGTCAGTTTGATGCTTAAAAACCAATCAATGCCTATATTTGTTACAGAAAACATGGACATTTCGACATGTTTCTATGAATATGCAAAATTTGGAAAGGGAATGACAAACGTTGAAAAGCAAACAACTTGGTATTAGTGGATTGAAGTTAAAGGCAAAATAATTACTTTGAGAGGGACAGTTTAACCTATTTCTCCTTATTTAACAATAAGAATAGAATATTTCATGGATTGTAAGTTTGAACGTTTTATCATCAAGATGGGACTTGGTTTTGCTCATTGACCCCTCTACAAGAGAGGTAAGGCGATTTGGGCGTAACGCGTAGGTGTATTTCACTTATGTCGCAGATGCTAGTATTATTGCAGGGAGAAAGCCTGCAACACTGTTGTGGCTATGCATTGCAGTATAACCTGCGTGCATCGACTGGAATTAGCCAACCATGGGTTGTACTGCACTAAAATTCAGTGTAGCATTACACCCAAACCTTACTGCCCGTAGAACTGTTTTCTACTCGACAAGAGAAACAAATCCATTAACCAGAGAATTCACAGACCTTATCCTCGGACATTTTATTATAAATACAAAACATAAATGTTTGCTTGCAAAGCTGAATAAGTATATTTAATGTACAACTTACAAAAACATGGACATATCTAAACATAAGGAATTTTAAAGGCAAATGATGAATGGCAATTCGCAAAAAAACAAGATAGCTTTTAACCCTAACAATTATTTTGAAAGTCCTAAACAGAGAAACTCCCATATCCTTTCTTTCTACACCTTGAAAAATAATTGGCTAAAGGATTGCCAAAGTTAAATGAAAGTTTTGACCACAAGTTTTAATTCTAAGATGTGACTAATTTCTTTTAAGTGGCCCCTCTTCAAGACCGGAAGTTTATGCTCACAGAGCTTATGACTTTTATTGGTAATGCTATAAACTATTTGGTTGCCAAACTTGATTATAAACCATTATGGAATTTCATTGATTTGGAAATAATGAGAGTTCAATATCTAGCTTAGACAATTAAGAATATAAAAGGAGAATGACAAATGAATGGGTGAGTTGGGGTTAAACGTATTTTCAACAATGGTTCAGTAATTAAACACGTGTATGAAAATCATCCAAAAAAGAGTGGACGGATTCAAGAGGAAAGGATGAATGAGAAGACGGAAAGAAAAGCATAGTGAGAGAAAGACAGCAGGTTATTTAATGACTCAAATTTGGCCTGTGGTCTACCAGCCGACCTGTCCAGCTTGAGTGTCAAGTGGGGAAATGACGGCTGAAGCTAGTAATAATGAAAACAAAAAATATTTGTCATTCAAGGTATACAAAACAATTTTGGAAATCAAATGAGAGTATGTCCACTAATCCGTATTTAGTTTTTAGAATGGTAAATTTGCAAGGTTGAATTATAAATTTTGGATAAAAGTTTTTGTTTCCAAGAGCGGTTGTAGTATCGATTCCAAGTTTCGACACGTGTCTTGTGTCTCCGAACGAGGTCTCTAAGTTAGAGTGACCTAACTTGGTTCTGTTCCCGTCTTACCACCAGGTAATGTCATGGTGCTTGGTAAAGGAGCAACCACGACTATGGGTGGTTCTCTTACTTATTAACTGTCTCAGGTTATAAATTACTTAAAACAGTTTCTTCGAGAGAAACAAGCTACTATGACTCCTTATC
This sequence comes from Phorcus lineatus, assembly GCA_921293015.1. Classification (NCBI taxonomy): domain Eukaryota; kingdom Metazoa; phylum Mollusca; class Gastropoda; order Trochida; family Trochidae; genus Phorcus; species Phorcus lineatus. The sequence continues at coordinate 48,312,124 of OV121088.1, forward strand.
GGATAAACGGTATATCGTTGACAACATAGTACGAGGACTGTCCGACTACCGATATATATGATTGAAAAAAAGTAGATATACCCTCTTGAAAGAAAGAGGATATTCAACAATGGATTCCCTCAATGCAACATCATATTCGGACAAACCGGAAGTGTCAATTCATGGACTTATCTGGAATTCATTGATTAGGAAATCCGATACCAATGTCAGGGTACAAAACACACAGCATAAGTCAATCTCCTTCTAAACTTCGAAATGTCACTAAACTCCAAACAGTGGAGTCACAACATATTTATACATGCACATTTGTCAAGATATCAAAGTCGCTGGATACTCTATCGTACCTGTATGATGTCACAGTCTTCCTCATTAAACTAGGGTTGTCCTGGTTGGTTCATGTAGGAATGAACGCATTTGAATCACATACTGTATGAAATGAGTAAAACAAGTAATTAAACTACTCTGTCACTCTTGTTTAATATGTTTTATCATTAACTATAACAAAGATTTCGTGCGATCTTTAATAATCAGGACTTTATAGTAATAAAGGGATGGCACAACATGTTTCCTTTCATGAACCCCTATGTAACAGTTTGGATGTAAATGGGAAATACATCCATATATTAAACCGGATAGATGTTATAGAATGGTAATCCTTTAATACAACCGGATATTCCGATGTGCTGAAAGTGTCATTTCTAGGTATTAAGTGATTACAAATCATATTCAACTGTCAGTCTACAGGATATACTGCTTAATTGAATCTCTGTTTGTGAGAATGTCAATTCTATCCGTATTAATATGTCAATAACATTGAATTTATGTGTATAGGATATCTGTACATGAATATAGCAACAGCTAGTGTTAGTACAAAAAACGTTCACTAAGTATTGACTTTGAAACGAAGACTGAGTGCTTATATTATGAATGTTTTTCTTTGTTGTGTTTCTGTTCTCTTTGTCCAACGTTTGAATGGATTTTTTTAGGCATTGTTTAAATTAACACCTTAGAGACCATTCAGTATTACTAGTGAAACTTTGAGTATGAATTTAGTGAGTGAGTGAGTGAGTTGGTGTTTAACGTGCTTTGAACAATATTTCAGTTATTAAACACGTTGATGACAAGCTTCCAAAAGAGAGTGGGCAGATCAGGGAGAAAGGGATCGACAGGATGAGGAAACAGACGGATAGAAAGGCATAGTGAGAGATAGACAACATGTTTTAGAATGACTCAAATTTAGTCTGGCTTCTACCCGTTCGACCTGTCCAGCTTGGGTGTCCCTACCAGGAGCATGTACGGTCCGGCTGGCATAGCTCTCGGGGTCTCTGAAGCACGCAAACCACCACACCATGGTAAGGCATTGAGTCAAGTGGTGGAGTATGAATTTATGTTTGGGAAAGTGAAAAGGATATGTGAAATTGAAAAAAACCAATCCTGCTACATCAGCGTATTGGAATCGACTGAGCTCTTTCCAAATACCCTGATCTCTTTCGAACCAAATGCCTCATTTTCCTGGCGGCTTGATATTCGGCATCATGTTCACCTGATATTTTAAATGCCCATGAGTTGTCGATATGGAAGGAGGCTTTTGGCCTGAAAGAGATCAGAATATTTGGAAGGAGCTCAGCGAATTGAAATACGCTGATTTAGCAGGATGTGGTATGAAATACAGATGTCATGATGCACCGATGCATTGCGATGGTCAGTTCACGATATAATGCACGATACAATTAACAAAATCACAATAAAAACTTTACTGAATATAAATCTTAATAGTTTTGGGTATCGATTAATAAATTCAGGGTATGTAAGAATACTTGTTAGCAGGCTCTGTTAATGTTGAAAGTTGAAAATAATATTAGGATATGAGATTAATAACAAAGTTGGCTTGCTTTTTTGGTTAAATGTTGGTTACTCAAATGACTCCTGTCACAGATGTCGAATTGAGATAAGTAAAAGTGTTTGCCTGGAGCTGAATAGACAGCGTAACTTGCATAAAGGAATGTAATAAATGAAACATCATCAAAGGCATTTGTCATTACATATATGGACATGTGTTTGTTATAAATGATATTCCTGTACAGAAATGAGCCTTTTTATCATCATATCAATTACAGTTATGTCATTAAGTTTGCAATGAATGACTGAATGATTTAACGTTTTTGTCACTGTTAAACGACAAATCAAACGCAGCCAAAAACTCAATTTTATTTTATCAAAGTCTGAAGCCAATCCTTTACGTTTGCTGATCATGATGATTTCCTGTATGTAAAAACATGATTAAAGAAGGCTTACTGTTCAAATGAACAAAGAGGCCCATTTAATGATGGATAATATTATCCGAAAAATGTAGTTTAACTCGATAATGCTCTTCCTGTGATCTTCAGTCCGAATCAGTCGACTACTGTTTTCGGTTTATTTGGAGACATTTGTTTTAAAAGACGTTGTTTGATGTTTCAATATTCCGTTATAAAACTTAACCTTTCATGTTTAGAAAGATAATGATGGCTGTTGAGTGTAATTTAACGAGGAAAAACTCATTTGTGTGTGTTTTTTCGTAATCTTTTTCGAATACAATCGGTAAAAGAATATAAATTGATTCTAATATATTTGATATTTTAACTTTCAGATAAAGAAATGTTTATTTGGAAATGGAGACAGGGTTAAACCAATGAATGTTGAATTGTCATATTTATTATTTAGCACGATACGATGTATCGTTAAACAATTAAAATCAGTGCTTATTCATGATGACCGTTTGCTTGGGAAAACAACTGGTTTGTAGTCAGAGGACATGGGCACTTCCATGTTTTGCACGAACAACCCATGCTTAAAGGTAGCTAACTCTAAACACCAAAGTAAAGTGCGTACCGCTAAAGAAATCATATGCGCAGGTAACACTTTTTAAAAAGAAATGTACAATTTTCTGTTACATAAACATCGTTCTTTTTAGATTTTGAATTAAACTTTTCAAATATTTTCAAACCTTAAACTTTTCAATGAGCAATGTTATAGTGATTTTAAAACTTATTTGTTTAAAATCATGATACCCTAAAATTTATTTTCCTAAGGTGCATTGTACATGTTCCTTTCTTGTAAATTCATTCTGACGACAGTATTTTTGGAAAATAAAACAAGGCATGATTATGAAGAATACAAAACAGCTGAACCAGTGAAAAGATCACGAAAATACATTTACATTTTCTCTTCAACTTTTGTTCTTTCTATCATTAAATTTAAAAATTCTAGCAAATATTGACAACTGCTTAACTATTTGAGATCCGTCCAAGTATATTTCTAAATACTTTCAACTCCTATGCAAACCTACATACATATTACATTAAAGACGATGCTTCCTATTTATTAATGCCTACATGTGTTTATTGCTTGAACTCAAATTATCGTCTGTACTATTATAATTTTCTTGAAAGTGACTTGTTGGATGGGAAAGTTGGGAACTGATAGCAAAGATTGTCAATTTCGGAAATAAAACGTACTGGTATTTTCAGTCGCTATGCAAGCCTTTCGCAAGCTTCAGTTCTAACATCTGCTAACACGTGAATCATCATGTTGCACAAATAAAATATAATAAAGTTATAAAGAACAGCACTTCAAAAGAGTCACACTTGATTTGCTGTCATTACATTTCAATACGTTTGAAAGACCACAGAGTAAAGACGGGTTAGCGTCAAATAAAATCAAAGGAAAATATTGATTAAATTTGTGCATATCTTTGATCAGAAAGGTGAAAATAATGTGATGAAGAGAACCGGTGTATAAAACCACAGACGTTCCCATTTTCAGATCACTATGGAAATGATGGATTTTGAATTCTCTATCTGATATCTTCCATTTCGTCCTTTAATTGAGTTTTTGAAAGGAAGTTATAAAAATATGTGATAAGGTAAGAGCTACATTAGATAGGAGAGTGCTCATCGAGGAGAATTACCCTGAAGTGTGCCCTTTTAATGCACTATGGATCCTCGAAATAAAGTCAAATGAAGAGTTTATTTACTAAGGAAAATATTTTAAATTTTATTTCTAAAAATGAAATCAAGGCCAACTATTGAACAAAAGAAGCTCATGGTTAAAGCTTTCAGAAGTTTTCCCCAGCCAAGGTCATTGTAAAGCTTTAAATTACGGCCTGATTCGAATGGTCTTATGATAAGGGATACACACAAGATATCAAAAGCCGACCGATTAAACTATTTTTGTTGGCAAGGTTAAAGTTTTTGATGTGAACACCCTGATACAAATAAAATATATAGCTTGAAAACAATTAATAAAGAACTATTGGAGAAGATGGTTTGTCCTCGGTGCTGTCCCCTTTAATTTCGGAAAGAGTTAAGTAAAGGACAAAAACTCCTAACGTATTAATTACATCACGTTCCCATGATGTTTATCTAAATATATGTAAAATCACAGAATGATGGATCGAAAACTCGTCTCGAAAGGGCATGCACCCCTTTGTGGGACACAAGGGCGGAATGAAAACTTCTATAAAACACCATTTATCACTGCACATGTCCTACTTGCAGAGTCACAAATTCAAATTAACTTTTGTAGCAACCAATTAGTTTCCTTCGGTCAATGTTATCCCAGATCCCAGAGGTGCTCAATAGAATTCACATCCGACGATCTGGCAGGCAAAGACAAAATGAGGAATTTTAACGTTGTCTTGCCACATGAGGTGAGGTGAGGTGAGGTGAGGTAATGTTTAACGCCGCCTTTAAGAGTATTTCACTCGGCTGCTAGTATTATTGCAGGGAGAAAGCCCGCAACACCATTGTAGATATGCATTGCGGTGAAACCTGCGAGCATGGACTGGAACTAGCGAACCATGGGTGATACTGCGCTGAAATTGAGTGTAGCATTGCACCCAAACCTGACTGCCTGTAGAACAGTTCTCTATTGCACATAAAGATGCCGAGCCCCTGGCGGGATTCGAACCACGGACCTCTTGATCCAAAGCCGAACGCGCTAACCACTGCGCTATCCCGCCCCCTCTTGCCACATGACGTCGACCGTTGCGGGATTCTGTTGCATGAATGGGATGACCACTGGCTGTGAAGACCGTTCAAAGTAGCTCTGTGCGGTGAGAGTGCCGTCAATCTCAACAAGGTTGGTAGTTCCGACCCAGACCATGACGCTGCCTCAACCGAAAAGGATAACCCCCTGTTCGCTGCAACGTGCCTCCCTCTCACCTCTACGACGTTAGATCCGCCTGTTTTCGTCCGCTCCATACAGCTGAAACCGACTTTCATCGGAAACTAACACCATCTACAAGTTTTGTCTCTGCCAAACGTCTTACATTTCTGGCCCAAGTTACCCTGTTTTGTCTATGTTAGTGTGTAAATTACATTGCTTGCATCGGACGGTATGGATTCGGTTTATATCGTTGGAGCCTTCCTCTCATCGTCTGGGGACTAATTCGAAATCCAAGTGCTGTATAAGCCGACACTCTTGATTTTTTAACCTTGTTCCTGAGGTGAAGTTGACGAAGGTAGCGGTCTTCATTAGGGGTTGTTACCGGTGGTCTCCCTGGTCGGTCTTGTGTTGTTCTAGTCTGTTGAAAACATCTATGCAGCCTTATAATGGTGAGACGATGAAATCCGATGCAAGCAACAAGTGGCTCTTTCCCGTCCTTCTTATGTGAATGTAAATTGTATGACAGTGGCTTTTACACCTGTTTACACGTGCATTTCATGTGAGGTAAATTTCCAAAGTAGACAATAACATTTTGGTTCACTTTTCTACCTTTTTCTATAATCGAAAATAGGAGTATTGAACACTCATGAAAATATGGCGATTATATAATTATCAGAAAATTCTCTATGTGGGCATAACTTTTATGATATTCAATTTCAAAGAGTTGTACACTTTCTTTTGGTGTTTAGTGTATTTCTATACGAGAAGTGATATTAACATTTCTGTTTAAATGTATTGCTCTGATATACTGCTAAGAACGTCTCATATCAATAAAGTTACCGTTTTAGAAAAAGTCAACTTCGAGAGACGAGATTAGCTTTTGTGATACAAATATATAATGGTTGTGTACAGTTTCATATTGTAGAACAAAGAGCTAGACGCCATCTTGAGAAAACTAGCTTTCAAGTAAGGAAGCTCATCAAACTGGCACATTGACAAGCCTGTCCTTAGTCCTGACATTTCAACTTAGTAAGGAACACACAAAGTAAAATAGATGTAATGAAATATTGATAATAATATCTTCTCCGCTATGTCAATAAAATATTGACAAAGGGCACAGTGTCATCATTCTTGTCAGATTGCTACCCAAGACGGAAGTGACAAAATTTGGCCAATTTAAATCAGTGAGTTCAAAACATTTCAGTTACATATCAAACCAAAAGAACATATGGCAGTTGGTGTCAGTAGTTGTCCAAAGAGTATGCTGCAGTTATTAATCGCGATCTATATGAAAACAATTAACTTTGAACTAATTTACTTCTAGAAGTGAGAAATACTGATGAACATATTCAAATTCTACTGACGTCATGTCATGGCTAACCGTCTAACGGGATTTTGTCGAGTAGAATCGATCACTATTTGTTTTGTTTATCAAATTCCTAGCAACCCTTATATTCACAGAAAATGTGAATTACCCTCGAACTACAAAGGGCGTTTTCTTGAAAAATATAACTCAATATTCGAATAAAACTTAATGAGATAAATAGAATATCAGAAATACCTAAACAAAAATTGTATATCTCATTCGATAAAGCATTACATTAAAGTTATTTATCTTTGAACATAAAACCACTCAGTGGCATGACACAGGTTAAACTTGTTATTCCTGTTTCCATAATAACAGGTAATTCAGTGTCTGGCCTATCAAACTGTAGACGAACATAAATTCTTATCATTTTACCATGTGCTTTGATTTAAGGAGATAGGTAAAAATCATCAACGCAGAATTGCCCAATTTGTTCAATTATCAAGTCGATATTTGCAATTTCACCCTGTAACGTCATAACTAGAGTTTGATTCTGTGAAAATATCTGTCTTTCATCCTAGTTTTTATAGGTAATCTGTCTGGTCGGTAAAGAAGGTTGGTTCCGTTTTGATCAAGGTGTTTTGGTCTGTCTCTAGTTAATTATAGCAAAGTTTAAGAATTGATGGCTGTTTTTGGTGATACGACAATTAAATACCCATTTTTTATGTAGTTTTGTGAATAGAGGCCAAAAAAGGTCAATTGATAATCCAAAGGTTGGATTCTCGAAGAGAGCATTTGTCACGGTTATTTTTCTAAAAACTTCGGTTTTGCAGATTACAGTTATCAGATAATGCAAAAGTTTTGAAAATGTGAGTTTTCTGGTACTTCACAAGTACTTTGGCTTGAAGAGGTAAGAAATTAAGGAAACGTAACAATTGTAATGTGTGCGCCGTGTCAAGATTAATGCTTTGAGAGACGCGTGCATTTGAAATATGACGAATATATAGTTTTCTGTCATAGGCATTTACAATTTACAAGGGTGAAAACTTGGTGGCTAATAATTAATCTGTGGAGAGTAAGTTGATATATGATAATATACATCAACCTGGTGGGAATTTAGGGAATTGAGCAGCATAGGTTGATATTCAGATTATTCGGATGTGTGAGATGGCATGTGATGACTGCTATAAAAGCGAAATGCCGAGCCCCCTTTCACTACGAATGAAGGAAAGGAAACATATCTGTCTGTCCAGATCTGCTAATCCCACTATGCGCAAGCAAACACTGACAACAACATCCGGTAAGATGACTTTAAGATCCCGGAGATTTACCTTATAAACCTAACGAGGTTTCTTCCTTCCTTCCTGTTATACAGAATATTAATAAGTGTTCATAAAAGATATTTCATACACTATTTATCAAATGAAATGGTTTGACAATTTTTTCATTTGTTTCACCGGGATGTACTTAATTACAAGCTATAATTCACAATGTTAATCTCTACTACCTCTATACTATTTTTCCTACACTGGTGCGAATGACAACCACAGCCAGTATGGGGAGTTCTTAGAATGGACCTTTATTCGGTACAATTCTGAAAATACAATAAAAGGTTCTTAAATACTCTGTTGAAATATTCATTGCAAATATAAACTCTCATGCTGACAATACTCTGAGACACTCTCTGGAAAAATATATGCACGAATATAAACTCTACAATTTCTCTCAATAAACTTTAAACTTCACTCTTTATAAAATACAATTCCCTAAAAATGTAAAGAAAAATATTCAGAACTCTTAAGTTACTCCATTTTACATTGAATTCCTTGAAAATACCTAAAACATTCACGCCATAAAATATTCAACTCTCAAAACATTAACATTGAGCTACTCGCTGCATCTCAGACGAATACATTGATCAAAAAAGGGGTGATAGGTTGCTGCTTAATACAAATGCAAAATATTGCTGGAAATAGACTAAAACTTTGTCTTGATTACACAAGATGATAATACATGAAAGAATAATAGGTTTTGGAATAATTAGAAACCGCTAACAGCAAATTATTTACGTAAATATGAGAATTGACAATAAACACCCCTACTCATAGCGAGAATGAACTTGGCCAGTATAAGAATGAATTTACTGCAATAACTAACAGAAAATTTGATGACAATTTCAAAAATATGCCTAGATATGTTCTACAAACACTAATAATAAGTAAGAAACATACCTGAAGAGTGATATCTCCCCGTAACTGTTATAATTTGAAAATACACACAACGCTCTCTACAAAGCAGACTTGAAACCATGCTCCTTATACGAAAAAAACAGAACTTCCTGTATAAACAATGCGGAAAAGGAATATGCTAATTGGACATATATAAAACGGGAATGAACTTATTTCGAAATATGATTTCTAACTCTACAATCATTATCTATTCAGAACAACCCTCCCCCCGGCAAGAAATGAGCTATCAGTGAGCAAGTATCATAATATCTGGTTAAGTCTCTCAATCAATTGTTCTCCAATAGCACAATGCACTTTTGTACGGATCTCTTGTATTGTCCATATTGAGTTTTCAACCCAACATTCCGTACAACTCCATCGATCCCCGGGTAGGTCTCCGTCAATCGACCTAAACACCACCGTCCTCGTGGCAGGTTATAGTCCACAACCAGCACAACATCACGCTCTCGGATCTGTCTTCCCATGTTTCTCCACTTTCATCTCCGCATCAAAGTTGGCAGATACTGTCTCTGAAACACTGTCTAGAAATGTGACGTCAAGGTCTGAACAAACTGGAATCGTCTTGTTAGATTGCTCATTTCCTCAAAAGGTCCATGAGGAATCTCAGCCGAAGCTCTACCTAACAAGCAATGATTCGGCGTCAAAGGCCGAAAGTCATTTGGATCATTAGAACAAAATCCAAGCGGTCTGGAATTTATCAAACACTCAACCTCTGCAAACACAGTGGACAATTTATTCCACGTCAGTGTCTGTTGTCCAATAGCTACATGGATTGCACGTTTAGTCTGTTTAATTAAGCTTTCATAGATTCCCCCTAACACAGTAAAATCCTTGATCCGCTTCCTGTCGTCAACCAGCAATCTCCGGATCTCTCCTCTCGCCCCGACGAACGATGTCCCATTGTCTGTAATGATAGTTGCAGGCCATCCACGGTGGGCTACGAAACGCCTTAAAGCATGAAGGAAAGAGTCAGTAGATAAACTCTCAACTATCTCCAAATGAATGGCTCTCATGGTAGCGCATGTGAATAGAGCGCCCCATATCGGAGTAGAAATGGTCAAAACAAGTCTATCCCGGTTGTTGTGTATGGAGGTGAAAACACTCTGAGTCTCTCTGGGGGTAGGTCTGCCATGTAGGTAGTGTGCGGTTGACCCCTCTGTCTTCGACACAGTACACAGTCTTTGATCAGTCCCTTTACTGCATTCCTCCCCCTCACGACCCATTACTTGCGCCGACTCTCCGACAGTGTGCACTCTGTCCCTCCATGCCACGTAGTGTCATGTGCATGCCTCAGAACCAACTTAACTTATTTCAACCAATAATTCTCAGCCTCTTTCATTTCCTCTGGTTGCAAACAATCATCCTCTCTCTGCAAAATCTCAACATGCCTGTACCTCAGATTATTCACAAATCTCAAACAGTAGGCGGTCACCCGTATTAGTCTCTTCCAGTCTGAGTCAGACCACAGATACACCTCTGGTTTTATCCTAAAGTTGTCATGAATTGTACGGGCAAGTCTTGAGCTCATCAATGCAGCCATTAATTCTAGACGAGGAATTGTAGACTGGCATAGGGGAGCTACTCTTGCCCTTGCTGACACTAACCTCACACTGGGCTTGCTGGATGTCTGCCACAGTATATAAACACAGTAACCATACGCCTTTACACTAGCATCGGCAAAAACATGCAACTCAGGAGTCCCGTGCCCATCTCCCGGTTTCAAACTTCTCTCAAATTGAACTTTATTCAACATCTCAAGATCCTCGAATATATCTCTCCATTGTTCACAAACTTCCTTTGGAAGATGATCGTCCCAATCATAATCCTTTAATCGCCAAAGTTCTTGCATTGCAATTCTGGAACGAATTGTGACAACGGTAGCTAAGCCCAAGGGGTCGTTCAACTTGGTAATCTGAGAAAGAATTGTCCTCCTGGTATATTTTTACATGGCTATTCTCTCAACCTTGAAACAGAAACTATCTGCATGGCAGTTCCAGAACATCCCTAAAGTCTTAACATCACCTTGGCTTGCATCTGGGACATCAACAGCTGAAGTTTCTGAGGTTGAACATATCCACTCTTTAATGTGGAAACTCCCTGAGGCTAGAATTGAATCCAGATTTTTCATCATGTCTGTTGTCTCTCCCTGTGAGTCACATGAAGTAAGAATATCTATATATAGCGATCATCTCTCAATATCCTTGAAGCCTCAGGATACTTCATCTGAAATTCATCTGCTAATCTCAGCATCACAAAGTTCGCCATATCGGGAGATGCTTTATCTCCAAAGGTGACCCTCAGCATTCTGTAAACCACTGGCTCTCTTGAAACATCTAGATTGCGCCATAAATATCTATGTAATTGAGTGTCTCTATCCATAAGTCGGATTTGCAAGTACATTTTAGAAATAGCCCCAACAAAAGCCACCGGCCTTTCTCTGAATCTCAGCAAGGTTGAGAACAAACGGCCTAATAGAGATGTGCATATAGGTGTTAAGTGACATGCCTTGCCAAGTTGACGCGGGATCGAAGACAACTCTGAGAGGAGTACTCTTCTTTTCTGGCCTATAGACACCATGGTGTGGTAGATAATAGATCGGTCCCTCTGCATCTTCCTGTACTCTCTCCGACCATCCATTCACCTCATACTGCTCCATGGCGCTACTGTACAACTCAGCCTTCTCTGGGTTCTTGAGTAAACTTCTCTCTAAGGAGACTAGTCTCTTTTCGGCCATGATGTAATTGTTGGGCAACTCTGTTATGTCTCTTTTCCAAGGCACACCTATGATGTAACGGTTATTTTCCTTCCTGCAGTATGAGTCAAGCAATTCATAAGCCTTTCTTTCCTCTGACGACATCTCTGACTTTGGACAAGAGCAATTGGGTGATTGCACTCCTAGGGTCTCTAAATCATATAGTCTCTGAAGGTTCACAACTTGTACAAAACTCACACTGGCAACAGTCCTCACTTCACTCTTATCAGCTCCGATGACGCACCAGCCCAGTCTTGTTCTCTTTGCCACCGGTTCATAAGGCAGGCCCTCCCTAACTTCCTGCTCTGCGTGAAGACGTCTATACTGGACACCAAGAATAAGGTCTATCTCTCCAGACTTGTGGTTGAAGGTGACATCTCTCATGTGAATGAATGATGACAAATAATGACGATTCAGGGGGGGGAACACTAAGTACAGTTTTATCAAGCTCATGCACCTCTATCTCAAATTCCTCTCCTCCGTCTAGCGAGGAAATCGAAAATGTGAGCCTCCGACTATCTCTCTGCTCTACCTGTTACCCCCAACAACAGCTATGTCAAAATGTTCTCGTCTGCCCTGTAATCCAAGACGTCTAGCAAAGTCTTTCTGAATTATGGTTGTTCCGGCACCGCCGTCAATAAGAACATTTCCCTAAAGGACTCTTCCATTAAGTGCGCGGAATAAAACTCTCACCACAGGCATGATACTATCTCTGTCTAATGGTGACGACGCAACACTTACTCTGTTTGGCTCTGTATGGATCAAAGGATGATGAGTTCTATTACAACCTGGTTGCGTACAAACTTTCCTGGTATAACACTTTTGAAGTATGATTTCCTCTAAGGCAAGAAAAGCAAAGTTTCTTTGATTTTATCATCTCCACTCTGTTCGGAACTGTGGCCTCCAGAAATGTCGGCATTCAAACTCTTTATGTCTCATCTGACAAATGTAGCACCTCGTAAAACTGGCTCGCTGATTACTACTGTTATCCGAATGATGCTCCTGACTTGCAGAGTTCACTCCCTTTCTTCTGTCAGTATTGAGCCTACTGTCTCTTTGGTCCCTCTCTGATCTCTGACCTTGATCAATGTCACCGAAGTCTGGGTCAAATTCGGCCTGAACCCTTTGTCGGACAAATTTGCTGATGTGTTCTAAATTCGGAACTTCTCCTCTTTCTCTCAGTGAAGACGCCAAACTCTTCCATCCTGTAATCATATGATCTGGCAGTCTCCTTACTATTTTCCTAAGAGACTCAATAGTGTTGACATCAGACAAATAGTTTATCCTCTTCAGGGTGGCAGAAGTTAATGATATCTTGCAAAAAGGACCTCAAACCATGACGATCGTTTGATCTCACTCTTCCCTCTTGAGTTAATTTCTGAATGAATGTCCGAGCAATACAGCTTGGCTGACCAAACTGTTCCTTTAATGTCTTCAGCGCTGTTGCATAGACAAGTCCACTAGTCCCCAAACCATTAATTACACGTTCTGCATCCCCGGACAAATGTATCCTCAGTTGCACCATCCTCATGTCATCTGTGATATTCGGTTTATCATGGATATGAATCTTAAATGTTTCCACAAATTCCACGTATTTCAAAGCACTCCCATCAAATGCCATTAGTTTCACAGATGGCATATCCCGATTAGCTTCTAAATTGAAAAGAGCTTCAGCAATATATATTTATAATTATATATATATATATATAAGAGAAGGCAGTTGGGTTTCCTGAAACTCTTTTAAATTGTCAATCCAACTGTCAATGGCACAACCACAATCCCTAACACCGGTAGATGTATTATTTTTAACACTCTCTTCTGTCTTCTGAAATTTCCTTTCAGTACTTTCCTCTGATAAAGTCTCTTCTATCTCCTCCTTCTTAAATTCAACACCAAGTTTGGACCCTAATCTAGCAATATAGTCTTACACACGCTCTTCGAATGTGTAAATGTCATTAGATAGTTCCGCTTCCCAATAATCAAGTTTCCTTAAGTCAGGATTTTCACAATCATGTAACTCTGCATGTATGTCAAGAACTCTTTTATAATCTGAGCGGAAATCTATCATCTCCATATCAACTCTTCTCTTAGTCAGTTCTCTTTTAACCATACTCAAACTCAGTCTATTAATAGTTCTTGTAATCTTTCCTCTAATCTGCTTTCTTCTCTGTCTTAACTTCACCTCATAATTCTCGGTCACCTCAATATCTTACCTAGACTTCTTGTCAGTTCTCTTCTGTAAATTCTCTGGCTCCATATCTTCACCTTTAGCCTCTTCATAAACCTCTACCTCTATCTCTGTGTCAACACCAGCCATAGTTCGTCCACCAAACTCTCTTCAAGGATTGAAATAAACCTGGTAGAATATCTCTCTTCAGAACTTTGGTGCGAATGACAACCACAGCCAGTATGTGGAGTTCTTAGAATGGACCTTTATTCGGTAATTCTGAAAATACAATAAAAGGTTCATAAACACTTTGTTGAAATATTCATTGCAAATATAAACTCTCATGCTGACAATACTCTGAGACACTCTCTGGAAAAATATATGCATGAATATAAACTCTACAATTTCTCTCAATAAACTTTAAACCTCACTCTTTATAAAATACAATTCCCTACAAATGTAAAGAAAAATATTCAGAACTCTTAAGTTACTCCATTTTACATTGAATTCCTTGAAAATACCTAAAACATTCACGCCATAAAATATTCAACTCTATTTGACTTGATTACACAAGATGATAATACATGAAAGAATAATATGTTTTGGAATAATTAGAAACCGCTAACAGCAAATTATTTACGTAAATATGAGAATTGACAATAAACACCCCTACTCATAGCGAGGATGAACTTGGCCAGTATAAGAATGAATTTACTGCAATAACTAACAGAAAATTTGATGACAATTTCAAATATATGCCTAGATATGTTCTACAAACACTAATAATATGTAAGAAACATACCTGAAGAGTGATATCTCCCCGTAACTGTTATAATTTGAAAATACACACAACACTCTCTACAAAGCAGACTTGAAACCATGCTCCTTATACGAAAAAACCCAGAACTTCCTGTCTAAACAATGCGGAAAAAGAATATGCTAATTGGACAAATATAAAACGGGAATGAACTTATTTCGAAAAATGATTGTCAACTCTACAATCATTATCTATTCAGAACATACACGTTTGATTTTATATTATTGAACCTAAATGATGTTGTGTTGTCTGATTTATAATCAAATTGCCATTCTAAAAATCAATAACTCTAGTTAAATCTCGACCTAATCACTTGTGTTTCTTTGTTAACCGATTATTATTTCACTGTCAGAAAAATAAAAATAGCAATGCTTGAAATTAAGATTATATCATTAGCAGAAAGACGATCTCTACTCAAATGATCAGATGCATGAGACCAACAAGACAAATCCAAGAAGGACTGCTTCTACAGGTAAATCACCTACAACGTTAAAGTGTGGAGCGAAGTTTCATAGTCAATGACGTCCATCACTATCTCGGTAAATAACTGATTGTTTTATTACTTTCAAAGTCATTCATGTAGTGTCCTTTCCTAATTAGATCATATAGCTTGTCCATTTCTCAGTAAAATAGCTGTAATTGAAAATTATGTAAATGAACGGATTCCTCAAAGAACAATGAAGAACATCAATAGTGAGAAGCATTGGAAAATTGTACATCTTTTGACGCCAATCAAACGATTGAATGTTCATGTTTCCACAGGAATTGATCCTAAATTTTCGCTAATGACATAAATGTGGTTTAAGGCAAATGTTAAGTTATGAAATAAACATTCTTGAATCATACTTTAATCGAATTTGAAAAAAAGGATCACGGAAGATAGTTCTGTGCGCATTAAAAAGTCCTTGCATTGATTCACAAAAGGTCAATCCAAAGCTCAAAGGTGAAGAAAGTGATGACAATGATAAGTATGTCAAATCAAATGTATTCATATGTAGGTCTAATGATCATTATTGGTCAACATAATTTATCAGACAATTTATAGTGTTCTCGTCAGGATAAAGTCATTGTGTGATCTTATAATCAAGCAGTGCCAAAAGACTTCTACTGCGAGTTGAAAGAAACAGAAACTGACAGCTTTCCCAAGGCAGTTTGAGTCACATGTTCAAAGACTTTATCAATCCATCTTCAGTGTTCCTTACCTTATGTTTGTTATCTTCTACTTTAGCTCTCCGTTCATATTTTACACAAGCTGCCCTTAACTCTCACCCCGATGTTTCGCGGCAGAAGAAGGCGAGTTTGAATTTGCCAAGGAAGTGTTGAAACTGTTTTGAAAATCGTAATATGTTAATACATAAAGACAAATGAA
This sequence comes from Phorcus lineatus, assembly GCA_921293015.1. Classification (NCBI taxonomy): domain Eukaryota; kingdom Metazoa; phylum Mollusca; class Gastropoda; order Trochida; family Trochidae; genus Phorcus; species Phorcus lineatus. The sequence continues at coordinate 48,327,932 of OV121088.1, forward strand.
AAGTTTGAGGCGTTTCAAAATAACCAAAACGGTATTAGGATATTATTGTCAGGCATTAAATATATTCCGCATGAGAACTGCAAAATGATATTGAAGTCATTATGCTCATATACAAGGCATTGGTAAATATCGCCAAGGCTCGAAAAATACAATACTTATCCATAATGCACGGTGATACCATCTTTAAACAACTCGAAAAAAATAACCTCCATTTTCTTTCCTATAAACTTTTTGAAAGCATTGTATGTTCAAATCATTTTTTTCCCACAATCACCTCATTACGCTGATATTTTATTTACATTTGAATGCCAACTTGAAAATTTTTCTTTGCGTGATATACCTGCACCTGCCAGGTTTCTTATATACATATGGATGAATAATCAAAATAATGCCTTTCCTTCTTCAAGTTTCTCCTTCATATTAATACTATAGGTTTCCCAGTCAAATAGAATCTAAAATCATCCGTACTGATAGTTTGACAGATACATTTCCGTTAAGCAATAGCGAAATCTTCTGATTTCGTAGCAATTGCTATTATTTGGTTGCATGGTCTACATGACTTAATTTCACCTTTCAAAACTTCCTTTGTTTCTCAAGTCACATATTTACTGCTTACTTAAATTTTATGTTAAAACTGCAACACACTAGAAACATTTCAATTACACATGTGACAAGATTGTATTAAAGATCTTATTTAATATTTTATTAAGTTTCAATGGTGTTCTACTTTCGTCATATAAATTGACTTTTAAAATAAGGAATAGCAAATGATCTACTTCATGCTAAATGCCTAAATGGGAATCTAATTAAAGAACTTTATTGCAATGAATATTTCAAAAATTCAAATTCACGTTATATTTTATTGATCGCATAAAAATATCTTTGCTATTAAATGCAAAAGCCTTGGAGCTATAAAATATCATGATTGGAAAGAGAATACTTCGTTACAATATTTAATTCAAGGTGAAGTTTCTTAACATATCATGCTGACAGAGAGTTAGAGTTAGAGTTTAGCTTTTTCCAAATTCTATCTCAGTGACATTGCAACACAAAAATATTTTACGTAGCTTCCATTGTATTTTGAAGCATTTCTATATCGATTGAGCAAAACAAATGATTTAGGCAAATTGTCAATTTTCATTGCATGGGAACTCTTTAAACTTGAAGTGGGAATTTATTATTTAGAATACCCGGCAGCACTATTTCACTTATTTCAATTGATACAAAAATCACTGAATTCTTTTAAGTCACAACATTTAAAAATAAAAGTCAAATAGGCAGTTTAATTATTCAGAGAATATTAATCAATTTAGGCATTTTTTGCTATCGCTCACTTTCCTGTGAAACATGATTTAGTCGTTTGTTCTCCAATGTATCCTAGGTGATATTCCTTACTCCACTGAATTATTAGTTCCTCGTCAAATCCAAGCTGCTCTTCCAGTTTTACCTTTCATGTAACAAATACAAAATTAACAAAAAATCATGGATGATAACAATTAATATAGTCAAGTGATAAGAATATTATTTGTGTGAAAGACAGACAGTAGCAATGGCGTCCATCAAAAACATCAAAGATACTAAGGTCAACAAAACACATTTTAGAACTGAACGATATTGTTTTCGTTCTTTTAATAAGAATCATAACACAATATTTAACTAGTCTTAATGAACGTAACGGACTCCCATTGTGAAGAGCTAAATATGTTCAAAGGACGCAATAAAGCGTACCCCTTACATCAAATATTAAGCGCACCCCTTACATCAAATATTATATATCTAATGCCTCCTGCTTTATCCCCCCAGCACGGAACCATTCACTTAATGAAACCTCGTTCTTTTATCGAACGTGTGGTTTAATTTTCAAATTTCCATTAAGTCATCAGCTTTAAAGTTTAAGATTTAAAGAATGATTTCCTCCATAATTGTTGCCTAAAACCAAAACCATATTAAAGTCTTTGATAAAATATAATCAATAATTGATGGAATGTGAACATTAGAGATTGAATGACTCTAGAAAAATATATTCCATGATTATTTAGTGATTACCAGATTCATAATATCTTTGATCAATTGTGTTTTCACTCAGTTTTATGACTTTTTTAGTTATTCCTATTCCTGCTACATCAGCGTAATTGAATCCGCTGATCGAGCGCCTTCCATATACCCTGATATTCTTTAGGCCAAAAGCCTCGTATCGTTAGCTTATATGAAAATAAAGTTTTATTGTTAGAGTAGTAAATGTTTCAATTACAAATGACGGTTTATCATTGTAGAAAAAATAAAAAGGGTAAAATATAGATTTGACGCACAATGGAAGTCTTGAACGTGTTATATTGATAGGACAGATTTGCTTAACATCACAACATGAATTGTTTCTTTATTGATATGCAAAAGCCATATGAACCATGTTATGATAGATATTACGTTTGATGATAACGTGAAGACAGTGGCGACAATTTGCAAAAGTATGAAATATATTGAAGGCACCATTATACATGATGATTGTCCTACAGAGCAAGTGGCTATGAGCGAAACCTTACGGTTTGACTTTTGGGGTTTAGCTATTATATCGCCATTTCCCAGCAAGAAGAAAAAGTAGGATTTCCCATGAAGTGCAATCCTAAACTTTTCTTTCAGATTCCTTAAACTGTAGTCTCAACCAGGACTCTGAACACCTGCAATTCAAGATGGTTTGAGAAGAGTGTTGGTCTTAAAGATGTATTTGTGACTCAATCTTGTCACATGTCAAATTTTAGCTCATGCTTGAAATGTGGCCTTTATCATTATACACAAACACAACTAGAAATCCTTCATTATAACTGTAGGGGAAAAGTGTTTATCCATTAAGCTGTAATTGATTACAAAACTCAGTATGTAATAATCAATGAGACGGCGAAAATGGAGATTCTGTTATTAGAACTTTCATAACATCATTATTTTCACAGTATCAATAAACTCAATAAGACACTGTTTCTATGTTTACCCTATTCGCCTTTCGTGATCAGGATGATTTCCCTGTATCAATCCTAATAATCAGACTGGGATTATGTTGTCTGCTACACCTTTATTAGCTCAAATAGGAGGAACTGGCTGTAAGCTATCTGCACGAGATCGATTCAATTCAATCACTTCAATTCGGAGATCTTAATTGACTCTACCCATAGCTTACGGATATTTGAAATGTCTGTTGATTTAATGTGATTGAATTTGTAAACTTTAAGACTTTTTGTCTTATCACTTATATATCTTGAATTTACAATATGAATTGTCTGGTACTCAAATATAAGCATGAACGAGAATCATATCGTCTTATTCGTAAAACAACATTTAAAATCTTCAAGTTAAGCCTTTTATTTGACTCCAAACATTTAGAATACCATTCGAAGAAAGTAGAGTTTAATTAAATTACCTTTGCAAAAAAATCGGTTTAATGTAAAGCATGTATAAAAAAAACTGGAGTAAGTCTCAATTATAGTTTTTTGTTGTCTCTTTTTTCATTTCATACAAATCCACATTTCAAACGTACATGGTTTTAGAAAACTTTAGTGATTCTTCCGTAATTGAAGTCCTTTGTTTATCTTAATGCGTTTTGATAAAAATAAACCTTGATGATTTGGCAATGTTTGAAAACGACTGAGAGATATTACCATTGTATCTTGCTTCTATAATCAAGACAGACGTTTCACACCAGTGGCTAATCAGGAGCAATGTGATTTCTCAGTCAGGTACATCTGCCATTAAACAAACAACACTGCGTTTGCGTATCTCCGTTGTTGATCAGTTACATCTGTCAATTTACAAACAACACTGCGTTAGTATATCTCCCTTGTTTATCAGATAAATCTGTCATTAAACAAACAACACTGCGTTTCTGTATCTTCCTTGTTGGTCAGATACATCTGTCATTATACAAACAACAATGTCTTTGTGTATCTCCCTTGTTGATCTTTGATGAGGTAAATCTGTCTATATACAAACAGGGCATATGTGCATCCCACTTACTGATCTTGGCGCGGCTTGATGTTCGTGGCTGTGCTCACCTGTCATTGTTTCAGCTAATGAATTGTCGTTATCCAAGGAGCTTGAAGCTACTTTCTTAAACCCAACGAAATTTTCCATTCGGGTTGTGCCGCTGTTGCTGGATGCGAGTCGTCTCATTGGCTGGTTAGATAGCTAGCTAGTTGGATAGATAGCTAGGATATCAGGGTATATGGAAGGAGCTCGATCAGCGGATTCCATTACGCTGATGTAGATAGCAGGATGAAGCTGCTAAAGCTATGTGGTATCTATACATGATTTTATGGTCACAAGTACAGTTACTATATAATAGTCTTTTCATGCACGTATCATCTAGCACTGGCTTAAAAATCTGTTGGGTGTTTGGTTATCAAATAATTGTTTTGTTTTGAAAACCAATTTCGAAGTGATACATACATGATATTTGTACTATAAAAGTTTCTAAGTTTTGTAAACATATCGTGGTGAACCAAGTAACATTCTAAGAATAATTATCACATGATATAAACAAAGAGTTTGAGATTTTTGGGCTAAACAATGCTTCTAATGTAGCCGATACAACGTATATCTTTGTACGTAATCATTAATGAATATAAAGTAAACGCTTATGCTCCTGTAACACATGAATAATTGAAATATCAGTTTGTAGTTTTTCAATTGTAAATTATGTTCATTATTTATTCTGCATTGACTACAAAACGAGCGAATAATGTATGTTTTGTGTGTTAGGTATTTGGTAGAATGAAAAGTTTATACAGATGTCATGCCACAAACTATCGTAACAAATTCTCACATAAAGCTGGATATTGAGTTTGATTGGGTAAGTTGATTTAGTATGCTCAGTTCACTATAGACACCCTTTTGGCCTTTCATTTGGCGAGGATAGACACACGAATACCGATATATACAGAATGGGATTGTATTAAAACGTGTTCTGCTTTCAAGACCCTTTCGACCTTAATGTATCAAAGTAAACCTAATCCAAAGTCATTCTTCTAATATCTGTATAATATATGATTTGATATATTTAAAAACGTTCTACATTCAAATTCGAGAATGTAACTGTCTTTACATTTGAAATCATTTCACAATGCATACAGAAGTACATTAACAAGTGGCAAAGGAGATAACCTTTTACATTTACATCCATTTGCATTAATTTACATTAAGTTGGAGTGATCAAATCAACACTTTCTACACGTTTGTGACCGAATTTTTACTAATAATCAATTTAAAACAATGTTAACTGAAAGAATAAACGATTTCCCTACAATTGCAAGGAACAATAGAGCCACAACTGTATTCTGAAACTACAATGTTGTAATTTGTTTTATTCATCATCAACATCTAAATGATTACAGGTTAAGCTTCAGACCTTAACATAGCAAAGTGCCAATGTAAATAGCAGTAAAACAGGTAATTGAATCACGTTGAATCAACAGCAATGTCTTATGAGGAAGCCAAAAGAGACTGTCTCGAACGAATTGTTCGAGTCTATGTTGATCTGATTGAATTGATTGGAAATTTTACAGTCATCCTGGATTTGGTTCTAACTCCGAACTAACAGCGGATGCACGAAACAACTTGACAGCTTGAAGTGAGAGAATGGGAATTAAAATATATAAATATTTTCGGCATATGGTAGTTTATTATATCTAATGTCATAAGACCAGAAGACATGTAGTTTCACACAGCAGTAATATATTTTCAGGCCTTAAGAGAAGGAATATAGACAAATGAATTATTCTTTCCCATGAAACTGGGACCAAAGGAGACGAAATGATGTAATATCTTATCTATCTTCATTTGTAAGAGATGATAAACTCTAATCTTTCTCTCGCATAAACGTCAAATTATGTATTTTCTTGGAGATTTATATATACTGTTTCAGTCTCGTCACGTCATAACTAGAGTTCGAATCCATGGATCATTCTGCTTTCATCTCAATTCCTTTCTATAACAAATTTAGTTTGAATGACTTATTGGGCTGAATTAGGGAAAAGGAAAGATTCTTCAGATTAAAGTTTTGGGATCAATCTAGTGAGAAAGGCATGGCAATATTTTGAAATGGACAAAAAAGATATGATCCAGTTGCTGATTCACACATTTGTTGTGCAAACATTATTGTCATACCAATAACGCGCTAGGTTAATTCAGTACAGTAGGTTGACAATGTGATTAAATGTGAATGAGATTAACTAGACTGATTATTCTGATTATTCTCCTTGAACGGACTTCACTAAACCAAAATAGAAAATATCTCATGTACTAATTCTAAGAGAATATCTATCTTATTGTACTTATAACTGTAACTTGCTGTTTATAAACTTGTTTATCCTTTCATGCAGTTTTATGCGCCCCTCTCACCTGTGGAAAGAGCAAAAACATTTCAATATATATATATATATATACACACACACACACACACACAGAAGACTGAATTTTTATCCTCAATCAATAATTGATGTAAACAATTAATCAATTTCCCCCCACTTCTATCACGTTTGCGCGTAGTATCTATGTATATGATTATAATTTACAGCTTTGTGTTAATGCCGTTCAATGCTTATATAATTTTATATTCAATAAATATTTCAAATAGAAAGAATATTTTAAAACATTTCAGTAACAATCAGTGCGCAACGATTCCATTTCGATTTCAAAGCCGGATCAACTTTTGATTGGGAACATGTAGAAATAAATGCTTTTAAAGAAATTCTATGTGTTACATGATTCTGATTAAATATTAATATTAAAATATGATCTTAATGTATTATAGATGTTTCTAATTCTTGTTTTATAGCTATCAATTAATCTCAAGATGTAATACTGGGATGGAAAACATGGCACGTCAGTGATTTGATGCCACTGTACAATCATTTTTGTTTTCTTGCTCATCGATTGTCTAAATGAATTCTCTACACTATTTATATTTCAAAATGTACCACTTTGTAACTGTAAATGTAGTAGAAATTCCTTGGATGTATGGATATTGTAGATTATCCCCCAAATGAAGACTTAATATAGCACATTTTATATATTTTTCGCTTCATGCGATGGAAATGATATTCGGCATAAACAACGAAAAAGTCACTTTATTTATCCGTCATGGTTACCATCGAAAGAATAGCAATATCAGCGAAAGTTGCTATTGAACCAAATAACCCGCATCACCGTTGCACCGTAAATGCAATGAGGAAACAAACACCTGTTGGGTATAGTAACAAATGTGTACCCAAATTTATTTTCGGGAACTAATTAGCAAAATAAAGACATTTAGGATTGCCAATTTTCACGCGAACTGATACTTCTAACTCTGCAGACATCCCGCTATTTACATGTGATAAAATGAATCACGGAAGAGCACAGCAAGTTCTAAACTGCAGAAGACATTTCAATATCGAAAGATATATTGAAACTGCAAAATTTGGACAGGCGCATAAGTTTCATACCAAAAGCATCGTCAGTCCTAACCAACGCTATGAGGCCCTGCTGGCGGTCGATACCGCAAAGGGAGATAATCGTGGTTCAAAGGGAGGTAATATCTAGTTGCCGTCCTACTGTTCTCACTGAACTAATATGAGTATACTGCTTTTGTTCAGAAAGGGATTCTATTTTCACTGTATAATCATATATTTCATTGCTATGAACATAACAAAATCAAATGGCATTAAAATGCATGAAAGTCTGGTAATAATAAGAATTTTATGTCTGTGTAATTTGACTTAGTTTTCAGTTAGGTAAATTATCACAATTATAATCACAAAGAAAAAGACTTTTTGTAAGTTGAATTTGCTGTAGTGTTTGCTGTTTAAGAATTGAGAGCAACAGCTTTGCGAAACTAATATGAATTTCGCTTTCAAACTAAAAAAATGTCTTCCTGTCTTATGTTCCACCTGAAAAACGTGTTTCGTTAAGGATATAAGGCGTATCATGTTATATACGTCATACTGAAAGCTTTGGTGACGTTTTGCAGTGCAATTTGAAAATAGTAATAAATGTGATGTAAGCTGCAAATAATTTTCGATATTGGAAATCATCACTAACAACTACTGGATCTCCTTGTAAGCCTTCAAAAATTCCTTTGTCGTACTGAAGAACGCTTAGCAAATGAGAATAATAAGAGCCTAAAGCATTAAGCTGAAGTTATTCTAAAATAGCGCTCGTTAGGCAACCTCTTATGTTAATTTTGTTATATGAAATCCGAATGCATAGAATATTAGCCCGAAGCCAAATTTTTAAGCTGTTCAAGCTATTGCCGATTTAAGCTTTCATCAAATAAATTTCATTTGGATAAATTTCATTTCATGGCAATATCAAAATTACATTAGATGATTAATATAAATTGGATGTTATCTTCATGGTTTTAGAATTTGAGTGAACATTACCCTCAGACTATTACGTTTATGTTGGATATTGAAATTTTAATCAGTTCTATTTGTGTATTAGGTTTTAAGACTTTGAAAGAAATTTGTAAATGCCCTCAATTGCTTGCGAAAAGGATGCGTTCACTGTTCTAACTACTTTGAGAGTTATTGGAAATGCTATCTCACAATGAAGAAATTGAACGCATTCAAAACTAATTCAAACAAAAAAACTCGAGCGATTTCTTAAAGTATTATTTATGTTGGTTCAATTTAAATAAGCTTCTTTTAATCAAATTTAGATCATTTAAAGTATTCTGTTACATTAACTAGATGTGTAAAAATACCTCAACTAATTTCACTGGGATTCCATATGATATCAATCAGACGATTATTCTGGTCTCTCCGTACTTGTGAACCACACAATAGGTTAAGTATGTGATTATTTTGTGTATGTTCTCTTGATCTTTAAAATATCATCATCATTTCTGTCGAGTAGTAATTACATCCAGCAGAGGAACTTAGACCATCGGGTCTTTATAATATGATACGTTTTTGGCCAATAAACCGCTATCCCAGGTAACTATCATGTCATGGAAAATGCTGCTATATAATTGAAAACCGGGCTTCAAAGCTTAAGCTTAATCAGTTCAGAATGACATTCAGTTCAGAAGGGTTCTTTTTAAACGGAATGTAAGGAAACACATATTTAGCTTTATTTCAAACTTTCAAAATGTTTTTTTTTTTTATAAAAGTAAAATATTTTGACTAATGAATTTGAATATATCTCTCATTAGGATTGTGACAAGGAAAGGAATGCATTTATCAAGAAATGCTGCATATTAACAGATTGTAAACTAATTGTCGGACTATAGACTTTGACGCATTTATCTATTTGTCAACCTCATTGAGGCTTTTGTGAACAGATAAATGTCACGTAATTAAGGTATCGTCTCTTCCTACACTTATAAAATATGTCAAATTCCGCAAGTGGAATTTAGTGTCATTGATTTAACATTATGTATCTCACACTGCTTGAAATTAAGATTTATTTCCCCGCAAAGAAATTGCTTATGCCGAGAACAAGATAAACTAACGTGCTGTGAATACTGCTGCAACTACCCTATTCGTCTTCGTGCAGGTGTCATCTTGTGTTCCTTTCATCCTGACACCACATGGCTCTATCTACGAATACCCGTCCAAACGGATAAGTATTTTAGAACTCTAAGTTCCATATGTTTACATGATTAATCAACGTGCACAATAATGAATATATATTCATAAACATTATAACAGTTGAACAGTGACCAAATTACCAATAGATACTAGGGTTCCTTCACGTTTATTCAGAGGAATATCAGTGCAAATGCAATTAGAGTATTTTCTTTTCTTTCCTCAACATATCTCAGACAAGACAATAACTTTATATTCAACTACCATGGTACCACAAGCTGTAAAATCGCATCAACGTAATCACGAGGGGGAATTTTATAATTCAATTTAATTCTTTTGCTAAGCATTTATGGAAAGAATATCATCCTGCTCAAGAAACGATAACTGCAAGAGTGTTCAATCTTTAATTTCATATTGCACATGTTTATGAAATAAACACACGGGTTACAAATTTTCGATTGCTAAGATGTCGATGAATGTATGTTAACTGATTTTGAAATACAATGCCTCGAATGGTTTTAAAAGATGAAAATGTTGAGCCAGCGGAAACAGTAAATATTACAAATTTTAAAGAACATTGTTTTGCATCTCATAAACTTTAGGATGACCTGGTAAAGTAAAATTGGATTCAATGAAATGGTGTAAGATGTATAAACTATTGTGAATATGTCTATTTTAGCAGATTTCATTGATAACTATTACTGTCTCTGTGCTGTTGCGTTTCCAGAGCTAAACTCGTCTAATAATAGATGTCTTGAGAGTAAGGAAACAATTTTGTTCTCATTTGTTGAACATTATCATTTCAAGGATAATGATTTGATTTTGTAGGAATCGTTAGGGCACAAATTTCAAGCCTTCGATTGCGACCAAATTGTAAAACCTTTTTGATGTTGAAAAATTATAACAACTTGTTGTTAATGATATTAAGGATATAGTAAAATCATTAGTCATTTGTGGAATCATTTTTGTGGTTTCAAACAGAGCAAAATATGTCCGTATTGGTTTGAAAAGGTGACCATTTATGTTGCCAATTTTAAGGAATGATAGTGCAGCAAAGGCTGAAGCAGTGAGTTGGTATTGAGCTCGTAATTAATATCAGCACATATTATTTACATTAGCAAAGAAACTGGTGCAAATATAAATTCAGCTGAAAATTGAAGTTCATAAAACTCCTTCGTTTAGACATTAAAATTAAATGGTAAGAAATGAAGTGTTACCTAATCATCTGTTTCTGCAATTGAATAGAGCTCATTTCTTTATCTGCCAGGACACAATCTTTTACTGTACTTGAAGGCTAGAAAACATTAATGCCATGGAGCTTATTTGCACAGCAGCAATGACATCTATAGATGGCACACCTTTTGTGATAGTTTGTTTCCCCAATGGTCATTACTTAAGACAGAGATTGTGTCTACAACACCTTTGTTTGGTCTGTATAGGAGGAACTAGCTGCAAGCTGTCTGTGCCAGATCCAGTCAATTCTACCAGATTTATTGGGATATCCTAATTGACTCTACCAATAGCTTAGGGTATTTTAATTATGTATTTAATCACTGTAATTAGGTTTATGGTCTTTACTTACAATTCTTGGAATAGTTTAACGAATTGACTGCGGTGCAATGATTCTGCCTGAGTGTTTATGGACGAAAAGACAAATGGATCATTGTTAAATGACTATATCGATATCAAATTTCAGAAAATAATCTGACATTTTTTGGTAATTACTATCTTTCCTTTGAAACTAATGAAAGAGAGTAAACTTTTGATCACATGAACGACGATTACGAGTCTAAATTTTTCATCGAAAAGAAAAACTCAGAACTTTGATTATATATTCAGCAACCACTTAGGTTTTTTGGTAGTACTCACACGATGTATCAGCAGATGATGGAGCTATCTGAGTCCACAAATTCGTCTTAGTTTTATAGAAAAGGCAAAAATACATTTTGAGAAATCTCAACATTTCCCCCAAGACCCAACTTCATTCCAGTATATTTGATGAATTTTTTCTAGTTCTGCCTCTAAAACGCGATGATTACATATGGGAGGACATAGGTACAGACAAATGGACAGAGCAATCACTATAGCCCAAGGTATTGCATGCCGGTGGAATAGAAATAAACGCATGTAGTTGTTTCACTGTCACAGAAGGATGATTCTGATGCTCTGTAATTGATTTCGTTTCTTGAATGTGCTCTGAAGGCAAAAAACTAATTTTCTGTATTATCTATGGTACCATGTTCTCTTCCTTCAAAAGGATCCTGATGCACACGACACTAAGGTAACCTTTAACCGCTAAGTAAGCATTAATGCAATGTTCATTGATGTTACTAAGGTTAACCTTAAGGTTAAGATTGTTTGTGCAACAACCTACAGGCTCAAACTTATAGACACCAGGTCACCTCAGTGAAATGAGTAACTGATAGATTACGTTTCGTGGTCTTTACTTCTGTGCTTATTGACAAAAACATACATTGATAAATGTCACAGTTCGAAGAAAAAGCTTGAATGCAGAAAGATGAATATTCCTCAATGACTACCTTTCTCTTCAGCATGCTATTTTGATAAACAAGCGTCAATCAAGTTGATAATCAGGAATTATCGGATTACTTAATCAAATGCAGTTGTCAGCCTACAGGACACACTGCATAAGTATATTTCCCATGGGTTTCCTTTTCGCATCACTTCAAGAGACAGAAGATTTTCATCACCACCTACATAGACGGTGTGGAATGTGTTCCGAAAAGAAACTTTTGAGACACGTTATCCGTATATTGGCTTGTCAACTTTTTATGTCAAATAAAAATACTCTGTGCTGGAGTGGGTGAGTTGGGGTTAAACGTGTTTTGAACAATATGCCAGTTTTTAAACACGTGGATGACAAACATCCAAAAGAGAGTGGACAGACCAAGGAAAAAGGGATCGACAGGAAAAGGGAAAAGACGGAAAGAAAGGCATAGTGAGAGATAGACGACAGGTTTTAGAAGGTTTCAAATTTGGTCTGGTTTCTACCCGTTGACTTGTCCAGCGTGGGTGCCCCTACCAGGAGCATGTTAGCTCCAGCTGGCATAGCTCTCAGGGTCTCTGAAGCACGCAAACCACCACACATAAGGTATTGAGTCCAGTGGTGGACTTTGTGCTGGAGGAAGCAACTATGAATGAAAACATGTCAAACTGTTATATAACTGATGGCATATTAAAAGGAGTTATTCTGCCAATTTTGTTTATAGATACCCTTAATATTTTGTTTTATCAAACGTAAATATTTGTTCTGGCTTCCAGATAATATATAGTCTCAAAAGGTACTGCAAAAAATTAACAATACCTAGTGCCGAATATGATCACATTTAAATATACCAATACAGATGACGCGTACTCAAGCCAAACTAAATCCAATTAACAACGGTACTATCGATGAAAGCAGCTGGCAAGAATAATTTATAAATCATAGATTGTTATTTTAGGAAGTTTAACCTATGTACCAGCTTCTTTGCTTTCTACTGTTTAATAGGTCAGACAGTTTAATCGCCTGTTCTTTATTTCATGAATAGAGATTTGTCGGTCTGTTCAGTTATATATAAAAATTGAAATAAATCACATTCACATTTTTTTGTTTATCATTTGCCTTCAAGCTTCTACACCGTTTCGTTGAACGTTGAACCGTCTTTCAGTAACAACTGCATCAAGCTAACCAGTTACTTGATTGCGTTGTGCATTTGATAGTCGTGGAATATTTTAAGAAAAAAACCCCATCAAAATTATTCTTTGTTTTTATAAAGGGAGGCTGAACAATTTAAGAACATATATTGTAAGAATTCACATTGTTTAAAGTGCTGTGGTGTTACACGTGCAGATCACGTGGTATTGAAATCTCACGAATGATGTGCATGATCTTTCGAGAAATGCGTGAGGTCATGAAGTTAATAAAATGGTCGTTAAACCATACTTTATTTCCTTTTAAGATATAAAGGGATTTTTAAGATGCACAGTGTCTATTTGTGCCTAGTATATATTGCATTACGAATTAAGCCATAGTTGTAACTATGTTGTGTTTATGTCACTGGATTTGTTTTGTAGCAAACAATATTTGGTATTTTGTCACAATTTTAATGGAAAGAAAACAACTTCGTGCAAGTTTAATTAGTTCTAGGGTTTGCTATTAATAAATTGACAGCAATGACATTACAAATCAGTTTCATTTTTACATTCAAATGTTTAGAAATTACAAAACTGTTTTATTCACGATGATGCTGCATACGTTTTTCTCCACAGAACGTTTAATATAAAGCTGTCATTTAAAATTACAATCTTTTAATATGTCACTCCTAAATGGGTTTGGAGACGTATACCTCTATTCATATTGTTTAGGTAACATACGTTATTGCCGAGTGGTCTGTAGCTAACATTAGATGGTTGCGGTGACATATATGCTATTGCGAAGTCTCAAAATAGTTTCCAGTAATAATCTCCTACCAGGTATTTCCTTTTTAGACTTCAAACATTTTTTATCCACAGCAGAACCTTCCAAATTAACAACGAACTTGAAAATATTAGCGAACGCTTTATGTTAATTGTGTTACTTTATGTTTTTTATCATTGACAAATAAGCCTGAAGCCAAAATTATCTTCTGCTCAAGCTATTTGAGATTACAGATTTCATTTAATCAATTCAATGTCAACATCCACATTCCATTAGCTAATATCTTTAAATTTTGAGAATTGCATTTGGCTCAAACAATGTAAATAATAATGTTTTTGACGGAAATTTGTAATTAGTACTAATTGTGTATTAGGTTTAAGGACTTTGAAAGATATGTTTAATAAGCCACCTAGTTTCAGCAATCTTCCACGTGACTTTCTTATAAAATTTCAGTTTAATGCCATTTTTGTACTCATGAACGACTATTATAGGTTTGTCTACGATTGATGTGGGTTTGTGCTTGAATTTCCGAAGATGAGTGATAACATCCAATAACAAGGGACTGCGACCATTGATCTTCAACAAAATGATGGTATACGATGACTTAAAGAGCCTAAGCCAATATATAAAAGTAATGATAATGTTTAAAAGCGCTTGTATGTAGTTGATTATTTTAAGTGAACTGAAAACGTCAGCCGTGTGCCGATGTCTACATCACGAATGAAATGTAGGTGATAGTTAAAGGTTAATGAACGTGAAAACCTTGCAATCAAACATGCTGTATATATTCCTTGAACAACCCTCACCAGCTTCTTCATAGGATTGATCCTCCACATGCATCCTGCTAAATCAGCGTATTTGAATCCGCTCCGCTCCTTCTTTATACCCTGATCTGTTTCTGGCCAAATGCCTCGCACGGCTGTGTCAGCTTGATATTTGAGGCAGAGTTTATCTGTTATTTTTTCAACCAATGAAAGGTCTTTATGTAAGGACCTTGTAGGTAACTTGAACTCAAGGGATTTTTCCATCGGGTTGTGCAGCTCTTGCTGGATGCGAGTCGTCTCATTGGCTGATTAGATAGTTAGCGATACGAGGCTTTTGGCTTTGGATGGAGCTGAGCGGAGTCATATACGCTGATTTAGCATCATGGTTTACATCACAAAATGAAATTAAAACTTATAAGTGTTTTACAAGTCCAATAGTTCCCACATGACTATATTAATCATCAAGAATATAAGGATGATAATATTTATTTATATAACTGAAATAAATGTTTCCTATTGATCCGTTACTTATAGACGTGCTCGTCCCTCTTATATCCAATTGCTTGATACAATCCACCGCCAGGGTCAAGCACATTGTCAGGTTCCCTCAAATATTCAACCGCTGAAAGCAACTAGTATTTCAGCAGGCTTTCAACATTTCTTTCCAGACAAAAGTAGCTTCGTCAAAACGTCTTCTATAAACCTCTGTTGTAATATGTTGCTGACGCGTTTCATCCTTTGTGTTATTTCCTTTGTTGGCTTTTGGAATCATTTCCTTAAATGTCATGTCGGTAATGACTGAAATATAACTTAAGCATCTTAATTAATTTGTATTTACAATTCTCATATGCTTTTACTCGCATTTTGGCAATTTCCTGACGTATTGCAGACGACAAGGCATACCGTTCACCACATTAAGGATAATCCATAGTCCATAGTCAAAGGAACATGATAGTCATTAGGTTTTTTTCTTAAAATGACACACTTTACATTATTTCTTACCCCATTCCTTCATCTTCCTAACCTTCCATCATCAGTTTGTTTCGCCAGTATCATTACTGAATATCAGACTGAGATTATGTTGTCTGCAACACATTTGTTAGCTTTCAATTGACGTAACTAGCTACAAGCTGTCTGCGCCAGATCCAGTCTATTCTATCAGATTTATTCGTAGACCTCAATCAACTCTACCCATGGCTTCCGGATATTTGAAATTGGTGTTGATTTACTGTAATGAATTTTTCTACACTATTATTCTCCTAACATTATCACATATCAGGATAATAGCTATACAATATTCTTCATTTCTCTTTTAGTGTTGTTAAAAAAGTTTTTCATTAGATGTCATTGTTAAATGATCGAAAGGTAATACTTTATACAGATCAATATCAAAATGTTCCTTTTTACTATACATGCAGCATAACACTTCATGGTAAGCTCTTACTTGTGAATCCTTGTTATTTGTGATTAGGTTTTATTCAGAGGGTACAGCCTTCGCAGTCAGTATGAACATGGTTCCATGTATCATCATCAAACTGGAGGAATAAAGAAGTTTTAGACTTTAAGTTTAGTCCTCATATGACTGCCAACATCTTAAATGGCTTTCAAAGAAATAAAACGGTATGTATCGAATCCTTTGATCAGCCTGGCGAGTTGATAAGTCTGATCAGATGTAAAATCAGACTATCATTATTGTAGGAATTCGACTCATCTCAAACAGTTTCCTTTTATTGCTGTAATTTGGCACTCTAACCAACTTTTATGGCCAATAACAATATACGATATAGAAATAGGTCTTTTGAGAAAGATGCAATCATACATTCTTTGTTTTATTGATATTTTCACGTTTTTGTTCTTTAGTTAATGGCGCTTGGTATAAAATCGTTTTTATGTTGAAAAATGTATAAATAAATCCATTAGCCAAGCCCTAAAGATTTTAAACTTTAATACGTTTTTAAAGGAGAAGTTTTAATTACATAAGAAGTCAAGAATATGATGTCAAAAACGGACATAGGAAGTTATCTCATTGTGGAGGAAGGGAGACTATAATGTTTTTTAATACACTCAAAGCTGTGTGTTACGCGTGACTATAAGCATTAGTAATAAATATTGTTCCCTGTCAAAATAGCAAAATATATATAAAGTATTTAATACAATTTCTACATTTTGATTGATCATAAACAAAGAGTTTAAGGTTAGAATATAGATTAACACAAGTAGATACAAAATTAAATCAGTCACACTATACAGCAATGAGCAAATTAAATATGTTCACGTAAGTCCTTGGTTCGCATAGCAGTTGATAAAGGTTGAAAACTCACTGGAGCCATTAAGAAGCTGACAGATGAATCCGGCTTATGAAACGTATCTAAAAGGGTTTAGAGTAAAGGAGCAGCATAATAACTCTTACGTCAAATGTAAGAACCAGTAATCTGATTAAACAATGTTATAATAGGCTTTATATAAGTTTCTAGAAAGTTCCAGATAAGAGTCAAACCAGCAAAGGTCCGTCAATGATATTCAAGATACCTAATGAATTCTTAAGACTCAATTAAGTTACACAATCAAAAGAAGTGTAAGACCAATTAACACAATACAGCAATTTTTGCAACTGAGCAAAAAAGATGAGACAACTTTATGATATGAAGTATTAATCTAATATATAGGGGTAATTTCCCGAGAAAATGTGTCAAATGACTTTTACGAAACGAGTGTGAATTTTTTAATTACCCGAGCGAGATCACGGGTTATACACAAATTTGCACGAGTTCCGTAAAAGTCATATGACATACTTCCGAGGATAAAAATTTCGTCATTCAACGATGCTGTTCCATTTCAATCGCATGGAACTATTCAGAAGACGGCCTCCTTCCTTTGCGATTGCTAGGCAAAAGTGACATGTGCACATGTGCTCATATTGAAAATATGTCACCGCTTATAAATAACCATATGGGTAATAACTAATATTTATGCAAACAGGAACAAGTGTTGAAAATTCACTTTGCCATTATTTTAAATAGCCACACTAAATAGAAATGGGTTATCTTAAAATATTCACCAAAGTCCCCGGTTAAGAAAGTAGTTAATAAAAGTTGAATCAGTTGCTAATTAATGAATCTTGCTTGTAAAAGGTATCCAACGATTACACCTTTAATCATAAATACCATACGACCGGGAACTCTGTTGTCAGTGGTGCAAATGTTTGCAGATCATGTACGAAACCAATGAGCTGAAACCAAAAATCTAATTTTGAGAATAGTCTCATTGTTTACTCCGAGCACTATAATGACATACTCAGACATGTAAACACAATAATAAAATTTCCAAGGAGTATCGTCGGTTTTATGCTTTAAGGCTCCTATAGACCAGCTGACAAAAATTGTATCATCTTTATGCATATTTCTAAATGACGAGTGAAAAGTATAATGCATAAATATCCTATACCTCATTGCATTTGGATAGAAACATGCATAGATGTATTATGACAGTGTGAGAGGTAAGTTCATAAACGTAAATACTTTTAATGCTAAATCATATTCTAACAGTGAAGACGTGTCAAAGTTTCTAATCTGGAAATTTTAAATTACATGATAAAACACAATTGACAGTTTACAAATAAACAACACTGCATAAGTAAATATCCCATGGTAATCCTGTTTACATAACATTAAAGACAGGATATTATCGATATATCTATATATTTTAGTGAGAGTTGTTACGGGGTAAAACTCTCGAAACACATATCCTAATTTTGTTAGTACCCAAATTTCTATTCAAATTATGCTTGTTCTAGTGAGTGCAATTCGGCAAAACAGCTTTAAATGCATTTTCATGTCTTATGCCATCAAACGTAATTACAAATATGTGTTCATACCATTTTCCTGTTTCCTTTTCTTTCTCGGAAATCTTTAATATGAATCATGAATTGCCTTTATTTTAAAGTTTAATTTTGCACGACCCGAGTGTAGTGTCAGAGATTGTTAATAAAGGTGAATATCTATATACAGTTGGTCTTTATCCCTGCTATGTGTCATACCGACCAATATAGTCATGGCACTGTCTTTCATCACTACTGTCATTCGGCGTATGTGTTCTGTAAATAAGATTTAAAGTTCAAGGTGTATATTCGAATAGAGTTTACCTTTTGGAAAGCTTACAGAAATAACTAAGGCGATTTGAATGATAAGTTTTGAAACGGCGTCGCTGATTGCACAACTAACTTTGATTGCTTCCAATCAGCGTTCTACTTTTCTAGATAAAAATACCTTCCTATTATGACAGGTTATATAAGAATTTATGACGGAGCTACCTCTGTTGGGAGAGAATGACCAACCTAATGAAGTGGTTTCTTTTGATAGTTTTAGATTTCTGAAAAAATGGTGTTCATGGAAACATTTTAAATAAAAAAAATCACAAATTCTTTCTGAAACTACACAAATAGTTTGATTATAACGTATCTAAGTGATAATATATATGTATGTAATGAATTATGATGGAACGATTGGATATGTCATCTCCTGAAGCTCCCTTTTCCCATTCTGAACGCAACAGTTTCATGAAGAATTACATCTCATTGTATTTATGATTTTATAATCTATATGAAAATCAAATCTACAACAATAATCGAAACAAAAACTCACATGACGCAAACATGTATGGTTTTTTCTACAAGCTGTCACTGGAACAACATTTCTTCTTTAATGATTCCATGTCCCAGTTTCAATGAAAATGTGCAAAGTATCCATAAGTGACTCTAGACGAATGATTCAAAATTGATATTCTTCAAGGGAACCTGATATTCGGAGATGCGAAACGTGTCATGTTAAGGTATTAAGCAATTATTAAACTGCCAGTGAACAGATTACACTGTATATCAGAATCTACATGTATGTCAGATTTGCACTTTGTCCTCTTCTCAGATGTTGAATGCTCTGCAGTTTCATTTATCTATATTTGTATATATAACCGCAGCTATGGTCCTTGTAAAATGTGTTCCACTATCACTAACCATATAGTTCTGACTTTGAAAAAACGACTTTTTTATGGTTTTTAATCAATTAATTAGTCTGTGTCGAGTGGAAACCACTACAGATCAGTATTTCGAATCTCGGTAAAATCAAAAGATTGAAACTTTTATTTATCGGAACATGAGGGTAATAATCCCTTACGAAGTATCTCCTTTCAAGTCTTCAAATATTTTTTTAGCGACAGCAGAACGCACAAATTGACAACTAACATGATAGATTTCCAAGGCATTAAGCTAAAGTTATTCTAAAGTGGCGCTTGTTAAGGAATCCATTATATTTATTTTGTTATATTAACTCGTTTTGCATTGCGGATATGCCTGAAGCCCAAATTACCTTCTGTTTAAGCCATTGCCAATTACAGAGATTATTTAAAAAATCCAATGATAGCATAAAAATTCAATTAGATAATATCTTTAAAGTTGAGAATTAAAGTAATATGTTTCGTTCAACTCTCCATTTGACTCTAACAATTAAAACATCAATGCACTTGATGGAAATATTTAATCAGTACTAATTGTGTAATAAGTTTAAGACCTTGAAAGATATTCTTTTAAGATTATTAATTATTTGCTGAGGCGGGCTTTTCCTGTTGAAATGATCATCTATTCATTCTCATCTCATTCTAGAAATATACAGTACTAGTTTGTGTTGATAGAAAAGAAAAAAGTGAGCTATTATCAACGGAAATTTATTTTTATAGTTAATGTCAACACATGTAAATATGACTACATGAAAGGCTCGAGCCTGTTTCTTACATGTACTAGTAATAATTAGATTTTATTTCATTTAAACTATTATAATTATTCCTTGATGCAAACTGGAAAGTTCAGAATAAGTAACCTGGTTTCACTTACTTTTCTTTTGAATTCCTTTTCAATTATGAGTTTGAAGCCATTAGGGAATTTCTGTATTTGTAAACGGCTATCATTGGCGTTCCATGTGATTAATATGTGTTTTTGCTCTTGATAATTTAAATGCTGTCATATCATGTCTGTAGATGAGTGATATCATGCAATAACAAGGCAACTGTTGATCTTCGACCATAGTACATGATGAAGAGGCTCAACCACTTTATCAATATAGTGATAATGTTACAAAAGAAACAATATAGTATCGTGCAGAAAAATTGCAACATCTGATATTTTCCCAAAATTTTATTTAACGTATTTACAATCAATCCAAAACGTATTTCGTTGGTTTTAGCAAATTCCCCGTGTTCCTATGTATGTAGTTATCTCCCTTGTCTGCGCCAGTAGTGTGGTCACGTGACCTCTTTGCTAGCAGACGATGCGGAAGTAGAGTATGGCAGAACAAGATCAGAGATAATGTCTCATGACATTGTATGAATCGGGCATCAGATCAACTCATAAACTTGTACGTATCACACAGTTACACAGGTCTACCATTTTCCTAAATATTAAGAAATTTCAAGCTGGTTTAGGAGTAGAGCGCAAGCCTCCCTTGGCGATAATGACAGCCAACGCATTGCGCGTCTCGCCTCGCACTATCCAAACTGGTCTTCAAAGAATTGCTTTACGGGCAGGCAGCAAGTCAAGGTACCCCTGAAGTATCAGAATGGACAATCAGACGATCTCTAAACAATTCTGACTACGTTAAGCAAGTGCCGTTGAAGATACCACTGATGACCGATGCCCACATGGTAAAGCGGCTCGCCTGGTGTCGTCAATTGAGGGGGCAAGATTTTTCTGATGTCATTTTTACAGACGAATCTAAGTTCCATTAATACAGAATAACACGGAAACGGTGGTCCAGAGGCGGCCGATGTCGGAAAATGGTCCCAAAATTCTCACCCAGTATTATGGTTTGGGATGGTATCAGCAAGCTCGGAACGACGCCTCTGTTACAAATCAACGGGAGACTTCATTCAAGGAAGTACTGTGATTTAATACGTGAGTGGGTGATAGAATCAAATACCTCACAAAGTGGCATCTCATATAGATTGCAAGGTAAAAACTAGAGCCAAAAAACGTCAATTACTGGCAGAGACTTATCACTTAAACCTGAACGGACTTACCTCAAGAATACATAGACAATCTCATTAATTATATAACAGCATTGAGCGACGAATCCAACATTGCATTGAGAGAGATGGGGACTTACAGATTATTGACTTACGAATACATAAACGTCAGTATTAAAGCAATGTTTGTGCCAAGTTTTATCGAATTTGATCAATAATATGATCTTTTTATCAAACCAGATCAAAGTTAAAAAATTTCTGCTCGATACTATATGACACTTTTTCAGGTTATCCTTGAATAAAAACCACCTTAAGTTTTTACACTTTACATAAGTTACGTGAACTGAAAACATCAGCTTGTCAAGTACAAATGGAATAAATTGTCACTGTTTAACCATAATTAATCTAGGTAATTTCTGAAGTTAAAGTAATACGATAAAAATTAAATAGGATAGAGATGACAATGTTCGTGAATATTCCTGAAAGAAATGTTTTAACAGTGAGCATGAAGAAACTCTTCCTATCTTTATCAATATCTCATTCACTCAAAACTGGATTAGGAGTCCGTTACTTATAGACGTGCTCGTCCTTCTGACATCAAATTGCTTGATGTAATCCACCACAAGGGTCAAACAAATTGTCTTGGTGCCTTCAGAACTTCCAACCTTTAGAAGCCTTATCCATCCCTTGAAAATCGGTGCACCAAGCTAGCGCTTCATAACGTTCCTCAATTCCAACATACAACAGCATAATCAATACCGAGTATCCGCTGTTGTGTATTCCTCAAAATCTAAAGCAATTCCACCTTGTGGTATCCGTTTTCTACATGATACTGAATATTTGATTTGAACCTCACAACGATGGCAGAACACGATTTACTGTTTTCCCAACAAGTAGCTCCCTCTTAAAGTCATATACTAACCTCTGTAATGATGTTTTGCTGATTTAGCCTGTTGCAATCCTTTCTTTAAATTTCAGGCCGATGGTGGCCCAACAATAACTCATTCACTTACCAATGAGCAGCTTCAATATTGATTGCGTCCACATCTGTCAAAGCATATACATGAAACTTACCCTTCTATTCTGAGGAGTGTCCATAAGAATGCAAGGTCTTATATAACTTTATGAACAAAACAGTGCGTAACTTTTCTGCTTTTTAACGATTACTCTCCTTTTGACAATTTCATGATGTATCTCAGATAAACAAGGCGTACCATTCACTCAAAGTGACACACCTGATATAATTTCTTACCCCATTTCTTCATCTTCATAAACCTTCAGTGATCAGGTTGTTTCCCCAGTTATCAATACTCTTGAGCAGACTGAGATTATGTTGTCGGCAACACCTTTGTTAGCTCTGTATAGGACGAACTAGCTACAAGCTTTCTGTGCCAGATCAATTCAGTGTCAATTCTATCAGATTTACTACTAGACCTCAATCAACTTTACCCATAGCTTCCGGATATTTGAAATTGGTGTTGATTTACGGCCATGTAGTTTGAACACTCTTTACACTATCACTTGTCAGGATTACAGGTAAAAACATTTCCCATTTCTCATTAAGTGTCAGTAGAATAGGCTTTTTCACTATTTATCACTTTTCATTAAAACTTATTATAATCCCTTGAATGTTTGAAAGGTAACACTTTACAGAGATTAGGGTCTTCACAGATAGTGTGTACAGGAATCAATATAGACTCATTAAACTCAAGGAATAAAAAACTTACGTCCTCAGGTTTGGTCTTCATTTGCCTTCTATCATCTAAAGTGCCACTAAAAGAAATAAACGGTATGTACCGAATCCTTTGATCTGTCTGGCGAGTTGATAAGTCTGATGAGATGAACAATTACACCATCATTATTCTAGGATCTCGATTCACCTCAAGCCTCTTCCTTTTATTGCTGTAATTTGGCGCTCTTACTAACTTTCGTATGAAAAAAACGTTTTAAGATATACAAAGAGATCTTTTGAAAATGATGTTATAATATTTTCCCCGTTTCATTTAAATGTTTGCGTTGTTTTGATTTAATAATGCTAAAAGCTGAATTGTTAAAATATTGAACAATGAAGAGATAATCCATTAGCCAAGTCTTAAAGTTTTACAAAGTTTTAATCGCATAAAATTCCTAATGGGAAGAAGCAAGAAATATACATAAAAGACGGTAGGTCTTTGTTTAAAAAATAGACATAAGTTAAACGTTATAGTAAAAAAAGGGAGATATCATTTTCTGGTGTTGAATATACTCCAATCTCTGTGAATCTCGAAAAAGAAGTCTCCCCTTCAAACCATCAAAATTAAAGAAAAAAATAATACAACTTGATTGATAACAAAGAATAAAAAGGTTACAAAATAGAACGTATATAGCACATAATCAAATGAGTCGCACAAAGTAGTAATTATATATATATATATATATATATATTCACCTAGGTCGATGATTTACACAGTTGTTAAGTGAATTAGAACAAGTTGCTTGAGTCTTGAAGGTTACTGATAAAACGTTTTCAAGAAGTTGGAGATAAATGACGTAGCGGAATAATAGAAAAGTCAAATTTAAGAACCGGGTATCAGGCTGGATATCTGACTATAAGTCGATAAAAGGCAACCTCTATATTTTCGCAAGTTAACAACTTACGTTAGGTAATAGGAAATCGTCTGCTACAGTTTTGTCACGTGATCCGTCCAAACGACAGGATAAATATTGCCAAAAACATCATTAAGAAGGCAGAGATGCAAAAACATTTCAAATCATTTTCGAAATCATCGATCTACAACCCTTAGACTAATTTGAGAATTGTCTCCAATGTTTACTCGGGGCTATATGAAAAATCACAGAAAAATGAAACATGTGCCGCAACTACAAAATTTGCAACAGCAAAATATTATAAAACGTTATCATTTGCTTTTGAGTTCACGGCTCGTAGACACAAGGTGTCCCGAAATATATAATCTAACACAATTTTCAAAATGTCTAATGACAAGGATAACGTAATAGAAGGATAATTAACTTTCATATTTCATTTACACTTTACGTGTTTGCATGTTGAAACAGAAACATACATCAGAGGATTGTCACAGTACGAGGAAGTTGCTGGCTGTTGCTCACAGTAAATCCTTATTGCAACACGATATGTGAACAAGCAGGAGTAACGCCTTCAATTTGGTTTATCTTAGATTATGAGATTACATTATCAAATACAAGTGCCAGTCTACAAGACACGCTGTATAACTGTCATTGTACTCAACAGCCTATACGTCTTTAGAAAGGTTTTCATCCATGAAATCGTATACACAGAATAAAAAAGTGGAAATAATCTTCAGACAAATGCAGTCACCATGTGTATTCATGTAATATTTGTCAATCGATATTTAATTGTTGCTTGTACATTGAACCAGAAGTTATGACATTGTCACTTCAAGAAGCATAATGTGAACATTTAGTAATAAATCTCAAGGAAATATATTCAATCCGATTTCATAATCATGATAAAATTACACGACGTGATGTGTAAAGATCCTGTCAACTACAGATTTACTGACAAATTGATAACCCCATTGTAGTCCTGACATTTCCAGGTAACCTCTAAACGCTTTTGAATTTATCTTCCCTAAAATCTATATGTTTCAATAAGTAATTAAGAATGTTAAACAAAATGATTGGAATTATCCTTTAGAGAAGTCTTTAACAAATGTTCCCACCAAGGTCAAGCTTAAAAATATTTATTGTAGTTATGGAGAATATTTTGGAGTGAAGCAAATTAACTCGGTCATTGGCGACGAACAGCGAAAACGTCTTCATTCGAGTATGTTTCACTGCCTCAACCGGAAAGATGCTCTTTACACATCCTGCTAAATCAGCGTATATGACTCCCACTCTCACTCCTATTACCCTGATCTCTTTCGGCCTGACATTCGTGGCTATGCTCACCTGTTATTTTTTCAACCAACGAAATGTCGTAAATTAAGGAGCTTGAAGCTACTAGCTCGAACTAAACGGATATTTCTTTCCGGGTTCCAACGTTGCAGAGCCAGCGATACGAGGGTTTTGGCTTGAAAGAGATCAGGGTATTGGGAAGGAGCGAGAGCGGATACACATACGCTGATTTAGCTGGATGCTCTTCATTAAGTTGAGACCTCTTGTTGGTCGCGTGGAACTAAGAGTTAAGGGTAGGCTTAGCACAAAGGGGGCTTTGCGAAATTGAGTCCAAATAGTTTTGATTGGAATTGCTTGCTACACATTCAAGTCTTAATCACACCAATCATGGCTTCCTCCTGGAAAATTTAAACTATTAAGTCAATGACAATTCAACATCATGACTGCATTGACTATTTGCGATAACTAATCTTAAGCGCTTTAGAAAGGTTTTGAGTCTAGATGAAATTTTTTATTATTCTATCACAAATGAACCTGCATTAACTGTAAGTCATTAGAAATAAATCATAGCACACGAAAACAGTAATTGAAACAAAAGGGGGAAAATGCTTCTCAGTCAGCAGATATATCAATAAGACTTTACATCTCTATGTTGATATGTTTTGTTTGAAATACGTGAAATAACTACTAATTCAATTTCTTAAACAACAATTCATACTTGTCACTGCCTCAATCCAGAAGAAGCTCTTTCATAAAGTTAAATGTTGTGTAACATCTTCAGTTTTAGGTATTGATGGTATTGAAGGCATCCCTCCAAACAATTACTATCAACCTATATTCCCGTCTACTTGACACAATGGCTAAAACGCCTGAAAGTTAGTTTAAAACACACACACATTTGATTCAGTCAGTACAAGTGTTCTTGTTATCAATCAAACATTTTTCACCATTCCAGAATGTTGCTGTTGTTTTAGCTGAAGAAAACTCTTTCAAACTTCAGAGGAGGTATTTTGTTCACAAAGTATGATATTCTCGCAATAAATTTTAATGAAAAAGTCACAACCGTCTCTAGAAAGCCAGTTGTGTTTTGATTTGGCAGTGGATATGAAGTATAGCAACATCAATATCTAAATCATGATTTGCCAATAGACAAGAATATTAGGCATTAACAAGTCCCAATGCAATACACCAATGGATAATTGAATCCCTCCAAATCGACGAACAAGCAAAATATCCGGAAGCGATGGGGGCAGTCTGTAAAAATCTTGTAGCAGCTGCACTGATTCGATCTTTACAGCCAGGCGTCGTTAGTTCGACCTGTAGAAAGGTCACACTTGGTTTTGTTGGTTCGGCCTGTATAAAGATCACACTTGGTTTTCGAAACGAGTGGTTAGATTCAAACGTGTGAAACGAAAAACCATTCATATTTCAATCATGTGATAGTTTATATCCGTATCAAGATCGAAAAGACACTAAGGATTCGCATTAAACAGTTTTCATGGCAAAAATCATTCTTCACACACGTTTCCTTAAGAGATAGAAAATCATTCTTCACACACGTTTCCTTAAGAGATAGATAATGAGTTCTTCATTGTATCTGTAGTCATTAAGATATGGCATGCTGACTAATTGTTTTTATTTCACTGCTCGAATCTACTCATTTTAATAATAAAGGGGAAACAATTCTTGATGAAAACTAGTTTGCCAATTTAAATAGGAGTTAATGAACGAAGTTTGTTTTTAAAATAGCTGTTTGTTTTGAAGAATCGTTAATCATTCGTTTTCGATGGTTCTGTCAGTATGAAACCGAACCGTATCTAGGCACGAGAGGAACATGTTCCCATCGGAGACCAGCTGATTAAATGCCTGTTACATCAAACTTTAGACGGTAATAAACTCTTATCTTTCTTTCATGGTCTTTGATGTTTTGACTGTGTTAAAGCATCAATGTCAAATTGTTAATTTTCTTCAATTTGCAGATCAAGGTATGCTATTTCAGTCTAATCATGACATTACAAGGGTTCGAATTCATGGCTTCTGCTTTCATCTGAAGTCCTATCAATCACCCTTACCAGAAGAATTTAATTGGCTTTTGGATAATTCTTGTTAATGATGGCTTACTTTTGAAATAAATGAAAACGAAATATCATCTTCTGAATCAGATATAAGTATTTTCGAACTAACAACATAGATCAGGTGTATTCAGTTGCTTAATTGAACATATGGTCAAGGGTAAATGCCGTTATGAACATTTCAAACGTTTTTAAAAGGTTATCAGCTCAGTGACAAATGAAGATCCTTGATGTGAATCACGAAACATTGTTAAAGGTTTTAGGATTCGTGTTAATCAATAGATGGTAGTGATATGTATGTACCCTATGCATGTAAAGTGAAAAATTATTTCAATATTTGAAAGTGAAACCTTAAACATATTGATACGTCTTAAATTATTTTATGATAAATGTACATTCATGACCCGTATCACATTAAAAGTTTATTTGTAAATGTGTGCATTTGTATTGGTGATGAACAATAGGACTTGATTTTCTTCATGTATTATGAAGCGTCTTGATGATAAATACTAAAGTGAAAAAGGATTAATCAAAAATATTTTAAAAAGTAAACTCCTGAACAAGGTAAACCGGATTAACTGACCATCTCGAAAAATCAATTCCAAAATTTAATGCTGAAAAATGAAACTTTCTATGATCTGGAATTACTCTTGTACGACATTCAGGACGATGCAAACAATTTGATTTAAATATCAAGTTCCAGGAAACACAATATGTACTTCATGTGAGTATATGGTAATCTGATGAAGAACACGAAAGGGGCCAGTAATTAATAGCATTACAAACTGTATGTTTTAGGAGAGTAAAATAAAACAAGTATGGGTTAGGGTAATATAAAACAAAGTGAGTGATGATGGATTTAGCGAGTTTTCAAGAATATGCAATTATTCAAAACGCGGTTTAAATAAGCGAAACGAAAGTGGACAGGTAAAGGAGAAAGAGATCGAAAGGATCAGTGAACAGTGAGAGAAAGGCAGCGGGTTTTTGGAGCGACTCAATTTTGGTCTGGCATCTATCCGTGGACCTGTCCAGTTCGGGTGCCCTTTTTAGGATAATAACAGCCTTTGATAACATTTGGTATGCCTTCATTTCAATCAACCACACTTGTAAGAACTTAAAACTATTATCTTTAAAATTCCATTTGATGCTATCTTTAAAGTTTTATAATTAAAGTTATATCGGCTAAACCTATCATGTACTATAACATTATTGATTTCGCGAATGAGCATTTCCCCTTTGGGTTTGATGTTCTAAGACTTCTAATTGTTCATGATCAATACGTGCTTGCGGGAAGGATTTTATCATTATTCTTATAATATTTGATTCTTGCTCAACTGTGGTAGAGTTTTTTTGATTGAGAGGAGTTTAGAATTGTAAAACACAATGGAAAACTATGATGAACTATTGACTAAAAGTTTCTGATACCTATACCTCAATCAACTTATCACCTTTATACCAGACACTGTATTCTGGTATATTGGTATATTCTATTATTTATGCGTTTTCGCCATAAAATATGCCATCCAGAATTTTACATGGTGTATATGACATGTCGAAAGTTTTAACCAACAACTTGTTTGAAATGACTGTTTTATCAAATATACAAAATTATACTATATTCTATATAGATTGGTATTGGATAATGGCATCATATGAAACGTAACTCGAAATACACCAGACAAAAAGGCTTTTTTTTATGTTTTTACACTACTAACTATTTGATGCTCATAATATTTATATGATATATGTTGACCAGAATACCAGAATAAGACTAGTATCTTAGTTTAGTTTATTATAATTGGGTACGTAAAAAAAGGGAACAAAAACGTAATCCTTAACAATGTGTCTATGGTCTAAAAGACACTATAGTAATTTTATGAAAATGTAACAAGACACCTCATTTATATTCTCGTATATTTGGGGAAATAATTGTTCCTTAAAGTCGCTTTGGTAAACATAATTGCTATTCTTTTATGACTTCAAAAAGAACAGCTAAATACGCTTTAAAATACCATGATAACGAACGTGAACTCGAGTACTTTTGCATTAATTTTATCACTTATTAATATCATTCAAAACCTGACAAAACTGTTCCGATAAATTGTTGGGTATGAAAATATTTCCTTAAGGAGGCCGGATTGGCAGATCTGTATTGAAATTTCAACATTCTAAATTTCTTTTTCGCAATGCTACGATACCTCAAAGGCATCCTAAATTACCTGATATTTGCACTAGCTTACCAAGGTATGTGAACAAACTTTGGTATGCAGTTGATAGTTGCTTTCTTTCAAAAATCATTTCGTGGAAGCAACAAATTTGCTCAGTGAACTATGATAAAATATAACTTGTTGGTTCTCTAACCAGTGAACTGAAGGAATACAAAAGCTGGACGTATTTATCCTTATTCAGCGAACGTATGAATCAAACCCCTTTGGGTAACTCTCATTATAATTATTTGTATCATAATGTTTTATTTCTTTTCTCTGTAAAAATAAATATTTAAAAAGTTGTGAACACAAAAACGGCCGCCAGTGGATTTTGCTACAGATGAGTGAGTTTAGTAATGAGATGTTTTGGTTCTCTGAAGATTATACGTTAGGCATGAACTAATTTTCATTTAGGATAATTGAAGAAATCGTTCAAAAACATGTTACAGCCTCTTATATAACCCTTACAGCTTAAAAGCTCATCAGTCCACTTATAATAGTACCGGAATTATTGTTCTATGTTCAAGTCAATTTCACTTGCCGGGGATATACGGGTGATAGCATGGAAATCCAGTGACGGAAATCAGGGGAAGGTAGAACACCTCAGATGTTAATTTTAACCCATTCACCTTCCGTGAACTAGTTTCTCAGAGTTTTATTGTGTCAAGAACCTATATATAAGCTCTGTATTTAAGCGTATCTATCTCCAGGGCGGGCAGACTTATTCATATGCAATGAAATTTCTTCATTGACTCTCCCTTAACTTCCGGATATTTAGAATGTATGTTGATTTACTATGATTTCGTTCGAATGCTTTTAACTCCTTTCGTTATCACCCACGTACCCACCTTCTAGTACTTTCATAACGTATTTGGTACGTTGTGCACGACATTATGTAGACGATGACAAGAAAATAATGGTTGCCTTAAGAATATGCTTAAGAATACAAATGACATTTTTTTCTAAATTCCTCATAATTATTGTCGCTAATAAAGGAATTAGATATAATCCAAACAATGTTTAGCGGTAAATACCTGAAAGATAGTTTCTATATGTTATCTCATTTCTAATCTAGATCTCTTTGAAGAATCCTAAACATGGATTAAAACGTTTTGTTCAGTGAGGACAGCAATCCAAGACAAGCATTTAATACACTGCAAGAATCTATAATGTATCATCAATTCGTGAAATAAAGATGTTGTCGTTATAAGAATATATTCTTATTTTACATTCAACGTCTATACCGCGACTCAAAAGATGAATTTGTAGGTTCATCTGTTTCCTGTGATTTGTCAGACGAGTTGAAATCTCTGATGAGATGTCGAATCAAATCATTTTCATTCTTTGAATTAGATTCCCTTCAAACACTTTCCTTTTATTGATGCAGTAAAGAAAGCTATTTCACTTACTTTAGTGGCCAATAGAGATATATGGTTAGAATTTGTTTGTTTATTACTGTTCTTATCTAAATGATATGTTTTGTTTTATCGGGCTTTGATAGACGGCATTTAAGATCCCATTTTAAAACATCCATTTGTAATAGTCGCAGAAAGTCTCAATATTCAGTTCTTATTTTTTTATCAAACACACTTCCACTTAGCAAACTAAATGACGTACATGGATGTTACCTGTTTCTAGTAGACGCTACCAATTTCGTTTATATGTAAGGGCTTTTGGACACATGTGTTCTGAAGATCTTACATTTTGTAAAGACAATTGAACATAGAAATGCAGAAACTGGGCTCCGGGTCATTTACTTTTTATGGAATGATTTAAACATACTTGTATGAAGTCATTACAGTTAGAAGCAGATAGGTGAATGTCTGAAGTCATTACAGTTAGAAGCAGATAGGTGAATGTCTGAAGTCATTACAGATAGAAGCAGATAGGTGAATGTATGAAGTCATTACAGTTAGAAGCAGATAGGTGAATGTATGAAGTCATTACAGTTAGAAGCAGATAGGTGAATGTATGAAGTCACTACAGTTAGAAGCAGATAGGTGAATGTCTGAAGTCACTACAGTTAGAAGCAGATAGGTGAATGTATGAAGTCATTACAGTTAGAAGCAGATAGGTGAATGCCTGAAGTCATTACAGATAGAAGCAGATAGGTGAATGTGTGAAGTCATTGCAGTTAGAAGCAGATAGGTGAATGTCTGAAGTCATTACAGATAGAAGCAGATAGGTGAATGTCTGACAATGCAATAGAATATTTAGAAAAAAATCCTTTGGCAAACCAGAACTCGTTGCAGTACTGTCAGTGTATACGATACTGAATAAGAAAATCTCTCTTGGAGGTCTTATTCAATACACTTTGAAACAATTTACAATATTCTACATCAAATTTAAGATCTAAAGTTTTTTAAGTGTCAGAAGTGGTTTCTTCTCGCCATTATCTCTATGAGCACTACATTAACTAAGTGAAGGTGCACACTTAACGTATACATTAAACCTGTTAAAATGATACATTGAATAGTTGGACTCTTATTTCAATGAACTGTTTACAAGGATATCAGTTGCAAATAGCTACAAAGCTTTATTTACGAAAGACGAAGTAGACAATATAGTTTTTGTACGATTGATTTTACTACAATTACTCACAATAGTGTTTATGATAAACCAGGTGGAAATTCAAATCCACAAATAGTAGGTTTTCAATCATAGGTTTGTTTCACTCCAGCATTACAAGCTTTCATAGCCTAACTACTTTAATAATCCCTTACCTGCATCATGAGTTTGATTTTTTAATGTGGCAATAACTAATAATTACTCAAGCAAATCACTTTCAATTGCACAAAAATCTTTACAACGACCGATAGAAACTGTGTGTGGAAAATACACTTTTAGAGTAGTGATTCCCGCTTCGAAAATTTAAGTGTGATTAACTTCAACTTTATATGGCAATTACCCTGTTTTCTTGAAGTTTGTGCAACCAAATGCTGCACCAATATATTCCTTATTCTTATCCTTATTATTTGCAGTTAAATCTAACCATTTAATCCTTGAAAGTTAGAAGGAACGAGCAATGGAATCAGACATCTATCTCTGTCGTACTGATTTGGTCGCCACCTTGGAACGTCCCCTCCTTACCGAGTACACGACAGTGTTTTTGTGCCAGTTAAATATCTGAGGATTCGTTGATGCGCGTTTAAGTGTAATTGGTAAAGATCAGACGGATTTGGAAAAAAATTGTCAAAGTCAATCAAAATAGTGTTAACATCCACGGGCGAATATGAAATATGGGATAACTGTTAAGCACAGTTGTGAAGTGGTTAGGATGCTTGCCTCACACGCTAAATGCTCGGGTTTGTGGAGGAACCACAATATGTGACCTGGTTCTCATGTCCAAAGCACAGCACTTCATCCACATTAAGCAAGTCCGCCCAGCTGTTTAATTGGGTATCTGGAAATAGGATGTATGAATTTATACGCTCACGCTTATCGCGCCATATAGATGATCATGATTATTATAAAATTAACATTAATGATATTAAGTACACAAATTGTTGATATTGAATCTCATGCAACATTTTACACGTGGACGTTTCCCAAAACCTTAAAAGACCAAATCTATTTAATTAGTTTATATAATCACAACGAAAGAGAAAAATGACACACTCGACATCGTGATAAAACCCGCTGTCAGGTGCAGAAGGTCAACACACTGGGAAATTGATAAGCCTGTCGTTAGTTCTGACAGTACCAAATGACCAGGTGGGAGGGAAGTGGATTTATACTGGCTGTTGTTATGCTGGAATAACAAAAGTGTGACAAGTTTGTATAATCTTTATCATTGAACTGTCTGACTAGATAGGTATGGGAATGAAATGGAGAGGATTTAAACAAGAACTGAGTTGAGTTGCAGTGTTGAGTTAATTGCCTAAATGAAAGAACAAAAGGTACCATATCCAATATCATGACACCAACAAAATTTAGTTTTGGATTTACAAATAAGGTCTGTAACTACTTTTTGTTTCTTTGTAAACGAGTTGTGCGAAGTGATAGATTATTCATGTAGCGCATTCACGGTTGGCTCGACCAAAAAGATGCTATGTTATTCGTTTAGTGATTATTGTGTACCACCTGTTACAAAGGTGCAGATTACAACATAGCAGATTGTTTTGAAGGCATCCTGTTTTATTCTATTCTAGTTATATGCTAGCAAACATATCGTAATTATTCAATCACCTTTACCTTGACTGTAAGGCCAGAAGAATCAACACATTATCCAAAGTCAGTACGAATTCTTCAAAACATTTACACATTTTCTCTATCGAAGACTCTTTCACGAACTATACGAAATCATTCACATCGAGTGCACTCACATTTGTTTATTTTGAATTATAATTTATAATTGAAGTTTCTTAAAAGGTAGGAAATAAGGCCTTTCTATTTCCTTAATGAGTTAACACAGGAACGTGCCAAATGCAAGTATCAATGAAGAATTCTAAATGAATCACATTACATCATTAGACAATTCAATATCCGGAAACACTGGAGACATTGACGACCTAGTAGGTAATTGAATATTGATTTGATGTACAGCCAGGCAGGATGCAGATACGCCTGTGACGAGTTAACAATAGGCTGTGGAAACGACGTTGAATTGCATGTTTGTAAAGAGAAATCTATCAATTTTAAAAGTTTTTCATGGGAAGGATTTAGACGACATCAAGGTTTCATAATTTAAAAAAAATTTAAGATTGTTCAATTGAATGAAATTCACCGAAAAGAACAGATATTTATGCTTTTGTTTTCTCTTTGACATGAACGGTGCTTTGAAAGAATGTAATGAAGTCCTCACTGTTTTAATCACATAGAAATGAAATGTTGACCAATTTAATTCATTTACGTTCTCAAATAGAAATATCTCTACGAACACTTCATTATTGTGATAATGATTATCATTTAAACAACGATATTATGCAAAAATGAAAATTAGAAATTGTTTGCCTTCAGGTGAGGTGAGGTAAGGCGAGTTGGTGTTTAACGCCGCTTTCAAGATTATTTCACTTATATCGCGGCTGCTAGTATTATTACAGGGAGAAAGCCCGCAACACCATTGTGGCTATGCATTGCGGTGAAAACTGCGAGCATCGGCTGAAACTAGCGAACCATGAGTGGTACTGCGCTGAAATTCAGTGTAACCTGACTGCGTGTAAAACAGTTCTCAAAGACAAAGTTGCCGAGCCCCTGGCGGGATTCGAACCACGGACCTCTTGATCCGAAGCCGAACGCGCTAACCACTGCGCTTTGCCTTTAGGGAAATGAGATTCAACTCAGGTGAAGAACATGTAACTGTAATTCGGGGATTTGTTTCCTATATAGGACCACCTCATGCCACAAGCTAAACTCGTTTACACAAGGATACAAGCTAAGTACATGTCTTGTCATATCATGTCATGTCATGATTAAATGTCAATTATATCAAACTCTTAACGATGAAAAACTATTATGTTTCTCCCATGCCCTTTGGTTTAAGGATTTAGTTAAGAGTATCAAAATCAGATGACCTTATTGCCTTTGCGGATCAATGTATGTTATTACAGTTCAGTTATGTCATGACAAGAGATCAAATCCATGGATCATTCTGCTTTTATCTGAAGCCCTTTTCAATCATTTTAACCAGTAGAATTTCATGGGAAATGTTGATACGTTTGGTAGACAAAAGATTGGTAAGTTTTTAGGTCTGGGAGATAAAAGGCATTATTCCAGTTATCAGATTGCTTATTTCAATTAGTCTAACTGACACTGGCACTATATTAAATAATAATCCAATGCAGGAATGCATTTCCTTGAACAACTAAGATGTGTAGATATGACATGAGGCTTTTACCCTTTATACTGTTATCATTGGTTTTATTTTCATTGTGGCAAATATATATCCCCATAATGATCAAACATAATTTTTGCATTGAAAATGTGTGGCAATTTAAGGCAATTGATATCAATGACACATTCAATACTCCTTCTTTTGTCACCTATCTGCTACTGGAAGCATGGATGTGTTATAACATGACAACAATCACTGTCTATTGAAACTTTTTGTTCTTCCCACCACTTGTTCTCATCAGTATTTGAATAAAATCAGTTGTTTCTGAAAAGTAATGTATTCTAAAGTTGAGAATAGAATTGTCATGATATGAACGAAAAGTAAAAACTGAAAATGATGCTCAGGAATTAAGTGAATCCGTTTAAAATGTTTTTATGTGTCTAAATCAGATTCAAAATCTCACGAGCAAAATAAACGATGTGTTGGCATGACACAATATTTGTTTTTCTTGTATATGTTTCACATTTCTTATCTGAATGCATTTTTTGAACGGCACAACAAATTATCATCGTTATTTGACTCATATCCGATAATTATTTCAAGTAGTAGACTGTCACCAATTTGTACAGATTATAAGAGTTTTACTTCTCACTTCTTCGTACTCACCGGTCCTCCTTAAATGACACGTGTTAAGGAACGGTTACACATGCAACAATTTTCAGAATTTGCTGCACAAAAATTACAAACGAAATAAATAAGGCTCAGGCTAAAATGAAGCGGTCGTTTATGGTTATTTTACCCTCCATAACAAATTATATCAAGCCTGATGAATTTAACGACAATGCCTCTTTTTTATTATAACAAATGGTCTTCCATGATAAAAGTCAATAAGAAACGATATTTAAACGTCATAAAATATTGCCATCCTTTATTTATAGTCCTATAAGACTTCTAACGACTAAATGCCACTTTAGAGAATGAAATGGTATATTTCATCTTCTTTTATTGATTTGTCTGGCGAGTTGATATATCAGATGACATGTACAGTCATACGGTCACTACTAGAAATGAATACATTTGAAACAGATTCATGTTATTTCTGCTATTAGTAAACATTGTAGCTCTCCTAACGTCTGGAGTGGCTAAAAGAGAAACTAAATATACACTTAGTGAAACGAGAGTGATGCTTTTAGATTCCTTTATTTCACGATTTTTTTTTTGGGGATTCTTTTCGATGGCGTTTTGTATCGGATCATTTAAAGGTTGAATATGTATCAACAATTTATTTTTTGACCGAAATTAAATATAATCGTTTTTCAAAAATCATCTTAAAATTTATTTGTCATATCTACCGGTAGACACAATCTGAACCATGGTAAGGACAACTGTCAAATTTGAGTACGGCACGATTTTTTAAAGAAACTGGAAAATTAAATCTTGAGTCGGGCCGGGTCTAGCGAACATGTTGTATCAATTCGCGGTGATTCGCCTTAGCTAATTTGCGGGTATTCATTGTCATTCAACTTAGGGTAATTTTTAAATCAAGCAACCAGAATCGAGAATACAACGAAGTCATGTTACAATTGATATTGACATAAGGTTTTCTGTTCACAAAATGACATATGTTCAAAACGATATGATACCTGTGATTTTCTTTAAGATGTTACAAAATTAACTGATCGTATTTTTTTCCAATGAAGGAAAACGCGTAGTTACATTTACATAGTGAATGTATGAATAGATCATTTGACTGTGAAAATAACTTTTCTAGAAAACAATTTGGACCAAACCTTTCAGTTTTGAATAATAAATTGTGAGTGAAACAATATCCAAATCCTCCATCGCATCGATCATATGTGTCAAATCCTGGAGCTGATGTGGAATGTAGTGATTAATGAAACATAAAACCGTTAGTCTACATTTTATGTTGCTGAACTGTAACTCACTTCACTACCTTGTTCTCATTGTCCTGACTTCAATCGAAGAAAGTTAAAGGGACAGTAGCATGTTTTAATTAACTAAAGATATGGTTATGTCAAATGCAATATCTTCAAATGGCAATAAATCCTGCTACATTCAATTACGCTGATGTAGCAGGATGATGGCAATGCACCTCATTTTTCCCAATTATCCGTAGTCGTAGAAGAAAGTATAAAGTATCAGGCAAAAACTGCTTTTGACAATTTTAAATCATCTATGGTAGTGAATTAAATTTGATTAGCTTAACAGAACATATTAAGCTCGTTTGAACGACCCTTCTCTTGTGGATACAAACCAGATCTATACTTGTAATATTGTAAAGGGTACACCACAATTGACTGCCTGATGTTATCTGTCTTGATTAAGTAATTATATCAGTGTCTGTGCATTCATGTGCTTTGATGGGATAATTACTCATACTGATATTTGTTATGAAAACTTTACTGGAAACAACTCCTTCATTGTAATTGACGATAATGCTAGACCTCATCCAGAACAATGCCCCAACACACCCTCCGTGGCCTGCAATGAGTCTGGATCTTAATCCGCTTGAACATGTGTGGGACATTTTGGGTCGACTAGTACAACGCAGGGATCCTCCTCAGAACTTGCATAAAAAGGAAGCGGCACTCCAGGAGTGGCACCATTTGCCACAAGAGCGATATCGACATCTGTTGAGGCGTAGACTTCAAGCTGTCATTGAAGTGCATATATATATATATATATATATATATATATATATATATATGTGCCAGATGTATTTTATTGTATATATAATAATTTAGTATCATTACAATTCTCTCTTTTTAGCTATAATATTTATCAAGCACATCAGGGGTTAAGCTTTTAGAGTTTGACCAAAGTGAAATCCCCTTATGTAACTGCCCAAGCCATGACGCTTCTCAGCTAATTGGTCTCACTAACTGCCTGCACATTTGAAATCATTCTGCACTGCTTCTTTCGACTGACAAGACAGAATTAACAACAGACAGAGTATGTAGCAATTGAGGTTAGTATATATTTACTTTAAAGTGATATTGCATTTAATCTTTGCAGTATATTTATCATTAAAATGTATCTATTTATCATAACCTAAATAGGTATTTATCAAGTATAGCATGTAAGTGTGCTATGCATTATCTTGTACTTGTAATGCTCAAAACATTAAATAAGTACTACTAATATGTTATTTTCTTTACTACCCTTTTTAAGAGTGTTTGAGATGAGAGAATGTGTTTTAATATAAGTTGCTATGTTTTAACTATTATAGGTGTAATTGTAAGTGATGTGAAATAATGCTTTGTTAATAGGTACCATAAATATTTCACATAGCTCTTACTAATTATATTATTTGGTAAGACTTCCACCCGTAACCCCCGGTTTTATTTAGGAATAAAGATTTTAAAATATGAGAAATATCTGACACAAATATCTAAGTTTCAAAGAAATGAAATCCATGTCATATTTAGATGAAAAAAAACCATTGAGTGTTGGGATCGAACTCTACATAATCTACCAACATATTATCGAATGTCTTCCATGACGGCGCAATTCTTGATGCGCATTAGGAAGATGCCCAGTTTAAGTAATACTAATAGAGGTACAACTTATCAATATGACATAACTCTACAAGGAATACTCTGATGAAATGGCGTCGATAAGGCTCTCAAAAACTGGTTTTTCGGTTGCCATACATGAGCGCCAGATGTATTCGGAGAGATGTAGTGCGAAATTGCCTCGAGTAGTGTGAGTGCTGGGCAGCTGCCGTTTCACGCACCACCACCTATTTTCTATTAAGTTGGTACAGGCACCACTCTCAGGATCTGAAAATACGTATGAACTCAAGATGGTTAACGCAATTATTACACAAACACTATTAATTTACACCATTTTAAATATATGTTTTTTTAAAACAACTGCCACTGTACGTACCTACAAAGTTTTTGGAATGGTTCACGGTTTGGTGAGCGTAGCCTAACTCGCTGATCCCACGGTAGGCTGCCCACTCATCAGAAATGATGGTACTCCCCTCTTTGATGTGCGCCTGGATGATTGGCAGAAGCGTGGCTGCGTCACGTTTCTCTACCGGAACTAGGAAGAATTTGCGAGACTCTCGGCATATGCCCCCAAAAACCCACGTTCCATCCACCAGGCGACCACGATTGTACTTTCTTTTACCAAATTTCGCCTCGTCTATTTCCACAGTTTCACCAGGCCCACCAATCTGGTTAACGCCACTCTTTTCCACAACATTCATACACAATTCCCTACAATAATTATAGTGGTCAGATATGGTTTCGGTACTTGTACCTTTATCATAAGATAGTCTTGTCTCCTCAGCTGCTAACTTGTATGGAACTTTTTTGGAAAAACAATACAAAAGTAATATTGATTTCCTAACGGACAGGTTAGTCCCCGAAAACCAACTCCCTTTCCGTAATGGAACAGTATTGCGGCCACTTTTTTTACATTTATTTTTATTGCACTGGAAGCGGTACTGGGTATAAGATTGTGTCCTAGCCTTAATTTGCTGTAATTTACTCACTACACACTTGCAGCTGGGACACCATGATTTCTTCGCTAACAAGCCTACACTTTGACAATATTTTATTGCCTTCTCCTCAGAAGAAAGTTTTTGACAAATTGAATAGAAGTTCTCACCAAAAGGTCCACAATCACTAGACGAGCTTGTACTAGGTTCTTGGGGTCGTTCAGGCACTGTCTCAACGTCCACATTAGCATTAAGCGAAAACAAGCTATCACTGTCTGAAGAGTCAGAGTCGGAACTTATACATCGAAATTTTGATTGTCCACACGGGATACTGTCTGATTCAGAAGTACAGGCAAACAAATCTGCACTTACGACGTTCTTTCTTTTTCTAGGCATTCTTATTGCTATGAACTAACACGTATACAACTCACCTTTTATACGCCAATGCACATCAAAAGTCTCACAATGCACGTGCGACATGTCAATTCCATGGATAACAATCTTCATACAATGTCAAGATTGACGGCGTCATATCAAACGCATTTACTTGAAATGTACAAGAAACAAACCATGCGATGTCAATTGCACAGCTATCAACTACAGTATGACAAATCAATAACAAATACAAACACATGAAAATTAAACAAATTTATTATACATTTTACAAAAAAATACTTTATTTCAGAAGTGTTATGGAAAATTTAAACCCAAAAAATTATGCACACTATACGGGGACTCGAACATGTGTAGTATGCACCATGGATACAATCACATCTCATCGTATGATCACGGCCACAACGCTTGGACAGAAATTACAGTAAGCCAAGGCTCTTTATAGTATAACAATAATAACGAAACTAATACTTAAATATATTCAATTCACTTTGGCAGTCATCATCCCCTGTAGCTCAGAGGAAACAGCAGCGGACTGTCACGCCAGCGGCCCGGGTGCGATTCCCGACATTGTTAGTTAGATTCTTGCAAAATATGTTTCACTCAATTGCACTCACATTATCACTATAATTAGTTGTTCACTAATAGTACTTTCAAACAGGAACCGGAAACATAAAAGAACACACAGGTCAGATCGGTGTACAACCAGAACGAGACGACACAGAGAGAAAATAAAAACGAGAGAGACGTGAGAGTAGAGAATCTTTTTTAATAATCTTTTTACCCCAAAACTTCTATACCCCCTTTAAACGCTTAAAACCCCCAAAAAATTAATAAGCGCCCCTTTTTTATTAAAAACCTACTTCAAAAGAAAGGGAATGCCAATTAAAAAAAACGGGGGTTACGGACGGAATTCTTTCCCCACCCACAGGGTATGTGTCTTATGTGTATTATGTATATATATATTTACATGTTAGTAACGTTCATTGCTTCTATGCAATGATCTATATTTCTTATAAACTATTGTACATAGTATCATCACATAACGTGTGATGATGTATCGTATTGATTTATATCTATTAATACTTGTGACAAAATGTATATTGTGTAATAGCACATCATATTTTCTATAATGTGCTCAGTAGTATAATGTGTTATTCATGTCATGAGTAACCATGTTTTTATAAGTAATTGTCATATATCTATGTACTGAGTTGTATGCATTGTGTATATGTATCATCCCAACTTGGGATCGCGTCCCATCTTAAGATGGGACGCGTCCCAACTTGGAATTCCAAGTTGGGACGTCCGATCTTGAGATGGGACGGCAGATACTTTAACATGTTTATAATATCCTTATTCTAATGTTGAATTTAGTAATAACATGATAACATGTATCATTTAGATAAGTGCTTCAAGGACATCGAAAGATATTTTGATTTTATGTTAATTTTCATGACTTATTGGCTATATATATCTCTCATCGCAAAGGAGTCTTTCATCATAGCCCAATACGATTTCAAAAGTAATTCTTACACAAAGTCTTATAAATTATTTCATTATATTCTTAAATATTATTAATTATGAAAGCATGTTAAGCAAATAAAAAAAGGATTTATATTCAATTATACACTCAAAACCTACTCTAAGCGAATACCAAGAATGCTAATCTAATGCCTTGTAATCAGTTCAATTTCTGACACATAAACCGTTCCGTTAAGCAAGATTCCAATGTACTTATATATTGTGTTTGATAGTCGAATCTAAAAGTGTATGTATGTATGTAACATAATTCACAAACACTAACCTATAAGTGGTGTTCCCTCAATGCTTATAAGATGTCCAGTAAATAAATCCAGTTATGTCTCCTCATATTTCCGATCGAACCTGATCGGATCAGTGTCGTGATGCAAATGGCAAACATACCTGCTTGGTAGTTCAGAGATGGGTGTGGGTTGGGTGGGAAGGGGGGGGGGGGGGGGGGTGTCCGAAAGAAGGGATTTTGGTAAACATCCGGTTCGGTTATGACACTAATACCTGTGTGTCACCTTCCAATTAGTGACAAGAATGGGTACCAATTGCACATGAGCATGCTTGTAACACTACAAAGGTACACGCCGAGCGTTTGTTGTTTTAGTCAATGTTCATCATTCATTTTTATCAAGGCATTTGCCCCTATCGGCAATATCTCTGATAGGTGGAAGCAGACGTGATCAAACCCTAACCAAAAACAACAACAAATATAATGTTTAGTGTTATTGTATTGTTATTCGATGAAAGTTGTTTTGCCACACTAAATATATTCAAAATATGTTTTTCATTAACAGAACGATTATCATGTCACGTAACCAAAATGAAATCTAACATCATCCATTGATTATTTATGGGGAAATAGCACGCTTTTCAATAGATTTTTTAAAACAAGATAACTTAGTTTCCAAGATTTGCGAAAGAAGATTATGGTTTCAACAAATTTTTTTCATTTCTATAAAAAGAAATTAGATTTGGAGGCAAGCTGGAAGCTTATATTTATATTAATGCCGCTCCAATAAAAATCATATTTTGAAACCATCCAACATGCAACACAAAGTCAAACAAATACGATGTACAGTTGCAGCACAATACGTTAAGATATTCAATATTGCAAAGGCGATTTCTTCATGCTAATTTAGAAATGCAATATTTCAACCCTTTTTTCTTATCAATATTACAAGAAGATTTTAAACGGATCACTAGATTTTTTTACACAAACCCTTGTTGAGAAAAATTATTCTACTGTTTTCTACATAGCCCGAGGTAACATATGATTTTGATCAGTATTAAAAGGTTGCTTTTTCATATGTACAAGCGTCTATCTAGGCTTGTTAAAAGCGTTGAAATGAGAGAATTGTTGTGTGTTGTTACTGCTAATACGTTAATCAACTGATCCGTACATAAGTCAAATAAGATGAGTAGGTGAGAGGAAAGAATTACATTTCAGTGTAATATTGTTATTTTACAGCTGAAAGTTTACTTAACTAATCGTTTTGTTATCTTTAAATTAGCTACTTAACATGTCCCCCCGAAAAAAGGCATTAGGTTTGTAAATACACATCAATGAAGTTTATTGATATACTAAGACTTATCGAGTTATTTTGTGCTGACATACATGTACTAGTGTAATATCTTCAGAGGACTAAGTGATTCATATTGTTATTGCTTACACAAATCTGATATAGAAACTGTCATTGCTTATTGTAAAATATTCGATATTTCATTGTATGAAAATATGCAATATGTGTAATCATATAATGGTTAGTAAGTATATTTCTATGATTTAAATGGTATTCTATTTCAATAAAACATGTGTTACACAAAATTCAGAATTTATATACAAAAAGAAAAAAAGGATTGGCAAACAGGCAGCAAATGCTTATATAAATTCTTTTCCTGAACCAAACATAAAACTATTTAGATATCAAGTACATTGGTGGAAATATACATTTGCAATTATTCTTACTAAACTCAAATTCATATTATGCTTTGTCTACCTTACATTTTTTGTACAAATTGTAGGAAAGAGCTTTAAAAAATGATAAATATATATTATTAGGAGTTCGTTAACACTCTGTGACAAAGATTTGTCGCCGTTAAGATAGATTTTAGTATATTGTTATGAGTTACGAGGGAATATTCAAACCCAAAGGTTGGCACTATTTGAAAATATCTAAAATGTTGGGGAACCACACTTCGATAATAGGAACTTTTAATTATTTTTATATTTGATACAATCAACCAAGTCGCCAATTTGATGAACAAGATAGTACTCTGTTAAAACAACATGGGGTTTTGGTGTCTCCATATGTTGTTTTAGCCTAACAGTTCCTACGGTGGGCAAATTGGTGTCCAATCATCCGTTCTCTGTCACGCCAAGCTGACACATTAACAAATTCAGTCTAGTCAGTGCTGCATTGTAACGATGGAGAGTACCTTAATTTCTGTTTATACATATATAGGAGGTTTTTGCATGGATTATTCATTTCTTTGTATCAGGTACGTTTTTTAATTATATATTTTTGAAAAAGCAATTTATCACTAGTATTGTAAAACTTGGATCTGTATTAGAATAACTTCATATCTGTGATTGTTAATAGTTTATACCACCTTTTTGTAAAGAAACTAAGATACAAAGATGTCTCTGTGATGTCAGCTGTTCGATCTACGCATGTATTGTTCGTTTGAAAAATGCTGAAAACTACTATCTAAATATAAATCTATACATTGATCTGATTTTGTTATGTCTCTTAACAAATGTGATTCAATCAGTAATCAAATGT
Organism: Phorcus lineatus; assembly: GCA_921293015.1. Classification (NCBI taxonomy): domain Eukaryota; kingdom Metazoa; phylum Mollusca; class Gastropoda; order Trochida; family Trochidae; genus Phorcus; species Phorcus lineatus. Next base: position 48,372,786 of record OV121088.1, read on the forward strand.
GACTTTAGATAAATGTTTGAGGTGTGTTGAATCGTTCTTACTCGATAACATATGAAACCGAGTGAAAAAGTGAAGTAAATGAACATCAAATCAAATTTTCTTCTTAGGTGTGAAAAGAATATAACAAAACTATCTAAAACATGTTTTACTAACACAAATTATTATAAAATATGAATATTATTAACATGTTTAAGTATCCTCCGTCCCATCTCAAGATGGGACGTCCCAACTTGGAATCCCAAGTTGGGACGCGTCCCATCTTAAGATGGGGCGGATCCGCAGTTGGGATGATACATATATATGTATACTGTATTGTGTGATTTATATTATATCATTATATTAATTGTTACAGGGTGTCAACTCAAATCTTTTCCAAGGAAATAAACGTTCCCACACCCAGCAGATGTGTCGTCATGTGTTGACCCACGTTAACCCTGCTACATATATATATCACAAACTATACACAATTAATCACTAGATGGGAGTGGGTCGGCAGTCGCACGATTAAGATGTGTACTGTTAAGTAGATTTAAAGTGCAAAGTACATATTCAAATAAAGTTAAGCTTTCCAGAAAGTGAATTAAGACTGAGGTTCTAATGTTTTGTGGAGAGTGCAACTGGTATTCTAATCAATTACTCTAGTTTTGTTGATAGAAGCATGTTTTGGATTAACATAATGGCTAAAAATAATGCTTTGCTGGCTAACAATCTCTGGTAACAGCTTGTGTGGCAAATGTTCTCCGCATTCTAACATAATCTGCTTGTGATGTCATTTCCTTTTAAAGCTGCCTGTTACAGCATAAGATAAGAACGATTTATCTGTCTTAACATGACTTACACTCACAAAGAACTCATGATTGTATCTACTCTTTCATTTTAAAAGTGATCCATCATATTTTAAAAAAACTCAACGCCTTTGTAAAATCACTTTCAAACGGCTATCTCTACAAGATTTTAGAGCAAATGTAATTTTTTTATACATCAGTCAATAGTTTATGAGTAATGTTGTGACAGATAAGCTTTCCTGAGATTTATCTAATCTTGAGCTTTGGCGATAAACGAGGGAAACATATTTCAGTGTCACTTAATCTAATACAATATACATGTACAGGAGCATTAAGAACAAAGATTCTCTATTGAAAAGAGTAATTGTGAGACCCTACAAATATGTTCCTTTTCAAACACGTTTTTCAAATAGATTATGGTTCCTCAAAGTTCCTTTCATTATTTTCATTAAATTTATTGGTGTCGGGAGTAAACTTATATTCAAATGAAAGGTTGTGCCACGTTTAATCGTCAATTAACTCTATGGATACGTTGGTACGAAAATCATATTTGTTAATTTTTAAGTACAACTGTTCCAAGCTGCTTTCAAGCCAGATGAAAATCATTTATCATGGGTTTTCGCCGAGATAAAATTTTTTCCACGTGCCCGCGAGGTTGATGTTGAGATTTCTCTTGTATTCGAGTGAAATGTTAAACTCGATCGTCTTTTTTAATTGAAATCCAGCAGGGACACATGATATAACTCCATATCAACCCTGAACTGTCCACACAAGGTAATATATTTAATCTTTTATAACATAAATATATGATGACAACTGTATACTACTAGTTTCCGACTTTACATTGATAAATCAATTCATGTAAACTGTTCGGTAAAATGATTTTGATAAATAAGTTTCAGAGTCAATCTGATGAAATCGTTATCTTAGCCTGAATAGAATAAAGCATCTAAAAATAAATAGTTGATAAACGTCGGTTCCTTCTGGCTAACATTTGATTATATATCTTTTTGACTGATCTTCCCTCAGGAAGATTTGCTTAAAAGAACTTGTAGTTCCTTTCTAAAAATACGGATTTTTTTCTCATTCTAAGTGACTTTCAAAATAAAATATGCCCATTTTACTGTTTTTATTTTGAAGATAATATTTAATGGGGACGTCGATGGACATCATGGTCATGTGAAAGGGCACTTTAGTTTGTTGAAGTAGTGTGAACATCCTGCTAAATCAGCGTATATGAATCCGCCCTCGCTCCTTCCTATACCCTGATCTATTTGAAGCCAAACGCCTCGTACGGATGGATCTGCTTGATATTCGTGGCTTATTTCACCCATTGGAATGTCGTTATGCAAGGAGCGTGAAGCTGCTGTCTTGACACGCATTTTCCATCCGGGTGGTGCCGATGTTGCTGAAATTGGCTGCACACTATCTAGGCTAAAAATGTTTTCACTAACCTGAAATAGAAGATTTACGCTAAATATTAACATAATATTCATAAGTGAATGAGCTTGTTTTACAGATGTAACAACTTTTCTTTAAGTGTGATTCTTTAGTCACCATTTGTGTTTGAATATCAGTAAAATATTATCTTGTCAGATGGGTTATTTTGTCATTACTTGACCTGAGACAAATACCATGAAAACAGGTGATGCCAAAATTATTAGTAAAACACAAGAGTTTATGAACGTTCAACTTTTCTCAATTCTTTACTGATCACTTATGGAGGAATATGGAGGAAGTTTTTTTCTTCAGGTGGGCGTGTAACTATTGTTATATGAAGCCAACAACCAAATAGAGCCGAATTTCAGGGCTGGGGATCATCCATTATCTCCCCATAGAGCTAGCTCCGTCATAAATTCCTATACAATCTCTGTCTTAATAGGAAGATTTCTCGGGCACGAAATGTAGATGCAATCAAAGATAGTTGTGCAATAAGCGACGCAGTTTCAAAATATATAATTCAAATCGCCTAATTTATTTCCGTAGGAATTCCAAAAGCTAAACGTTATTCGAATATGTAACTTGTACTTTAAGTCGTCTTTACAGAACTTATACGCCTCATTTACCGACTGCATCATTGCATAGGCCTATGTGATAACAAAAGTTAATATCTTATTCATGCACCCGGTGTTTTCATGCGCTGAAATAACGCCAGGTTGTTTAAGTTGCAATATTAAACCGGTTGGGCGAACTGCCTGAAGCCCGAGAAACCTTCGTAATAAGACAGAGGTTGTATAGGAATTTATGACGGAGCTACCTTTGTTCAGAGAGAATGGGGACCGTCCTGTCAGCTATCCCCCCCCCCCCCCCCCCCCCCATTACTGCATGCCGGAAAAATAAAATACTCCGAGACATTCAAGTCAAAGCTAGCATATCCTACCCAGCTAATCATCCAGAAATCTGTGGTAAAGAAGTGTCATTTGTCGATAATCTTTGCGACAACAACATGTGCAAACTATGCACTAATATCAACAAAGACAGCTTCTTCCAAAGCTCAGTCACGGGCCGCATATACTCATGCCGAAAATACAATTGCAAATCTCACAATGTACCTGCTCACTTGCAAAAAATGCAAAAAGCAATATGTGGGAGAGACAAAACGGGAATTAAAAATTCGTTTGTATGAACACTTTGCCGACATCACACACAAAAGAGATAAACCTGTCTCTCTTCACTTCAACCTCCCTGACCACTCAAAGAGCGATTTATTCTACAAGATTATCGCTCAACTTACTCAAAATCCTGACACAGAGAGGACCACCAAGTCTAGAAGACCACTAGAACTTAAGTGGATCTTTGAGCTTCTTACGTTCAAACCGCAAGGTCTAAATGATAAGATCGTGGGCTGAAACTCTCCCCCATGTTACTTTCATTTTCTTATCTTTTCTAATAGTTACAACCACGATCTAGTGGACATGTCAGGGCTATTTTCACTTAGCTTATAATTACATAAACAGCTATGTAATTTTAAATTACGTACTACACATTATTACCCACGTGGGACTTCGTAAAGGGGTTTCATAACAATCTGTTATGACACATAACACCTTCGAGTGATTTGATTGGCTGATACATGAGTTTTAACGTTACCGGTACTACTTTCATCAGCTACTTCATTCATGATTTCCATTCATAAGTTTTCGTTCCTAAGCACACGAAAAACGAGAATTTTCATAATATAATCGAATAAACTTAATTTTCATTGTGGCTACATGCAAAGCTTTTATTTCCTTTACTTACTGAAATGTTCGTAAATGAATAGAAAAACGATACAATCTAAATAAGTAAAAAAATTCGTCTGCTAGTAGGTCTGTCGGGACTCATGTAAACAAAGATGGCGTCACCCGTAAAAATCAATGATTTGGTCAAAATCTAGGAAAAGTTATTCCCGACGAGTTGAGAATGGTATTCGGCCTTTGAAACACTTTCAGCATATGTGTTGTCAAGACTTCTCAGGGGGAAAAGCAAGTACATAGATATAGACTTAGTGTTATGCCTGTTTCGCCAAGCGTCGCCGTATTGTTTATGTAGGCCTACAGTGACTTGTCCTCTGATGAAGACTAGTTGCAATTGAATGAAAAGTTTCTTTACCAGTTGACAGTTTTTGAGACATAAATTTCAATGTTATTCCCTTTTGAGGCCAAATGTTCCGTGTGCCATTCAAAACGTATCTTATTAATCCGTTGTTCCCGAACAGACTTTACCAACGTCACGACTCGCCTGGTGTGACGGCCGACTGACGTTGAGCCGAGATTTAGGTCACGTCTATCAGTTCAAAATGTTGACAGTTTTCGCATGTTTATGCTGAATAACAGATTTGTAGCTGAAACCAAGTCTTTATATGAAATGAATTAAATGATTTTTGCTTTCAGTTGTAGTTTTTTTTCATGTGTTTCTTTATCCAATGTATTGAACTACTTTACGCCAAAGCAGCGTATGTTTTCCGAAGTGAAGGAGCCGACGTTCCAATCACCAGTGTAATGTATTAATCCGCGTTTTGAGTTTCTCTATAGGGAAGCTAAATTTTACTTTAATTTGACGATGTTTTCATTTTAAAAAAACGTGGGTAATAAATAGGATACAAAACTCGTTCCCCTTTCATATCAAGTTTATGTCCCAAGTGAAATAATTTTGCTTGGGACATAAACTTGATATGAAAGGGGAACGAGTTTTGTATCCTATAAGTATGTACCTATCACTAGCGATCTACATCACTGTACACAGTACTATGACTTCATGCACAACTCTTCCTGTCTATGACGTCGCAGTCGCTACAGCTCTATTCCATACAACGTCAAAACGAGCATTTATGCTTCATCTGCGGGGCTCGATTCGCCCGCAGGGATTCGCTTACCCGCCACATGAGGGTCAATCATGGTTCGATTTGTTTTGTCTGCATTTTGAGTGACAACACTTACAATAGGAGAGACGACGCACGCCGTCACATCCGGACGAGGCACGCCCCCCAGGGAAACTTGAATCAATACATCTCCACCCGAGCCCGAAGTGAGGGACCGAACTCTAACCCTAATCCCAGGCGTTCACGTGCCCAACACACGGGAGAACCAATCACTGTGACTACGACGCGTACCACCAACGGCATCCCAAGTGTTTCTATCCTCAGGCCATCAGCTCCGAGTCACTCCACCCCACGTCCAAATCACATGGATAAAGAGGAGAACCATGTAGCTGTCTAACCCAGACCAGGGTACAGTACACCTTTCGCTCTGCCCACAAGGGGGCATGGACGCTGTCCCTACATCATTCGATACGGGCCGGTCCCAGTTCCCCCATTCAGCAACTGGCACCCTAACTGTGACTCCCAGGACATGGCGACAGAGGCTTTGGAGGTACTCCAAAGCTACGCCCCACCCCTCTAACATCCTGAGATCACCATACTCCCCAGGCCGACAACTCTTTAGCGGCGGCCATCCGTCTAACTTTGGACATACCAAGCTCTGTGAAACTAGCACATTATAATCTACTTGTGTTCATATCACCTCCTTTTACATCCCTTCTTCTCTACAAAACATTGATTTTCTTTATCAAATTTTGATCCTTTTTTTCGCACCAGCGAATAAAACTACTCCTTTTCTCAAAAATGGGTTTCTTTGACTATATCATGAGCCCCTAACTATTTTCTTTAGACAGATTAAGGGGCCCCCCGAGCCTTAACTCTAATATAAGTATTAGGCAAATCTCAATTTCTTATCAATCTTATTTGAAATTATTTTTTTCTATTTTACTGTGCACTACTTCCAGTGTTCACTTATATTTCCCAAACCTAGGGATTTATATCAATGCTTTGATACTATTTTCTTCTTATAATGTATCATGCACACTACTCAAAGATAACAAACACCATCTTCTTCAAAGAATAATTATTTTATTATCTGCAACCCTTGCGCCAAGAACACCACCTATATAAATAAACCATTTATATTATTGACATCAAAAATAGACAAAAAAATCTATCAACACTATATCAACACTTAAAATTGGTGTAAAATTCACCATTTTTATCCCGGAATTTACCAACCGGAAGTGGCCCACCGCCGCCAGCTCCGTCAGCTAACTAACCCAAAGTAACCGCCAGAGACCACACTGGTATTACAGGTTACCGCCAGCAGTCCCGAATGTACCGGAAGTACCGCCGGATCTACCGGAAGCAGCCGCCGCCGGAGCCTTATAGTCACGTGACCTATGAAAAGAGTATATAAGGAGGGCCAAATATGTGGTTTATTCAGTCTGACGAGTCCCAATCCTTGAAAGAAACTAGTCACTCAATCCACAATTACTGCCTCTTAGGCGTCGTAAGGCCAATTTGTCTTACTTATTACCAGTTCAAGCAGTAATACAAAACTAATGACTCAAATAAACTAATAGACGAGTTAAGTAAAAAGTGATGACAAAAAGATAAATCTGACATGTATTGTTTATTTCTTTTTAATATTTAATAATATTTCAATAACTCATATATTTGGGTTAGGAATTCCTGGTAAAACACATGTGCCCTTCCCTCTGACACGTGTGAGAACATAAGAGTGAGCGAGTTGGGGTTTTACGTGCTTTGAACAATATTTCAGTTATTAAACACGTGGATGACAAGCATCCAAAAAATGAGTGGATAGATCAGGGAGAAAGGGATCGAAAGGGTGAGGGAAAAGACAGAAAGAAAGGTGGGCTAGGCTTGCTTTGCCGGGATGTCCGATTGGTAATCCCTTCACGCATCATCACTGCAATCAGGGAAAGGTTTCCATCACCGACTGAAGAATATGAAGGTTTCAAATATAAATAAATACAGAGGTACACTTTAATGAATGCATGTTTATCATGTTTGTTATATTCAGATGGGAGGAATACCCGTATATTGTTATTATTACACTTATAGGTTCCCAAAACAATAATTCAGAAAGAATCAGATGTCTTTGCTTATTGTTCCACAAAACAGAATGTAGCTTCCATACTAATACATGAAAGTTCTAACACTTGAAAGTGTACCACTTTTTAAATTGGATAAAGGTGAGTTGATAGAGGATATAACCCCGATTTCGAAGGTATTTCACTTATATCGAGGCTGCTGCTAGTATTATTGCAGGGAGAACGCTCAGAACGCCATTGTGGCCATGTATTGTGGTGTATTACACAAACCTTTCCACCTTCTCCCTGGTTCAAGATTAACTTGAATCTATTTTGTCTTTTGACTGGTCTCCATCTGCTTGGTTGATACCATCCAAAATACATGTCACTGCTCTGTTGCCCTCTTCATTCACGATTTTATTTTGGCAATACCTTCGACATCAGGATGAGCTACTTTTGTCTGTATCATCTGGTATAATATAGGAACAGGGAATAACTACTAGCTTAGAACTAATATAAAAAAAAGGAAATTACTTTTCTTCAATATGAATTTCCACTGAAAGGCATATATACGTAAAAATTTATAAAAATCAATTCATATTCCAGTGAGCGAGTCCCATTGGGGTTTAACGTGCTTTGAACAATATTTTAGTTATTTAACACGTGGATGACAAGCATTCAAAAGAGAGTGGACAGATCAGGGAGAAAGGTGTTCGTTAGTTGGGGGTTTAAAGTGTTTTGAACAATATTTCAGTTATTAAAGCACCCAAAGAGAGTTGACAGATCAGGGAAAAAGGGATCGAAAGGATGAGGGAAAAGACGGAAAGAAAGGCATAGAGAGAGATAGAAGGCAGGTTTTAGAAGGACTCAAATTTGGTCTGGCTTCTCTCCGTCCAGGGTGGGTGCCCCTAACAAGAGCATGTATAAGCTCCGGCTGGCATAGCTCTCGGGGTATCTGAAGAAGCGCGCAAACCACCACACCACGATAAGGTATTGAGTCCAGTTGTGGACTCATTATTGTAAACTCGCTCTTAAAATCCCAACGTTGCAACAACATAATTAGGTTGGTTGTAGGAATCGTCGGTGAAATGTGCTGTACAAGTTGGAGTGCGTGGCTATTATAAAATAGGCAAAGGGCGCCATGATATACCGTTGGCCCTACGGATCACTTCCCTCGTTATCAGGCGATACTGCCATAAATATCATCATGCTATGTCAGTGCATATGAATCCGCTATTGCTCCTTTCTAACACCCTGATCGCCTTCAAGCCCTAACCCTAGTATGGCAAGCTTCTAACTAGCCATTGAGACAACTCGTATTCAGCAACAGGGGCACAACCCGAATGGAAAAATCCGTCGAGTTCACGCCAGTACCTTCAAGGTCCTATATTAACGACATTTCGAGAAATAACAGGTGAGCATAGCAACAAATATCAAGCCGCCAGCTATACGAGGGATATAGCCCGAAAGAGATCAGGGTATTATAGGAAGGAGCGATATCAGATTCTTATACGCTGTGTTAGTAGGATTAACGTTATGATATCTGCGTCCTATATTATGGACTCGCATCGTAGCTGTACAGGTTTGGTTCTGATTTCCAGTCGGCTCGGGTTCTTTGAACGTAATTCGTTCATTGATTTGCGTTATCGGTATCCCGTAGGAAAATATGAAGCATTATGTTCTCTTGTGTGGTGTTACTACAGTCTACAGCCACCTATCACACAACTACGGGGCCACCACTGGACTCAATACCTTATCGTGGTGTGGTGGTTTGTGTGCTTCAGAGCTATGCCAGCTGGAGCTTTCATGCTCCTGGTAGGGACACCAAAGCTGGACAGGTCGACGGGTAGAAGCCAGACTAAATTTGAGTCCTTCTAAAACCTGTTGTCTATCTCTCACTATGCTTTTCCCCCCGTCTTTTCTCTAATCCTTTCGATCCCTTTCTCCCTAATCTATCCACTCTCTTTTGGATGCTTGTCATCCAGGTGTTAAATAACTGAAATGTTGTTCAAAGCACGTTAAACCCCAACTCACTCAACTACGAGGCATGTCGGAATCTTCTGTTCTCGGCTTCTGTTCGTCTCTATGTCACAATGTGACGTCATTAGGTAAAAGGTCAATTTTAGTTTACGTTTATATAGGTCATTAAGTTTAGAAGCTAATAACTAATTATTTTGTTGCGTTGAAAATTATTCGTTTGCATTAAAGATCTCTTTACACTTCAAATAATAATTTTAATCTTCAGAGTAAGGTCACATTTCTTAATCCCTTTAAGATGTTTGTTCTTTGAAATTGACTCAGGTTTATGAGCTTCATTAATTTTCATGGCGATAGTGTGTTAAATTTTCTTACGCTATCTAAACAAAGTTTACAAAAACATAACCGGTTTAAGATATCTTGATGTCAAATGTTAAATTTTGTGAGTAATCTAGAAGTTAAATATTTAAGAAATATGTTTGGTCTTATCTTCTTAATTTCCTGAATTCTCTATATATGATGAATTCGAAAACTGTTGATCGTAAATTCAAAGCAGTTCATTGGCAAAACAATATTTTTTGAAATCCCTCGCAAGTAAGTTTTACAAAAAGCAAATTTAATGAGCATTTTTTCCTTTTTCTCCTTAATTCTCATTCTGATTAAGCTTGAAATGATGTTCCTAAATGAAATATGTAAATATTAATTTGGAGATGTAAAGTTGGCAAGTTTAAAATCTTCTCTAGTCTTGATTAATCATGTAACAATGATTCAGCTGTCATCATAAACCTTGTTTGTCAAACATTAAATCTTGTAGTTCCTTCAGAATGATAGAACAAGACAAGAACATTACTCTTATTGTGTGTGTGTAATATGAAAGGCTGAACACTAACATTTACTTGACAGTGCACTGTGCGCGGTAGGTTTCAGATGATGAGGCTACCGACTTACTGCAATCATCTCGATGACAACGAAGTCTCCCATGCGAGACAAATTTTTTATTGAATGAATTTAGGCAGATAGTGTCAAATCTGCAGGGACCTGAGTTTTTTTCGAGTTAACGCAAAAGTAAGCAAATAATATATGTCTAGGGGATAGATGTCTTAACTTCAGCGTCTTAAAAAGTTGAATAGTATTTTTATAATTAAATAAGAGACATTCATGAATGGAAATGTGAGCACTAAACAACCATAATGCCGGGGTAGAACAGTCTGCAAGTAAACATGTTTACACAGATAATCTACTGTGACCTTAAAAGCAAACTTGCTTTTGGACAATGTGAATATTGTTTGTGAAGTATCATTAAATCTGTTTTAAAGCATTAATATTCCAGTCAAGGTTTGACATTTAAGGTTATGCTAAATGCTGTATACTTACTTTCTTATCTTGATGCCCGAGGATGTTTAAATTACAAAACCTTTGCTAACTTATTTATTTATGTCATTTTGTTTTAGTTTCATTTTATTACTTTTCTGTTGTTAATTTCGGATATTCGCTGTCGGTCCAAAAATTGATATTGATGCCAAAACTTCGTACATATTGCCATTTTACGTTAATGTTATGAAGGGAACACTCTCTTTTTGATGCTTGTCATCCACATGTTTAATAACTGAAATACTGTTGAAAACACGTTAAACCTCAACTCGCGCAATCACCAAGGGAAGGAAATAGTGAATTTAATAATAGTCCGAATCTCAAACGTCTACTCTTATTCGATGCGCAATGCTCAATCTTAAATAACTGAAAATAAATTGCAATCGGGATTGTTAAGTTTGAAGAAGATGATTTGTGCAATATTATAAAATCAATACTTCAGAAACCGCAAAAGAAACAATGACTCGTCCTGGACATTAATGGCAGGCCATCTATCATATTGTATTAGACAATTACATTTATTGTAAGATAGTTGACATCTCATTTCTCTTATTTCCTTCTGCCAATTATGTTCCTTGGTAAAATATTTAGAAAAGGCAGAAATGGAAAATTATGTTTCACAATTTCGTAAAAAAAAAGTCAAAAGAACAAAACATATTGCTTATTTCTTAACACAGCTTAAATCATTATTTCAAGAATAAGTTACACTTTTGTTTAGTAAACGAGCTGCCAGTTCTTTGTTTGAAGTTTCTAGATGCTGTAGAGAGATAGATTCCCATACCTATGTGATGAAAATGTGTCCTTTAGCTACACGAAACTATCAAAGGTGAGAATTCTGAACGGTTGCAGATGACAGTGTTGTTTCATGTCACCGAGAAAAGGTAATATGAAGTTCTTACAATTCTTAAAGCCTTTTATGAGGTTGAAAGTAAAAGAAAAGAGGAATATTGTAAGAAAGGGTAAAATGTTTCACCTTTAGTATTTGTAAGATCAATCAACGTTTAAAAGACATATTTATTCAAAAGTTGTATGAATCACTTTACTCATCCACCTTTCTGAAACATTATTCCCACTGTAAATCAGTGTTTGGGCCTGAAAAATATATCATTATTCTAAATGATAATACCTTTTGAGAAGTTTCTGTAAATGTAGAATATCTGTACATGCCTCATGGATACAATACTTCAGGGAAGATAATTTAACCTTGAAAGATTTGTCATATTCATACTGTTCTTCAGGTCAAACTGAAGATGAATTCTATGTTTTGATAGTTTGTGAAACTTTTTCATAATGTAGAAACAAATTCTTGAAATGTAAAAATGTCAATCCACAAATGATGTACAATATGCTATAATCCTGAAGTTATTAAAAATGTTGCCAAATATATAAAACAATTGATGAATTTAATTCAATTTTAAGTCACGTGACTAATGACTCAAAAAAAACCCTCAACTGTACTATGGGCCATTTGGCTACAAATACTGAATAAACATGTATGTCTGTCTGTCTGTCTGTCTGTAAGATCTATATAATATCAATATAAATGTTCGTGCTTTCCAAAAGTAAATAATGCAGTGTGTAATTATATGAATAAGGAATACGGTAACACAGACAAACTATTATATACAGTAGTCCATTCGATTACGTGGTTTGACGTGTGTTTACATAGCCTAAATGGGAAGTATTAGATATACGTGCAGGGCTAAGGAAAACAAGGCTAGAATATGAATTCATATATAAATAAAATACACATATACATAACAATTTTCATTTAAATTTATCATTATGGTAAATTTATATGGTTCAAAGTATATTTGACTTGAACATACTTGAACATACAGTCTGTTTTCAAATTAATTATTTGTCATATAATTTGAAATGGCGCTCGAGGCTAAAGTAAATATAAAAGTTCTCTTGTTTCCATCATAGGTCTTTTTATTTCAGGAATATCGCACTTGCTCTCAATATGGGAAACATACGTATCGTCAAGATTTCATAAGTGACACAAGCATCGCATACAATATCTTCATATCTTCAAAATCCTTGTTACCCAAAACATGGATTTAAATCAGCTACACAGTTGATATTGAATATAACGTTTCATTGCCATGAATAGACCGTCTATCAATTTGTAATTATAAAACGTCTTCTTTTATGACTATTTTTCGTTCGTTATATTCTTTAAAATTAGCCGTGTATGTAAAAAGTGTCTTGTTGATTATATTAAGACAAAAACGTTGATTATGAAACAAAGGGAAAAGGAAATGTTTATGAGATTTAGCCAAATGTAAAACCAAAAAAGTCATTAATTTCAAAATCCATCGGAAAACTGTTTTTTTTGTTGTTGAGAGGAACTGTTTGAAGATTTGTTTCGTGCAATATGACATATAAATTCCCTGCTCAAAGTACTGTCCATCAAGTAAGTCTTCAGAAGTAAAAATGTAAATTTGGACAATGGGATTGACCTGGTAAAAATTCACTCGTCTCACTTTTATGTCATTAATTGCAAAACCGGATAATTACTCGCGTTCTATTATTTTTGCGTTCTATTATTTTTGCGTTATTTTGGAAACTTGTCTTCTAATCGGGCAAAATTTGATTGGATAGTGTTTGAAATATTATGTAACTAGCATTATTTTGAATAGCAGATAGATTCGTAATTGGTGTTTTAACTGGTATAAAAGTCCATTAAAATTCTAAAATCAAGGATGACTGGTAAGAAATAGGGAATTCTGTTATAAATCATGATGGGAAATAGTTCACTATGTTAATATTTTTAGCAACTTGGCAAGGCGGTCGTGTCCATACCAATGGCTGATATGAATAAGAAGATTACTGCATCAAAAACAACTGCTAGTTTACTTGAGGCACTGAATAGTATGGAGTATCTCTTCATTATTCTATACTGGTTTCATCTGAATTGAGTGAGAATGTGAATTATTGTTTAGCGTAGCTTTCGCAATATTTAAGCCTTAAGCGGCGCGAATTGCAGCAAATACGGTACATGTCAAATGTAGTGCAATACAAAACCACGGAGGCGCCATATTATGAAATACTTCATTTAAAAATTTGAATTATGAAGGAACTGAATGTAATAAAAGTATGAACATGATCATGCAATCAAATTAAAATAAATTCGATCTTTCCCCTTGAATGCAAACAAATGCTCTAAGAATACATAAAAAGAATTACTCAAACTCTAAACTTTAAAACATCGATCATAGAAAACAGCAATGGTATTTTATATATTGCATTTTAAAATCATCCTAGTTTGATTAATTCAACTTATTTTCATGAAAATTATTATTTTAATTTTCTATCGCTATTTATATTTTTCACAAATTAGCTTATTGTTCAATAATTGACAAAACAAAATTTAGATACACGTAAAACACTAGATACAACTTAAATGACCATTACCCCAAAATATATGTATAATTGAACGCATAGGCTTGAGGCTTTAGACGGATTATAAATATTTGCATTATTAACCCCTTTTTTCTCATTTGGTTGTGAAATTAACTTTAACAATTTGGCAGATATATCTTCTTCATTGCTTGCCCTAGTACACAATAATGCAAGACCTGATTTTATAATGACTATTGTGATTAATATTATTGATATATTCATATACACAATCAAATACATATCAAAATATAATAATTCTGATATTTCAGAGATAAAGATGCGTGTTTAGAGGCGACCTAATTCAGGTTATAAGAAATTTCGGCTGTTACTAAAGCCACATTAACAATAATACAACATACTCTATGTCACTTAAATCGTTGTGCGCTACGTTCAGCTGCTAACAGACAGTATGAATGAGAAAGCCCTTGATGGAATCTCGATAAATAAAAGATTTTGAAACTTAAATACCTCTTAACGTGGTGGATTTTATTCACACTGATATTTTCCCAAAACACTGAAATATAAGGTGGGAGTTGATAAACGAAGAAAGTTTTAATGGAGGTTTTCAATTTCATAACCTAACTATGTTAAAATCCATGAGAAAAAATGATTTGTGATGCATTGTTTCAAGATACGGCTCGTTAAAATGACGGAATTATGATTATAACCCTTAAATTCCCAAGACAATGGTAAAGAACGTTGTAGTTGGGGAGATGGAGCACAGTTCACGCTCCATATTATTAGCAGTCCATAAATTAACATTCAAAAAGGAAATTTGATAATTGTGAGATAGGAACGAGGTCTTATATATTTATTTTTCTCACTTTGGTGTCATCGATTTAATTTAATTTGATTTAAAACTGTCATAGACCAAGTTTCATTTCTAAAATAAAAATCCTTCAGCTGATGTACATAAACCTATAATTGCACAGTGCAAAGTCGTTTCATACATACAGTTAGTAAGGGTGCGAGGTGTTATCGGTATATCGGTATATTGCAATACAGAAACACCACGATACGTATCGATACAGTCTTCGAAAATATCCAATATATCGTTGGTTTTAGAATTAACAGTTTCCGTGTAAAATTGCAGAAAAACGTAACAAAAACACCCTATGATTTTACTGGAAGTTGTGAACAAAGTGTGAACGTGCAAAGTTGAAATAGCACAGACATGTTAAAGTACGAAACCAGTCACTGAATTATCTATCTTTACAAAACGACGTCCACTTGAGCATTGATCACTGTTCTAATTGCTGTATTGCGATATGGAAATGAGGACCGATACCCATCCTTAACAGTTAGTCACTTGAATAGGACAAAGTCACGTCCGTTACACTTTGAAACCAGTGGTTTAAGTTAAATGAATCTGACTTCCATAAATAAAGGGTTTTAAAAATTGAATTCCAAATCTAATCCATCAATATGATAATGATATTTCAAAATGAGATGTTGCCCTGTAAATACATCTAAATATCTTTTTTTTTTCATAAAAGGTGGTGCAATTCCTACATTCGCTGTTCTTTTTTTGCATACTTAGTAAGTGTAAGCAGCCACATTACTTCATCTTGACAACAAGACATATTTTATTTATATTTTCATTCAATGGAATAAATTGAATTGATAAGACTCATCCTGTCTCAGGATAAAACGTATACACTCTTCCTTCAGTTTTGTTTTTCACAAGCAGTAATGATATGATACAAAATCATACAATTATGACTATCAAAATTTCATTTCTTGAATGATAAATTAATTTAAAATTCGAATGATATTAGCGAATACATGTTAACAAAATTACGATATCGATATCCGTTCTGCGCTTTTAGAGTTTTGGATGATGTCAAATATGTTTTCATCAAATCGGTTAAAAAATAAAACATTTAAAAAATAACATTGTACCACCAATGATTCGCTAGTTCCAGTCGAAAATTTCAGGTTTCACCGCAATGCATAGCGAAAATGGTGTTGTGGGCTGTCTCCCTGCAATAGACCCTTTTCCTCCAGAAAATCACGCGACGGCTAGCTCATTAATATTTAGTGGAGGCAGAAAGACAGGAAGCTCTATAGCGTGCCTCCACTCGCCTCAACATTTACAGCACGTAGTTTTCAAATGTTTTGAAGAAATTCAACCATATTCATTGCATTTTTCGCGAGAATTGGTCGCGGTTTCATATTTAAATGAATATTTAACCAAACCTATAAATTATTTTTAGACGGGATGTAGATCGTCACTTGACGACGCCTTTGGACTTGTAGCTTGTTATCAAACATAGAAATACCGATATATCAAAAACAATATTAGATTCAGACACATTCTTGTAAAAGAATATGAATTCGTATTTTGATAAAATCAAACATCTGGCATAAATATAATTATATAAGACTCTAAATTAGTACACCGGTCCCCCCCCCCCCCAAAAAAAAGGGAGGAACTTTGTCTCATAGATCCAGACCCAGTCTAGTGATAGGCCTATGATTTACACGGGTTTATTATGTTTTATCCACCGGAATTTTCAATGATTAATATTTAAAAGAATATGACACAGAGATAATGGTGACCACCATCCGTACATAAAAAAGACTCTATATCTTGATATATCTATTCAATTTGTAGATTAATTTTTTATTACAAAGATAAAAGAAGATAAAACATTTATGTAATTGCCTTTATCCTATAAAGGCTATTTTCTAGTTTCAGAGGCACAAAAATCTGCAAATATATAAACATATTATTTTGAAATGATAAAAATATTTCACAATGAGTAACACAAACAAGCAATGGGATTTTTTCTTGAATTTTTAGCAATGGAGTTTTGCTTTTTTTCCACCAAAAGAGACATTTAAATACAACCACTTACCATTTATGTAACAAAATTTCAATATATTGTAGAGTATTTGACCAGAAAATAAGCAAAAGTCTGGACTGGAGTGAAACATGTTGATAGTCCCCTTCTCTTTATTCTATCGCAAGAGAAATGAATGTTTCAAAAAAATTTTTTATAAAAAAACTAAAAATTATAAAAAATATTGATCACTGCTTGGTGATAGTCTGTTTTTGTATTTGCATTTATTCTTGCATAATTGTTTAATAAATAGTAAGATGGTTATTGTGCTCAATATAGGTTTGACAGTTTCAAATATATTTTACTTAAAACAAACATGTAACCAGAGAAATGAGTTGAAATTCTCAACACCAATTCTCTTTTACTGTCAATTGCCTACAGTTTTACTTATTCCTATTCATAAACTCATAAAGAAATTATTTGAGAAATAATTGATGAACAGTTGTTATTATTACACTTAATACATCATTTACTTTTATTGGATTGGAGTTAAGGTATTTGATATTAAGATATTTGTAATTTGTATGTTATGAACTATGATTTATTTACTTTGGTGATACATTGGAGCAATATTCAAAATAAAAATTCCAATAAGCCCAACTTATCTCATCTAGTTAATTTCATATTATTGGATCGGAAGTCTATACATTCAATTTAATAATGAAAATTAAATACCTTGGGAATACTATTTATGATTGACAGTCCAAACTTTGCCTGACACATTGAGGTTGTCAGTAAGAGTAAATTAATCGGATGCAAGAATATGAAATAATGAAATATATGTTTATTTATCAATACCTGTGCATTTTACCAGGTCGTAATATTTGATGGATAATAATTGTTGTAATATCTTTAACATCTGTCAAGAATGATCCTTAATCAATATTTACTTTGGAATACTAATTTAACCTTATTTTTTAATTAATGTTTTTATATTGATTTAGGGACGCCATTAATTTTCTTAAATTTAGTTTCTTGATTATTCTCACCAATTAATAAGGTGTGTATTTATTGGTATATTGTTATGAGAAAACGATTCAAATGGTCAAGCCATTCATAGATTTTGAAATCATTTTCTAACTACTCGCATTGGATAATTAAAAATCAAATTCAACAATTACTTTTCTCATATTTAACATGGGATCAAAAGGGAGTTATTCACAAATAAATTTTTTCCTATAATAAAAATAACTATTATACCCACATTTTCTATGTAATCATGCCATTCCATATTTTAGAATTAAAATTAGTTCCTATCAATTTTTTGTCATTGGTGAAATGCTTTGTATTCAGATGTTTACATTGAGACTCCCCATGCAATTATCATGTTATTATGAAAAACAGCTCTAAGAGAAAGTGATGAAATCCTATCACCTTGGCCAAATATAGAGGTATTTGTAGGTAAAGATAGGTTAGATATCTAACATGTTAATATAATGAAGTATTCGCGAGAGAACGGGGTAAAAACGCCAAGAAATTGAGATAAAACTCTGAAAAATATTATTTGATGATTTTCTGGTATATATAGGTACATACGTTTAATATATCAGGAATGGTGGCAACATCACTTCGGTAGTTGCTATCCCCTGGGATATCAGTAACAAACATGGGGGGGGGGGGGGGGGGGGGGGTCGCCAGTCTGCCTCCACCACGATCAGCTGATATGTTAATGAGGTAAAGGTCGTATGTAAATGAGCGCGCGAAAAAGAGTTTATAATACTAGCAGCAGTGATATAAATGAATACTCTTGAAAGTGACGTTATACGAGAGATCACTTCACCTCACTTAAGTAATAACAGATGTCAAATGAGAAAGTTGACAATAGAATTTGAATCTGAAGCTGATGTCTTAGGTAGTTTGAAGCGACAGTAGATATATTATGTTCCAATCATAGGTCTCTCATCATGAAACATGCAAACGCTCAAGACAAACAAGTAAACACGACAGTAACATCCATTATTTCATATATCTTTGCAAAGTTCGTCTTTACCCTAAATATGTGACTTACATCAGCTACGCACTTGCAAACAATCGGCCGATATGTTGTTATTTGAATACACTTTAGTTGCAATTACTTGTTCATTTTTTTTCATTTTAAGACTTTTTTCTCCTTTGACGTTTCGTTGATTTTTTCTTTAAAGAGTACGATAGAATCAACCACATTTGCAAAAAGTGACAAGTTAATGGTATTGATAAAGAAACATAACTAGATTATTAGAAGTCAGAAAAAAGGAAGATTTCAATTAAATAATCATTTACAAACACTAAAAACTATCGAATTTCCATCAGAAATATGTTTTTGTGAGGTATTGTTTTAAAATTTGGTTCGTGCAGTATGACATTATATGTTCCCTAAAGAGTAATAAAGAATATTTTAGTTGGAAAGAAAAAACTAAAGTCACGCCTTTATTTAATTGCTATCCATCAATGACGTTTCAAGAATTAAAAACATAACTTCTTGTGTGATATATGACGTGTGATATTCACTTTTCTCATTTTAATGTAATTTATTCAGGGGAGTTTGATTTGATTAATAATTTCCTAAAGTTTAAAAAATTGGCTGGAAGTAATAGAGTAATATTTCAAAATTTATTTTATAAAGCAAACGAATACGCTGATGTAAGCTCTATGGTTTGTCAACACTTTGTAAACATGTAAACATGTGAAGGTCAGAAAAGCTAGTGTACATGAAAAAATCATAACAAGATTTATGATTAGGTAAGAGAGTTCAAACTTTTTAAATTATTTATTCGAATTTCAAGTCGTATAATAAAGTTTTTGAGATGACAATCGAACCTTGGTAATTTTCAGCAATCGTTAACATGTTTGATGTATCATGTATTACATTGCCTGCACTTGAATCGAACCCATTTTACTTCTGTCTGATTTTGTCAGGCCCTTATCAACGGGTTGATGGAGTATTAACTGAGCGTTTAAGGCATTGATGACATCACAAGAATCATCATCTTGTCTCGTGTATTCAACATTGAACCATACGGTTATGATTCCATGTGATAAAGATTTGCATTTGACTTTTCTCTGTGCATGTGTGTATGAATTTTTGTTAACTATTTAGATATCAAGCATATCCCATAAACCTAATGCAGTTGACTTTATGGAAATGAAAGTACATTCATTCAATTGGCATCTTGTAGTCTTTTATTTGAGATCAAACATTATGGTAAAACATTTGAATGAACAAAACACTTGAACAAATATTAGTTTAAAGATCATATAATCAATCTCATTGGTTTTGTAAACATATTTTCATTACATGCAGATGAAAATTTCATCAAACTCTATAGGAATGTCTGCTGAAATCGGACGAAACTTAAGGTTTTAATTGTACGTGATCTTCCAAAGTCAATTTGAGTAAATAACAAAGTTTCTTTCATCTGTTTCATGAAGTTGCGCCCTTTACCAATATCCTTAACACTGAAGCCCTTGACTTGATATGGGGGCGGGATAGAGTAGTAGTTACCGCGTTCGGCTTCGGACCAAGAGGTCCGGGGTTCGAATTCCGCCAGAGAGTTAGCAACTAAGAGAACTGTTCAACCTGCAGTAAGGTTTGGATGCAATACTACATTGAATTTCAGCGCACTAACTCCCATTGTTTGCTACTTTCAGTCGATTCTCGAAGGTTTCACCGCAATGCAAAGCCACGATAGTGTGGAGTGGGCTTCCGCCCTGCAAAAATACTAGCAGCCATAATTGAATTACTCTTGAATGCGGCTCACCCACCTCACTTCACCGACTTAACGCAGTTGTATTTAACATTGTAAAGCCTACGCCATCCCGACGACTGACTCATTCCAGTCTGTTTACACACGGCCATGAAATAAAGCTGTTGAGCTTTTCAGGTCGGACAGGATTGGGTATGACATTGCTTCATATGAATTTGTTATTCATCGAACAGAATTCTTGGATTCAAAACATGCCTCATAAGAGCAATGACAATTCAATCTTTATCATATTTCAAAAGCTACTATAAATATTCAGGATCCATAAGAATCAGCGTGGCCCTAAAATATCATTCTCAACCTACCGAGGTAGTGGAGTCATATATTCTTATACTAACCTCTGTTTTAATTCGAGTGTGTCTTGGTCTAGCAATGTTGAAGCCTGATTTGATGCAGTATTAGTTAGTTGTGAACTCAAAGACGGCAAAACCTGCGATTGGAAAAGCCTCATTTATTTCCACATGCTTTCGGAAACCTAAACTTTATTCGAATGTGCTTTTTGAGTCTTCTTTACACAACACTGTCGCCTTATTTATCGACTGCGTCATTGCATAGGCCTCGAAAGCAACGAATATACTATCCATACAAGCAGTGTTATCATTGGTTGAAATAGTTGTCCTGATATATGTCATATAGACACATGTGGTGTAGTTATTTCGATTTTGCTTTGGGAAAAAAGATTTAAGATTGTTGTTATCGGGGAAAGATGCTTTGAGATGGCAATCAAACTCCAACTTCATTTACAATGTCTCGTAAAGTCAATGCTTTGTTAAGCGTCCTATTTCATACGAAGACAAGAATTATTACAATCTCGTTTACTCTTACACTGTCAATGGTTTCAAAGAAAAACTATCCCAAAAGAAATGGCTGTTGTCTTTTTTTCTTTAAAATACATTAATTTGTGAGTGACAGGAAAGACTGATTGACATAACTTGATTTTCCCTACTTCATGAGCATATGGCTCACTGCAACTGTTGTTCAGTTTATTCATTATATGTTTCAAAAGTAAAAACTTGTGGACGTACGGATTTATATCTCCATTCATCATCAGGCGTATCCGCAACCATCATTCGCCATTGAATTGACAAAAACCTCAAACTTCAGAAACTTTGCGTGCATTGACCGTGCCAGACGGAATAACGTATATTCTGACCAAGATACTATGCTTACTTCGTAACGCACTTAGGATAAGTCATTTAACATGGCACTGATAAAATTTACCGTTTTGTTATTTGGACATGATCATCTATTTCATAGGTCAGCTATATAACATCAAAATCGAACTCATTTGACTGTTGACATCTCTGTCAAGTACGAAACGCAGAAGGCGCATAAAGAGTCACATCGGAGCTTTTCAATAATGACAAATGTGCTAAATACGATTAAATATAATGAGGTTTTGTTTTGTAATTTTAATGGTGTTCGCACAAAAATGGCCGCATGCGGTGTTCGCAGGATGAATAAAAATATCTTTCGTCCTCTGACAAACCTATGTTTTGATGAACTAGCGAGAAATGGGGACTAATTTTAAAAAATAAAACTTCAGTAAACTTGCTAAATGGCCTCAAGGTAGCAGATGGAAACGTAGTTGAAAAGATTCCGAAATAGATTTAAGATTTAGCATAAATCAAAACCTTCATTTCTTTAACACAGAACACCCGAACAATTTAAATATATTTCAACGAAACAAAATTGACTAACAGTAACTAAGAAAACAGTTTTTCAGAAAATGACATCATTTAGTTAATATGGTTATTTGAAAAGTCAACAAAGTTTATTTCCAAAATGTTAAAGACAGATCGTCAAGTAATAATATTTGACTGAAATAACAAGTTTCTATATTTGATTTATTTGTTTACTTGACAAGACGAAATCCTTGACTATAATGACTGAGTTAGATAACTTGGGAAAAGTAATATTCTGTGGTTTATCATCATGGTGAATGGTTCATTGTGTTCTCTCTATAAAAGCCACGTGGCAATTCGATCAAGTCAATTAGATCTTCAGAAGTTAACATGTTAGTTTGTATAATGGGAATGATATATTGAATATTCACATGTCTCCCTTTATGTCATTTATTGCAAAACTGGACAATTATTATTTTTTTATTAGTCAAGCATTATTTTCAAAATTTGTCTGAATCAAGTAGAAGAGAAATCTGAGTGGATAGTGTTTGAAAGGTTATAGCACTCACTTGAGTTAAAAAAAATTCATTGGAAACTTAAAATTGTATGCATATTTATTTGACATTTCGCGATATAGGTGAGTTTCTTATAACTGAATGTTTTCATAATTGGTGTTTTGGCGGGTGTAACAGCTAATTACAATTTCATTTAAACCACCGATTAAGGATACCTTTGGAGAAATAGGCAATTCTGTGGTAAATAAAAATGGGGAATAGTTCACTGTAATAATCCCTCAACACCACGAGACATTCTGAAAAGGCGAACGATTCATATGGCTGATATGCAAAAGAAAACTAAATGTATTAACAGCAATGAAATGAAAAAAATGACGTAGAAACAAGACGTAAATTTAAATTTTTATGTTGAAAAGGTTTTTGCAAACTTTTCATTAAAATAGTATTTACTTAGTAATTAGATATTAGTTTTATTTCAGTGAAAGCATAAGGATATCGATGTCATTCTTGATCGTTAACGTTATAAGATGTCCCCCTAAAGTGGTAGTGTTAATCCATGTACGTTAGTTTTGAGCAACCCTCAATTTCAAGAGATTATTCTTTTCTATCAATCCATGAAATTTTTTTTGCCATCCTACACAAAAATTGTTCACCCATAGTGGTATTAAAGCAACTTCTTGATTTTTATATACTGTTTCCTCTAACCAAAATTGGCGTTGTATAATCAATCATTTCAACTCCTCATATGAAAAACGAAATTCTATATTAAAGCTAGTTTCAAGTTTTTTCTATAATATAATAAAATACTCCAAGATTATGAAAATAAAAACTACTCATATTCCAAAGATTAATCATACAAAACAGCAATAATATTAGATATTGAATTTTTTACCCCAGTTTTACGAGGTCATTAATTATTGATTTTCATGACAACAGTGTTTCTAGTTTTCTTATTTTCTTCCGTTTAACAATCCAATGGCTCGTCTGTTCAATATTGTTGTCGACAAAACTAATTTGAAAATATATACAAAATATTACAACCAAATAAAATAAATATCCGTAGATTGTAATATAATACTAATTGCTTGTGTGGACCTATGAAAGGCAGGTCATCAGCCATCAAATCACCAGTCGAGTTAGTAAAGTAAACTCTTTGTTCGGCTTATGTACAATTTGAGGTGTGTTATGTACTGAAAGTTTAATGTGTGCATTTATTATAAAGCAACTACATTTTAGATAAACAATACTGTTTTCACACTGTTTAAAAATGTGTTTATCTGGAGCTATTTGGTATATCATTTTACTACATCGAGAGTATGTCACCTTTGGTTCATATTGTTCAAGAATTTATTGGGATATTTCTATTATACGACTTATCAAAAATTCATTTTAATTACCAACACTTGTACATATTGGTAGCAATCCAATCGTTAGCACTCTTTTATTTGATATATTTCGGTCTGGTTACACAAATGACGATTACATTTGCCATATTTAGACAGATTTATATTACCTCATTTCATAAGTATATAAATAACACAAAGATACGGTTTCAAATAGTATTTGTTGTTGCCGTGTCTGTAGACAACATAATCTTTTAAAATGGGCAACGAAACAGACTGAAACTAGATCAAATACGTCAAAGGACAACAGAGAATAGAACTAATTAACCTATATAGGGCAATAACTCATGTTACAGGTGAAATAAAACTAAGTTTGAGGGTAAGAAGAGGAATACATTTCGTCTACGAAGATATTGTGGGAAGGTTTTTATAGTGTTTATCACGTATAACATAGTGTTTAACACTGCATAGTAATTTGACTGCATTTTGTTTTCAGAAAATTTGTTTTTCAATAGGAGTACAGTCATAATGGGAATTCTGGAAGCTCGTGTAGAAAGGCAACAGGAAACGACGAGCTGTCAGTTTTAACAAGTATTTTTTTCTTTTCTGTTATAGGTTTCTTATTCAAACTGAAAATGTTGTCTTGTAATAAACAACTCTGACTATTCACCATCTCAGAGGCCCTAACGCACACAAAAAGTATGTAGCTAATTAATTCAGAATTGTAATAAATCCGT
Source organism: Phorcus lineatus (assembly GCA_921293015.1). Lineage (NCBI taxonomy): Eukaryota > Metazoa > Mollusca > Gastropoda > Trochida > Trochidae > Phorcus > Phorcus lineatus. The sequence goes on from OV121088.1 coordinate 48,397,493, forward strand.
ATTATATACAATATCGATGGGATATTTCGCATACAACCTGAAGATCAATATAGGGGGCCACATGTGTACACCCGTTAGTTGTTGATAATTACAAGAGATCGGGTAGATTGTAAAATGCATTTTCATAAGCAACATTTCATCCATTGTTTTCAATTTTCAATTGAAAAATGTTTTCAAAAGTTGCTCACATTCCTAGTATGGCCACCTTATAAATCTATAAATCCATTTAGTGCATAGCCGACTCTTGCGTTTTTATTATATCCCAATATGACTTTGACCGTCTTAACGTTTCATTATTGGTTGCAAGTCATTTGAATAAATCATTGTTTTATTGAATAGAAAGAAAAGCTTCAGTGAATGCTAATGACCTAAATTAGCCAATGTGTCCGTGAAATGAGGAGACAGAGTGCTTATATATTAACACAAGGGAAAAGTCATAAAAATGCAGGTCCTGCCATAGCTGCCCATTTTTACCAATAAAAATAGGTGTTTTGATTAAATGTAACACAAACAATTTATAACCAATTTGAACGTGAAATCACGTGTCATACTGTTTTTAAAATAACTCAAAGACGAAGGTCATGAAAATCTAATTTCATTCACATTTCAAAATCTTCTACCATGATGTCAATGATCGATCAGAATCAGTAGGAACTTAAATATGTGTTTTGATGAAATGTGACACACGACTGATATTTTCTTTCTCAGTTATTTCTATTTTCGTTACAGGAGGGATTCTTGGATTGCCATTGTCCGGAAATGGTGACATGCGTTGATGATGAAAAGAACAACTGCCTTTGGCTATGGCGTGTTTGACAATCGAGCTCAACATTCTATCTTTATGTCATCCTTTCTTTAAGGGCCCCATTACATGTCCAATTAGACAGACAAGACAAAGGCGAGTTTAATTCTTTCTTTAACTTACACTCATGGACATTATATTTTACACAATTTTGCCATTTCATGTTTAAAACCCTGCTTTCGTTTTTAAGGGTATATTTTACAATACCAAATTCAAAAGCATAAATTCATTTATAGACTGGGAAAATTACAAACGAATTACAAACGAATTAGCTTTCCAATGTTTTCATTTCAAAGAAGGTACATGTAAGCATCTACATTTATGTAGGTTCAATATGCATTCTCTCTGAAATTCCACTGTTCTTTAAATTTGTTTGCCGCTTCCAAATGGTTTCATGACAATTATTGCTGTCAAATGTCAGTAACTAAAATTATACAAAGGGTTACTAACTTTATCATTAAAGGGAAAGAATTAATTTGTTCGGGCAAAAATGAAAATAAAAGTCATCATAATGAACGAAACAAGTTCAGTTAACCCAGCCTTAAATAATGTAAAGGTGTTTACGAAAACATGGCCGAAAGCCGTGTTTGCTTGATACTTGATAATTTATTCTACGACTACGGATAATCGAGTTTGAGCCTCTAAAACTATTGCATTTGGCATAATCATTTATTCTTTGGGGAAAATTTGAAGAAATTTCTTTTTTAAAAAACCCCACGTGGCACTGCCCTGATGTCTCGTTATATTCAGAAAAGTTCGTCTCATTCTCAAGGACTGCAAGATTTAATTACTTGCAGATTCACAAGTTTATGGGATATGGGAGCATTGTAATAACCGTGTCTAAGGGTTTCATGCATCGAGAAATGTAAGAAACAAATGAACGTTCCTTGAATGAAAAAGTGTGAATATTTGCAAGACAGGCAAAAGTTACAAATGTTACTGTGTTTTCTTATGTATCAGAGTTGTACTTAGTAAATGAAAACATAATCATAATTAGTGTTATGAAAGGTATAAAAGCCAATAAAATATCATTAAAATCACGGACTGAAGATATCTTGGACGAAGTAGTCAATTTTGTGGTAATTTACCATTTGGAATAGTTCACTAAATACATAGCTATCTAGATGCTGTGCATTCCGACGAGTCCCATCTGTCAATGTCAATGCCTGATTTGAATAAGAAGGTAAGATAACCACTTCAAATACAACTTTTACAGGAGGTAACTTATTTTGTTTTTGAAGAATTATTGCATAAATGCCATTGAATTATTATTTACCGAGTCATCAAATATGAGTTTTGAATCTAGTGATAACATTGGGACATAAGGGATATCATTCTTAGATCTTTTCTGTAAAATGTCATTGGTTTATACTTTAGTTAAGAGCAACCTTAATTCTAAAAGATCACCCATGTGTTGCAAACCAAAGAAATTGTTTATGCCATCGTAAAATAAGATTATAGACAATTGTATACATTTCTTGTGCAGCAATGACAGAAGACAAATTTCATTACAACTTATTACTTTCAAAACTTATTAATTTGTTCATTACTTCGAGTCCCTTTGTCAGGTGAAATATGCTTTAACGTGACAGAAATTTGGAGAAAATAATAGTGGCGTGGTATCATCCATCATTTTCAACTGCTCATATCAGATTTCACGTAAAGGAAATTTTATGTTAAAGTTACTTTCAATCTATTCCCTAGAATATGATAAAATTCTCCAAGAGTGTCGAATAAAAACTACTAAAACTTGAAACTTAAAAATATTAATCATACAAACCAGCAATAACATTTATGAGATTGAATTCTGAAATTACCCAAGTTTTATGAGGTCAATGTTTATTGATTTTTATGACATCAATGTTCTTAGCTTCTTGTTTTCTTTTTTTAACAAGCCAATGACTGAAAAAGCAAAACTAGAACATAAACAAAATAACACTAGAGCCAACTTTTGTAAACATCATTTTACCAATACTAAATGTTTTGTATATGTATGATGTACTAAATGACTTTTATGTACCATTGACACGGTATGTCATCAGGTAATTTGTATAGAATGTTTATAAAAATATCCCTTTTCAATCCAAGACAAAGTTTTATCTCTTATCAAGTTAATAAGGTTTGAAATACATTGTAAGAACAATGATTATGAGGCGGTTTTTTCAAATTGGTCCCTAATGACCGAGCTTTTGTAGTTAATGTGTTTAATGCTATTCAATCCATTGGTAATTACTTAACCCCATAAATATGATTTTTCACATCATAAATGTCAACTTCGATAATGAAGGGTAAATGTTCTAAAAATCCTCTATTTGAGTCCATTCGAAGTCTTGACCTTTAAACCTTTGTACATAAAATAATGAGGAAAGTTAGTTCAGTATTGGTTTTAAACAGCAATCGGCTTTTCGGTGCTTAGATGATTTCAAAGTCAATTTCTGCTGACAGCTTTGCTTTTTGCAAAATCATGAAAGAAGGCATTTTATTGGTACGCCTGACATACAAAGGCGATTGTATGCATGTATATGAGGTTGATTTAGGAATACTTTCTATCTTTATCTGTTTATCTGAAAATGATTTGTTAGGGTCTTCAGATTGTAATATTGATTCGTATTTTATGTTTTCCATGCAAAAGGAAGAAAAATTATCCCAATCTGCTTTGGAAAACTTACAAAGAAGAATGTGTTCTTCAGGAAAGTAGTATTGGAAAGTGATCACTACTACACATATATCCACAAATAAAATCATTTAGTAATGGTGGATCAGTTATAGATAAGTCAATTGGCGATTATGTTCCTGATGCAGGATGTAAAAATATATTGGTCCCATCATTATATAATGAAAGACCATTATTTACCAAAAAAATATTTTGCCCATCTCTTTGTTAGAATGGCTTACCCACAAGGGATTATGGCTGTTAAAGTCCCCAAGAAAAAGAATAAGTTTGGGGAGTTGCTGAACAACATCATCAAGAATTTGAAGTATAAGCTTAACTGAAGGGTGAATAGATATTGAGCATTATGTAATAGTTTTGAGTAAGCTACAGCTTGCAGTGGATATTATCAATTGCAAGGGGTTGGAACTTCTGATTTGTTCAGTTCATAAATATGAATCCAGTATGCCATATGTTCACCAACCACCTGCTGAGAAATAACAGGGAAGAAGAGAAAAGTGCATGATTTGGTAACACTCAGACCCTGGGATTAATATAAAAATTCAATACTTGAGTTGACCTTCGAAAAACAAAAAATAACAACAATTGTATTTATTCTTTACGCCAAACCTTATCCTTATTCGAAAAGAAGAACATACTTACAAAAAGAATTCTAAGCTGTTCATATTGAATTATACCTTTAGTTCCCACGATAACCATAATTCATCTATGTTTTTTCTAATTTCGTTACTTTTTCTCTTCCTAAAGCTGTTTTAAGCTGATTATGACAACTTGAAAATGAACAGCTATGTGTGACAGGTTGAAGATATTCTTTGCAAAACCTTAAATTTTAAGAAGGCAATTAGAAAAAGATTGAAGTTTTAATGAATTTATTCAATTTCAATACCTAAGAAGTGAACGAATTTAAAAATCCAAGAATTAAAAATGTTTTTCTAACACATTGTTTCAAGATTCGGTTCGTTCACTTTGACACTACACATTCCACGGAGAATGATAAAGAATATTGAAGTGGGAAGAAAATCAAGGTCACGCCCTGCATTAATAGCAATCAATCAAGTCTCTCTCTAGAAGCACAGACACTAATGAAATTGAATGAGGTAATAAATATGTACATGTACTTTTCTCACTTTAACGTCATTTGTCAAAATTAGTTAGCGTTTCAATCATTCAACTACTTCTAGTTAACACTGTAGCAGGACCAGCAACAGAATGTTACAAAGTTCCATTTTCAAAACAAATCATGAGCCGTAAAAAACATTAAAAATTCAGTTAAGGAGAAAGACCGCGCACCAGGGATTTCCGTGGAAAGGGAGCCCGCTGCCCTAGGGAGCGGCCTAGGGGGAGGGCTTGCCCGACCCCATGGCCGATCCCGAGGGCAGGGGCTTTCTTTCCACGGAAATCCCGTGGGCGAGGTCTTTTTCTGTCTTATATACCGACCTTTACATTGAAAATATTTAATTTTACCTCAAAATTAAAAAACCCAAAATTTAAACCGTATAAACCTTTGACACGGCCCCTGAATTTGCTTGAGGCAAACCGTCAGCCTAGCCGTACGTGTAGCACGTGCGGCGTGTGCAGTTAGCTATATCACGCGGTACCCACGTGATTTTCTATCATTCTTCAGTGCGATGTCGGACGGAGAAGACCTGTTTTTGACTCAGTCAACGTTTTGCGACCAAAATGATTTGGAGGATTTTAGTTTTCGTTTTGGTGAACCAATGTCAGAAGAAAGTATGGATAAAGTTTTATCCGACTGCTTACCAAGGACAACTAAGCAGAAAAACGAGTGGGCTTTATCAACACTAAAAAGATGGCAAGAAGAACGCCAACAGCGGTCGATAAATGAAAACCTTAGCTTGCTGCCTGGTTGTCTTCGTAAAGATATTGTTGATATGACCGCCGAAGAGGTCAATTCAACTCTAAAATATTTCCTCTACGAAGCACGAAAAGTTGACGGAAGTCTCTATCCCTCCTCTACTGTGTATGCATTATTTGCATCTTTTTCATCTACGTTGAAGATGTCGAATTCCGAGTTCAACCTGTTCGAAGACCGTTGCTTTAACGATGCCAGAAAGTGTCTAGATGCTGTAATGAAGGAGAGATCTGCCTGTGGGTTGGGAGCCTCGTCCAGAAAAGAGACCGAAGTCATAACACATGAAGATGAGGAGGAATTATGGCAGAAGGGAGTGCTTGGCGACGATTCACCACAGAAACTGGTAGACAGCGTATTATACTTGACAGGTATGTAATGTTTCATCGAATCATTGTTCTTAAATATTTGACACACATTTTGTATATATCTCTCTTCACTTTGCATTTATAAAGTATAAAATAACATGTTCGGAGTGAGTGACAAACGATTGAAAAGCATGCAGGTACACGTATATATGACTGAAGGCAATATATAATATAATTCACTTTTGATTCAGGCGAATAATAAATAGACAGGTAATCAATTTATCTACCAACAAAATATAAGTGCATAAAAGTTGACAAATACTTTAAGGCGTTTGGTTCTTATTCAGGTTTGAACTTTGCTCTTCGTGGGGGTAGAGAACATCTCACTTTGCGCATGCACACCAACCCACAAGTGACCGGTCCCCATACAGATACCAGTGGTCGACGCTACTTGCGATACATTGAGGACACCTCCAAGACTAATCCAGGTGGACTGAAACAACGTAAAGTGAAACCGAAGGAAGTGCGTGCTTACTCAAACCCCAACAATCCTGATCGGTGCTACGTTCGGATCTTCCAAAAGTACAAGTCTCTCTGGTGAGTAACGTTTATAATTTCCCATTTACAGAAAACTGAACGAAAGTTTTCACGAAAAAATCGCTCTATATATATCTTCACAGTGATTAATTACACGCATTTATTTCAATAAAGAAAATTGTTAATAAACAATCTTATATGTTTGTGTGTTGCAGCCCTCAGACATGTCAAGACAAATCTAAGGATGCTTTGTACCTGACACCTTTGAGGAAAAGGCGGGATTCCCTCTGGTTTTCAACAGTTCCGATCGGTCATAACACACTTCAAGACACTGTCAAAAGGATGTGTAAAGCTGCTGGCATCGACTGGCGTAAGACGAACCATTCACTGCGTGCGACAGCGGCTACGCGTCTATATCAAGCCAACATCGATGAGCAGACCATATGTGAACACACGGGACACAGGAGTAATGCCGTTCGACTTTATAAAAGAACCAGTGATGACCAGAAGGCTTTGGTGTCAGAGGTTTTAGCCAAAACTCGTAAATGTGAAACGGCAACCAAACCGGACAAAACCGTTTCCTCTACGCCTAAAGCCGACGGTGCTGACGGACCTACGACAGAAAACCGCCCTGTATCCTTCACCTTCAACTTCAAATGTTGAAAACATGATACCGCATTTTTGTCTGTAATTTCAGCAAATAAAGTAACCGGTTTTGATGTTTGTAGTTTTCTTTGTAGCGACTGTTTTGCAATGGGAGGGCCTTACAAGGTTAGATAATGCCCTGCTGCGAGGGCCTTACAAGCGTTTATAAGGCCCTCGCAGCAGGGCATTATCTAACATTTTAAGGCCCTCTCATGCAAAGTAGTGATCTTCCACGGGGATAAAGACTGACTTGAAAGGCTATTAACACACCCGGGAGGTATATAAGAACAGTGACTGACCTGAACTGAACTTTATTTAACACTCGGGCCGCAAGCAGCGCCATATGAGGATATACATTACACATATATGCGAAATATACATTTTGGTTAAGATTATGATGTACAATCATGTATTGGAGAGATCTATATACATATCAAGGAAAGATACAATAAAGAGGCAAATGTATAAAACAAAGATATACATGATGAGTATAATTTCCGGCAGCTTTTTTTAAAAACTTTTAAAATAAAGCTACAGAACAGGGCTATTTTTGTTAATGTACCTATCCTTTTACTATTAAATAATGTCTTCATTTTATAAAAAAAAAAATGGTCTTGTGTAATTTGGGGCATTATCATTTCACCTCTTCACAGCTATATACAAAGTTAAAAAATGTGGTTTCAAAGAGTGTCTTTTGCTATCGTGTCTGTTGACTATGTATATTTATGTGTAATCTGGTAAAAATGGACTATGCCACTAAATTCTAAAGTGTAGATACATCACAAAACAGAATAGAGCTTATGAACCTCCATTGGACAAGAACTCATGTTACAGGAATAACAAAACTAGGCTTGTTTTATCTATTTTGTAAAGTGTAAAAGAAATCGATTACATCGAGTGGACGATGGAATTGTTAAAAACAGCGTTTAAAGTGTGTGATCACAATAAATAGTTACATAGTGTTTTACATAGTATTCAAGATTAAAGGCCTTTTTCAGAAAATGTCTTCTCTTTAAGGATGACAGTCATAATCAGATTCTGGAAGCCTGTGTTGAAGAGACAACAGGGTAAGAAAATATATTAGTATTAATGGGTAATCTGTCCTTTTCTGTCAATTTTCTTATATCTAACTGAAAATGTCAAGTTTTTAGTCAGTCATGTGATAAAACCATCTGATTATTCAACCATTTGAGAAGCACTGATGCACACAAATAGTTTCTAGATATAAAAGGCACAGGTAATGCATATTTCTCGATCTTCACTCGTATAATCTACGTTAAACATACTTAAAAATACTTATATAAAAAAAACCACGTATGTAGGTTATCGTAGTACTATACTAGAAGAAATTAATACGATGTATTAACTACGATATCAACAATATTGGTATTTCGCTTACAACCTGGAGATCAAAATAGGTAGTCGCCTTTTATTTATTTCTATGGCACATTTCCTTTGTTTTCAGTTTAGAGATGAAGTTCCTCGAATTTATATTTCAGCCATTTTGTACAGTCGATATTTACATCCATTTTGTGCATAACCGATGAGTTTAATTTGATATTCCCAAGTGACTTTGACCGTCTTAATTTTTCATGATTGATTGCAGGTCAGTCAGATCAATCATTCTTTAATTAACTAGACAGAAAACTTCAATGAGTACTCATATCCTCAAAAAGCCAATCTGAACTTGAAATGAAGAGCTATAGTGATCTTATAATAACATATGGGCAAAAGTCATGAAAGTACTATACTAAAGCTCCTGCCATAAATGTCAATTTTTAACAATAATTATGAACGTAAAATAGGTGTTTTGATTAAATGTACAGATGCTTTCCGATTTAAATGTGAATTTACGTGTCGTAGTGTCTTTAAAGTAATTCAAAGGAAAAAGTCATGGAAATCTGATATCAATCACATTTCGAAAGCTTCTACCATGAATGTCAATGTTCCATCAGAATCAGTATAAGTCTAAATGTGTTTTGATGAAATTTGAGACACAACTAATATTTTCTTTCTTAGGTATTTCTATTTTCGTAAGAGGAAGGATTTTTTGATTGTCATTGTCCGGAAATGGTGCTCTGCGCTGATGATTAAAAGGGACAACTGCCTCTGGCTTTGACAATGGAGCTCTACATTCCTTCATAAACTTCTCATGATACCATCTTTTCAGTAAGAGTCCCTTTACATATCAACTTTAACAGATGAGACAGAGGCGGGTTTCAGTCTTTCTTTAACATACACTCACAAAATCTTTAACATGGACATGATATTTCGCTTACTCGTGAAATTTCATGTTGAAAAAACCCTAAGTGACTTCGTTCCTTAAAGGGTAGATTTGCTGTCACTGATGTTTGATCTAAAGTTATACCAAATGTAGAAATAAAAACTCCTAAAATAATTAAAGACAGACATATAAGCCTAATACGTTTTCATTTTATCAAGAGCAGAGGTTTTCTTACCAAAGAACGTAAGCATATATATTCATGCAGGTTCAATACGAATTCTCTTATCTAAGATGAAACTATTGTTGAAAGCTTTTTTCCATTCAATAATTGTCACTTCCAAATTCTCTAATGTCATTTTTAAATGTCATTTATCAGCAACGACCCTGTGCAAATGGCTTCAAACTTAAAGCCACCTTATGATAAAGGAGAAGTAGCACGTTTTTATACAAGGTCATACAAGGCGATCCCACGAAAACCATATTATATATTACTAATTGCATGACAATTCTCTTTTCTATCAACAGAAGCATTTCTAGAATGTACATAACATGTACGACGAATTCATTTCCCTGCTTTTAATGATTAAAAAGTATTTGCACTAAAGTTGCTGCCAGCACCGTTCGGTTGATGCTTAATACTTTCTTCTACGACTGTGGATTATCATGGTTCAATAATAAGGAATTTTACCTTTTTGAAATAATGCATTTGGCATAAACATGACAAATTGGTGAAGAACATAAACTGAAGAAATAAATCTGTGTCTTTTCGTATTCAGATGAGCTCGTTCCAATTCAAGGAACTGCAAGCTGCACTTACTTGTAAAAATTGCTATTCTATTAAATATCGGAGCATTGTTTTGAACGTATAAAAAATTTGATGCACTGGAAGAAGCAAAACTACATTTGAAAGAAACTGAACCTTGTCTGAATGAATAAAAGGGTATGAAATTGCATGAAGGCCAAAATTTGTAAATGTTACTTTAATAGTTCCGCTACAAAGTGTTTTGATCCGTTAAGCTGACTTGCCTTCTAGCACCTTTTATCAATTCCCAACGCTGCTTTCTATTCCTGGAATAGAAGCCTTATAACTCCAAGAGCACTTTTATTCCTGCAATTGTTTATTTCAGTCGAATTTATGTCTTAACTAACTTGTTTCAGATATGATATTTACCTAACGGTTTCACAAAACTGTTACATGGAGTAAATACGAATCCAGTGGTCAGATTGTAGTTCGGCTCTACATCTGTGTTTGCAATTGACAATATCCCCCGCCGCTGATAAATAAAAGAGACAGATGCATTTACTAGTTTTTCAAAAAAAATTTGGAGGGAAGCAAGCATAAATGAAAAAGAGTTGTGGAGACAATGAATATGTCTGCTGTCTAACATTTGACAAGTTTCCTTTCAGATACAAGAAAACAATATTTCAAAAGTTTTGTCAGTATTAATATTACCCATATGTTGACTTACATCAAGTATGAAAACATTAAGTCCATCGTATCATTAGATATCACATGGTTAAAAAGCGTGGTTAAAAAGCATTGTACGTCACCTGAAAATGAGGTCACAGTCACCATGATCGACTAGAACTTCCCCATTATGTAGCCTGCCTAATGTAGCCAATTGTAGCCTGCCACCAAATTTGGACAATTGTAACCTGCCACCAAATTTGGACATTTGTGATGCAATGATTCATGAGATGAGGTGTTGACAAGTTTTGAAAAAGGGCAAAAATACCAGGAAGGTAAAGCGAGGCCCGTCATTAACGACTGGTGTCTGCATAATCTCATAAATGTAGTCTTTAGCAAATTTGATGACTTTGGTTTGATAAATCATTAACAAGAGCATCATGAGTGCCGTGGGCACCTGATATCAAAGTCACCATAATTGGTGATTGTCTCCAAAAGCCCCAAAAGTGGGCCATCATGAAATATGAAGACTTTTAGGCGAAGAATTCATGATGGATTGCGTTTAAACGTATCCGCGCATTCTTACGTACCTACCTGCGCATGTGTTTCACCACTGCTTTACGTACTGAAGGCAAACCAAAGCATATATATCACGAAATGATATGGTTTAAAAATAGAAATAACGTTATCGAGCAATAAAGTTTAAGTAACATTGCCAATGACACATTCAGTTTTTACATTAATCATTTGTACTTTCGAGTGCATATATGAAAATAATGTTCCACTGACGAAGTGACGTTAATAAGGGTAGAATCTAAAAAACTTCAAAACGGTTTGATTTGGCTTTGGTCGGTAACAGGAATGGACGTTTTCAACTGTGACGATATATGTATCGTTATTCTTAAAAGGTTGAACGATTTCAGTTAATATTTTCTGGTTATACTTGAGATAAAATTGTAAAGTATTCAGTGATAAACCGTAGTCCAGAAAACGGTATGTAAATTCATTCACAAAATGTAACTGCAGTTTTTTAATATGTTCTTAAAAATATAGATATGAGTAGGGACAATTGATTTGTACCAAATGTAGGTATGATATAGACAATTTACGCGAAAATATTGAATTGAATAACAAATTCCTGTCATTGGTGTTCAGATTATAATGTTTCTGTGTTATTTAATCAGAGAAAAGATATTATGTAGTTCGACCCATAAACAACTACAAATCTCTAATTACATTTTCTATACTTATCGAATAGAATCATTTTGGATTCCTACGTTATTCTGATGATGCTTTTAATATGTGGATTTAGAACAAAATGAAATATTGGAATGGCATTTTACAATAAATTCAACTGTACATATCACGTTGCACAAATCGGAGTTTGTTTGTAATTTAAGAAAATTAAAAAACCAAAACTATTTGTTAATTTAGGCCTATTTTTAAACCTTGAAAAGACAACGACTTCCAAGAAATAAGTGAACAGAATTTAGTTCGCACCTCTCTGCTTAAAAGGCTTAAACGTGACGTGACTCATAATGAGCCTGTCACATCATCTCACATTAAGATTTCATACGTAGGACAATTTAAAAGAAATTAAATTTTGCTTACTGGAGAATACACTGCAGAATATCCCATGTTAAACTTACAACCCAACATCCAGCATGATAAAAAGAAAACACACACGTTTTCTTGCAATGGATTGTAAAACATATATAAGTACACATTTTGTGTATCCTCAATGACAAAAACTTGTTCAGTGTAACATATAACAACGACTCTCTAAAATGCTTAACATTATTTAATGTGTCTGGAAATCTTATGCAAAGTCTGGAAATCGAGAGAAATAAAGTGTCTTTAGTTGTCACGGGAACAAACGTAACCAACTATTACTTTTCAAGTTTCAACTATATGTTATGTTTTAAACCATGTTATTTTTAAGAATCTGTCAATAAAGAATATTCTTCTTGGTTTTCTTTATTCTGATTGCAGCTTTTTAAAATTGCTTTTCTTGAAATTTTTTGAAATAAGGAAATAGTTACATGACAGATAGACATACTTTATTTTCAAAGAAAATTCATATTATCCAAAACAAAGTTGACAATCTACAATTATGTATATTTTACCATGTTTGTCTTGCTTAACGCAAAAACATTCAACGAAACACCAGTGTGACGCTTTCAGCATGTCCCCTATGTGGTGTGGAGTTCAGCGAATTTAAGTAACCTCATTTTTAATTACCAAAACAAATCAATTAACTTTATAGAACCATGCTTCAAATCCAAGAACCAAAGTATCCGTGCATCAAGAGCACGTGATCAAAGGTTACTGATGAAACACCTTTAGAAGACAAAAATTTTTTTTAAAAATACATAAATGCCAACATTGTGTACAGTGAAGAGAAAGGGGGTCATTGCAAAGGCACAAGAATGAACAACAACAAGAAGTGACGTTGTCATTCTTGCGACACGAAATTAAAGCCTCCTTCAAACTTTTGTCATTTCATAGGAATAAAGATATGACGACATAAACATCAAACAGCGGTCTTACCCACCCTATCGATGTATTAGTGTCCCGGTAACATTCATCTTTCGAAGTTCGTCTCTATGCCATTCACGACAATTAAGGTACTCGGACACAGCAAGAATATACAGACGGTGGGATTTGTTTGCAGCCCGAACTACGACGTAACAGATTGACGTTGGAACGGGTTCGTCGCTGGCAGGGACGTCACAACCATAGTCTTTCTGTTCACGGATAAGAAACCTATCTAACATTTATTTTATCACATGGGAGACCAATTACACGCCGAGGGTTGAAAAAAAAACTAATTTTTACCTTATTGTGGAAAAAACCCATAAAATTGTTATAAAAAGATAGAATTGGGGTTGTTCTCTTGCATCAACTACTCTGAGCGGGACAATATTGCAACTTAAACTTCCTGGCTATATTTCAGCCAATGAAAACAACGAATGCCTGAATAACATATCTGTTGTCACACAGGCCTTTGCAATGAAACAGTCCCAATAATGACGCGTTTGTGTTCGGTAACGGAAAAGACGACCCAAATTGCAAGGTGCATATTCGAATAAAGTATAGGTTTTGGACAGCTTACAGAAATAACTTAAACAATTTGAATGATAACTTTTGAAACGGCATCGCTGATTGCGCAACTAACTTTGATTGCATCCAAACAGCGTTCTACATTTCGTGAACAAGAAACCTTCGAATTAAGACAGAGGTTGCATAGGAATTTATCACGGAGCTACCTCTGTTGGGAGAGGAAGCACCACAATTAACCTAATGAACATATACTATTACCAGAACTTGGTATATGTTACGATGATAAGCGACAAAGACAATCCCCCTCCCCTAATTTGTGTAATTAACATAGCCTAACGATTATATAAGTATTTCTTTTATAACAAGTGTTGTGATCCGATGGCTGCATGTTGATTGAAAGTTGTTCTGTCGACGTTGAAACATCGTCACTTATACAATTTCAATTCAGAAATGATATCGTGTGCTCACAATTATTTGTAGAGGCAATGAAGCTTATCATTATGTTATAATAGATTAAGCAACGAATATGAGTATACACAAATTTATACGTTGGTTTTAATACGAAGAAACATGAGACAATAAATGTGTATACATATATGCTCTCCTCCTTGACCTTCAGGAATCTAGGTTACGGACAAAGTGAAAATTGTTATTAATTCTTGCCACGCTCTCAATAGTTTCCACAGAAAGGAACATGTGAATTGATACAGCCAAGTATTGGTATCTTTCAGCTTATGATTTTAAAAGAGTTGTGATGCTGATTGCTGTCACCCTAGAACACAAAAATGTATGCCTGGAAATTGAAAACGTATCTTTGAATAGTGAATGTGAACGTGATGTTCAACTAACCAGATACTGGTTTTCACTAATGGAAGGCATCGAGTCTCTCATAATGTGACATTTGAACCAACTCGGCAAACCATGCTTCACGAATGACAAACTGTCATCTATTGTTACAGGATTCATGTGATGGATGAGGCCATTTATACATTTGGTTTCGTTGCCATCACAATAGGTAGCGGGTAACTGTCCTTTGTCCATGACATGATTAAAGCATGCTTAACTGTTTCAGATGAGAGTTGAAAAGAAATCAGTACAGACTACATACAACAATGTGTTTCATAACATTACAATATGAAGTGTATTTATTCCATATATGTTTCTGTGGGTCGCGGTAACGTGAGAACACGAAAGTGTACTTACGATTTTGATCCACTTGTAGTAAGGTATACAACGGTTTTAATAACGAAGGATTTTTTGTATTTTGAGATTGAGTAAGAAAAAAAGATTTGATGACATTAAACAATTCTCTACTCATAAAACTGAAATAAAGACACTTCCTTATCAAAACTTGGTGTACATGTGCTTAGTTTCGTGCTTCAGAGAATCCGAGAGCTACGCTAGCCTGAGCTTCTATACTGCTGGTAGGTGCACCTAAGGTGGGCAGGACGACGGATGGAACATATGTTGTAGTTTGAAAGATAAAAAGAAGACCCCGCGCTGTATCAATAACCGTCTACAAATTAACTAAGAAAACAAATTGTTTGTAAGGAAGAAATAGTTCATGAATATAAACCTTTTAAAGTCCAATGTCATTTATTACAGATAAGTTGCATACCATTTTTGCATCTTCATCCTCCCCGAGATCCAACTTGAAACTGTTTAAATCTTTGCTGTCGCTGCTGTAATTATAAGCTTCACTAAAAAATTAATATTATAACTGGCATTATAACTGTTTTTAGAGACAGAGGTAAAAAAATCGCGAAACTTTACTACAAGGTTTATAGTAGCCTTTTTAATTACTGTGGACGTTTATTTTAAGAAACCAACATCTTAAATAACATAAGTTTGATTTGATTTTATGTTATAAACGTATATAATCTCAGGACAGGGAGCTCTATTTCTTTGAGATGAACGACACATGTAACTTCTATTGGACGTTGAACGCACTAGTGCACACCAATATTTCTTTAACACAAAGAATGCACAGATACTGCATATCTCTCGATATTATTCAAGAACCTCACTCAAATAATCTACCTAGTAAGTTATTTAACGAATATTTACGTATTCAGGTAGTAAAGTTGATTTTTAAAGACCGGAAGTATTTAATGTTACGTTACAATAAATCTGCATGAACTATGATATCGGAAATATTAAGATTTTGCTTATAACCAAAAAAGCGGAAACGGCAGCCGCTTTGGTCAATCTAATAGCAATGCTAATGCTGTGTTATTAAGTCGGTTTATTTACAACATTACTTTCATAAAACATAATTCATTATTTGTTCTCAGTTCAGAGTTTAGGTAAATTCAACAGCTGCACATAAGTGTTCAGCCGCTTTCAACTGTCTATAATTTATCCGTTTTGTGCACAGCTAACCTTAGATTTGTTATATATCCAAGCCGACAGCGGCTGTCTAAATTTTTTCATTGTTCATTGCAGGTCAATTGTAAAGAATTTTAAGTATTTCATTGCATCGATAGAAAGCTTAAGTGATTGCATAAGTCCTCATAAACCTTAAAATAGCCAATTTAAACCGTAAAAGCGTGCACTAGTGCCTTTAAAGCTCCACATTTTAAATAACATGATACTCACAAGAAACTTTCTTTATTGTTTGAAATATAAACATGACGTTTGAGATGTCTTGTATCTCTCAAATTCCTAATTTTTCATCGTGTTATGTCTTTTGCGCAATGTCAATAATAATGGCCATAATTAAACAACAACTGATCAACTTGTAATAAATGATATGCTTATTTTGAAAGTATGGAAATGGATAAGTACCAAATTGGTTATTTATTATTTACTGATTCAATTAATATCATTTCTTAAATTTATACATTTTTAAAAAATATTTTCATATTCTTTAGTAGATGTGATATAGTCGTGTTTTTAGACTATATTAGTATTCAATACACTTCTTCACACAACCCTTCGTCAGCAATTCATCACATAACCAACCCTACGTCAGCTATTCATATGCTGCGATAAATTTAAATATTATAGAGGACACGTGGCAATATGTAATGATTTACATCGTGTAACCAATATTACTGAAAGCCTGACCTTTTACAAAAGAAGGACCTAATGGTTTAGCGCCCGTGTCTGTAAGACGACCATTACAATTTGTAAGCTGCAGACCTCTTTTGTCAAGATTATTGCATACTGGAGGAGATGAATTAGTATATATTAACAATAACAGACAACGCCATCACATATTTAGTCTTCTCGCCATTTGCCAAATACTTTTAGGCTACAAATAACTGCATACAAATATCACGATGACATTCAGAGTTTTGACATAACATAGCGTATCCATTTGAGGTTTTCAATATTATCATTTAATAATCAAATGTTAATGATGTTTAAAATATTCCTGCTATTCTATGCATATACATTAAGGTCTGAATTCAGAACAATAGCTATATATTCCACTGCTGAGTTTTATACTTATCAACATTGAATATTATTGAATATTTTCACAATATAAAGTATTTCAATATTTAAAAAAATATCTAACTACCATTCAACAACAATATGGGAAAATACATGTCTTTGTTCCCTTAGAGTATCTTCAAATTTAGAGAAACATTATATTTGAATAAAAAGTTTATGGCAATTAATCGATGATATTTCATGGTTAGATTGGTTAAAGCTCCAACCATAAATATTTTACGAACTATATTTAACTCATCTGTAAGTATAGATACAAGAGGTTATGCAGAGAGCTGTCTGAGGCCATTTGACCATGTTGTCGTTTTGACAGATGAATGTAATTAAGGTAAAATGTTCTTTAATTCATTATACAAATGTTCAAATGGTCACCATATAATGGGTCACAATTTAATTTCACCAAATCTATAATCATAACTCCCAATCAGCTAAGGAGTATACATGTATATAAAACGTTTCATCTTTCAAGGCCTTTGCATCTGGGAACAAAGATGAAAATAAGTTTAGGGCGTGGCGCCTTGGCCTTTATAAGGTGTCACATGGTCCCCAAATCTATAAATCAAGTTTTCATCTCTTTAGGCATTTAGAACATTATTTGGTATATAAAAATACATGGCAAATAGTCCATTTCACAAAACATATGATTGTATATTATCTCCTAATTTAGTAGGTAAATGACATATGAAGGTAAAGAAAAAAGGTAAGAGTGTGTGCAGTAGTGGTCACAAAATATCCATGATATTCAGATTTGAATTTATTCTCAAAATGCTTTGTTTTCAAGTTTGTTCTTTGTTTGTTAACACTGTAATACTTTTTACAGTTATTGCCAAAATGCCCTAAACAAAAGGAACATACCGGATCTTGAGGGAAGGTATAGAAATCATAAAGATGATAACGGATTCCTGATGAAATTATTTAGTGTCAGGTATTAGTAATATCTAAAATAAATGAATTTGGCTGAATTTTGTTTAAATGTCCATGTCGATGGCTGAAGCTAGGGTAGGAGCCATCTATGCTAAGTGCTCGAGTGCAAATGTTTTTGTTACATTCAGCGCTAGCGACTTTTGCAGGAATCTTAAGGTGTTCTTCAATTATCAATAGAAACTTACAAATATCGATTGGAGATTCTTTCACATCTCCATTAACGCTGTTTTGTTTCTATTTACGTTGTTTAATTGGAAGCCTGGGAGCTACTTTAATATCGCATTCAATACAAAGTGAAGAATTTCAAGCTATCAAATTTGTTGTGTTATCAGGCTGGACAGAAGGTATAATTTCATGGTGCTGTATCATATGGTTAATGTGCCTGTTGTAACATCATACACACTTCAGACGAGCTGTCAGATTTAACGAGAAGTCTCTGGTTTCCCAATTGTTACACGATCCTCGTTAGGATGTGAAATCAACGGTATTAAGCTGTAGTTTAGTCACTCGGAAGTAAGCGAGACATCAATATAAAAATACCCCGTCATGACTTGTGTTACAGTATTACTATTAATGGCATACATAAATCCAAACCAGCTGAACTGTGATAAACATGCACGAAAAGCTTGTAAAACACAACACGATTTAGAGTTGAAATGTTTTTTGTAGATTTCAGTTGAATACATTTGATGGCTTGAGTCAACTGCTGTAAAACGTAGAAGGTCATTCTCGAACTATCATATTTAAGACTAGACTATTCATTGAAGAAAGAGTCCGACAATATACTGTTCAATAAATTTGTATATACCGCCGCCGTAGCAATGGGTTTGGCCAGATAACCATATTCTGAAATTATCACATAGTGTTTCTAATTCGTCGACAATATTTTGAGATGTTATGTAAACAATGGCATTCAATTATACTTCATAAGAAGTTTTGAAAAATGTCTGAAAAATTACCTTTCGATATTATCCTCTACCAAAACGAATTTGCCGGAGAAATGGAAATTACCTTCGTCTGCAAGTGATTTTACAGCTCAGAACACTACAACTATAAGGCCACTGAAACCTGATTATGGATATTTCACTTGTCTTGGGAACCTTTTGGGTTTTAGGCCTTTCATACTTTTATTTCTTACCATTCCCATGTAAGCTCAACAACCGTAACGCCTAGCGAAATATGATAGTTTTAACGTTCGTCATGTTACTTCCTTAAGGGGCATTCGTCATGTGTCGTGAGGATTTTTATAATTCAATATTCATCATGATATGATTCGTCATACTTTGGATGTTCACTAAAACTCCATAGCTCATGCTATTTGTTATGTTGGATAATCATAACAAATAGAGGTGACTTTGGGGTTTCAATTTCTTCCAATTTTAATTTTTTACGTTTCATTTCTGTTTCCAAGGCAAAACCTTAACGCTGAGGACAACGAAACAAAGGTTGTTTAACAATAATCATGTGTAGAATGATTTCATACTCATACTAATACTCATATAATGAGTTGAATTGTTTTGTTTGATTAAGTATACAGCTTCATGACCATCGTTCAATATGTTTCACTATTGTCACACAAAGTGGGGGATGTCTGTCTGCTTATTCATTTTGTATACAATTTCAATACGAATGATGTTCATGATTTTTAAACACAATTCATTGAAATTTTGGCCAAACAGCAAATTTGAATTAAAATTATATTATACTCATTTTGAGGTCTTAGTTAATAGGAAAATTAGGAGTGACGCAGATGGTATTAGCAAA
The DNA here is from genome assembly GCA_921293015.1 of Phorcus lineatus. Classification (NCBI taxonomy): domain Eukaryota; kingdom Metazoa; phylum Mollusca; class Gastropoda; order Trochida; family Trochidae; genus Phorcus; species Phorcus lineatus. Next base: position 48,417,165 of record OV121088.1, read on the forward strand.
GTTAACTGTAAATGACGGTGATGGTGTGAGTAAAATGTTGGTTTACTTCTTGGTTTACAATTTATTCTGTTTTCACTGTTTACCACTGGTTGTTGTGGCTATTTTAGTAAATGGCACACGTTCAGAGAGGAGTGAACTTTCACACGTCTTTCTCAGATGAAGGCCGGAACCGGAAGTCTTGTAAAGTCTAATAAATGACCACCATTTATGAATTAATTTTTTACCCTAAGTACACGTATTTCAAAACAATTTGTTCATTTGGTGTATTAATGACCTTTGATGATGGCATTTGATATAATACTGTTTTTACAAGAAGCTAATATACTACCACCTCATCATCATGGATGTGTAGCAATGTATTTAACGAAGTTTACCTTTTAATAACTGATGCCATATGAGCTTTGCGTAGTTGACAGACTCACTAATCTAGAACCTTAATGAAAAATGTCTGTACAAACCTCTCAAAACACAAATCAAGGAAATAATTCAACACTTTTCTGACCTTCAATTCATGTGACAGAAGCGTACTCCACTGTCCACTTTACATTGTCAGGCCTAGTTAGGGACTGGACAACATCTCTTGAATTGAATGTATTAGCTGACAACCTTTATCCCCTTGGGTAATTGTACGGTAATCCTCAAAGGACCTTCTTTGTTGATAGGCTTCATTATTGAAAATTGGTAGACCCCATTCATGTCACCATGTGTCAAGTGAAAGTCCGAGAAATGACATTATCAAAAGCTATTCACTCGTTTCTACTTAATATAGTCGTCTATCGCATGAGAGCCACCATTGATTTTTATACACATAATGGCGTAGCTTGATATTAAGATCAGTGAATTATGACATTGTACTAACGATCATATGGATGACAAGGGAAGTGACCATTTATCCTATATCCGTTTATGTTAATCGATAGTAGATAATCAACCCATGAAATGCATTGACTTGCACAAGATTTATAGATGTGATTTAGAAGTTAAAGGGAAAAGGGAACACATGATGCATTAAAAGGAAATCCAAAGATTATTGGACATATTTATCAAAATCATATGCAATACATATGTGTGTTATAGCACAAGTATACGACTATAAAAAATGAAATGATCACAACCAATGATGTAAAGTACTTTGTTTGGTTTGGGTAAGAAAGAATGGTAAGATGTACGTTTATTTGCCTTAAAGTACATTTATTGAATAATAGAAACAGATTGCACAAAAGACTATGCTATGTTATTTATATCTATTTGACTAAAGTCTGTAGTCTTTCTATCTCTTATCGTGATGTGGTGGTTTGCGTGCTTCAGAGACCCTGAGAGTAAGTAAACTAAATGGACTCATCTTATGATAACTTTCTAAACTCAGCTGAAATAAAATTGAAGAACGCTTTTTCAAGTCATTTTGAAAGTGCAATGTTTGTATGGAGCATTGACTATTATGAAATGCAGATAGGTTATACTGCTCAAAAAGAGTTAATTAATTGTGATAAGCCTGATGTGCTGTTTTTTTCCTCCGAGCCATCAATAGAGCGATTGCGCTGCTACATGTATGTTAGATCAAAGGTGATACCCCAAAAATACCTACACCATGATTTTACTTCTTCTTAAGGAAGCAAGCAAATTGAAGTGTCCGGGATATGTTTTGCCTCCAAATTCACATCATATTAGTTAATATTGTGTTCTTGACAGATTAGAAGCGAGGCCCCTAATGAGCAAACTCCATGTGACACACGGTTCCAATCAACGTTAATCTAGCCACAAAACGCCATTTCCAAGTGTCCTGTGAGACATTTGTGTCAAGCATCAGGCCATGTGATAAGGGTATCTGCTGCCTCTTTTATACTTGTATACATTTTAGATCCGTGCTAATATTTCTAACAAGAAATTATTTTGTGTATTCAAAATTGTTTTTCTGAATGTTCAGCTGCATACCAAAAGTTCACTTACCACTGAATCGTAGTGCAAATATCATGTAATTTGGGTTTTGTTTCAACGTCAATAAAATAACTTCAGCAAGACCGAGAATGGATCACTCACTGTACATGTGTGAAATAGCCATTTTTCAACTCATTTTGGCAGTGTCTGGTCAATCGTGCAAAAATTCATGTTTGGCATATTGATATAAACAGAATGGGTCCTATTTTCGAAATTTCGATTTCGATTGTATATTTAGGTATGTGAACAAACTTTTGGTATGCACCTGTATGCCATTGAAACTTGTAGGAACAATTCTAATGTCCCCTTGAAATCAGAAGAAGATATATGATTTGGATCTTGAAAATGGCGTTGCCACTTTAGTTAAGTGTATCTTACTACTTACTACTTAATTCCTTTATATTTGTATTTTTACAGATTCTATGAATGTTATAAAATATTCCAGATTTTGAGCTGATCAGAGAGCATCAAGGTCAACTTGCTGCAAAGTTGTCAAGATGTCATAATATCTTATCGATAAAGCTTATTTAATCCAGATACTCTGCATAGAAACTGGTTTAGCTTCATTCGAAAAATTCCTTGAGAACGAAATTCACTAAAACATCTTAAAAGACAAACTCCGTGTCAATATAGATAGGAAAAATTATTTCAAAAGTAGAAAGACATTGATTGACATAAGGGGTAAATAATGTTTGGTTATCAACAATGAAATCAGGTTTTATTTTGTGGTCGTGTTCACATGTGTCCAAATTGATAATTTTGGAGCATTCTGGCAGTAAACAGGGAAATAAGGAGTTTTTCATTTCAACCTTACACGGTAACGCAATGGAATTTTTTGTTTCTGACAAGGTGTTGTCTATTCTATCCTTCAATGCAGGAGGAAAATACAGTGCTGTAAACTTGTGAAGTGGGAAAGTGAAAATTCCCCTCATTTTCTCAGTCCAAAGGATAAAAGAAACTGATTTTCGGAGAAAAAAACAACTAAATCTATAAAAATGATGACATATTGTCACGTTAAGCTAGTTATCATCGATGATGTTAAGCAACAAAGGCTTTTTGGTACCGGGGAATTAGCGAGTCTGAATCCTTCATATACTGTCCATCTATGAGACCATAAATAAGTGACTTTCTTAATGTGCTATAAATCTATTTAAAATCAACACAGTACCTAGTTTTCTGAATACAGATATGGTTGTTTTCTATAGTAGTGTTAACCGAGGACAATATCTCGACCTGCGCAATATCAATCAACACAATTATTATTTCTATAGGATGTTCTCTGAAAAACCTGAAACGTAATAGGACGTCTATCAGTTTACCATTAAGTTACGTTTATCTCGAAAAACGCATTTTTTGCAAGTGTTACCTTTCAAGCAAATTCACTTCAAATATTGATAAAGTGCACCACTTTGATTGAAAATAGCCAAGACCTTTAACTGAAGTCCAGACAAAATGCAATTTTTCTTTGACATTTATGAGCTGATATATAGACGTTTAATATTAAGCTAACTGAACCGTATGAAGGATTTAAGGCACCTTATTTTCCATCGTATATCTTCTGCTCTGCTTATAATGTCAGTCTAGGATAAATTGTGTATATCTAACACAGCATCTGCTCATCCATCAATTCTAAATACACTTTTGTACATTTACACGACTATATAGTTACCTAGAAATATCTTTATTTTCTTCGTAACAAACATCAGTGTTAAATGTTTTAAAAGTTGCTTTCCATTTTCATTTACAGTAGGTTTTTTAAAGACACTAGTCATTGTTATCAAGTCTTTGAAGGACATTTAGATATATACATAACGATGACAATACTTTCTGAATAACAACTTTATCTTGAGGTTTACTGTAATTCAAAGAATATGCTTTATAAGGTACAACATTCTGTCAAAGATGACATAGAGATATATTATTCCCGCGAAAGGTTTTCGCTGGAATGATATATCCCTATGTCGCGATAAACCTTTCACGGTAATAATATATCTCTATGCCACCCTTGACGGAATGTTATAACGAATCTATCTTACTGAATGTCTTAATGTAATATTCAAAAAAACAAACATAAATGAACAGCATCAAGTGACTTTAATTGATTGACGTGGAAGCACGCTTTACTCATGTAGCGGGGTATAAGGATTATTCATCCCTCGGTGAAGGTGTATAAGGATATTTGTTTAAGGTCACGTCGACCAATCAGAGATCGGCATTCTTACATGACGTAGGATAGACTCCTTTGTTCCCGATGATAATAAACAAATGACAATAAAACAAATGTATTTGAGTAATGGTTCAATGGTATACGTTAGGAAGAGTTACTTTAAGATACTTTTCAGTTAAGTAAGCTGTTTAAATAAGTCTTCGGATAATCATTGAAATGTATTTTGAAATCTAAGTTTATTTTTAGTTGATTTTGTCTGCCAAACCACCTTTAAAATATTTTGATATCAATCGACATTCATAATGTTTTTATGATATTAAAATCCATGATCAAGGGAGAATATAATGATTTAATCAAAAGTGTTAAAGAGCTGCATCATGTAACCAAATCATGGCGAGGACTTGAACCATTAAACCGTCAAGACTTTTTGGAGTTTTATTTTAAAGCCAAATAGAGTATTAAGTAATGTTACCAATAAAATAAAATTACATCTTAGACGATATATATTCTGTCTGCAGCTTTAAACTTGATTAAATATCTGACAAAGCACTCATAACTTCCTGGCTTCAATTGGCATAACAGTTTTAGAGGAAAGGATGAGAAAATAGAAAATGTTAGCTATCGGATCTCGATCTAAAACTTAACTTCCATAAATTTACATGTTCTAAAAGGGTTTATATGAGTGCCCTATATATATATATATATATATATATATATATATATATATATATATATATATATATATATTCATGTTGCTCAGTGTAACTTTGTCAAACATACATGTATTGTCCGTTTGCTGATCAAACACACCTGTCAAACGTTACCCGTAAGTTGGGATACAGTTATATTAATGCAACTAAACGTGTAAGGATCAGCATTAATATGGAAACTCATAAAATAAATATTTCCATCGTTTACCTTAAAAAAATATAGTAAAATTAATCAATTAATCAATATTAATTATTGTATAACTTTCAATTCTTCAATATGGATCTTAGGTCTGCAGGCACAGCTTCATGAAAATTGATATAATATTTGGTAAGAAATCTTTTACATTAAATATTATTCTGATGTCAAAACCGTTTCAATGCCGTTGTAATATTCATAATACCACCTTGACCGAAATCATTAACATAATGTCAAAACGTGGCATTTATTACTATTGTCACTCTTTACAGAAGCAATTTGAGAAAACCGGAGGCCAGGAAGGGAAGCGCCATTATCCACCTCCGCATATGAATCATTGCTACACTGACAGTTTGACAGTAATGGTAAGAAATTACGAGCAGCCCATCTCAATAAGATGATAAAATGTAGTACAGAAATAGAATAGGGAAACCCATAAGAAGGCTTGCTGTCAGTCAACAGAAAGATCTTCCTGCAACATTGACACCAGTTGAAGTACAGTTACTGGACGTTGTATTTACATCTTAGTCTTCAAAGCTGTGTAAAAAGGTTGTTATAAAATTGTCACCCTGTTGTTATCTTTCGCTGGTGTGGAATTTGCACAAATTTGTAAATCTGTTGACTATCTGTTGTTAAATCATTTAACCTCTGCAAAATAACACAGACTTCTATAGAGACATTTATTTTGTTGTGTGTTTAAAAGTTTATGAATGTTTTGAAACTATGAAAATAACACTATGTGACAGAAGATATAAACAATGATACAAAGAAAGAAATGAAATTCATATTGTAAAACATTATGGTCACAAATTGTATCCTATAATTATTTTAAGTAGTGTCCTCTCGACGATGTGAAGTGGAACTTAAAAAGATTTAATTACATGTTTTGTAAAGATAATAATGATGATGTAATGATGGCAAAAATGCAAATTATGGGTTACATATCAAAATTATATTATATTCATGTTGTTAATTTATATGAGTATGAAAGTAAGGCGTGAAGCAGATGATGTTAGGAAAGTTAATTATAAATGACGATGACAAAAATTAATAAATGACAACTTTTAAAAACATACGCCAAATGAGCATCTGTGTAGTTGACCCAATCACTAACCTAGAATCGTAATGAGGAACGTCTGACGTTCTATCTAAGCTCTCGAAACACAAACATAAGAATCACTTCCCACCTTTCCTTGACCTACAATTCATATGTCAGAAGCGTACTCCACAGTCTACTTTACATTGTCAGGCCTAGTTAGGGACTGCACAACATCTTTTGAGTTGAATGCATTAGCTGATAACCTTTATATCCTCTGGTAATGGTACGGTAAGCCCCAAAGGACTTTCTTTGTTGATAGGCTTCATTATTGAGAATTGGTAGAACAAATTCATGACACCTAGAGTCAAGTGATAGTACAAGAAATGACATTATCAAAAGCTGTCCTTTCGTTTCTCATACTGTCGTCTATTACACGAGAGAACCCAACTTTTAAAATACACATAATGATTCACCTGGATATAGATGTCAGTCAATTATGACATTGTACTAACGATCATAATGATAACAAGGGAAGTGACCATTTATCCTATATCTGTTAGTGTTAATCGATAGTAAATAATCAACCCATGAAATGTTTTGACTTGCATGAAGTTTATAGATGCGGTTTAAAAGTAAAAGGAAAAAAGAAACACATGAACAATCTTATAAAAGAAATCCAAAGAATTATTGGACATATTGATAAAAATCATATGGCATACGCATTTGTGTTTTAGTCACAATATAGGACTTTTGAAAATTGAAATTACATTATGCAGTGGATAGCACGTTCGGCTTCAAATCCCGGAAAGAATGCCTGCAGTAGAAACCTGTTCTACACGCAGTAAGGTTTGGGTGCAATGCTAAAGCGCAGTACTACCCTTGGTTCGCTAGTTCCAGCCAATGCTCGCAGGTTTCAATGAAATGCATAGCCACAATGTGTTGGGGCCTTACTCCCTGTAATGATACTAGCAGCCGTGATATAAGTGAAATACTTTTGAAAGCAGCTTTAAATCTTAATCACCCTACGTCACTGCACATCTATCTACAACAATTTATCTCCTCCAGTTCTACCAAGTCAGTCAGTTTGAGTATCACTGCTGAGACTTAATCAATAGTAGAAGCAACAATGAAGCTAATTTTGTAGTGGATGAAACTAGTTTAGCCAGAACTGTATCATTTCTTTTTAATAATGCTGTGTCAATCACGACAGGATATCTGATTTTCTGTGAGAGACTTCTTTTGATTAGTTTCTAAACTGAGCTGAATATAAAAGCAGGCCCATTTTCAAATAAGTGTAAAGTATACCCTTTCTGTGAAATATCGAGAAAGGAGTGACAATTATTTGCGGTTTTATTGATCGTCTATTGTTAAAGGTAAGCATTTGTCCATATGATGGATGAGAGTAGTCGGAGCTGTCTCTTTGCTGTCTAGTTAATGCTCGAAAATAACTTCAATTTGTCACTGACATGATTCAAGAAAATTGAACCTCTTTTGCAATTTACTATGATAGTTGCAATGCATATATTTCAGAAATGAGTATGATTTAATTCAGATAGATTATAATGCCTAAAAGAATTTAGTTGATAAGACAGTAAAACAATGAGGACAACATCCGCTTATTGTGGCAGCTTTTCCTCCCTAGTTTGGATGCTACAACCGTAAAACAACCTACAGCATGGATTTGAATTAATCCAATTGATTGAAAAATGGAATGTTGATTCTTCTAGTTTCTGTTAAGCGTATTACCATGGTAACAGTCACGTGTTATGATTATGAATTGTAATGCTCGAAGCTTTAACTTTTTTAATCCGGATCTGTGTTTTCTGTCAAAATCAAAGGGCACAGTGGAATATAAATGGCCAATTAAAAAGAGCTAAAATAATAGTGCAATAAGTAACATCATGGTCGACATTGCGTGTAGATATTATTCACTGTGGCTCCATGGAAAGATATCGCTTATTACCTTGAAAGATTCGACTGTTATGTTTATTTGACTATTTAAAAAAATTAAACCTCCACGGATTTTTATTGGGTATAGTCATCCAACAAGACAATGTTCTCTTCACCGTACGTACCTCACTAGGATATAATTGTATAGCCGTGAATAGGCTATAGAAAAGGAAAAGTAATTGATATCTAGATCTAGAGCTAAATAGTAAAACGTAAAAGTTTTAATAGAATGCGTCACATTCGCTATGTGAAATGTTCATTTCAGTGCATTGAATGGAATTAAAATTGTGTAAAAATTATGAAATTTAACAAAATCATTATCATAGCGTAGTAGTTGTCAAATAGTTTTAAAGCATTTATTACTGTTTTTTACTAGCGAAGTCCATTTTGCTGTTTATTTTGGCGATTTTTAAGTTATAAATGTGATGAGTTTGTCTCGTTTCGCCAAAGAAGATTGATGCAAATAATAAATCTTTTGAAATAATCTTTTGAGGCAGCTACTTACAGGTCCTTGCATCTCGTATTTAGGTAACTTATTAAATACCTTGGTTAATTGAGTGCAATGTTAATGAAATGCCCTGCCCAAGAACATACCACAGTGCAAAATCATGCTGAGAAAAATATATTTCAAACTAGTTTCGGACCCGGGCAGTAAATGGGAGAGCAAGAATTAATATGCAAATGATCTTGATATGTTTTTTTTTTCATTTTCAAAACTTTAACAATTGCAAGTCAAAACGAGCACGTTTTTAAAAAGAGATATATTTTTGTATCTGCATATTAAATTTTTCATCAAAATTTTCTTCAAATGAATATATACTTTTTAAATTTACTGGGATAGTCTCGACTGTAACTAGGTCAACAGTATCAGATTTAAGTTTCGTTTAAAATTGAGAGCTACACTCTTAAAGAGGAAACCGACAGTTACTTTCTACATAATGGTCGTTTCACACGACACGCAGTGGCAATAAAGGTTAGTCTAGCCACAAAATATTTCCAAGTCGCCGGTAAGACTTTTCCTTCAAGCCAATAACATCAATAAGAGTATATGGGCATTGTCTTTAGTGGTGACTGTTGTTACTTACTTGACGGTCAAATTATGATATTAATGGTAGTTCCAAACGAAAAGGATGTAGGAACTTAGTTCTTCGGGACCATGGGTCTTCATTATTTACTTGATCTGAATTCCTCATGAATACAATGTGCAACAACATATAAATCACGAATGCATACTTAATCATATGGTGATTAAATATATTCATGTAATTGATATTGACAGAAGTGTATTTGAGTATCTCTATCTGCAGAATGCAAAGATATAGAGGATTTCTACGTCTCTCTTTGGGAATAATTATTCTTTACAAGTTCAGGCTATAACAGCACCTAAGCAAAACGGCACCATTTGTCGAAAACAGCTCCGATTTTACTCGGGAAAAATATGAATATGCAATGTATATATAATGCATAATAAACTGTTTGTAAACAATAACTTAACATATAAATGGAGATTAATGTGTTGATGCTAAATCATAAATGTTTATACGATAATTGAGTCGTAATCTGCCATCAGTGATTGGTTAGCGCACCTCATTTTTGAATGAAACATCACCTCTTTTGATTGACTCAATATAATATAATTGCCTGAACACAATCTCCAAATGATGCAGAATTTAAAACGCAGGAATATGTTCATTTAATATTTCATTCATTATCGTGTTGTTTTCTTAACAAACTAGTTATTACATTTTCCGTTTAAAATTAAAATGTTTTCTTATTTTAATGTCCCAACCTCATCATGCTCTAGTTCATCGGAAACCCGAGAAGAGTTCGTAATAGAACATATGATTCATAAGAAATAATGACAGAGATACCTCTGTGGGGAGGGAATTATTGATTTTATACAGTGGTTATCTAAAAGAAAGTGTACACTTGACAGGCTGTTGTATTGTATGCAAATAGTGTTAATCGAGAATATCATCTCAAACATCACAATTTCAATTAGCTCAATTATTATTACCTTTGATGTGTTCTCTGCAAAACCTGAAAGGTGAAAAAAAACTGCCGTCTCTCCATTCACCATTAAATTACCGTTAACTTTAAAGGCTAACATTTATTTACAAGCGATACTTTTAAAAGAAAAGTCATTTCTGATATTGATTAAGTGCACTATTTTGATGTACAAAAAACACGACCTTTGACTGAAATCTAGACAAAATGCAATTTTCCTTTCTCATTCATCAGCTGATATATGGACATTTTCTATTGCGCAAATTGAACCGTGTTAATGCTTCAAGACAACTTAATTAACATCTTGTATCTCTTGGTTTGCTTATGACGTCAGCCTAGGATGATTTCTGTATATCTACCATGCCATTTACCCATTCATCAGTTCTGAAACTGAAACTGATTTGTATATCCGTCATAAAGAACACTATGTGGTAACTTGTTGCAAATAGTTTTATAATAATCATACAAATACCATTCCTCATCTTTTCAGATTTGCTTTTCAGCTTTATGTAAGAGTAATTTTTAAGAGTAAACATGCCATTGTTGGAATGAATGAAACGAACACCTAATGCTTATAAGCATGAGATGTAAGATTTATGAAAACGTATTAAAATTTTAACGGGACTTCAAAATCTAAGAGTGGTTCAATATACAGAAGAGTATAATAATATGATGAGATAAATAGCGACCTATTCCCATAATATCAAAACATAAAATTTTTACCTATAAGAATGTTAAAATTCGGACAATACAATGATTTTAAATTAACAGGAAAACAACATTTGTTATATTTTTATTTTTTATTCTTATATTACTATTTTCTATATGATATAAATGAATAGTTAGAAATGCAAAAAATCTAAATCCTGATAGACAAATTGGAAATTAAATTGTTAAGGAACAAGTATCACTTGCTGTTTAAAATATGCGAATGCCTTTAAATTGATGGATACACTTGATAGTCCATTTAAAGATAACATTATTGAATGATGTGATACACGAGGGGTTATTGCTTATAGAGGAAAATGTTACATTTCCTGGAAAAATGTGTTTTAACTGATAGTGCTATAGCTAAAGATATATCCTTATTTTTTTTATTGATATAACCTCTCTAAGATTTTTAAATTATAAACGAATGTAACAAATCAAAATTTCAAGACATTATTTGTAGATGTTTTACATTTACGTCTCGTCTTAAGTGTTGTAGACATAAAATAAAAAATATAACATTACCTATCATGGAAATGTCAGCCAACCCTCAATATAGTAGGTAATGGTAATTTTGAAGAAGATTCATCTGCTTAAGTTTCATAATCCACTGAGAATGTTATGATTTAATCAAAAGAGATGCATAATGTTACTAACACATAGCAAGAATGAACCATGGAACTTTCAACAAGTTCATTTGAAAGCCCAACTCTGTAAACATAAACTGATAAATGTCATCTGTAAAGGATATAAGATTAATCTTAGATTAAGATCTAAAAATAACCTCTCATGAATTCTCAGCTTAGCTTAATAGAAATCGTTAACATAAAAATCCTTTCATAACGTATAACTTAATGGAGCTTTCAGTAATTTCCAAGACCTAGATTGAAATAATATTTCTAAAGTATCATTTACTAATTGATTGTTTGAAAAGTCGCCAAGACTCCAGAAATCAATTCAAAGTAAATCTCCAAACAAGGTGTTGTATGAGATGCAGGACATTTCCTTAAATAACACTGAGTGTTTGCATTCCATATATTTGAAGGATAAAATGTGTTTGTATAATATGTAAAAGATATTAAAAAGGTTTATATGGCTACCCTTCCTGAAAGAATTATATATCTTTTAGTAATGTCAAAGGACTAGATTGAGAACATATTTCAGAAGTATCTCTTACAAAATTCAATTTTGCAAAGGTCACCAGCATCCAGACTTCGACTTTGTGAAATCTCCTAAGACAGTTTTTCATGAAATACAGGAAACCTTCCTTAGCTTTAAGTGTTCGTATACTACATTTGTGTTGGAAAACACTTTTTGTGTGTCGAGCTTGAACTTGTATGTCTCGATTACTCGCGGATAAACATGGAGTCCAGGTATAAAGGAACGAGTTTATAGTCATGCTAATATTTTTTAGTAAGAACTGTTTTACCTAAAGGTAGAATCGGGTTATCAAACCTTACATATTATTGCAACTGACAAGATAATTTAATGCTTTGAACTATGTTCATTGTTATTTCTCTCAAAATATTGGCTGCCTTTACGAAAGCAATTTGAGAAACTGTTTAATTTATTATCCTGAGGCCAGGAAGGGAAGCACCACTATCCACCTCCGCATATGAATCATTGCTACACTGACAGTTTGACAGTAATGGTAAGAAATTACGAGCAGCTCATCTCAATAAGATGATAAAACGTGCCACACAAATAGAATAGGGAAACCTAGAGAAGGCCAAGTAGAAAATCTATTGTAATGTTAAGACCAGCTGATACAGTTACTGGAATTTTTTTTATTTTATGTATTTACATTTTTGTCATCTACATCTACGGAACTCTATAGACATTTATTATTGAGTTCTAATTTGCTTCGTTGATATGTCGGTAGTGCTAACATTGTGACGTCCCAACTACACACTATTGCATACATGCAGCGGTAATACACCAGTTTAATATCGCAGTATAAATAATACACTGCAGTATCATACACGGGCGAGTAATTATATAAATAAAACACAGTTATTTAACATTTTAAAAATATTGCAGACGTCAATAAACGACAATTTATGAAATTCAAACGGGCAATTAAGGTAATGAAAATGCATGTTGGAAAAGAATACATATTCATTTAATTAGGAAGTCATATTCACCATGTAAAACGTTTAAATCATTTATGTAACATATGATACCCTTGGTCATGTGTAATAAAAAGCGTTTCAATTTCCCTGAAACGGGAACTCCAGCACTTCAAAACAACCTCTTTTAACTCGGCCCGACATCATTAGTTGACACAGCGGCTGCCAACTTAACTGTTTATACAGTAATCACAAGAGACGATGCTCAGTATAAGTAGTCTCTTAAACGTGTGTTGATATTGTTAGCTGGAAACAATGTCCCAAGGGACACTTAAAGATATAGGTAAGTGAAAAGCTCTCCCCCTGTTGCAATGATTTATCTTGTAAAGCGTCCATTATGGACAACGGCAGATTTATACTCTTTTTAGAAGAGCGAATCTGCTTTGACTGAGGTACGCTCTCAGGAAATTAGCTTCATTCTAAATAGAGTTACTGTATCGAGGGTTTAAAAGATTCCGACATTAAATGGAAATATACGTGTATATATTTTATCATGGGTTTTCATACTTAAGCCCACAATAAAATTGACTTAAATGTCAGAAAAAGTAATTCTATCCTTTCATCACCTTGATCTTTCCTTTTAACAAAAGTCGCGTTGAATATAGACTTGATATGAGTATAATGAAGCTTCTGCAGAACATTACATCTAGTTCAAATTTATCAAGACCTACCTGACTTATAACATAATTCATTGCAGCAAAACGAGGATGGTATAATACTATAATGTCTGCAGTTAGGTTTGCCATAAGCCGAAGTAATGGTTATGATGATAATGATAATAATGGATAGATTTGAGATATTTACATTCAATATCAATTAACATTTGTTTCAATTATTTTTGGACTTCAAAAAACAACAAATAATAATGAATATTTGGATAAAGGAATTCATTATATATAAACTAGAACTCAAATGTTGACTTATTCTTCCACACCAATGAAATGCAGTATCACTACTTGCAGGAACTCCAATTGTTCAACTAGATTCCCCTTACCCCCAGAGGCAAATCTAAATGAACCTCCTTTACAAATCAGTCTGCTGTGATATAACAAGACCATAGATCTTCATGGTGCTTGTAACGTAAATGAATCAATGGGGAAATCTGGGGTTAATGAGGAGAATACAACCATTTGACCATTTGAAGCAGCGCCTCACTTGGAACATCTTAAACAAAACGTACTGTAATCAGGTCAAAGATGGAGTTTTTTTGTCACTGTCTGTCAGTCGTAGAAAGTCAAATAAAAATCATGTACCACATGAAACATTCTGCAAGAATTCTACTCACTCTACAGTCCTTATACAATGACAGTTGATTTAAACTCAGAACGACCCCCTAATAGCTAATTGTTTTATGATATGTTACATCTGTTGTACATACATTCGTTTCATTTGTTACTCTTATGTCCGAAATTGCTGAAATGAAGTCATCTCATTAAGGATCTATGTCCAAATTTCTCTCCGATTAGTTTTATTCAAATCATGAACTCAGTGCACTTCTTACAATCCAAACTGCTTTTATCATTTTACTTTATAAAAATCACCATTGTCTGATGTCGGACAAGCATTGTCGTTCAAAAGGACAAAGATATCCCCGATAGCTCAAGGGTAAGGTTCGACATAGACATCCAAGTTCTTATCCCTATTTAACATGATCGATTGCGATGTAAAACCTGGAGAACCAATAGGAGATTTTGACGTAGTTTATGATTAAATTATTTTCGAATTTTCGTTTTAGATATTCAAACGATACTTCTAAAGGCAATATAAGTGTATTATCAAAAGTGCTTTAGGCCTTCAGAAACTGGTATAGGGACATGTGTTAAGCACTCTACAAGTACGAAGTACCACCAATTTGTTTATGTTAAGGTACTGTTTCAGTTATGATTTCTTTAACACATGTAGTGTAGTTTTTAAATAATAAAGACAGATAATAGCAAAATCATTATTTCCGTAAGCTGTATAAATCTATCTGGCTATTAACTATGGATGCTATCGACCTCACATTTATATCATCTTGGAGTGACCTCGTACCACGGACTGATGTAATATAATTACTGGAAAAACTTTAATCCTGTCTTTGTTGATTCATTTACACGTCCTCAAGTGAATTAATGTCAGATCAGTAATCCTTAAGCTATTCGGCTAAATGTTACCATTGACTTTGTGGTTGTCTATTTAGCAACTTAGACATCCAACTGGAGAGTTAAGGTTTCTTTTTCCGATGATCCCGATGATGTTAAGGTGACAGCAAATGACCCTTGGGATACATGAAAATTGGGGTCTAAGAAAAAAGTGACATTTTATTGCCTTGATTTCCGAGTTAAGAGGGCATAATACGATTGTCATAAGTCTGTTATATGTTTTAGAATTAGTAACGAGCTACATTTAGAATAATTTTGTTTTGAATGATTAGAAATGCCAGGTAATGATGGCTATGTTAAGCTCCTTAAGGATTCCTAACTTCAACCTTTCGTAATCTGTGTTGAAATAAAAACTAAATACACAAATTATTCGCTGTTTGGTAACTTATCTTTTTTTTTAAAGTGTCCATCAAGTGTTTTTCATTCAAATATATGTCAAAAAGACATTGATTGGTTTGAATATGTCCTTAACTCAGCGGAAAAGGAAACTAAATATGCACATTATCAATGTGTTGTACACTCTTTGGTGACTTCCCCTTGAAGACAGTGTCCTAATAACACATTTTCTAGTATATGGTGATTTGAATTGAACTTCAACTGAATTGAATTTGACCATATCAAGTTTCGATTTATATGCAAAGATCTGTCAAAAAGATAATGATTGGTTTGAGTTTTCGAAATATCTTCCGAATGGCAACTTGATGTGAATTTTCATGCCAAACTGTGCTTCAGTGCAAAACGTCTGTGCTGTCTATTAGTGAGAGTTGTCCAGTAAGTAAATTTCAATCTTACAGACATGTAACTGTAAGCCAGCCTCAATCTGATTCCTAAGCTTTGTACTGTAAACGTTCCCAAAATATTAAAATGTATAAAAAATTTCTGAATTCGTACAAAGCTTAAGAATAATTATCATCTTTGATACAATTTTGTTTGGATAAACGAGAACCATTATTTTTAAAAAAATAATTCACCTCAAGTGCTCCTGGACGAAATATCTACGCTAGATAACATACTTATAACAGAAAACAGGGTTCATGTCGTGCCAATTTGTTAAATGAATAACAAACAAATTGAGCAAATATGGATTATAGTTTTAGTCATAATATTATAGTCATGTCATATATGTGTTAACTAAGCAACATTATGTACCGTAATTGTACAATAGATATTTATAGCTCGTAAAAAAATTATCATTGTTACATTTTACTACATTTAAGCAAAATACAAATACAATGTCCCCACACGTGAATTTTATATTCAATATATATGTGAAAGATTCAAACAGGCTAAAATATCATTCGTGGTCTAACAACCAGGTTGCCAAGTGTTAGGCATCTTGGAAGTACATAACCAATTTTCTATGTTCCATTACCAAATCAGACTTGAATAATGTCTTATAGAAACCCCGAATAAATTAAAGATGAGTGATGCAATCAGGTTTTGAAAAACTGGTTGGTATGATTTCCCATTATCGTACCTTACAGACACTAGAAAATTAATTCAGGAAAGATCAAAACGTTTTTAACACTGCGTTGTATCATTGGCCAAGATACTTAATCTACATTGCAGTCAGTCAATCCAGCTGTGCAACTTGGTACCTGAGTACGGGATGTATGGACCAACATGGTCCCAGAAGCCGATTAGTAGCTGCCTCAAGGTACAATTTCCTTTCAGGGTAATATGTACATTGTACCGAACGGATATCATTAATTATTATTATTATTTAGGTATCCACAGGTTATAAACCTGTATCATGATTTCCATTGTTGAACACTTACAATCTGACACAATCATTTAATGATATTCCAACAAAGCATATCAATGTATGAGGAATAAAATGAAGCAGAGCAGCATCATTCCTCCTTCATAACGTTCTATGGATGAAACAAAAAGGTTTCAGTCAGCAGTGAAATGCTTGTTCGTAGGTAGGTGAGATAGGGGGGGGGGGGGGGGGGGGGGGAAGTGCTAAACTCTCGTCATGGAGGGTAAAACTCATTGTCGCCAACCCGTTCTTTGTAATAAGAATTAGGTTGGCACCAGGTGGTTAAGTTGACTCACTCAACCAAAAAGAAACTATCTTAATACGAAAAAAGATAAACCTACCAATTAAAAAAAACCCCACAAACTAACTAGATAAGTCAATAAATACTGTTTTAAGTTGTACTAATACTTAAAAGCTATCTGTACCACATAAACTAAATGATGAACAACGTTTATAGTAATAGTTCAGATATAACTTGAATTCTAAAAAGGTTACTTAGAGTCACCACAAGAAAACACTTACGGCCAAACAGCCACATCAATAAAAAAAAAAGCTTACTGTCCAGGAAGCTCAACAAATACAGAACTCTATACTGCTATAAAGTTGTACTAGTACTTAACAGCTATCTTACCACGTAAATCAAATGAACATCATTGAAAGATTCTCTCAAACGACCCAGGGTTAACGTTCATACAACATTTAGAATAATAGTTCATAAATATATATATGAACTATTATTCTAAATGTTGTATGAACTATTATTCATACAACATTATATATATGAACTATTATTCTAACTATTATTCTAAATATTGTATGAACGTTAACCCTGGGTCGTTTAAGAGAATCTTTCAATGATGTTCATTTGGTTCACGTGGTAAGATACAATCATTTATATGAAAATCATGAAATATCATAATATACCTGAACTGATCAGTATAAAACTTTTCTTCCGTGTGTTAACTAACATACAAATAAGAAGTAAGCTAACTGACTCCATTATCACACGGCATCTAATGAGGGGAATAACAGATGATTTGTTCACCCTTTATTTCATCTGTCTAGTCATTTGGTATGAAACGAAATTTATCTGATATTTATCATGTTACAAAAAATAATAATAAGATCAACTGTGTAATCAACACCTTTGTCCGCCATGTAAACAACAAGCTTCAAGGCTGGAATTATGAGATCAACATGATTATAAGAAATATAAAGCTTACAAAGCAACAAAAGACATTTGGTTCATAACAACAAAATCCAATCACGTGGTAAATGATATTCTGTACAGCGATGACAAATATGCTTTCTAAGCAAATAAGTTGATCATAGTAATGTTACAGAAAGAAAAAAAGATCAAGCTGTCACTGTAAGCAACGTTTCTGAAAGTATATAGGTACAGTAAATAAGAGTAAACTCAAATTAATCATATTGATGTTACAGAAAGTATAAATGACCAAGCTGTTATTGTAAGCAACGTTTCTTAAAAAAAAATTGGATATAAATACGGATGGATATGTCATCATGCATATTTCTTTAAAGGGCTGCCATGTGTAATATGTTTCCAATAATGCAATGAACCAGCATTCATGCCACAATTTCCATGTTAGATATCCTCCGACAATCAGTCAAAATATAAGATCAGAACTAACTTGTTTTTAGACCTTTTGCCCTGAAGATGTTAGACTAAATTGTGTTTTATGGTAACATATTCTACCAATGCGTTTCATAATGTATAGATATCTCAGAAATATATTGGGCAATTGAGAGATGGCCAGCGATTGTTTGTTATCTAATAATTTGATTGTCCATCGTGGGGATATCTAATATGGAAATTCACTGAAGTTCAGAACGACCCTTGGCAGCTCCTTATCATCAATCCTCGTGAATTTATCTAAAATACTGTATAAATATATTAATTGGTCTCACTATCGGCAAAACACGCTATTCTGATTTCTTATTGGGCGTTATCTCTTAAGATTAGGGACTACTTAATAAAGATGATTAGCATGAAAAGAAAGCGAATAAACCATTCATATTATATAGATTATCTTTACTCTTATCAGTACAGGTGGTTAGCACGTTTGGCGTCAGATCAAGAGGTCCGTTGTTCGAATCCTGCCAAGGGTTCGGGCTACTTTGTCTACAGTAGAGAATTGTTCTAGGTTTGGGTTAAATGCTATACTGAATATCAGCAATACCACCCATGGTTCGCTAGTTCCAGCTGGTGCTCTCATAGCCACAATCTTGTTGCGGGCTTGCTCCCTGCAATAATACTAGCAGTCGTGATATAAGAAAAAGAATCTTGAAAGCGGCTTTAAGCCCCTATTTACCTTATCTTACCTCAAACAAGATACACCTAAAGTGTAGGTGTTCACCGCTCAGGTGTCAAATCAGAAAAAAATAAAGTCGAGATGATTTATTTGTCACAAGTACTCTCATGCAAAAGGCCTCATCATATAGGAAATACAATTTAGGATTCAGGAGACCTCTTGTGCCTCACAATGATCGATATTCGAACACCTGTTGAGAAAGGATTGGGAATGATGAGACAGTACTTGTCATTGTTTTTTCTCGTTTACATGTTTTTCCAAAATAAATGAACATTGAGTTTACATGGTAATGGACTTCCAAGTGCCAAATGCATGCTCAAATGTTTAACTTCTGAGGAGCATATAATCTCTGGCTGACATATTTCACGGGTTCTCTGAAGCACCTAAACCACACCATGATAAACTGTTGATTACAGTTATTCTTTATTGGGAATGAAGAAATCTACCTTAAGCTGAACTGAATTATTCACTCGTTTGAAAACTTCTTTAGTCACTTCTTTAGTCAGAGGGCAATTTGTTCCATAATTTTGAAGCGACCATACGAAAATATTTTCACCAAGAATTGCTAAGTAGATGATATAACTCTGAGAATTATCCAATCGTTCGAGAATGTCTGCAGTCAAAAGGCAGTTTGTTCAATCATTTTAAGAAAGATTTTCACGAAGAATTGCCAAGATAACTGACATATTTCTAAGACAACAGTAGGTTTGTGAGCGAGGTGATCTCCCTTGTTTGAAGAGCTGGTGCAGCCGAATCAGAAATATTTAAGTTTGACCACGGCATGATCTGTACACAAGACAGGAAATCTTGAACTGTATTCCTGCATCTACTGAGAGTAGATTCAGGAATGTAGCACTGGGACGATGTCATTCAATATCTAGAATGTTTTGATAAGATCCTGGGGCGAACTTTTTTCAATTTGCTAGTGTTCATGAAGGGATGCCTTTGTTATGCCGATGAGCTGTCAGGTATACATATCTCTATAAACCATCGAATACAATTCTAAAATGAAAATCTAATTCAGAGAATACCATAAAGAAAATATGAATTCAATAATTTTAGATAAGATATGGTGTTAAATACATTTTCGGAGTTTATTTTAGGGGAATTGATCAATTTAGAGCGATTGAAACTGTCAAATAACCTAACAAGTATAGTTGTCATTGATTTACAGATTATGTCACTTCATTTGAATCTATGATTATCATGCGTATAAGCGGATGAATAATTTTTCTTTGAAAAAAATCATTTAAACTACCAAGAACATTAAAATCATTTTAAGATGTTTTGGTAAGAGTTACAATTGAAAATAATTAAGGTAGCGAGAGTCACGAACTTTCTAGATCTTTTTATGACATCCAGTGAATTTAACGTCAATTGAGTATGTTGAGGACTCTCGGATTAGCACGTTTTGGAGCTTTTCCAATTAGTGTGATACGTGGGTATTACAGTTGTCATCTTATTGGTCTATCAGAGATACGATGTGTCCCTGGTGATGCTAATATAAGAAGACGAATGCTTGGACATGCAAATAGCTGTCTGTGAAAAAGTGCTATCGTTTCGCCTTCATTTCAGAATATAAATAGAATATATACGAATGTCAAAAGTTTTTGTATTGTAGATGCTGTTTGGCCTCTGTCAATAACCGCTGATAGAAGTCAATAGTAGCAACACATTTTACCGATCGCTTTATTCAACTAGCCTTGCTTACCACTTGAGTAACATTATAAGACAATTAAGACAAAATATTCAGTCGTACCGTATTGTCCTGAATAGAGTAAAGAGTTTTGTGACATATTTTAAAGCTCGACCTTCAGAGAAATGGCCTAAAATACTCAAAATTTATCCTCTTTGGGTGTTCATTCATTATGTTTCAATAACCTCTCTCAGAAACTGTAAAGTATTGGAGAGTAGCACAATTTATTTCTTCAAATTATCCCAGTTAGCATAACTATCATCAATATTCCCCAGCTGTCATAACTTTATGTCAAATGTATTTCCTTCAATGGGTCAAAACATCTCATTACTCAATCCAATCATCTATAGTCGTAAAGGAAATAATTCGGTATCAATCAAAAACCACTTGCGGCAATTTTACTGTGAACATTTGAAGTAGGGAAATGGATTCACATACAGCTCCTTTAATTGTAATGAGTGCATTCAAGTACTGTGATTGTTTTCAAGCTTTGATAATAAGGCTAATACCAACTTTTATACACTTTATTTGCTCACAATGTTTTAGATAGATGATAGTTGAACAATATTTTGATGTACTGGTGTGAGGCTTGCTGAAACATTTGATCTCTAAAATATTCAAAATAGTATCTGTCACATTACAGGATTACAGATAACTTGTCATTACCATAAACATTATTTATTTCCTTTATATTTTATTAAAAATATTTCAAATAAAACGAATACAAGAATGTCGTTGTGACATTTTCCTGAAAAATAAGATGAAAAGTTGACGTCAATTTGATATCTTATGCATTACATGAAAACACACCTGATATTAACAGAATATTGTGTTAGGGTGTACCTTCAGGCGACCTTCCCACCTTCAAAACTCTTTCATTCCTTTGATCTGGAAATATCCAGTGGATGAAAGGAGATCATGTACTGTTGAAGGCGCTACAAAGATGCGAACTAATGCAGTATGAAGTAAATTTCCCTTCAACTTCATGTAAAATAATATTAAAATGTAACAAATTTCCAATACATCAATTTATGGTTGAATGGTTCACAATTTGATATGATTTCATTGCAGCAACAAAAGCTGAATTTGTGTCACATGAGCCAAAACCTACAGGATAGATCTGCATCTTAATCATAGACATACTGAAGTAGAGGACGCTCCGTACAAGAGCATTTAACACTGAATATGACGTTTTCATCAGCTAGGAAGCACTTTGATATGCATTTCAATACTTGTTTATCTCTCTCTGTGAACATTTGAAGTAGGGAAATGGATTCACATACAGCTCCTTTAATTGTAATGAGTGCATTCAAGTACTGTGATTGTTTTCAAGCTTTGATAATAAGGCTAATACTAACTTTTATACACTTTATTTGCTCACAATGTTTTAGATAGATGATAGTTGAACAATATTTTGATGTACTGGTGTGAGGCTTGCTGAAACATTTGATCTCTAAAATATTCAAAATAGTATCTGTCACATTACAGGATTACAGATATAACTTGTCATTACCATAAACATTATTTATTTCCTTTATATTTTATTAAAAATATTTCAAATAAAACGAATACAAGAATGTCGTTGTGACATTTTCCTGAAAAATAAGATGAAAAGTTGACGTCAATTTGATATCTTATGCATTACATGAAAACACACCTGGTATTAACAGAATATTGTGTTAGGGTGTACCTTCAGGCGACCTTCCCACCTTAAAAACTCTTTCATTCCTTTGATCTGGAAATATCCAGTGGATGAAAGGAGATCATGTACTGTTGAAGGCGCTACAAAGATGCGAACTAATGCAGTATGAAGTAAATTTCCCTTCAACTTCATGTAAAATAATATTAAAATGTAACAAATTTCCAATACATCAATTTATGGTTGAATGGTTCACAATTTGATATGATTTCATTGCAGCAACAAAAGCTGAATTTGTGTCACATGAGCCAAAACCTACAGGATAGATCTGCATCTTAATCATAGACATACTGAAGTAGAGGACGCTCCATACAAGAGCATTTAACACTGAATATGACGTTTTCATCAGCTAGGAAGCACTTTGATATGCATTTCAATACTTGTTTACGTCTCTCTGATTGATGCCTTTAGATAAAGAAGAAATATATCTTGGATCACACTAACAGCAATCGTACGTAATCCAGTTCCGTATTGGGACTATTTTCCCACCGAGCCAGGCAAATCTTGACATGGCTGACAATAAATAGGCTTTTACCCACTAAAGTCATAGGCTTGGACGAAAAATTCGTCCGGTTGTTGGGCTTTATTTGCATTCCAAATCTTTCTGATAAATATGAATAGCCACAGTACCCAAGCCCAAGTTAAAAATACAAGCCATAGAGAAGAAGTTTTAGAGAAAATAGTTTTACAAAATATATGTTGATAGGCAGACTTATTATTTCAATAAATGTCCATAATTTTTATTAATTTTCTTGATTCACTTCCCAATGTTAT
This sequence comes from Phorcus lineatus, assembly GCA_921293015.1. NCBI lineage: Eukaryota > Metazoa > Mollusca > Gastropoda > Trochida > Trochidae > Phorcus > Phorcus lineatus. The sequence continues at coordinate 48,440,411 of OV121088.1, forward strand.
GATTGATGCCTCGTGTGATATTTCAATCAACCCAGGATCGAGGGATGAAAATGACAAAGTGTAGTCGTTGAGGCTGACAGAAAATGTATACCCTCTCTATAACAACCTGGATGATTCACAGAAAGTTTATGACTTGTTGTCAGACAAGAGAGTATGTAATAACCCAAAAAGACGATGTACACATATCGATTACACGTCTACGCTTCTTGAACATGTTGAAATCCAATTATCTTGGGTTCATCGCTCAGGGATAGCTATTTTCCATATTGGATTTTAACAGTAATTTGAATTGATACAACCTTCCGTCAGCATCCTGTCTATAAGATGGCGTAATAAGACATAGAGAAGGGCTGCTAATAGATTCAGATGGGTTTCACTATTACCATTTAAAGGAGCAGTGGCATGTTTTGGGGGTTAAATGTAGTTATCACACGAAAATAAATGTTACTAATTGCAAGACATTGTTTTACACCAAAATTTCCGCCATTAGTTTTTACTAGATCGTTGATAGATGATTCTTCCACTACGGATCTCGGGTTTAAGAATGAGATGTTAGACTCTCTTAATATAATAAATTTGGCATATAATCTTATTTATTAAGGAAACATTTTAGAAATAGATTTTTCCCAAAAACATGCCTTCAAAAGATAAAATCTGCTCCACCGATTGTGATTAGATAAGTGGTCACTCTGTTGCAAACATAAGCGTATCACTCAATGTTACCTTGTGTTAACAATCTTTTTCCTCAGGTTTCCACCATAAACCTGTCTTGTAACATCGAGAGAGACAGTGTGATTGCAGATTATTTCGTACAAGAAACAGACTTATTGAATTGTCAATTAACTGTATTTTACAAATGTAAGTATTAATTAATTAGAGACTTTGCCCGATGTACCTATTACCCGAAATAAATTATGATACACTTGTCTGTAAGTGAAATATGTAATAGGAAAAGTATAATGACTTTTCATAAAGCATCGATTACCATTCTACATCAGTCAAGGAATATATTAACACAGAACTCTGACAAACATGAAGTGCAATGTGTCAACAGTTTTACGATGTAAGTTTTGATTTCAGGTTTTGATGACTAACCCAAATAACATTTCACAGTGCTGGTTGTGTTGTTTTACTCTGAGGTTGTGGGTTCGAATCCTGCATTCATAGCTTGCATTTCCCCTCGTGACTGCGCCATTCTTGACAAACTCATTTTCTCAGTACACTCGCTGAGAATGAATTGATGATTTTAAAAACGTGTGAGAGTACAGTATCATGCAAGTGATGAAAATTCAGCTAAGTGTACCAGTTTGATTAAAAACAACCATGACATTTTACTGATATCTAAACAAAATGCAATTATTTTACATTCATCTGGTGATATGTAGACGTTTGATATTACGCTTACTGAACCGTATGCATGACATAAGGCAACTTTATTTCCATCGTATATTTCTTTCGTCGCCTATGATGTTAGCCTATGATGTAAGCCTAGGATGAATTGCGTATTTCTATCAGTTCTGCTATTGAAAACAATTTGAGGAATTGTACATTTAGACAACTATATGGTAATTTGTTACAAATAGTTTGCTATCGTCATACAAATATCAATGTTTATATTTTTTTAAGATTTGCTTTCCAGGTTTATGGAAGAGTCATTTAGTAAAGTAAATATGTCACTGTTAAGTTTTAGTGTAACTCTTAGTGAGTGAGTGAGAGAGCGAATTGGGGTTTAACGTGTTTGGGAAATATTTCAGTTATCAAACACGTGGATGACAAGCATCCAAGAGAGATTAGATGGATCATGGATCGAAAGGAAGAGGGTAAAGACGGAACGAAAAGCATAGTGAGAGATAGCAGGTTTTAGAAGGATTCAAATTTGGTTTGGCTTCTACCCGTCCACCCCCGCCTACCAGCTTGGGTGCCCCTACCATATGTAAGTAAGCATGGACTGGCATAGCTCTTGAGGTCTTTGAAAACGCAAACCACCACACTAAAATATGATATTAAGTCAAATGGTGGTAACTCTTAGAATGATCAGAGTGAGTTTTCTTTAAGTGTAATTCTCTCTTTATTCATATTTTGACAAAGCATGTCATTTATAAAATGAAAATCCACTAAAACAAATCATATTAACTTAGGGTACGTTCTATCAATGTACAACTATTAAGAATTGAAGAGTGCGATTAAAGAAATAAGAGTGGCTGAAATCATATACAGAAGTGACTTGTATTATAAGAAAAAGAGCAACAACACCCCCTAATACCAAAACATATAATTAGTTATGATACAAATGTTACAATGATACATTTTGACATTAGACAAATAGTTTCAATGAACTCACATAATAATTATTTGAAAACAGATTAAACTTAAAATGCAACAAATCAAATCATGGTAGACAAATTTGTCATCAAATTGTCTCGCTTAACAATAATATGAACTACTACACATGCCTTCGTATTGATGAATATCATCGGGAACATTCATTTAAAGTTATCATCAATCAATCATATGTGAAAGGAGGGATGCTTGTATGAGAGAAAGATGTGGCGTTTAATGAACAGATCAGTTTTAACTTAAAATGTGTATGACAGCTAAAGATAGGGTGTTATAGTTAATGCTATGAACTCTATGATTTAGGATGTTGTTTGGAAAATGATAAACAAATGTAACAAATCAAAGTTTCAAGTCTTTATTTGTGAAATTTATTTATAAATAAAGAAGAAAGTAAACCCCTAATTTCCTAAGTTGATATGTGTTACTTGCCTTTCTCATCAAATTAAACTAAACTGTAAATTTCATTCTTTTTCTAAAAAATTATTATCTCTTTGTTTTGAACACGTGTTTCTTATTCAGGCCTAGGGGTTTCTACTGAAATTAAAATCTAATTGGTACGGTGGATTTATTTTTTTAAAGTCGATCATGTACAAGCTATAGTTTTCATTTTTCCATTTCTATATGGTCAATCTTTTTTTCTTCGAAAGCCCTCACCTAAAATTTGTCTTCTTTGAACTCGGCCGAATCTCATTAGCTGACACAGCGGCTGTCATCTTAGTTGCTAAAATACAGTAATCACAAGAGACGATGCCCAGTATAAGTAGCATGTTAAACGTGCGCTGATAGTGTTAGCTGGAAACAATGGCTCAAGGGACACTTAAAGATATAGGTTAGTGAAAAGCTCTTCCCTCTTTTACAATTATTTGACTTGTAAAGCGTCCATTAGGGTAGATTTATACTTTTTATAGAAGAGTGAAAATGCTTTGACTAAAGTACGCTCTCAGGAAATAAGCATCATTCTTAAAAGGAGTTACTGTATCGACAATTTGAAAGATTCAGAAACTTATTTGAAATACATGTGTATATACTTTATAAATGGATCTCATACTTTAGCCCACAATACTATTAACAGTTGTTTAATAATCGTATTTTCCCACCACTTTGATCTCCCCTTTTACATTGGCATTTGATATAAATATTTATTATGAAGCTTTTGAAAAATATTAAATCTAGTACACTCCTCATTTGTCAAGACCTACGCGTTCACCTTTTCATACATGTCATCCCCGTGACTCAAACAATAATCTTTTGCAGCAACATCAGATGATTAGCTAGTAATCAATATTTTGATAAAAGAATTCAGGAATGAATTATATAGACTAGAACGCAATTATTGATGTATTCTTCCACACAAAAGAAATGTTGTATCAGTACTTATAACAACTTCAGTTGTTCCCCAACCCAAAATTTGTGTTGCCCTAAGAGGCAAATCTAAATGAACCTCTTATAAAATACGTGTGCGATAACCATAAGTCTTTACTTTGAATGTAACATGAGTCAATCACTAACGAAAAACTCTAGCTAGGTTAATGAGAAGTATACAACTGTAACGGGGCTTGTTTTATTGAACATATCTAATTATATTTGGGGTAATTTACTGGTATTTAGGGTACAAGGGGCAAAGGGGGTAGTATCAATTTACCTCTTCCATGCGGTGAGGAGCTTCCGGGTTACTTTGGGCTTCACCAGGCAGCGGTGATTGGACGAACGTGCTGGGTCATTCCACTTACGTAGGGGTGTTTTTACACATAATGGGACGTTCCTAGAGAGAGGTATAAAAGGCAGCGCGCACGGCTGAGTCAGAGTCTAGTTGCGTACCTAGCGTTAGGTGAGACTTGTTCTGGTCAGAACAGCCGACCCCTTGTATTGTTTATTGCAGCGCTTGTCCAGTGATTGGACAGTTCTTGTCTCCATATGAGACAGATGACCCTTCCCCCATAGCGTGTTAGCTGTAGTATTTAGATTAGCTTAGTAACGGGTGGTGCGACTAAGTGCCAATTAACCCGATTAAAATCTAGTAATTACCAATTAATTTCTACGTTAAAGAAATTATGTTAGAGAATCCAATTAACAACATACTATATAACATATTCTGCAATCATTCTATGGCTCCCAAGTTTATGGTACTGGCAGAAGTGCGTAGGTGTAAATCATTCCCGAAGAGTTTCCGTTGAGCTACAATAAATGTAAATAAACAGTTGATATATTTCAAGTCCCTGAACTACAATTTTGAATCAAGTTTTTGAAGCTTTTTGATATATAGTAGCTAGCAAATTCTCTGATATATGTCAGTAAAATTTCAAGACCAGTTGGAGAATTTTACACCACTTTCATCAACAAACGTGCACGCCGAATGACAATTAAGATTGTATACATTACATTATTTGCAATGTTTCAGATCTATTTCATTCCAAATTTAGAATTCCCAATTCGAAAGTCCTCTCTGGTTGTTTTCTTTCAAACCAGGATCTCAGTACACTTCTTTCAATCAAAACTGCCTTTATAAGTTTACCGGACAAATCACCATTTCCTGTCTGATGTCTTCTGCTTTGATTTCTTTTTCGAGCATGGCACATCCATGAGAATACTTCAATTTCCCTAAGATTGACTAATAAATCTACAAATAGCATTAAGATTTATCACTATGTTCAGATGAAATGAAGTCCAGCAGTTCGAAGCATTTTGTCTACAAAACCACAGAAGGTCTTCCAAAAAAATACTAGTTTGTAGTTATTTTGACATGCACACATATCTTGATTTGAGATGCAGCAGTGTAGAACTAATTTGTAATTATGAATTTCGTCACAACCTCTAAATAAATTCCTCTGTCTCCGTGATCCATATCATTACATTACATCATTATACAACAGCTTACTAGAGAACAATTTCAGTACAAGAAATATACAAACACAGTGAGTTAATAAAACCTAGAAAACAAAGTTTATATGTGTGAAAGAAAATTAGAAATTGTATTTTACAGTTGGGTTGTGTATGTCAGCAATATTTGACATGGTCGATTATGATGAAGATAAAGAATATTCTTATAACAATTAAAACCCTGATGAACCAATCACAGTTATTGATTAAGAATCTAATTGTCTGAATGTGAAACTATTCAGTATTAAAATGAAACGCATTCCGGTTAAATAGTTTTAACTGATTTATCATTGTTAATGTGAATTAAGCGTTTCTTCAGTTGCTGTATACATGTGAAGCTACCGATAACATATACTACATAAACGTTTGAGATAGAAATTTTGGTGGTGCAGTTAGTGGGTAGTTTTTTGTTTTTGTAGATGAGTATGATGTGGATGCAAAACTTGTCCTGAGAATACTGCAGATGTCATCAGAAAGCTTCTATGTCACAAAAACATCGTTTTCATTTGTCACTCGTAAATGTCTATTTAGCACTGTAGATGGGATCAACATTTCGCAATAATTGGGAACGAAAATTGATGATATCCAATTTATTATATTTGTATTTCTTATTGATAGGAATCTGAGTTTATTATTCCAATGATACTCATATAGTCAATATAGTTATAATTATTCAAGTTACTGTGACAAAATGTAATAGGTACATTGACGTGAAGAATGCCAAGACTGAACAGAGCACAACGCTATTGGCAGACTGCAAGCAGGAGCGACGCAGCGAGATGTTGCAACACACTTTGGCGTGTCCAGACAGACCATCTCTTCATTGTGGACCCGTTTCAACACCCGAAACAGCGTTGATGATAGGCCAAGGTCAGGCAGACCAAGGGTGACTACTCGGGCCCAAGATCGGTACATCCGACTGCTCCACCTTCGGGAACGCACCAGGACAGCAACGTCAACAACAATGCAGATACCAGGCCTGCGTCGAATTTCCGACCAAATGGTACCTAACAGGCTGAGAGAGGCTGGACTTTTTCCACGACGACCGGTTCGACGTCCCGTTTTAACGCAACGTCATCTGGCGGAACGTCTCCAGTGGTGTCAACAGAGGATGAGATGGGCATGTGCAAGGTGGAGAACCGTTCTTTCACTGATGCGGCCCGTTTTCTGCTTCGACGAAGTGATGGACGAGCACGTGTATACCGACGTCGTGGAGAACGTTATGCTGTCAACTGTGTTCAGGAGGTTGTCCCATTTGGAGGTGGGAGTGTCATGTGGGCCGGGATTCGTCACGGTGTTAGGACACCCCTTGTGAATGTTGTGGGTAACCTCACGGGAGTACGGTATAGGGACTTGATCCTACAGCCTTACGTAATTCCTCACGTCAACGTCCATGGTGGTCTCTTTCAGCAGGACAATGCTCGACCACATGTTGCACGTGTTTGTCAAGACTTTTTACAGCGTAACAATGTCCAGACATTGCCACGGCCAGCCAGGTCACCAGATTTTGTTACCAATTGAGCATCTCTGGGACTAGCTGGATCGACGCATGCGCAGTAGGAATCCACCACCCCAAACGCTTCCAGGACTTCTTGCAGCACTTCAGCACGAATGGCAGATCATTCAACAGGCTGTGATTGACAACTTGATTGCATCCATGGGTCGTCGGTGCCAAGCAATAATCAATGCCAATGGTGACCATACCCGATACTGACATTTGTGCACCCCTGTGATGTTGAAACACTTGTGCACCTGTGCATTTTAAGATCATGCTTATTCTGAATAAAATTTACTGAACAGAGATCTTCAAACAGCGTTTTAGTTTTCATTTCAATGTTTAACTTGCATCTGTGGTCTTTATATTGAACTTTGAAAGTCAGTGTCAAGTTTCTATTTTTGAAGAGTTTATGTATTAGGCTTGTTTAACTATGGATCCTATCTGCCTCATGTTATAATATTGTGGAGTGGCCTCGTAACAAAGACAACTGAAAGATAATTATTGGGAAAACTTCAATGCAGTCTTTCGTGATTCATTTATAAGGCTTCAAGTGGATTAATGTCAGCTGGTAATTCGTAAGCTGTTCGGCTAAATGTTATCATTGGATTTTGTAGTTGTCAATAAAGCAACTTAAACATCCAAATGGAGAGTTAAGGCTCCTTTCCCGGATGATCTTGGTGATGTTAAGATGACAGCAAATGACCCTTGGGATACACGAAAATTGGGGTCAAAGAAAAACGTGACATTTATTACCTTGATTTCCGACTTAAGAGGGCATAATACGATTCTCATAAGTATGTTCTCGGTTTACAAATCAGTAATGATCTACTTTTAGAAGAACGTTCTTTTGAGTAATTAGAATTGTCCAATAATGATGAAATAATCTTGAAAGAAACACCAACTCACCTCACCTCACCTCCAATAATGATGACATCGTTAAGCTGAGCTTTCCTTATGTCAACCTCCCGCTTGAAAAGAGGACAGCAAAGGACGCAATCAACGTCAGGGTGACATAATGGCGCCAGATGTTGATTCTGTCCTGTCTCCTGTCTGGGGTTCGCTAGATTACATGATAGCTTGTACATAATTAATATTGTGACATTTTACTACATTTAAGCTTAATACATTAACGATGTCCTGACAAGTGAATACTATATCTAATATCTAAGTGACAGATGACAATTGGCAAGTAGACTATCTATCTATACAACCATTGAAAACCACAGGCATTAAATGTATGAATGATGGAATTTAAAAAAACTCATTATCACCAATTTTCAGAGCAGAATAACTGGTCAGTAAATTTTCACTTACCTGTACCTTACGGAAACAGAACGTTAAGACAGAGAAGGGCAACACTCGAATCGTTAATTTTGTCATAAGGCTATGTGACTTTTTTATATCTGAACTTTTTTCGCTAACCGTCAGCTCACATCATCATTATATAAACATATATAATGTTTCCACTGTTAGAAACTTTCACTTTCAAACATTCATTAACCACATTCTAACAAAGCACACATCTCATTACTCATCCTACATAATGTTCTATGAGTTATACAAAGCCCTTTCAGTCACCAGTAAAATTATTGTTTCAACCTCGGTCGACATTGCTGCCTATCAGAGATGCTCAACTCACAACATAGATGATCACATTCACCGTCGCCGAATCTCTTCTTTGCAATAATTATGAGAATAAGCTATCTCTACCACAGAATCAAATGATGATCATTATGAAATATTCTTAAGCACGATACAGCGTTTACGATAACAGTTCATATATATTGTACAATCATATTGTATAAGAATGGAAAACACAACATGTATCTATATAAAACTTGTCTTCCATGTGTTAAGCAACTAATAGACAAATAAGGATTCTGCTAATTGGCTCAAATATCAAAGGACATGTAATAAGGGGGAATATCATATAAACCACAATAAGCTTCAAGGCTGGAAATATGAAATCAACATGATTATGAGAAATGTAATGCTTAACAAGCAACAAGAGACGTTCAGTTCATAACAACAAAATCCATTTGCTTTAAAAATGAAATTCTCATCAGTGATAAGACAAATGCTTTCTAAGCAAGTAAGTTGATCATATTGATGTTAAAGAAGATAAAAATGACCAAGCTGTCACTGTTAGCAACGTTTCTGAAATGGTCATGCTGTAGGTAAACCTTTTCTTCATATAGGGCTCCAATGTGTAATATGTTTCCAATAATGCAATGAACCAGCATTAATGCCACAATTTCCATTTTAGATATCCTCACAATTGACAGCCAGCATTTTAGAAATCAAACTTGCCGGTGTTAGGAACATTTGCCCTGAAGATGTTAGAGTAAATTGTCCTATAAGGTAATATATTATATCAATATCATCAGGAATATACTTTATTGAGCAATTTGGAGATGGTATATCTTAATGACTGACATTAAGAAGTTCTTAGTCATTATCAAAACGGACCGAGCAAGATGCATCGATTACATTAATTGTTCCCACTTCAGCAAACACGCTATTCTGATTTCTTATTGTCGTTATCTCTTCAAATAAGATAAGTGAGTTCTTGATGAAGATGATTAGCAGGTGGAAAGAAAAGCGAATAACTGTAGGCCATCAAAGTTACAGATTGAACAATCAGTTGGAATAATCAATTAACGTTTTGCAGACTAACTTTACTATCATCATACTCATGATTTCTAATTAAGAAATAAAGTTCGCTCTACCCCAATGTGTTTTGTAATAAAGTATAGTTTTGCCCTGAACTATTATAGTTAAAGCCCGAGGACGGTAGTCCGAGTGCTTTAACGTTATAATAGTTCAGGGCAAACCGTCCTCGTGCTTTAACTATAATAGTTCAGGGCAAAACTATACTTTATTACAAAACACATTGGGGTAGAGCGAACTTTATTTCTTTTCTAAGATGCTAAAATGATCTTTACAGTGACCACTCTGATTTTAATAATCTCGAAATAAAATATAGTGTTTACATCGCTCACATTAATAGTCCATGAACAGGGCTAACTGTTGGCTATTCCAAGTATAGAACCCAACCCCTAGTTTAAAACGACATTTAGTTGGTTAAAGCTCTGATTACTGCAGTTTTGCACTTTAACTTTTTCAATTATTCAATTTTGAATTATATTTTCTGCTTATTTTTTTCTTTAAAAACTTAAACAAATTAACACATCTTGGTTTTTAAAAAACCTTTACTTTTACAAAATCTTGTCGTGCGATTATGCAGTGCCCATATAAGGCTTATCACGTGGTCAACATTCCACAAAGAGTTATGGGTAATGTTTGTTTTGGAAGCGTGATGGCGGACTGAATTCTGACATCTATTTTTTTGGCTGCTGTCATAAACGTTGAAGGTGACGCTTTAATCTCTTATATAAGCAGACTGTTCGGGCTGTACAGCCTGAATTATTTAATTATTAGGTTGACCGTGTCAAATTGAACCTGGTAGAGACGGTTGACGTGAACCAACGTCACTGTCCCACGGGGCGCCGTGACCTGACGCGAAACAACGCGGTCACTGGACAGTCGACAAGCATTTGCTTTCCATTCTTATTTCCGGTAGATAGAACTAAATGATTCGAAACTAGTCACCATTAAAAGAAACATTTGCGGCAAAAACGCCAACACGATAGACATTGATAGGGACAAGCCATGTTGATCGAAAGAACCGAGATGAAAGGTTACCATGGACGCGAGGTTACGGGGAAGAGCGGATATAACGTCATTCAATTGTTACGTCATGAAAAAACTATACCTTTATTGTCCTTTATAGTACTTTTTTTCGATTGTTCTAACCGCTAGGCATCTTAGAAGATAAAGTAAGATGTGAATGGAGTGGTATATTGAGTTATTAATTAGGAGATGTCTTTCTTGATAATCAGGATGGCCGCTTAAGTAAAGTCAGTTAAATCATATCTTTCATATCGATATTGAGTACTTTGCGATCAATCAAGTTTAGGGAGCGCTTCTGACGTCAAAAACCCTATTAGGACGTCATAGTGGTCTACTGTTAGAGTCATCCATTTGCGTCATGAGGGGGTGGCACGGTCTTTGTTTGCTATCAAAACAAGAAAAAAAGACTTTTTAAACGATTCGATATTTACATTTGTACCTCATACTAGTACGAAACCATTTCGTGAACACGCAGTATTAGGTTTAACTTTCTTAACGGTTTAATTTAAGTTCAATACTAAGACGCAAAATCCCCGATGCTGACGAGTTCATGTTTGTCTCCAGAAGTCGGAACATTTTACGCTGTGCATTTCGCTTTGAAAAAGAGTTCAGCATTAAAATCGTCATGGTAGAATGGATATCTGAATGGAGACCTAGTATGGATTGATAGCGAGTAAATCTTAAATTTAAGATTTACTCGCTATCAATCCAGTATAACATGTCTCTGATTTTCAAACATACTAGGTTTATCTCCTAAATCACCTTTTCTTTGACAGGCATAACTAAGAATGTAGGTGTTCAACTCTCAGGTCTTGTGTAAGAAAATAGTTTGCTGATGAAGGTAGATAAGGTGTTGACTCCAGTGTGGAAATGAAAACATCGGTCCTTGGCTTAGGTGAGAATTATCCAATCGTTCGAGAATGTCTGCAGTCAAAAGGCAGTTTGTTCAATAATTTTAAGTTGGCACGAGAAAAGATTTTCACGAAGAATTGCCAAGATAACTGACATAACTCTAAGACAACAGTAGGTTTGAGAGCGAGGTGATCTCCCTCGTTTGAAGAGCTGGTGCAGACCAATCAGAAATATTTAAGTTTGACCACGGCGTGATCTGTACACAAGACAGGAAGTCTTGAACTGTATTCCTGCATCAGATATAAATATTTCTACAAACCATCGAATACAGTTTAAAAAAAATCTAATTAAGAGAATACCATAAAGAAAATATGATTTCAATAATTAAGATTAAATACACTTCCGTAGTATATTTTAGTTGAATAGATCGATAAAGAGCGATTAACGTTTCACAAATAACGTAAAAAGTTTACTTGTTATGTGAATAACCACATCACTTCTTTTGAATCTGAGATTACATTAAAATAAATCATCTTAAAGTCATTTAAACTACCGAGGACATTAAAATGTTTTTATAAGAGTTACAATCGAAAATAAAAGAAGAAGGTAGCTAGAGTCACGAGCTTTCTAATTTCTTGAATGACATCCAGTATATGTTGAAGACTCTCAGATAAGCACCTTAACGAGCTTTTCGACTTAAGTGTGATAAGCGGGTATTACAGTTGTCAACGTATCGGTCCAATCAGAGATAAGACGTCTTTCTACAGTGTCCCTGGTGATGTTGAGAAGACAAATGACAGGACATGGAAATATTGGCCTGAGAAAAAGTGTTACTTATTGCCTAGAATTCTGAGTATAAAGAATATACACGAATGTCACCAGTCAAATATAGATTTTGTTGGGCCTCAATCAATTGCTGCTAATAGAAGGCATACTTCAATTTTAGCATTATCTTTTTGAGATCGCTTCATTTAATATTCATGTTAATTTAACCCTTGGTTTAAGTTAAGACAGTTAAGACAAAATATATCGGTCGTATTGTATAGTCCTAAAAAGCTTGAATTAATTGTAAAACGTTTTTCTGAAATATATTAAAGCTCGTCTAAAATTCGCAAAGGACATTAGTCATCCTGTTTACGAGTTTGTTCAAAATGTTTCAACTTTCCTCCACAAAACGTTCAGAAATGAGGATTTTTTTATGTAACATCATATTTACAAGATCCTCCACAACAGACAGAAATTGCTATATTTCAAAGGTTATGCTGACCACGATATTTGTGGGGTAATCATGGAATTATCGCATGCCAGACTGTCAGATCCTAGCATCAACGAATTAACTTTTGCCGTTAGTGCTCATTCCATAAAAACAGAAAACGTACACTGAAGAGTATTGAACGGGAGAGTAGCACGTTGGGAAGATTTATTCCTTTAAAGTATCCCAGTAAACATTACTTTCTTCAAATTTGCCCATTAAACATTTATGTCAAATGGATTACCTTCAAAGGGTCAAAACATCTCTTCACTCAATCCAATAGTATAGCCTTGAAGAAAATAATTGGGTATAAAGCAAAAACCATTTGCGGTCATTTTTGTGTGAATACTTTTTTTTTATCTTTGGACGTTAAACGATCAATGAACGGTCGTTTTAGTATTGCTTGTTTTACTATAAATCATTAACTAGCTTTAGAAGCATTTATTTTCGTTTTCGTGAGATCCCTTTCTTTATTTTAACAACTTGCTTCTGCTCCTTTATCTGTAATGAATTTATTTAAATACTGTGATTGTTGTCAAATTGTTGTTTGATAATCAGACTATTACCAACTGGTCTACACTTGAACCTATATTTCTTTGCTTACACTTTTATATAGAGATCGTAGTTAAACAGTACTCTGATCAACTGTTATGAATTACCATATTCAAAATAGTATCTGCCACATTACCAAATTACAGGGAACTTGTTATTACCATGCATATCATTTATTACCTTAATATTATAATACAAATATTTTAAATAAAACGAATAGAATTAAATGTCATTTTGACATTTTTCTGAAAAATAAGACGTAAATTTTGACGTCAATTGATATCTTACGCATTTACATGTAAATACACCTGATATTCATAGAAAATTGTGTTGAGGGTGTACCTTCAGGCGGCCTTCCTACCTTAAAAGCTCTTTCATTCTTTTTATCTGAAAACATCCATTGGATGAAAGGAGATTATTTACTGTTGATGTCGTTACAAAGATGCGAACTAATGCAGAATGAAAGTAAATTTTACCTCTAACTTCATATAAATTACATAACCTACTGTGTGTCAAATTTCCAAAACATCAATTTATGGTTCTATTCCAAAATACTGAAGTTTGGAGTGATGTCATGTCAGAAACAATCAGAGGTTCTTAGTGTTACATATGCACTGTGTACCAGATAGATCGGCATCTTAGTCATAGACACACTGAATTAGTGTACCCTAACTACGACTCGTACATGGGCATTCAACACTGAAGACCATGTTTTCATCAGCTAAGAAGTTCTAGAATATGTATTTCCCAACTTGTACATATCATTCAGATAGACTCCAGTAAACATGTGAAGATAATCTCAAATTCAAAATAATTTATGATGCCTCTGAATTAGGTATTCAAGAGTATTTTAAAGCTACCAAGGTATACAAACGTAAAAAGGAAACTACACAAGTTCTTACTTATGAAAACAAATCCTGTGATAATCAAGAAGGTATATGTAATCTATTTGCTGAATATTTTAGAGACCTTTCTTTACCATGTACAGATGTTAAGTTTGACTCATGTTTTACTGACTATGTTAATAATTTTGTTTCACAAGTTGAAAACACTGATCATGATTCTGATGATACCTCTGCACTGCTTCAATGTCCATTTACATTTGACGAAGTATTATGCACTATTCGCCGACTTAAGAATGGCAAGTCACCTGGACCTGATGGTATTGTTAATGAACACATTAAGTATGCTGGTAGATCTCTCATAAATCATTTGGTTACCTTATTCAATGCTATTGCTTCTAGTGAATATTTACCTAGTGGATTTAATGTTGGTACCATACTCCCTATTCACAAAGGTAAAGGTAAAAGTCAACGTGATCCATCTAATTACCGGGGAATAACTCTAACGCCTGTCATCAGCAAATTATTTGAAAGAATTATCTTAGAAAGAATAGAAGACTGGTGTAGCAACAGTAAATCATTCCCACACAAATATCAGTTTGGATTTCGTAAAGGTGCTGGCGCTGAAACAGCTGCATTAACCTTGTTAGAAAGTATAGGTTATTACAGGGAAAGAAACTCACCAGTATACTGCGTTTTTCTAGATAATGAAAAAGCTTTTGATACAATATGGCTCAATGGTCTCTTTTATAAGCTCTATCATTTTGGTATAGATGGTAAACTCTGGCGTATACTTCGTAATAAGTATACATCAATGCAATCATGTGTTAAAATAGGAGTATTTACATCCTCTCATTTTCCTGTAAAACAAGGTGTTGGTCAAGGTTGTGTCTTGTCAGCTTGGTTATTCTCATTCTATATTAATGACCTTTTATATTCCCTTGAAACATTACAACAAGGCTTATGTTTACCGTGGGGTAACGTACCAGGCATCTTACTAGCAGATGATACCACTATTGTAAGTGGAGCCATAGATAGTTTACAATGTGCACTGAATGTATGTTATGACTACTCTTGTAAATGGCATCTTAAGTATAATGCCAATAAAAGTGTTTTTCTGTTGTTTGGTAACGCACAAAAACATACATGTCCATCACTCTGCATTGGTGACAAATTGATAGCTCAAAATGATCACATTGTGTATGCTAGTCTGTATATATCAACTGAAACATCAAATTTAGTACGTACTCAAAAAGCATGTGATAAACTCAGAATGTTAGTAAATACAAATCGTTGCTGTGGTTTGTTTTTTGGCGGTCTTAACCCCGTATCATCCTCTGGAATCTGGAACAGAGTTATGTTACCATGTGCCCTTTTTGCTTGTGAATTGTGGTGTAAACTATCATCAAAAGAATATGATATGCTTGAAAAGAGTCAATCCTATTTTTGTAAAATCATTCAGGGTTTATCTAAATATTCTTCATCTTTTGTTGCACGAGATTGTTTAGACTTAATATCAGTCCAAGCCTACATTCAAAACGATGTCTCATATTCCTCGGTAAATTATGCAGAAGTACTCTAGACTTTGTATTCAAGAATATCTTAAACTACAGAATAAGTCAATTCCTACTTGACTCACAACATGAGAGAGAAGCTAAAAGGGCAAAATCACCGATCTACCATATGCTACTCTTAACGTATAAATATGACTTGACAGATTATGTTAATGCATATATCACGTCTTCTAGTTTTCCTTGTAAATTAAAGTGGAATTCCCATGTGACAAAAACCATAAATGATGCTGAAAATGTACTTGCATACAACTATTTAACTGCAAGAGAAAACCATCATAGATATCTTTCAGTACGGAATCAAAATGTACATAGACTCTGGCAAATGTCTCTCTTAAATCCTAATCTATTTCATTCCATTGCCAACTTGGTACAAATCAGCACATTACGTATTCAATCAAAAGAGTGTATATGTGGCACGTTTGTTTACGATATTGTAAAACATGTTTTTATGTACTGTGAAAAGACACGCCACGAAAGAGATCTGCTGATCAACTCAATAATTGATCTGTTAGATGTGAATACTTTTTCCAGCCTTTGGAGTAATGATGAAGAACTAACTTTGTGTTTTTTACTTGGTGGATCACCAACAGCTTATTGTTTATCCCTGGACCATGATATATGGCTTTCGTGTATGAAAAATGTATGTGCTACTGTTAAGCACTGGAAACTATATTTTGCAAATTGTTTGTAACTATCTTTATTAACATGTACCTTATGTAAATATACCATATCACATTGTATATTCATCCACTGGAGGAAATAAAGAATATCTATCTATCTATCTGCAGTCGTATGTAATTTTGTTCCTTTTCAGGACGAGTTCCTTGCACCTACACCCTTAGAATGAGGCAAATATTGACATGACTAACCGTAGCAACACATTACCCACTCTTGGACAATAACAGGATCCGGTTTGTTGGCTTTATTTGCAATCACAATCCCTGACAGAAACAACACCTAAGCCTTATAAAGAGTATATAAGAGTTATAAATATTATGTGGTGAACTAAAAATGCACTGTCAAACTTCGGTCGAAAAACGCTTTATAAATGAGGAGTTTCTCACTAGCACGCATTGAAATTGAAAGCCTGTAAGGAGTTGTTAAGAACGCATCTTTGCGCATTTATTGGTAAGCTTGCATGCTTGTTTATACGACATATACAATCGCATCTGCTGGCATTTTGTTATGCTTCGGAGACATTTTGACATGAAAAACATCATGAATTGTCCGTCTCGTATTGCCCAATACTTTACTTACCTGAGCAAAATATCCAAAATATCAGGTAACAAAGGTAACAAAAGAGACATGGACAGACCAGGGAGAAAAAAAAAAATAGTATGAGGGAATTGACGGAACGAAAGGCAAACTAAGAGAGAGTTAGCAGGTTTAAGAACGACTCAAATTTGGTCCGGCTTCAACCCGTCGAGCTGTCCAGATTGACATACATGTAGCTCTTGGGATCTGAATCACGCAAACAACAACACCACGATAAGGTATTGAGTCAAGCGGTGTACCACTCTTTAAGTACCAATTACTTCTTTACATCCTTTTCAGGAATATAATAACAGGGAACTATTGTAGACCTTAAGTACAATGTGGCAACGTTTGGTCCCAGTATACGTTATGAGAAGGCGTTTCATTTCCTTAAATCTTTGGTGTAAATCCCGTCTACCTCCACAGCAGTAATGTATTCAAGAGGGTATATATCGATTTCATAACACACAAGATGAATTGAAAATGGCTTATTTTGCAACTTTGAATCCATATATGGCAATGCACTAAATTATTCTCAGTTACAGTAATAATATCTAAGTCTATTGATGGAAAACAAAATACATACTTCACCTTTATTGATACAGTTTATACTTTCATGACGCAATCAAATTTCATTTCCTAGCCTATTTAAATGAAATGGAAAAGGAGTTTGATTTTATTTGATTAATTTTATTTTGATACAATTGTTACTAATCAACGACAGAACTGGTTAAATTATTATCCTTATAGCCATGTGAAAATGTGTTTTTATCTATTTGGCGGTAAGATCACCACTTCCAATCCGTCGTACGATCGTGTACAACTAATCATACTGTAAAATGTTGGCAGTAAGATCATCAATAACTCGTAGATAGCTTATTATATAGTATTACTTTCAGGAAGGCGTCATTTAAAACTCCATCCTCATCTATGAACTAAATTTCCATAAAAATATTGCCATAATGCTTTTAGTCTTAGTTGTTATATATAACATAAAACCATTGAAGACATAAAACTAGGTTGAATTATGTTGTTAACTGATTGAAATTTCAATGACAAAAACAGTGAAAGGTATATTCTTTTAATTTTAATTACATATGTCAACATTACCTTGCATTGTCAACCTTTTCAAAATCTAAGTAGTTATTTAAGTTTTTTTATTTTGTTATCTAAGATGAGACGATTTTACGTTTAACGAACATTTCACTTATATAATGGCTGAAAGTATAATTGCAGGGATAATTTCGATAATGCATTACGGTGAAACCTGCGAGCAGTAGATGGAACTTGCAAACAATGGCTGAAATTCATTGTAGCATTGAACCAAAACTCTACTGCAGACAAAATTGCCGAGACCCTGGCTTGATTAGAACCCCGAACCAAAGGCGAACGTGCTCATTGGCCACTGCACTCATCTTCCTAAGCAAATCTCAACTATCGCCATTGCGAGTTGCGATAGGTAAGCTTTGCGTAGGAAGATGACACAGTACCTGTATGTCTATTTATGACAAATTCACTTAGGTCGTGATAGTAGTCAAAGTAACCATAACTCTTTCCCTTGTGAACGCAGTACATATCTACACTATGAGTAGAAAAGGTAAAAACCTAACTTTGTAAGTATAAAAAAATAAATATTTAAATACTATCAGGCCTGTAAGTTAACTGACTTCAAAATACCGAACGTAGGTTTTTTGCCTATTTGTCATCTCCTCACACTTTGTTCATGGATTAAATGTACAATCAATAATCTTATTGTAAACATTGTAGTACACTAATAACGATTTAAGCCTTGCATGGATTGGGATATCATTAGCCTATACATGAGGCAACATGTTGTAATATGTTTTATATGCAATATTTATTTCATATACTTGTACATGTAAATGTAACAACTTATGTATTACAAGACCAATATGTAATATGTATTTATTTTACTTGTACAAGTAAATGCAACAATCGATGGGAAATAAAAACATAAAACATAACAAGATAATTTTGTCCCTTTTAAACGAGTTGAGTTACTTGAGTTCTCTACCAAAGTCTAAAACAATTAACATCTGAATTACTATAGACCAGGGCCTTCGTTTGCCCTAAATCTAAGCTATGTCGGCATTGAAGAAATTATTTCATTTTTATGAATTTCTCAATACCGATAACCCTAATTCCGTATATGTAAAAATACCATCCGTCTTATGCAAAATACACGTCTAAACAAACAGTCTTCTACCTTGACTTCCACAAAAATGACCCTTTTGTCAGGCTTATGCAAAAACACGACAACATATGAATTGAACGAGGTGACATTAAAATGGGTCTAACGAATCCAGGTAGAACCTGTTGTTGGCTGAAAACTGCACTCCAAGTAGTGGGTCAGCACTGATGTGGACAGCCTTTTGTCTTGACCAGAAGGGGGGACATGATGCTGATCCAAGGCACGACTAATGCAGAGTAGTACGGCCGTGCTTAAATAAGAAAGTTCTCGTCGCTTCAAAATATGGGTTCGTTTACCATCTTGACCATCAGTTTAACATCTTATATCCACAGAAAAATAAAAACTGTCAAAGTAAAAAATATAAATGGCAAATTTTGATTTACATAGATTAAAGGATTTCCTTTGCTCGCTAGTTTGTGTAGATACAATTTTCACTCAATAAATTTTGAAATAACCTTACTGAAAGCTATAAAGTTGTTTTCATTTTATGTTTGTTCTCTCGAGTTTTATGTCTTCCTGGTTCAGCTAATTCATTATCCGGTGATAAAGACGATATTGTAAACAATTAAAGAAATAAAAATATTTAATGAGTTCAACAGTCTTCAATTATGATAGGCAATATCATAGCAATAGTAATCCTACTTTTAAAATGTTTGTAATGAAACAGCTCGATAAAGATCAGGTTTATATTCTATCTATGATACTGACCGAAATCATGACATTATAAGACTTGCTCGTCATTGCCGACAACGAGTGTCCAGATTTGTCCCCAGCACAATGATTTATAAATCATGATTTAGAAGCATTTGAGAAGATATCGAGGACCAAAAAGCTAAAAGGATAATATGAAGTTGTGTAATTGATATTTTCCATATTTTGCATTAACTGGCTTTCACAGTCTATACATAATATAAAGGATAGAACAGTTGACATTGAAATAGATATATTCGAGATAATATTGTAAAAGTGACCCATAGCGATGGATACGTATATTACTAGCATTAAGTGTATTTTGTGTTATATTTAGGAGATTAATCGATTCTGTTTTTTATTTTGGGGTTTTTACCCCTTAATTAACATTTATAAACGAACTTGTTTTAAAATGTTAATTTAGGGGTAATATACACTACATACAACCATATAATAAAAAGGAATGTATTTATCTCCATTCTATAACATGACTTATAAGGAAAAAAATGAGGAACTTATTTGTCATAAGCCGGTTCATATTTGCTTGCGGAATTACGGTACGGTTCTAGTTTCGACGACCAAACTTCAATACAAAATATAAAAATACCTTAAATAGAACACATCTTTCTTTCATAGAGGATAATATAAACAGAAGACAGATTTTCTATATCGTCTAAGTTACGATTTTCACGTAATTACATATGTCGACCTAACACTCCCACAAGACCGACAATGACAGACCCAATCAAGGGACGTTACTCTTAAAGTAGGTGTTCCTTAAAATTCAACTGTTTGGAACTTTGAGAAAGCTAGAGAAGAAAGTTTTATTATGTGTCATGGTTGAGGACACTGTGGAAGGAAATGTGGTTACTTGTGAAAAAAATGAACGCATTTTCAAAATTGAAGAATATCGTCGTTTCTGTTCATTCGACAAATCGTTCTAACGGTGCGAAGTGGGGGAAATTCAGGATGAAAACCGCACAGTATACAACCCAAATTTTTAAAAAACCAGTATGGTTTTATCTCCAAATTGTCATCAAAATCATAGGTTTCCCGAATGTCGGTAAAAGTTTCGATAATGAAATTGATTTTGCCGTAGTCTTCAAATCTATGCAATCAGTAAGTTCTCCGAGTGCAGTTTGTATATGTGGGTGGAGAAATGTGAATCGGTCGTAAATTGAAGTTTAGATTATCAATATAATATATTATCTATATAACATGAATATGCACAACTGCACTCGTACATATGCATGTACGTACCTCGTCGACTACAGTGTATAAGTTCAATTTCCTTTTCTTTGAAATTCAAAAATCAATAAATATTATATTATATACTATTAAATAATGGCGATATTAATTATTTCCTTACATTTATGAGCAAATGATTTTTGTGACCTTAAAAGTATTCCACGGTCACAGAAAATAACGAACTTACTTATAGACATTCACGCTTAAAACAATATCCAAGATAAACCTCTTTTGATGACAGGTAACGAGATGCTTAATCCTTTTATTCTGCTTGTACTTTTAACTCTGAAATTCCTTTCACCTTACTTCAAGGATTGAAGTACCATCGATACTTCAAAGGAAAGTGACTGAGCGGTGTTAAAACCGACATAAGAAAGAATAAATCTTTTCTCTCTATGTTCTAAATAATTCAAAGAGGGGAAGACTTTTACACAGAAATCTCAAAAAACGTGACAAAAATCTCATGAACATTTTCATTGTGTGCACCTAACATAATATCATAATAATTCACATCCATGTAATAACATAAAAATAAAGGATTTCATGGGACATTTGAGTAAATTATCATAAAGATATGATGCACTGTTTAAAAAATTATAACTAAGAAACGAATCTATCCTTGTACAGAATCTAAGTTTGAAAAACAATTCGCATTCTGAATTTACCAAAAGGTACCATTTTTTTGTTGGTTAAATTACATGCAAATTATGAAAAGAATAAGTAATTTATAAGTTCTGTTTGTATGAAATGGAACTTGCAGCAGTCACACTTGGAGTGATTATAAAGCTCACTTATCGTTTCTTCGATTGATGAAGAAGAACAAGTTCTTATGGATAGTCAACTTCTTTATTGCACAAACGTTCGGTGTAGATCCTTTCATGTTACACCGTTCTCAAGCAAATGATTCCATAAAGTTAAATATATACAAACATGAGATGGTGTCTTTACAATTAACTGGTTTGATGTACGTATTTTATTATAAGGAGTTTTTAAAAAACCCAGAACGCTTAGATATTTAATTGCCTATAACGTAAATTGATTACAGTTGTAAATGATTATAAAGTTATCACATGTTAGTAATAGTTGGCCAAGATACATTAGGTTATCTTTCAAATGAATTGTCAATCTTAGAAATATCAAGAAATAATCAAGGTATTAATGTCAATGTTTGCCCTCAGCATCCACGTCTCGTATCAATGTTAATCTTCTAATTGAAACACTGAAAATAATTAGAAAGCTGAATCGGCGTATTGTTTTCACTGTAAGGATATCTGTAACTCCCACAAGTAAATGAGGAGTGAGTATTAATTCTACAGTTTCTTGTACCGTATGCTAGTGTAACTTTATTAGTAGATGTCAGTATGGAGTGACTGCCAGGAGAACGGAAGATGTCGTAACCCTTCACCTCATTAAGTTTTCGAAAGGCAGCTGATGTCACTTACTTTGCAATGCAGCCACTCAACCTGCAAGAATATGTGGAGGAGATCCCATTTTCACCGGCATGTTCTAAAGGGTACAAATCTGGACTCGTTTCAGGCAAGGGGATTTGAATGAAGGTGCTTTTAAGAAGACGTCCCCTTACAGCAAGGAAACAGTTAGATGACCATTACAGTTTGCTGTTCCTCTGTGTCTGACTACTATCTGAGATGTTGAAACGAACCTGCAATCAACTTAACAACTGATTACCATGACATCAAATTTCATACACAACTGTCCAACCATAAAATCAAATCAGCTGGAGAATATAGGTGCCGTGCCATACTATCCGTTATGAACACACTTAATAATTGTCATTTAATACACTTTTGACACAGTCTTTTTTAGTAACTTTTGAGATGCAAGTGTATACCTTGCATTTCGCTCCGGCCGATGCTCACCGTAATGCATAACCACAATGGTGTTGCGGGCTTGCTCCCTGCAATAAGTGCACCCAGATATAAGTGAAATACTCTTAAAAGCGTCACTTAACACCAACTCACCTCAACTCACCTTGCATTTAATGCGTTGTCTCTGGCATAATTACACATTTATTCGAAGACAAAGAGTTCAAAGACTGTACACCATTAACACATAACAAAATCATTTAGGTAAGTACCTATAACAAGTGTTGCTTAATTTATGTCCGTATTTACAGAATTTGTTAAAAATGGATAAACAGATGAATAAGCCAAGAGCTCTGATCCACGAAAGGGAAATATAATTTTGTTGCTTTAATCCTTAATGACCGTCTTACCTCAAGAAAACCTTTCATCCTTGCTTTACATGAAGTGACCTTCAAACATCAAAAGAGCAGTCTTGAAGAAACCGACTCGGTGATGGATTAGTGCTAACACTTATACAAGAAGGGATTTTTTTCTGATAAGATTTCATATACAAGCGTCTTAAATGTGTGACAAAATCTCATTTTGAAGGTTAAATGCACAGAATAAGCAAAGCTCTTTTGAGAATTTAAGAAAAATAAAATTTGAAAAATCTAAATTAAAGTTTGAATTGATCAATTCATAAAAAGAATAAAACTTGAGGTCTTACAGGCTAGGGCACTTCTACAAAAGTATTGAAATAATGATATTGGTATAACACAATGGAATAACTAAAATAGTTTTATCTTTCAAAAGATCTTTAACATTGTTGTCATCTCGTGTTCGATTTTAAGTCAAATGAGACACTATGTTTGAACTGCCGCAGGTATAGATAAAACGTAAAAGGCATAATTCAATAAACGAACTATATCACCATATCAATATTCATCTTAATAAATACTTTTGGAAACCATTAAGTGTGAAGCATAATGTTTTATTAACCTAGCAGTTGTTTTTAGAATCGCCCATATGTGTGGATGCTGTATTTACCCTATAAATTGTGTAACCCTTTGTATGAAATTGATAACGCAAGTGTGGAGTTTTGTTTCAATTTTCAAATTCACTTTGTTATCGTTAACATTAGAATGTTTCAGGTAGTATAATTTGTATATAGTTTCTTTCTCTTATCATTGAAACAAGAAATTAAGTTCTAGTTGAAAAACAAGAAGTACAGTTTTTCTTCGTAATTTCCTTTACTTTAGAAAATGTGTTAATAAGCTGCATGAAAAAGAGTTTAAATACCACTAAAACAAAATTGGTAGGTTAAACAATTACCGAATTTTTTAATGGTAGAAGGTGATTGGTCCACCACCAACTCCTAAATATGAAACTGTCTCGGAATACCATACAAAAACAACTAATAAAGATATTATGGTCTGAAAGAATTAATATCAACTGTATTTATCATATGAAATATGAAACGTATCGCATACATAAATATGAATATAAATGAAATATATGAATTATTTATTACTCATTTTGAATGCAGTGAAAGGTTCATCTTTCTGATTATGCCAATCAGTTTTGTAATAACCCCTTTTATGTTTTAGTCACACTATCTCGTTTCCTTGTTTGGCATTAATGAAAACAACAATCTTTGAAAAATGTACACAAATATGCATCTCTGTATGACAATCTTATACAGCTAACCATTTTTTATTTGTTACTAATGAATAAAACATATTTTGACCTTTTGTCAGTTGGTTTATACATGCATGAAATATGAGACCATTAAGACTTAATATTTCCTTTGAATATAGAAATAGCCCTCTTTGAAGATAAACTGATGGGTTGATTAACACAAGTCACAAGGGACATTTGACTGAGGAGTCGTCAGAACCCTCATCTATATAGCTAATGTTTCCCTCTGTCACTTCTTTGAATCTAAACTTGTTTATGTGAAAACCTTATCAGTCACACTTTCAGAAATTGACTCCGCTAGGTCCTTCGCTTTCACTGAAATACCCATCTTCCCACAGCAAGGTGAAAATGTATCGAGATAGACTCTATCCATTTTCTATCTTGCCCTCATCAGTAACAGAACCTGTGAAACGAAGCAGCGACATCTATCGTGATCACAGCCGTTTACATTCAAAACCAACGCCCAGTCTTCAGACCTTACAATAACGAAAATCCAATCGAAAACTTGAGATAATACCGTTGTTGCAGCTGAATGATTTGCAGATATTTACTTGGAAGACTGATAATCTAAAATTTTAACATATCTTCACACATATACATTTGCTAAACAAAATAGTGGTGCTAGTTTTCTCTTTGATACCATTTTGATATATTATTAAGCCTCGGCAGTCATTGCAACCAAATTTATAACATTATATTTGCACAAATTGGCCAAACGTTCTTCATTGTTACCGAATTAATCAGATATCATATGCTACAACGTTTACTGATAATAATAATAAAAATTGTTTTTAATGAACCGTCTACTGATTAAGATTAAGGTTCAGCTTTTACGAGTGTACGCAGTTACACACAACGGTGTTAAATCAATAACTGATATACACTTTGGCTTCCTTGGAACTACAACAATGAACTTGCTCATTAAAGATTTGTTATATTACCTTAATTGTCACACTTGCAGCCTCATTCAAAACGAGGAATGGTATTGTTTCCTTGCAGTTTAAAGTGAGAACATCAATGTAATTTCTCAGTAATTGCTTTCTTAAAAGAAACGTCTTAGTTATAATGGAATTACAAAACGACAGTTGTCAACTTTAATAGAATGTTTAAATGCTTGTGTTTAAGTGTAGTGTAGATTCAGCTTTAAGCTGATTGTCATTATAGCGATGTTTTGCATAAACTAAGAAATGCCTTGAGAACTAAACAATAAATCTTTGTTATGTTAACCTTATATACATTATCATGATGTCAGTTTCTTCACAATAAATATTCACTGCTTATTCTTGCTTAAGAGTTTTAATACCTACTGTGTGTCTACAGATTAAGAATATCAGCCAAATAATTACATGAATAAAAAAAAATCTGGGTTCTTTATTTAGAAAATCGGACACGGCATATATTGCTATTACATTGTATGTTATGTCGTTTTACCATGTAATCTTCCATTCAACATTATTATTTCCGAATTTAGTTAAGAGAAGAACATGTTCATAATGTTAAACTGAGTAGGTAATTCTACTCTTCTCTCTAATAGATGTATACTAAAATATTATGTTAATACGTTCTTATCAACAGCAAATATCTACTTCTTATACATCGATATTTAAATCACACTATCAACAGCGAGACAGTACATCTCATTTCTGCAACTATCATTTGAGTATGAAAGCCCATAGAAAATTTGCACTTACACAGATTTTTTATTTTTTATTTGTTTAGCCTATTGAGATCACAGGTGAATGATTTTACCCTGCATGTCAAACGCATGTGAAAGGGTTCTCTATGTTCAAGTATTATGCTTTAAAAACAATTACAAATAGTAACAGTAAATTAATTATAACTTCCCAGCGCAAAAGAAATTGAGGCTGTGACAGATGACAGAGACAGTTCATTGAGGTGTTGCATAAACCAATTCCTAGAATAAGTCATTGTTTAAAGCAGCACATGGCACACGGGACCCTTGATTGATGAGTTGTCAGAACACAAAGCTAACGGTTGCCCTATTGGGGAATCGTTGAGAATTATTGTCAAAATATAAGAACGAATATGATTATACCATTTTGTGACCTCTACTTTTATCATGGAAATACTTACTTAAGGGGTTGTTGATACTCTCAATTTAAAGGAAACTGGAAGATAAGTGTTAAAATCCGGGAAAAAGAGTTCTATTCTTCATTTGAATATATATTACAATTACATGAGATTCGTGAAACAAAATTAATTCTAAAGACAAGTTGTCTGCATTCTCTTCTTGTTCTTTTGACTTCTATGATACTACTACTTATAAAATTAATAACAATGCTGATAATATTTATAATAATGGATATTTGTGGATAGTTATAAGGCACACATTTCCATCCACCATTCTCAAGGCGTTTCCGACTTTAAAAGTAACAATTTGAAGAAAAAATCAAGCCTTTTATTAGAGAAAGTAACGAAAATGCTCAAACTTTGGATAGATTGATTCAATTCAGCCTGATAAATGAAACTCTGAGGCAAGGTTACTGTGACGTACTGGCACTTGAAGGAGACTGTATAAAGATTCAAGAATAGACTAAGGGATATTGTTCAATATCGGCTGATGAATTTAGCGCAGTTCTGAGATCTCTCTCCGAAACATGGATGAGCATAACATTCTCTACGACGTCTTTAACTCTAATCCCACCATTGATGCAGGAAAACCGGTACTCAAAGTCACCACTCATGTGCTCACTCACTGAAATGCTGTCTACTCCATCAAGGAGGTAGTCGTTGACGTCCTCGTGTTAAGATCTGTCGTCTCGTTGGATGCCCTGCGTGGATGACATAATCAGCTAGCCAACACTTTACTGTCCTTGGTGGTCTGCTTCTGTGACTCGGGACAGTATGGGCTTTTAAAATTTCTGGTTGAAGTCCGTTGTTCTGATCACCCTGTCTTGACATGACATCATTATAGGGGTGTCCAGTTTTCTTACTCGGGAATACGGTTTGAAAAGTCCCCATAGACTGCTTTTGATGTTTTTGGACGTTCAGTGGGGTTGAAACGTCACGTTGTGATGTTTCAGTTTCAGTCGCCCCAACTGCTTCGCATCTGTCACATTTGTGCCAGCCGTGGCATTGTGAAAATCCGCAACATTGCCAAATGTTTTTCTCAGAATGGCCACTTTTAACAACAAAAAGACAGAATATGACGCAAAATCATTGGCCATGATCCATATTCGATTTAATTTTTACAAACCAAATGTCTTTAAACTTATTGCACATGCATTTGACACCAGGCACATGTACAACCTGTCAACGATAACAGGATAAAATAAACCAGCTTATGAGCTGAACACTGTTTGCATGAGGATCGGAATTTTGGATGTATTTAAGGTGAGGTGAGGTGAGTTGGTGTTTAACGCCGCTTTCAAGATTATTTCACTTATATCGCGGCTGCTAGTATTACTGCAGGGAGAAAGCCCGCAACACCATCGTGGGCATGCATTGCGGATAAACCTGCGAGCATCGGCTGGAACTAGCATACCATGGGTGGTACTGCGCTGAATTTCAGTGTAGCATTGCAACCAAACCTGACTGCGTGTAGAACAGTTCTCTACTGCAGACAAAGTTGCCGAGCCCCTGGCGGGATTCGAACCACGGACCTTCTGATCCGAAGCCGAACGCGCTAACCACTGCACTATCCCGCCCCCCGATGTATTTAAGACAGTCGGACAAGATTGGTGGAGGTGCTGTTGTATAAGAATGGAAACACCTTCCTATTCCTTTCCTTCAAAACCTTGTTCTCTTTATGAGTTTGTGAATGTTTACAAATTCCACATTTTATAACATTGTTGCACTGTACAGTGCGTTACATTCGTGATTTGTTTTGTTTGTTTAAGTAACCCAGTCTCTTCCCGAGACTTCTGTGAATTCCTTGAACTTGAGATAGACTTCTAGAATTAAGTTATTTGGAAAAGAGCTTGCTGAAAGAACGCTGACACAATCGGGCTTCCTGCTTCTTATAAATGACTTCGAGTTCACTCTGAGTCGCCGTTTACCTTTTCTCTTGAATATCATCAAACCGGAATTCAAAGGCTCATCTTTGAGCACATTGATTTGCTTACCAAGGACTATTGTGACTAATTAGGTCTTCAAGACAAAGTCTGGAAGACCTATTGTTTTTATCCGAGTTATTATTATTTGTACTTTTTTTGTGAATCGGATACAGCCAAAACGGCTGCTTCAAATTCAACCAAATTTTGTATGCTGATAGCCCTTACTGAGGAATAGTCGTGCGAAGCTTTTGGGCTTAATCGGATCATGCGTTAAAGGCACAGACCAACTCAAAGTTTCAAAAATTAACATTGGAAAATTTTTCAAAATGCACTTAAAGACTTGCAACTTGTTTTAAACGATAGGCAATTACATTTGGAGCAAAAAAGTAAATCATGGCAATTTCGTAGCATTACTACTTTCGCCGCCATATTTCTTTTTTTGACTTTTTTCAATTTCCGGACCCCATACATCTTTGACAATCTTCTTCTCTGAAGATACATGCAATTAAGAGCTGAAACTCATATATATCATAGCTGAAGGAGTGGGGAGAAAAGTAATAGAGCAACATTTGTATTTTTCTTAATACTTTTTTTTCTGCAACCCTTCAAAGTCGGGCGACTTAGCTCGTGTGACCATGTTCAAGGGCCGATAACTAAAAACGCTAGACTCACAATTGCACCATTTTTTCAGGAATGTGAGACCTATATGTTGACTTGATGAAACTATCAAAACATTGATTGCGAACATGTTTTTTTTCACAATTAACGATCGAAATCGGGAAAAATCTTTTGACAAAATTTAACATGGGGTAATTTTTCAAAATGCACTTACAGACTTGAAACTTGTTTTGAATGAAGCGTCATCACAGTCCAAACAAAAAAGTCAATCATGACGAATTCGTAACTAGCATACTTTTTTCGCATTATCAACTTCTTTGCAATAATATCAGTTTCCTTATGAGATTTGGTCACATAGGCAAGTTACTGTTTACCACTAAGACAGAAAAGCATGTGAAGGTCAAACACCGTGTGAAGGTCAAACACTATGTGAAGGTCAAAGAGGAAGTCTTGAAGACCTAAGTACTGCCTCGGCAGTCCTAGTTTTATATTATAAATGATCATATTGTAACCTGAAAAGAATTTTTTATGAAATCAATTAAAATACTAAAACATTTTGGGCACAGGTTTCTTAGTGTAAGTTCTCACGTGACTCAAGAGGTGATTAACAGTCATTAAAGGTACGGCCATGACTGAACAACGTTGGTAAAATCTGTCACTAAACATGACATCATTTCCTTTATACCATATATGTTTTCCCAAAGACTAAGTGTGTTTTCTCAGAAACGTTTCTTCATTGAATTGCAATTCATTTTCTGTCGATTATTTTTTGAGACAATGCTACGAGCCACAGTTGTGCAGTTAAGATCCAGAGTATGTACGACATGGCATAAAGAGTGCTTTAATCCAGATATATACTTTTAGATTTAAAAACTGCCGCACAATTTCTTTTTTATATCCAATTTCTTTCTCCACATTGTCGTGTAGCAATCAATTTCTATTTCTTTTCCTCAATGACAACTTATGTAAGATGTTTTTATTTCAAGAAATTGCTATCTGTCTTGGAGTTATTTTCATATTTCCGTGCTTCATGTTTGCTGAAACTTTCAGTGCAAAAACAGCCGTCATCCACACCGGCTTACGGAAGTTTAGAAATTTCGTTGGCGATAATTTCAATGGCATAATATTGTGTCTACTGATTCGCTGTTCAAAAGTCGATATAATCGCAAAATGATTTCATGCAGACTACTAAAAGAACATCAGCATTGAATGTTAGACAGCGTTTTAGATGTTTTTATGAGGGAGTGTATTATTGTCAAGCTCAGCTTTGATGCATTAAGGTTTTGAAAATGTATATGTCAAACGCTCATGAAATCACGTATTGTACGTTCATCATTATTCTTTTGATAAGAGAAGAGACTAAAGCTCCTCTAAAAAGAACAGTTCAAATGCTTTATAAGCTAGACTTTTGCCCGTGGGTAGATGAAGCAACCATGTCTCGATTAGGTATTGCTGATTCTTCAAACGGCAATTTGGAAATGTAAATGTCAATGATAAGATGTTTCATACATTTACCATGAACTCTTATTAGTATTGTAGAATTACGATATCATAAGAAATGAAATAAGATAAAGTTAGTATAGAATATTGCACAGGTATGACGGTCAAATAAAGTGAACTAATCTTAAAATGTTGATACGGTGTCTGCTATTTGATGTTAAAGAGACAGCTGCATGTATGTATGTAGACAAAGGAATCTTTCAAACACGGAAATAGTTGTTAGTAATTGCAGGGCAATCTTTTTTGATTAGGTGTACTAGCATGCTTTATATTCATACAAATAATAGTTAAAATTTAATGTCTACAATTAACCAAATCACTTAATCAATGAAAAGTCAATCCACCCGATCATATGATTCTTAAATGCTTCGTTACGTGCTTTTTCTATTGTTGGGGTTGTTTTGCATATTTGGTTATGGTTTGATTGGCCATTGGTGACGGTTTGGGTGCGTCAGTAACAAAGTTTCATGATTATAAAAAATAATAATGTCATGTCTTATTAAATGTTAAATTGTTATAAATCGAGGTGAGGTAATTTGAGGTTTAACGTCCCTTGTAAGAGAATATTTCACAGCTGCTATTACTATTGCAGGGAGAAAGCTCGCAACATTTTAAAGTTTTACATTGCGGTGAAATCTGTGAGTATCGATTGAAAACCGGCTATCACTGGGTGGTATTGCGCTGAAGTTCAGTGTAGCATTGATCGTAGAACAGTTCTCTACTTCAGACAAACACGAGCCTGAGATTCGAACCCCAGACTCCGCTATCCCGTCCCCATTTCAATTCAAAATGAAAACATTTCATCGAACAATCCTATAACTTTTCAATTATGTAAAACTTTACTGTATAAGGTACTAGAGAAAAGAGACGATTTAAGTTGTAGGTATAAGTAATAAAACAGTCTGTAACATTTAGTGAATATCGTTTTATTATGACTCCACGCATCTACGTGAGGATCCGATTTACTGACGTTAATGATAACTGATCGGTCACGACCATAATGGGATCATGAACATTTGTTATCAGACATTATTTTTAATAATGAGTTGTTAAGGAAAGTGCATCAGTGTAACTTTAGAAACAATCGATTTCCATTACTTGTTGGCTAAATACTACTAGAAATGACATATATTTCAGTCACTGGCAACTTTAAAGGTAGAAAGTATAAAAGAAAAGTATTCAAAATTGTAAAAAAAATGACAACACGCCAAATTATACTATAGAGGGTATTAAATGTCAATGGTTGCCCTCAGCAAGTATATTACTTATCAAATTTTTAAAAGGGTGTCTTCGTTTTGGAGTAGAGAAATTAATTGGAACTTGAAGTGAAGAGCGAAGCTATACCAGAAGTACATGAGAAGTGTATAAGTTCAAAACTGCAATGTTAGTAATTGCAAATACTTGCTACAGTATTTCAGATTTTGAAGCCTAAAGGAAGGTTCGATGCTACAAACGTACCACCTTCAACAAATACAATTCAACAGGTTTAACAAGAGTAAGTCGATATAGTTAAAGTGAGTCAGTTTCGGAAAAATACATTGTAAATAAACTTGGAGCCACATGTGAATAAGCTCCATGTGAATATGTATTTATGTCTGGATAAACAGAAGGATTAGTCGAGATCAGTGATGCCTGTATGGCTACCTGTTGAAAACATAGGAACAAGAACAATGTTTAGTTGATTCTCTATTAACAATTTCTTTTAGATTTCACAAATTTGCTATAATTTTGAAGTTTAATTCAAATATCAAAGCAGGTCTAGAGGAACAGAGACAATGATGGATTATTGCTACAAGACCGACAAGAAACGATCACTTTTCTTTCTACAAAGCCCACAGAAGATAAAAGGGAAGCTGGATCAGATATCTGCTATACTTTAAATGAGTTATTTTGTCACGTTTGCAATTGCATACTGACCAAACTCATTATTGTCCATAACCATTCCTCAGCCTTAGGTGTTCTTTTGTTTTTATTGCTTGCCGGGCGTACCACTTCAATAAACTTATATTTATTTCTGAAATAGAGAAATGAAATCTTCCTTCAGTTTTACGTGAGGAAAAAATTATAAGTGTTCAAGAAAGTAGTTTTCAAACGATAAAACTGATAATTTGTTGGAAGCTTATGATAATATTCCATGGAAAGTGTTAAATTGTTCACTTTTTGGCTAATGGGAGATTGTAAAGACAAGTCATCTCTCCGGTAGTTTCAGCATTAAAGGAATATCCCCTGGATACGCCATCGGTTGACAAATACATGCATTTAAAAGAAGATCATTAGAACTGAAAACTTACTTTGAATATAGAAAAGGCCAAGTTCACTAATGGTTAACACTTAACATATTGGACTTCCAATCCCTTACTAAACTTTTTCAATGTTAAAGTAGTTTCAATAAAATTACACTTATTTGTAGCTTCCGGGTTCATGAACGGATTTAGACCCTGAACTTCCTAATTTTTTTTAGATAACGGTCAACCTGTCTGTTTCTGGTACCTTTCACAGGTGTAAACAATAGTGATAAACTTAAAAAGTAATAAACTTGTGCAAAACAGAGACAAAAAAAGAATTATTGTCTCTTCAAAGCAGTCAAAAGTAAAAAAGTATTTGTAAAAGTCGCAAAATATGTGCAGAAATTATGCCCGTGTGAGCAAGAAACCTTTCACGGATGTTTTTTCTTGTTTGCTTATTGTACTTCCTTTATCTGGAGTAAATATGTACGAGATGATAAAAGAACACTCTTAATTTGTGTTACTTGAAAACATTGTCTTAGGAATCAGCAAACATGTATTTCTTAGGTATCTATGTTGACTACAAATATATTTAAATCTTATTATCGGAATCAAAGAATTTTAACACTTCTCACTTGTAAATCTGCAATTCAAGCAGGCAACTTTATGGAATAATTCCGTCAACGAATTTTCTTCCCACAAATGCACATGGAGAGACCAGGCAAAATATGTGATTGCTGGAAGTTAGTGACCTATTTGGTTATGGTTGATTTGTACACGTAATTTAATCTTGGAGAATGTCGTTAACACAGAGATAATGATTATAACGAGTAGCAATCAACAGCGCAAACAAAATTGAAGTTCGGCCACATTGACATACATGAGTTGATAGCATAATATTACAACATGCAATTCCTTGAACTGATAGTGTATGGAGATGGTTACAAGTTACAGAGGACGCATGGAGCAGTTGAGCGATGACTTGTCAGAACACACAGATAACGATGCTATTGGGGAGGCATTAGATATCCGGAAAATTGCGCTAGTGAACGTCTACTGGAGAAGACTACTTACGAAGGTTTAAGATCTATCACCATTTTCTTGTAAAACTTCCTGCATGTGTTTGCATTATTCTGAATACATTTTTATCTTTATTTTTAAGCATTAAACATCATTCAACAAGTAGGTTTATTGATCTTAAAACATCTATATCTTCATAATACATTTAACAAATTAATAATAATGATGCATTGTATTTCCTATTTGTCTGTCCCTAGTCGTGTCGTGTTGAGAAACGATGTGATGTCAGAAACATGTCTACTAGTTTCCCCCTGCTGTATCGTGAAACGGGTGACAGTGTGTACAGCGGCGTTCCGAAAACCGTACGCACGTCCAAAATATGTTGTTCTTATTCCTGTAATGATGATACATCAGCATTGCCAACACGGAAATATAAGACAATAATATAAAGTAAAAAAAGTTGTCATCAGGCGAAAACACTTATCTTGACAGCCGCAGTAAATAACACATGTCATGTTAGTTACATAGAAGTAAAAGTATCAATATTGTCCATTAAACTTTAAGAAGTGAAAAAAGTGCAAATATCAAGAAGCATGACATCATCCATATAAAATGATGAACAGTGGGACAACACTTTGTTCTCGTTACTATGTAAAATCATATGCCTTACATCCGAGATATCTCAAAATAACGCCTTATCTTGTATATCATTTAGTTTTTTCTAATTTTTTTCTTGTAGAAAAAGAACGAGAAAACGATTTCCCATTTGTTATACAATAACGACTTATGTAAGTTGTTTTTTTCATTTTTGAAATATTGCTTACAACCCCGAAGCTATAAATCTTGTTTTTTTGAGGTACAAATATGGTGACAATGCAAATGCAAAAGAAACTGATAACAAATGAAGACGTTTATACAAGTTCTAATTTCATTCGTCTCATTATCTAAACACGTTGAATGTGTATTGTGTAGAAAGAGGCATCTATCAAAGATGTTCCTTTTGATTTAAAAACAATCTAAACTCTATACAGATAAGACATGCACGAAAAACGGATCAAACGTGGTTACGTTACACAAAGAATATTTCACAAATATACACAGGGTTTAGTAAATCAGCAATTTTACATTTGAAAAATATCTGCAAGTATTTCGAACACAGGAGTGTGCGATTGCCTTTTAATGTTATAACAAATCGACCAAATACATTATTAAGCTACCATATTGGCAGTTTGAGTAAGCTAGTAAAACAGTCAAGAAAATATGTATTCGTTATGTCTTCTTTTACACGTTTCAAATTTGGTATCTTTCTTCATTGTTTCATTATGTATTCAGTGTATTTCCAAACTTACAAAATTCAGAACATTGTTTCGCTTTTGTAAGTATCTTACAATTCTATTGGTTTAAGAATAGGTTTTACTACTTCCTGCTTTTTAAAAAATCAATCTCCAAATTTTCATCCACCGCGGACGAAGCCCTTGAGGGTATAGTTAGGGCGCGATCCGTCGGTCCGTCCATCTTTCTCGAACAAGGTACTTGTCTTGCAAAATCAACTCCTCTCAGGGTTCTGGAATAAATTTTCTGAAACTTTCAACATACTTTGGATTTATATAGATTATGCCCAATTCCCCTTTTTCGGTGCGATGCAAAAGATATTTTTGAAGTTGACATAGGGAGATCGAATTTTCAATTTCAAATTGCCAATATATGTCTTGCGAAATCATCTCCTTCCACAGTTTTGAATAAATCTTTCTGAAATTTAACACTTGCTTTAGGTGTACTTAGTCATGCTTATTAGGATAGGTAGGTAGGTGGATTTAAGGGCGACGTTGGGCCAAAAATGACCTATATGCGCCCGACTTATTAGGATGAATATTTCAAGAGTTACGACCCTTGACCGGTATGCAATGTTTAGCCATGTCTTGCGAATCATCTCCTGCCACAGTTTTTTTTTCTAAAATTCAAACATGCCTTCGGACATCAGTGAATCGTGTATGAAAGTTTAGGTTGGTTGTAAAGAACTTGTCCTGTGTTAATGACCTTGACTTAAAGCATATGAACCAAGAATTTTGGGTATTTGATATGTTTTTGATGATAACTAGTAATTCTATAACCTTTGGTTAAATGTTCTCCTTCAAGGTTACATGTCAAGGTCACATTTAAACCTATCATTATACATGAAAGTATTTTTTTTACGTATTTGTATAATATCAACTATGCCAATCTCATTGAAGGTAATGAATTATACTGTTCTTGATTTCCAAACGAAGATAAACCTTGTTCAGAGAACTACTGTTCAAAAGTTTTTATACACTTATTATCTTTAAACATATTGTGCAACATTTATTCTTTTTCCAGTATGCAATTTGTGTAATTTTTAAAGTCTGTATATATCATTTTATAAGTAATTCATTTGTTGATAGACAGCTAGGCAATATATTACATAGGAACCAGGAACGGGAATTCTTTTGAGAAATGAAGTGAAATATTTGTTTTATAAGTCTAAGTTTATATCTAAATGATACATACAGGTATACATGAAGGAAAAATCAGAATTGTATATAACACACATGACGTGCTGTGCAGTATCCTAGCATGCACAACCTTCAGATATACACAGCAAGTGCAGTCTTATCAAACTATTAAGAACAGGAACATAATGTTGGTTACTTTGAAGCACTGAGTCCAGGCCTTCTGCTCATATGCTGATTCTAACAGTTGCTGCAAATACATTCTTCTGATGGAACAACACAATTAAATTCTAGCAATTTCAACCAATCACCACTCACGAGCGGTTCAAAAATTTGGCGTTAAAATAATTTATTAATGAACGCTAATTACCACGTTATGATCCTATGAACTGCCCATGGATCAAGCAGAAACCTTAAAGTAAAATTTCTACGACAGAAAGAGGATAGAGGCGAAAATCCTGTCTTATTACCATTATCCGCACCTGTTGATCTATTAAAAACGTACTATGAAAAACTACAGACTGTTTATTACTCCTGTATAACCAATGTTCAACGGAATGCAGCACTGTACAATGCTGCAAATACAATGTAAAATCAATAACATGGCCATTAGGGACCTCCTCGTCTTTGGTGTGCCCTTTGAGTCAATAGGACGGACGTTACACCTTTCAGTCCAAACAGATTTAGCGTTGGAAATTAGCCAATTCGCAGTAGTAAAATCAACGATGAATCAAGTTACAAGCCGAATCAATCTATCAGCTACTTCATCGACTGATACAAATATAATTATCTGCTTTGCTAAAAAACTTTGTTAAATATGTTTAGCTTGATGCTTTCTTAGTTTGTATTCGCTTAAACATAAAACCTTATAAACTAAAATTGTAAAAATCATAATTTTTTTTATACGTAACAACATTATGAGTTTAATTACTCATGTGGAGATTTATAAACCTGTAGCTCTTTTCTACGATTTTATCTGACAGGGAAGCTGCGGCTGCATCAAAAGAACGAGATGAATCTCAATGATGATATCGATGTGCATATACCCTGGCAAATAAATAGAGGCGATGTATTACCGGATTATTGTTCCTTTTGTATTTATTTCACCTTTTGTCTACGAAATCACAAATCTTTCTGAATCATTAATCTTCAGCACTTCATTTAGAAGAACGGATAAACTCTTACATGTATCAATAAGAGTTACCAATGTTATTTCTGAAAATATATCTTTTGCGGTGAAGTAGGTCGATTATATATATATCGATTATATGCCTCTCTCCACATAGAACCGTTGCATCTAAAGCGTTCATTATTTTATGAAGGATGGAGCATGTCGCACACATAACTCAATCATGGTGACATTTTCTCAGTTTCAAGGTCACCAATCACTTAAGCCACTCATTTAAATCCATTTCATAAACCAATGGCATTGATATTTCCAAATTTGGTTAAAACTGAGGGAAATACGCAGACATAAATCCATGGTGGTGACCTTGACCCCATTTTTGTAGATCACCTTGGCAATCTAACTGTTTTTGCAAACATTTGTGATGTTCCACAAAAGGTTTCATCCAATGTCTTCAGATTTTGAGGTTATAGAAAGGGGTTAGATTTAGGTAATAGAGACACTGGCACAAGTCAAACATCTCCAATTTGGCCACATCTCATAGGGGAGTTGCCTTTTAATGTTCGACAATACATCTCATTGTATCTGTCTTGTGTTGGTAGTGGTATAATCAATTTTAATTGTGTGTGTGTGTGTTTTTTATCTGTGGAGAACACAATTAATTCCATTTGTTTTGTAATCAACATAATGTAAATAATTGTCTTATAAAAACACCTTTACGATATATGCGCGTGTATGTTTTACGTTGATGTTTAATTCAACATACAATTAAACCCTATTGTAGTTTGATCCACTTGATTGATTCATGGTACGACGATATGTCCATTGTTTCTCCTCTCCGAAAAGAGGCAACTGACAAGTGAATGATAAATGGACGTCATTGAAAAGAGATTTAACGAACCATGTATGCAATTCATGTCTAAGGCTAGAGACAACTGCGAAAAGTGAACTGCGAAATGTTTCAGATTACCACTCCATCAATGTCCCCTTGAACGCTTTGATTTACACGTCTAGTTGATATATATGTGGAAATCCAAAAACAATTTACACTTGTCTGGCTTCGGAAAGGTCATTCATAGTTTTTTTTACAGACGAATATATCTCCGGTCCCCTACGGGAATGATGAACTACTGTAAAATCCAAGTAACATCACCTTAACAAAATCTTTTTTTACGTATACCATATTTTGCATCAACTCTGTACTCAACAAGTTATGGTACTGCTTTTATACTTGATGATGAATGTTATCTCTTATCATAATAAACTTTGAATTCCATAAGTGTTACCAGGTCCATTTCGTTGTCAATTCGCGAAGCAATTCTGGTAGACTTATTCTATAACTTCATGCATACATTACACATTGTGTTAAATTCTTTATAGAGGTAACATTCTCTCCGCATTGTAAAGTAGGGTTTTAGATTTGAGCTACTTCTGTTTGGAGATAATGAAGTTATATGAAAAAGCCTACGTGGTCTTAAAGTTATAGAACTCACAGAGATGTATATATATATATATATATATATATATATATATATATATATTCATATACTTCATATATAAGACATACCTGTTGAATCATCTCTGCCACGTTCTCTACTTATGGACACGCGTGGTCATGCAGGTGTAAAGTTATGAGTTAAAATGAAGAATTGTAATTCCGATTGTAATTCCGTTGGACTGTGAAACATCATTGAGCCCCCTTCAATTTGAGAACTAAGATGATATTTACGTTTTCGAATGGGATTGTTAAATTTGTACTTCACTGAATAGAGGCCGTTTCATAAGTCCATTTCTTTTTACGAAAGTCTTGAATATCGGACAATTAAAATCACATAAAGCTACAGAACTAATGGCTACATTTTCACTGAAAGCTCGCGGTTGGAAAAAAGTTGTCAAATTAGGTTTTGTCCTTTTTGCAAATTCATTTCGTGTATCACAACCAGTTGATATACAGCCGTACACTCTTACGCCGGATATTAGCTTTCTATTTTGAAGATGGAATAAAACGTGTTGTTCCTGATGCAAATTAAATGTGTTCGGTGATTTCAGTTTGGGAGCTAGAAATTACGCAAAAAATATCTTGAGGGGAACGGGCGTAAATTAAACACATATCATGTAAAACCCCACGCTTAACATCCTTTTTAAAGATATCATAGTTTAATAACTCATTTCACTGTAAACTCAGTTGTTAAATCATAGTTGACACATAGCTGACAAAGGAATCTTACAAATCAATTTTCTTTTTAAAAAATAGGCAAATGTTAATGCTCAATCATGTTATATTGCCAATCCCAATTTTATTCAATCCCAGTATTAGAATACATGATACTGAAAAGTTAATACGATTTGTTTTAATAGCAAATTTGATAACATAAAAATTAAACCTTAAAAATAACTGCTGAAGCAGCTATTCAAACGTTCTTATTTGCTGATTAGTCAACTTTGTAATGTCAAGGAACTTTAGGCCATCTTTTTTTAAATTGTTTTTTCTTTATTTGAGGCTCAATTAAGAAGTAATTCATTGAACACTTAAATATTGAATTGTCCATTTATTCAATAAAACACGGGCATGCACAATCATCTTGTAATGCCACCGTCTTATACTCTAAACGAGCACATAAAGCGTCCGCCCGTTTCTTATGTCCTACAGTAAACAAGCTTACTTCTCCAATCTTGACAAATGTTATTCGTGGACTTTAGATGTATTCATTATTTGTGATTTACACGTAAATATGACTAACACAGTGATTTTTCGAAAAGGTTTTTAAAAGAAATTTAGCAAGAGCATGATGTAGATTTGCCTTCTGACATATGAATTAAAAGTCATGTGTGGTCTCCAAGGAATTAATCTTATTAAGGATAAGAGCCTAACCCGGTATTTGAAATATCCTAAAATCTTACGTTTATAGGAATCGAGTATGTTAATTGGGTTTCAATTATGTGCAGACTGTTTGCAATGACATTCTCGTCAAATGTTTCTTGTTATATAAAAGAAGAACTAAAGCCTGTCGCCAAAACCCAATCAAAAACATTTTCATAAAACTGTCATAGCAAATGTTGACTATCAGCACAAAATCCCATTGGTTAGTAGTGAAATTAAGACCTTAAAGTGGCAGTAGCACGTTATTTCAGATAAATACCAGGCAAAAGAAAGGTTTCATTCATTTTTCAAGTCCATTAAATAAAAACAAACGCAGATATGAGAATTCTGAGGATTGGTTTATAAACAGAAACCATTTTCAAATATTCTCTTTAAAAAGCATCCAATAACGGCATTTTATTTGCCCCATTAAACAAGGAAAGAGACAGGGGGTCAATATTAAAAATTAAACAAATGTGGAGTTAAAAGACAAGTGCATAGAAACTCTCAGTAGTCAGGAATCACGGAGTCTGTCATCAGTAGCGAGTGTGACCACCCTTGACATCAATGCAAGCAGGTGCACGCCTCCTCATTGCAGTTGTCAAGCGTCGGACGACGTCAGCTGGGGAGTTGGCTGGCCACGGCAAAACATTGACGTTGCCATTCTCGAGGTAGTCTCTAACAATTCGTGTTGTGTGAGTGTTGCAATATCAATCTTCTTGACCGTTGTCGGATGAAAGGAACGACGATATGTCTCAGTACCTCAGCAATATATTGCTGGCCAGTCAGATTCCCTCGCAGAACAGCGGCGTCGTCATTTGGCCACAAATCCCTCCCCACACCATGGTGCCTCCGTCTCCAAACGGGTGAAACTCTCTAATGCCATCGTTCCTGAATAGGCAAAACTTGCTCTCGTCTGAAAACAGCACCCTATCCAAGAGTGCCGTTGCCACTGGTAATGTCGCCGTTACGAATTGGTTTCGAAATTGAATCTGCCTGATGTAGCGATCTTCAGCCGCAGTTGTTACCCTCGGTCTTCCCTATGTTGGTCTGTCCTATGTCTGGTCTGTCTGCTGGTAGCGTATTAACAGCCTTCTGGTGTTGGTTTGGCTGCAGTCGAAGGTTCTTGCCAATTGATTTTGGGAAGCCCCCTAAGTGGACATATCGATTGCTTGGTCATTATGCGCTTGCGTCAGTCTTGGCATACTTTTGGTGTTATCTCTGTTATTGAATGTTTGCTCTTTCCAACATGGTATTTATGCAACATTGCTGCACGTGCATCACAAATCATGCCTCAAACTCATGTTAGGCGCGTGTTTGTGAATGCACAATTTCAGTAGATGCGTTTGATGAGATGCGATGCGTTCGTGTAAAGGAAACGATGCAGTAATACTATAATTTTCTGCTAAGAATCAAACCCGTACCATCCCGCTTAAAGTTGTCATGAAAAAATTAAAGGGAATCCTTTCTTTTGCCTGCATTCTAAGTTCGCTAGGCTATATCTTAAGAGATGACATTACTTACTGCAATGTTCATAAATGTCATATCTATCATACATACAATGTCGAAAATGCAAGTATTGAGTGACAGCGGTGCATTTGCTAGGATAGGATAAAACATTAAATGAAATCCCGAGCGACAAGATGGTAAGTAGGGTTTTAGGTGACGTACCGCGATGAACTTTGATGGGACAAAGAGTGACCTGGTGCAGTGTACAAAAGGGCAGTTCTTTCAAGATAGTATTAAGATAATTGATCATTCAAGAACTCGAAAGACAAATATTTGAATTTCATTCCCAGAAAGCATAGTCTTCAATTGACAAACTCCAAATCCCTACCCTGACTTGAGGTAATTTTCTCGCTTGTTAATTACAGTTTTTATACAAAAAACGATCCAGACGACTCGATTACATTTAAAAGATACGTTTTTGGAATTAATTTTCGTGCTATTGAAATGGCGAGGGAGCTTTATGTGAAGGCGTATATTCCCTCAAATTCTCTGTAATACGTATTTTAGAAATACTTAATTTGAGCTGTTTCTATAAGAGAGGCAACTGTCAAGCCCAATTGTTCAGATATTTCATATTTACCATATATACAATGTATTGAGCGACAGCTACACGGCTATTTAAACTGATGGAGGGAGAAGTGCCAAATGAAACACCGTTATCTTGCAGCCCAAGGGAGCTGTTGTGCATTCTGTGGTATTGTTCTTAAGTGTAACAACACAGTTTCCTTCTCACCAAAGTTTTCCTTACTTATCGCCGACACACACTGCAAACATGATTTAATCTTGCGGTGCCACTGTCAGCTAGTTTAGTTTTCCCTAGGGACAGAGCACAAGTGCTTCTTTCAACAGGTATGAAGAGATGTTTGACAACAGCACGCTGAGTGGCGCCTTCTTCATTGCTTGATTACTTCTTGACACTCAGAAAGCAGCGCCATTTACACTGTCAAACTATCAAAGTGGTAATCGTTTGAAATGGATTTGACGCCTTGTATCATTTGCATCAAGATTCAACGTCTTCTGCCGTTCCTAGTTTGTAGTGACGAAAAAACGGACGGGTCTCTCCATTCTCAAATAACATTATTCACTCTTTGCTTTGACTATTGACTCGTGTGAAATCTTAAATGTTATATAAGCCACTCAGTACCTTAACATACCACATAAACGCGGCTACAACAGTGAAACGTCTGTAAAATGATAATAGTGGAGCAGTATTCTACAGGAATACAGACGGTCGCGCAGGTACTCGTACATTATCATCAGCTAACTTTATGTAATTGGTTTTATCGTAAAACTCGCAGAATCAGAGAGACTAATATATATATGATTGATCCTAACAGTTGTCTGTGACTTGCAATTGGTGAGGCTAGAAGCATTTGAAACGCAACATCGGTTTCATGTAAGGGAACTTTGTAGAACATTGTGTTTTCGCGAGTCTGCAAAACTCTCAACGTTATAAAGCTTGCTTTAGAATCGATCATGAGTTGAAGGAGAATGTTAAAAACCCATTATTGATAAGATTTTTTATAAATAGTTGCATGAAGCATTTTATCAGTATAATATTGACATTTTTTGTATTTGAAGTGAATAGTCATAAATATAGTCCACTACATCACCTTATATTCACATTTTGATAAATTCTGTTTCTTAAATGCTCTCGAAAATAATTGTGAATTTTTTCGTATTACATGTAATATATTAGGCTAGTTTTGCGCAGAGTAGGTATAATTATATATAAACTGCGGTAGAATTTCATGGTTTTCAGGTAACTTGGACTTATTAATATAAATTCTTATGATTAATCATGTTATAAATTCTTGTACTTTTTGTTTGAGTCTCTTTCGAGATTCGAGCCCAAATCCTTATAGATTCTACAAACATTCTTGAACCTTTATAGTACTTGACCGGAAACAGGACAATAATTGTTCTTATTCTAGATATTGTTAACCAAAATAAAACACTCTGTGTGTTGTTTTCAGGTATCATAATTCATAGTCTAATATTCACGAAACATGTTAAATGACCTTTGACCACAAGTGAACCTTTTACCTTTAGTATGCTACGCACCAATCTGTGTGATTAGTTTTGTATTCAGGAACTGTTTGTTTAAGATCAAGCTCTGACCTCCTGCCTCTCATCTATCAGTAAGTGCAACTAAAAGTCTGACTGACAGAGAAAACTGCCTTATCTTTCATCACCGTTTGCCAACATGCACGAGTTGTGTTGTTTATTCCATTTAAATATATACTTTCCCTTTAAAACATTTCGAGTTACCTAGCTTATTACATTCTTCGTTACTGCAATAACCTTTATTGTAGTATTGAATTGTGCTTTTAACATGACTAGCTAAATCAGTATTGGTATATATACGGTTACACGGCATAAGAAGTTATGAACTTATGAGTATTGGTCTGTAACATGTCAAGAATTCATGAGCTCGCAAGCACCAGGAAATGTCACATTTTTCTTATTTTATATAACATTTCGTCAGTGTAAATGGTGCATTAATGGGCCCATAAACATCGAACTTAACACTCATACAAAACGTCCCTTTTTTACTGCTTCGGATCAAGAGCAATCATACGACTCAGGATTCTCGTAATTATATTAGATTAGATGAAAAAGGCGTATCATGTGATTTCGCAATTATGGGAATATAACCATTTACTCTAATTGAACCATCTATATGCAAATACATCAATTAAACCAATTTGTTACCTGCATAGAAATGTGGTGGATTTGCCGAACTACATAAATGGATAACGACACGTGGTTCTAATGAAAATTGAGGTGAGGTGATTTGGAGTTTAACGCAGTTTTCAAGAGTATTTCACATATATTACGTCGGCTATTTCATTGCAGGGAGAAAGCCCGAAACACCATTGTGGCAATGCATTGATGTGAAATCTTCAATCATCGGCTAGCACCATGGTTGGTACTGCGCTGGAATTAACTGTAGCATTGCACTCAAAGCTTACTGCTTGTAGAACAGTTTCCTACCTCAGAGTTGCCTGTTAAATAGGAAAACCTGC
Source organism: Phorcus lineatus (assembly GCA_921293015.1). Taxonomy (NCBI): domain Eukaryota; kingdom Metazoa; phylum Mollusca; class Gastropoda; order Trochida; family Trochidae; genus Phorcus; species Phorcus lineatus. The sequence goes on from OV121088.1 coordinate 48,485,163, forward strand.
TGTCAGAAGTGAATAGCACTTCACACATGTGTTGGTAAATGGCCTTTATACAAACACCATTTCCTTTGAAACATCTGCGCTCAGTTAAAAATGCGATGTAATCTCTCACATACATGTATGTAATGATAAAACATATTACCTTTACACGTGTACGGCTGTGAATATGTAAAACATTACAACAGCAACAATGTGAAGACAGTCGGCTGATTAGCAAGAAGATTCCGGAAGCTAGACTTTCAACTTTAGTGCAATGTATGCTTATTGTTAGTCTATAAAACTGTTTTAGGATAAAAGCGGTAATTTAAAAAAACTCTGAACAGTTATTAGACGTTATATTTGGTCAGTCTTAAAAAGATCCATTCTCTCCCAACAAAAGTAGCTCCATCATAAATTCCTATAGCACCTATGTCTTAATGCAAGCAATTCTCGGTCTAAAGCTGAAAAAGTCTCATTGGATGCAATCAAAGTTAGTTGTGCAATCAGCAGAGCCGTTTCAAAGGTTATCATTCAAAACGCCTCACCTAATTCAGTAGGCCTTCAGAAATCTGAACTTTATTCGAATATGCACTTAGAGTCTTCTTTACACAGCAAAGTCGCCTTCTTTAGCAAATGTCATCTCACAAGCCTATGACATGATACAACTGTGTTATCCATGCATGCAGTGTTTTCATTGGTTGAAATTTTGCAAGGTACTGACATGATTAAAACTGAAATTATGAAATGTGAAGTAACTATTGTTAGCAGTATCAAGCATTGTAGGTATTACCGAAGCGTTTATTTCCTTAATGAATTAAATTTTCGATTCAGTAATTTCTTCGTTAGATTTTAATCTCGCACGAATTTAGATACATGTTTAGCGATTGAAGGGACAATAAATGTGTCACTCAATGAAACTTTAATCAGTCACTAACCTTTTTTCGAAATTAGCAATTCAATAGAACAACGTTTGGGATTTAATCAAAAGATCAGCGCGTGAAGGAGGGTTGTTCACAGCACCCAGTTTGATTTAATAATACAGTCTTCCATTTTGTTATGTAGTACTTCGACCTTACAGGAAATATCATCTTCCCTTTCCCTTCCTAATGAATAATCTAAATAATGACCGTATCGTTTACATCGTTTTTTTTTTCATGATGAAAAATAGATAAAAATGTATCGTATCGTGGTTCAAGCGTATTCTTCATATTCTATTATTTCATATTTATCATTCGACTCTTGAAATGAAAATCTTGTAGTTTCCTGGGACCATACGGTTGTATGTAAGTCGTGTATTTCATACCTACCATAAATATCATAAAACGTTATTGGATCGTTTGTCATGAGTAAACGCTATCAAGATTATAAGGTACATCAATCTCAGGAACCACTTCTGCCATTCCATCGTTTATGGCTGAGAAACTTTAATAGAATTCAGATACGGAGAAGCCATTGATATATTGCCCTGTATAGTTTGGCTATCAAGGATATCAAACAAAGATATATCATTCATTTCAACCAACCGACCAACCAGACCATTATGTTCGCCTCCCCTATGCAAAGAACATTGACCAGCGCCTCCTTAAACGTAGGAGTTATCGACGCTGAACACACCTGTCGTTGAGGAAATTATTGCCATACATTTTCCATTTACTAAGTTTCTGTCACAGGAAGTCTGCCCCGGTAAGGTAGGAAAACCTTGCTACAAAAATAGTGTACAATCTGACTCAAATCCGAGCCCTGGGGTCATAAGAAATTGCCTTTGAGTCGGTTTCAGGGAGCGCCAGTAATACCTGCTGAAAATACGTTTTTCTGAATGATAAGCCCCATGTGGTCGCATCTGAGTCCCACACTATTTTGCTGCCTAATTTAATCTTTAAATCGACAGGATATTTTTATCGTGACCTTTCTGTTTCAATTTTACACTTAAAGGATCTTCATTGTTCGATTTTCCCAGAGGTGTTTGTTTGTCTTTCAATTCAATAGCTTAAGCGAGAACGCTAAGATCAATAGCATGCTTTCAATGTCAAGATTTCTCGAGATGGCACAATGTAAGGCTTAAAGTGTATTAACTTGGCTTTACTTTTGTTTCAAAATGAGTTTATATAGATTTAATGTAACATAAATGCATCCTTTCTTATAGCAATGCAGTTATTGATCGTGTGTTTAATGGATGCAATATGTTTACATCACCGCCCTTGTTATTCCAAAAAGAATAAAGATCCATTAATAGGATAAGTTTATCAATAATATGGCATTTCCAGGGAAGTTAGGAGAAAATGTTTTCATTAGTACAATCTTTGAGCATTAACACATACACTGTTGAGGATTTACATATCAAGTGAGATAAAAATGACGCAATAAAGAGCTTTAAGTCCATCAGGTCGACATCACATATTCTCTAATGGAACATTATATATAGTGCTATTGTCACATTAACATTTCGTTCATGATGGTGGTGTCACTTTCGAAAATAGACGAACATTGTTTACTATAATCTTAATTGATTTCTTGATAGTCGCAATTTACTGATGTAGACGGTTATACGCAAGAAATCGAAGAGTGGGTAATATGTTAGCTGCACTACGAAGAATTTACCTCTCCTCTTGAGTTTACTGATAAAACTCACGTGTATTTAAATACTGTTTTCAAACAGTAAGAGTTAGCTAATGATGGGTGGTTGGTACAATGAGTAGCACGTGAGTAAGACTTGAATACATCATTCTCACGTGACATTATTCCTGTTGTATTGCACTAATTGATATTGAGAATTACTAGCTGCGAATCTCCGTGGAACCTTGATGTTAGTGTAAATAGTTTGAGATTTTGCATTTTGCGAAAACGGATGCAGACATACTTCATTACTAGATATTTTGAACAGTAAGCAATATTAAGAAGTAGTATTTCTCACTCATAAAGCAGTAGAAAAGCCGTTTTTTGATCTGAGAAGTAAAAACACACGACGAATGCAAAACAGCTTATTTTAAAGGTTAGTTTTACTGCACTCTTAGTGCAATTAAATGCCTTCTTTTATGAAAGTCTTAAATCATAAAAAGTGAACAAACGTTTGAACTTTAAATTCCATTGAAGATGTTTACAATCATTTCAAATCGCAAATTAACTTCAAGATTCATCTCTTATCAAAATGGTAGCTGTTATACAGAGATGAAGGCTATCTTTTACACATGGCAAATGGTATCAAACGATGTGTAGTGGGATTTTTTCAACAAAGCCTTATCTTCGCACACTAATGCAAGTTACATTCAAGTAGAGTTAAGTTTGGACAGGATAAGATACCTTATCTAATGCTTCCCACTCCAGACAAACAAACTGGCAGGGCGTTCAGAAGAAAAGAGCTTGTTTTACGATCCTGACCGAGTTATCTTGTGTGCTGAAGATGGGCAACAAATGCTTGTCGCAGGATGGTAGTGGTCCCTAGGGAACCTGTATTGATCAAGGTTCTTACTACGATTCTGGAGCAGCCACCAGACGGGCCAGCTGGGAACATCATGATGGACAAACTTCGGCTTTTTAGATGGTTAGGGGCCATTCATATACCCAAGTGTTACTTTGTTAGTCTAAGGATGCTGACCGGAAACGCTGTGTATCACACTCGGCGTATGTCACGTGACGCCCTCCTCCCTGCCTCGATGGCTCTCGTGACTATATATTGAGACCTTTACGACTGTACTGGATCCACCGTCGTCAGCAATGAATTATATTGATTTATAATGAACTAATTATTCCCGGTCGTTGATTCGGACCTTGACTGTCTGCATTCTATTAGCTTTGTGAGGTCAATTCGGGCTTTACTTCCACCTTCCTGTTCTTAAGACCAAAATGGCTCTAAACTTCCTGATCAGATATATCGTTGATTCTCTCTCTATCTGGTTATTAGGTTTGTTTACGTTCGTTTCCCTTTCTTGAGATTCAACTAATCAGTTTGTTGGGGACATTGTCGAGATTTGTTAATTTGAACAAAGATATCTGTTTATTGCACTGACGTCAGCAAGCATTACATAGCTGTGTCACCCGGCTACTTTGAACTATATCTGCTATGTGCCGGTTCATTCAATATATCTTAGTGATATTTCCTCTCTTCAAAAGATCCCGCCAGGGGCTAGGACTTTGTCTGCAGTAGAGAACTGTTCTACACGCAGTCAGGTTTGGGTGCAATGCTACACTGAGTTTCAGCGCAGTACCACCCATGGTCCGCTAGTTCCCGCCGATGCTCGCAGGTGAAAGGTTTCACCGCAATGCATAGCCACAATGGTGTTGCGGGCTTTCTCCCTGCAATAATACTAGCAGCCGCGATATAAAAGAAATAATCTTGAAAGCGGCGTTAAACCCCAACTCACTCACTCTTAAAAGATGAATGATGATAGCGGTCAATAGTTCATTAAGCTTCAATGTTATTCAGCCAAGTAAATTACTATTGTTAGGGAAAACGTACCGCCCTAACTGGGCGAAATTAAGTAAGTGAAATTAAAGGAAGAGATGATATTTAAATATATACCTCGTGAGATCCATGGATTAGGTTTGTCTCTACGTTGTAATGAAATCAATCAAGGTTAGGGTTGGCACTTATCAGGCCGCGTAACGAGGCTGGAATTATTCTCTTGCAATTAGGATACATCGTGCCGGTCATCAAACTGTCACAAGGCGAGTTCATCCATTAAACCAGTTCACCGCCCCTTCACGCCGAATATCAACCTCTCATTGGTCAATCTTTATTATAATATGACTATTGTAAGTATCAATCCTGTATGGAAATCGATATAAAAGATATGATCATAAATGACACTTCACATTTATCAATATGTATGTAGATAATGAACAAATATTTACCACTTCAGATAACCCAAACGCACTACGTTTAATAAGGTTGACATGTTTGTTTTTGTGTACTGACAAGCTGCTGTAGGCCATACGATCCGGCATCAATGATTCCCAGTAACTAGTTTTTATCATGCACCCTAATAAAGCAGTCTGCTGTAAAGTTTATCTAACCCTTTGTGAAGGACACTACACAGCAGAGATTCTTTTCTTTGAAGTTCTATTCCTCGGAAGACACGTATGAAACACATCTACAATCAAGTGCGTGACAGTAGCTTGTCTAGGATTGCTTCAATAGACACGATTAACTGTAGGGATTGTTAAAAGGTGTGGTGACCTAGACAATTCGCTATAGGTTCAGTATCACCAAACAACACCAACGACTCTGTCCAAAATGACGTAAGACTTTTGTTGGCGATGCATTAGCGTCTTGCGTGCTGTCCTGAATTTTGATCATACGACCGACTGAATCGGTTGAAGAAATCTCAAACACGCATTGCTTTATCTGTCGATTGAAACGTCAACGGTAAAGAAGTGACCGCGGAAAATCGACATTGTCTGTCAATTAATTGAACCTTGCATTAGTGGAAACAAGAAAGAAAGTCAACGAGTTCATTTCTGTAATCATGTCAACCAAATGTAACCCATTACATAAACACAACCACACAGCTAATGTCACTTTCGTATACATTAAGGATGTGTTTGAATGCTTGAATACATGCTCAAATTAACTTTAAAATACATGGTGGCATTGCCTTTGACATTATCTCTATTCATTCAGAAAGGGTAGTTCATCTTGTCCTGTAAGAAGCAGAAAAAGGACGGTTGAAGAGGCAACACTGAATAAAAGTACATGAGTAAAAGTAGCGGGATTACACTTCGAATTTACTCTTAGTTCCATTTGCATCATCAATCTAGAATTCAATAGCTTGATATTGATTAATAACACTTTGTTTCCGAGGACACATTTATTTGAATGATTACAGATAGATCATTCAAGACAAGCACGATTTATCGTACTGAAGGCAATGACTTCCTGTTGAATCGCTTTGATAATAAGAAGTTTCTATCCTACTCTTCATTCACATAATTATGAATAATAAATCTAGATCCCACTTCGAAGTTTACAGTAAAAGTCGTCGTGGTTTTTTTTAAAGATACTATTCGTGACATAAAACCAAATGTTGTGGAAAGTTAAGGAGCGTTTCTGACACGATTGATTAAGTTCAATTAAGTGTTTCCGATCTTTTTTTACGTTAGCAATAACTTTTTCCGCGTGCGATATAATCAAATCGATTTTACATCGAAATTGCATATTGAAAAGAAAAAAACCAATATGAATCGATTGCCCGATTTGAGCGCGCTGAAAGAAGAGAACGAGGAGATGTGTATGGAAGCAAGGGACAACACATCCTCTTACTGACAAAATAATGTTAGAAAGACAGACGCAACCAGTACTGAAGACCACTTCTTTAAAAGGTATAATACCGAATTCGATTTTATCCTTGTGCTTGTCGTTCATTCGACAGGGATGTAATTGGTCTATTTTAAAGGGCTTAAGGGGTATCGGCCTATCTCCGTTTTTACTGCACAGACGATCCAAATGAGCAACATTGGAAATAGTTATTCAGTTTCTAAGTAGGTAACTATTATCGTATGTAGACGTCTATAAGGGTGCTATGGTCGTCAGTAGCGATGCAATAATGTTTCACAAAAACGAAAACCGATGCCACATACTGCGAGAGATAGCATACAAAAGATAGTGATTTACGAAGTTACGTAAGTTAACGATACTCAGACTGCAAAACTCACCCTCAATGTATTATAAGATCACTGACAAAGATAACATACCTCTGGGGAGAACGCTCGCATACACATTCAGTCGTGACCTCAATATCTACAAGTACAGGTTATTTTCGAACGGGCAAAACAGGGAAGTGCTGAATGCCTATGGAATTTTCCTTAAGAGATAAGCGGTAGATATATTTATACACTCAGACAGTAATGTTATTGTCTTAATGATGCCAATAAATTTGTTTTATTATATCTCGTCTTATCTTTATCGTTTAAATGTACGACAAATATCCTGTTTTATTCAAGTTGTCGTTGCACAGACGGTACGTCAATTATTATGGTAAGACATTTTCTACTGATAACACTTCGAAAGTAAAGCAAGCTAGAATAAAGAAAAAACAACAATAACTTAGATTTATAATGTATTCAGCAATACCTTCTTTCGTTGACTGATTGAAGGAGAAATACGAAGTTTGTTTGAACGTAAATGTGTATTTCATGCAACCTTCATAAATGCTATCAAAGGTTATCACGGGAATAGATACAAACGTTTCTTAGCATTTATTCGTTATTATGAAGATTCATCGTTTTTTTAATAATATTTTCCTTTTTAAAAATGTAATTTTCAACAATATTTAAAAAAAGCAAATATTGACGTAATTGTAGTCAAAGAAGGGTAGTTGCACCATGTTGCGAAGAGGAAAAGGCAATAAAGCTAAGTGCCCACAAGTAATCAGGACAAATCTTTATCTTACGGTCAACAAAAGAACTAGTTTGAAATGTGAAGCGACCTTTCGTTCAAATCATTAGTTCTATTCTTTTGGAGAAACGCTGGTTGTTATTTACTAAAGACGGTTATTTAAGTTCAAGTTAATCCTTTAATGTTGGTAGTGACCTTACATTGATTTAAATAATCTACTTTTATGCGAATGAACCATATGATTTGAGGTTTAAAACAGAATGTATTCTAGAAAGTAATTCTTGACAAGAAATGTTTATCTGATGCCCTAAGCATTTTCAACAGTCTTATTCCTCGGCTTGCAAATCAAAATAAATATGAGTGCTTGATACTTCTTCTAGCGCATATCACCTTCCAATTCATAAAGCCACCTTTCAGAATTTTACCTACTGTCGCGGAACGCTCCCGGTATTGTTGTGTCATTGACCATTATCGGGACCAACCGTAGACCATTTGAATTTTGGCATATGCTACGTTTATTACATTTTAAAAATTTATTTTGAAAATCTTTACACGCATAATCGCCAATTCCAATCGTACTGAGTCACAAGGGTTCTTCATTAGAATGAGTTATCTTTATGATTGTGCTATATTTTAAACAATCTCATTAATTCGTCACGATTATTCAATTTATAATATGTTGCTTCGAAACGTAGCCTTCCGAAGTGAATTGTGTTGTGTCGGGGCGAAGAGCACAAGAGAGAAAGCACTTGAATCTGACACGTTGCTCGTGTAACGAATAATTTATATGCATTCCATTCTGTTTGGTTGAGTTGCTGGATATTTTCTTAAAACTATTATTGTCGTATTCGTGTTAAGGAGTCCTACCATATGTCAAAGAAAGGAAATTAAATCTTAATCAAGGAATGTAAGAAAGAAATCAACGAATAAAAAAAATTGTAAGGGATCGCAAAGGATCGCAAACTTTAATCGCAATAATCGTACTCCAACCCACAAGCTTGTTTCATGAATCTTTACAGGTCATCTCTGACTTGGGGGCGATCGGATGTAAAAATGTCAAAAGGAATGTTTAGAGGCGATTTAAAATAATTTAGGTGTTATCGCCGCTTTCAAGTGTATTTCACTTTATAATGACTGCCAGTATATTGCAAGGAGAAAGCCTGCAACACTATTGTGGCTATGCATTGAGATGTTTTAAAACCTCAGGAATCGTTACAAACCGTCATTAAGGGGAGGAGAACAACCACCGTTACATGATCTGTTCAATTCGGTTAAAACCTCAACCATCTCATGTGATAATCTAGGACTTAAATGTGAGATGCCTCGTGATTTGTCAGATTAATTACCATTTTAAAACGATATACTTTAATCTTGGCCAATCTGTCGTGAAAACGAAGCACAAGTTGCATACAGTAAAAATACAACAAATACTGACCCTGGGTCACCTGATACTCCCTCTATCAAATCCTATCAACAACATACGTTTCCAGATGGAGCTACTTAGGTTTCGATCTATCTTTATACATACATAAGATTAAGTCTATCTTGTTTCTAAGTAAATCGGTTCATTTTCAATTCATAGTGCCGATGGGATAGAGTACTGCAAACTGAGACATCCCTTACGGCGAGTGGTGCTGATTAATACTATTCTGTAATATGAGCAGCCACTGGAAGCATAATCACCTCCAAGAATGGATGATAATCAATGATTTACCTTGTACCTTACCAATCTTTTGAAATCCATATCTTGGTTTACTGCAATAATATCACGTTTATAATACGACAATTAATTAACTTTCCATGCTTAAAGGCCATATATATAAATTCCACATGTAAAATGAGTTGTAACTCACCGTATTAATCACAATATAACTCGAGAAGTGTGCTGGTGAAGATGGGAAACAGACTCAGGTTGGTACCACCAGTGAGATGACCGAGTTATTGTCGACCTGGAAGTCTCTGAAGTACATCATTAGCACCTGGTATCTACGATTCTCCTTGTTAATAATTAATATGATAAGCATCCTAAAATAGGTCGTTTCCATTAAAACTGAACTCTTTTCGTTTAGAATGTTCCACGTGAACCATGTCATGAAATAAGCCATTTTAAAGTTAGCACACAAAATAATAATTAAATTAACGATACGTTAATTTTATTAAAGGGAACAAAAGTGGTTGGCAAATGTTAAAGATTTTTCCAAACGTTTGCTTCAAAATATTAAAAATAGAGCCATGGGCTCTGTAGCTCATCAGACTTTTGATAGAAATAGGTGTTTGGGTTTAGACCATGGGGTCATGGGCAGTGTAGGAAAGATAGCCTGTCCCAACGTCCGAGTTATTCACAATCAAATAAAAAAGGCCCATTGCCCATTTGGGGTCAAGGGGTCACCGAACCTACAATTCAGAATCCCCATTGTCCAAGGAGTCTACACACAACTATTAAGCTATCAAAACCTTTTGGAAATGGAGAAGAAGATGAAAGTAGGATTTTAAGGTTTTGACCCCTGTGACCCCATTTGGGGTCAAGTGGTCACCAAACCTACAATTTAGAATCCCCGTTGGCCAAGGAGTCTACACACACCTTTTCAGCTCTCTAGACCTTTTGGAACTGGAGAAGAAGATGAAAATAGGTTTTTCAGGTTTAGAGCCCTGTGACCCCATTTGGGGTCAAGGGGTCACCAAACCTACAATTTAGAATCCCCATTGTCCAAGGAGTCTTCACACAATTTTTCAGCTCTCTAGACCTTTTGGAACTAGGGAAAAAGATGAAATTAGGTTTTTTAGGTTTTGACCCCTGTGACCCCATTTGGGGTCATGGGGTCACCAAACCTACAATTTAGAATCCCCGTTGGCCAAGGAGTCTACACAGACCTTTTCAGCTCTCTAGACCTTTTGGAACTGGAGAAGAAGATGAAAATAGGTTTTTCAGGTTTAGAGCCCTGTGACCCCATTTGGGGTCAAGGGGTCACCAAACCTACAATTTAGAATCCCCATTGTCCAAGGAGTCTTCACACACCTTTTCAGCTCTCTAGACCTTTTGGAACTGGAGAAGAAGATGAAAATAGGTTTTGACCCCTGTGACCCCATTTGGGGTCATGGGGTCACCAAACCTACAATTTAGAATCTCCAGTGCCCAAGGAGTCTACACACAACTATTCAGCTCTCTGGACCTTTTTGAACTGGAGAAGAAGATGAAAATAGGTTTTTCATGTTTTGACCCCTCTGACCTCATTTGGGGTCATGGGGTCACAAAATCTACAATTTAGAATCCCCATTGGCCAAGAAGTCTACACACAACTTTTCAGCTCTCTGGACCTTTTGGAACTGGAGAAGAAGATTAAAATAGATTTTTAAGGTTTTGACCCTTGTGACCCCATTTGGGGTCATGGGGTCACGAAATCTACAATTTAGAATCCCCATTTGCCAAGGAGTATGCACATACAATTTCAGCTCTCTAGAGTCATTGGTTCTGGAGAAGAAGTCGAAAAAGTGAAAAGTTTACGGATGGACGGACGGATGGACGGATGGACGGACGCCGGACGCCATGCCATGCCATAAGCCCATCGAGCTAAAAATCCTCCGAAAGAAAAAAATGCCAATGGAACCAAATCGAATCATTATTAGAATAACTCTTAGACACATTTGAGGTAAAATTCATTGTTTGGCTGGCGGATGTCCAAGAGGTTCAAGTATCGTTGATTTACTCACGTTTTTAAGCATGGATGACAAATACATAAGATGATCAATAGATGAGGTAGATATGGCAAATATGGCAAATAACAAGACAGTTCAAATGTACATGGTGTATGCGAAGTGAAACGTGTCGTAACTACAGAAAATAATTTGGTAAAGGTCAATTGTGAAAAACACATGGTTGTTCGTGTGACTGCATACCAACATTTTGACATTTCTCGAGTACCTTAGAATAGTGTACTCCCAGTAATCTCGCTTGCATTCACGTTGGTACGAGGAAGTTCATTAACCATCGCCTATGCACTTAGTTCTCTTTGAGAACCATCTACAATACAATAGATATACATAAATAAGTGTTTATTGGCAGGGTCTTGTAGCTGAGAGTTGAAGCTGGACTATTCACGAATACCAAACAGTATCTCCTTGACTCTTGCAGGTCACCTACGCTATCCCGAATTAAACAAAGAAAAAACAGGAACACATTGTAGACTAGTGATGTGACAACTCAACTACGACACTTCTATTTGTTCTTAAGCTTATAAATATGCTTCTTGAAATGCCTTGGGATCCACGAGGGTTTATTAAGTCTACCGCCAATCTACACATAAACATTGAGTAACCACTAAGGTCCCGTAGTGAATTTGCTGTTGAGTCAGCTATTAAAAACAAGAAAATCTCTTCTTTCAAACAATCAAAATATGACAAACAATTCTATATAAGTGTTTGAAAAATATAATTAATAATAAATAAATAGTTCAAGGTAATATAGGTAAGGTAATACAATATCAAATGAAACACAGAATATTAAATAAGCTTGCTAAAATAGTCATGAATGTCACGGCAGTTTTCGTGAAAGTATCTGTGAGATGGAAGATGCTTGATGATATACAGGAGAGTGGTAAACTTCTATTAATTAGCCCTTACATAGTTTGCTTACCTTCTACATGTTTCTAGCATCAAAAGCCTTTGACATTCATTATGCTAAAAATCTCTTGAATAAGCTAGGTTACATACTGTGTGACCCTTGTAAACAACGCAACAATGTGTTACACTTTTGAACTTGTGAAAAATCACATAATCATAACATAATACGAAGAAGAGGAAACTGCAATAAGGTAGGTTATGGAAGTCTGATTCAATTGATGTCATTTGTTTTGACAGGTTCTCATCTTATTCTCAGTGAATAATTAGCTATCATCAATCACAGTTTTAATGATCAAGACTGTGTTTAAAACTTACGGGATTACTCTGTTAATTATTACTACAATCGCTGAAACGTATAATGACGGAAACTAAATACGCCGTTCACGGCGCACTCTAAGCTGAAGCTTGTATTCGCCTTGCTTCTGTTAGCAACTGGTGTGATCTCAATATTGAAATTATAGCCGACACTGGAAAGGCCGCTAATTAAAAGTAACAGAAGTTTTCCCCAGGGACATTATGGAAGCACATGTCAGAGCGTTGAGCCTGTAATTACCCAGCTGAAGGCCGGTGTTGTCGCTTCCCTCCGATTCCCATCGCAACGACTTTATCACTTGGGTCAACTTACGATAGGTTACTGACTTTCTTTGTCAACATGGGCGCCATCATGAGCTGTATGAGCGTGAATGTAGTAGCATGTGACGTCAATGTATTGTTTCATTCGATGATGTTGGGTAATTTTGATGAGTTTGCTGATATGTACTTTATGATTTAAACGATGCTCAGTTCAGGGGACAGAATAATGCCTTAACATGAGATATGTTGATTTTAGTTACTGGTACAACTGGTAATGAAATTCATAGGAAAATATTGTCATTGCCCCATAACCAAATCATTTCGAATGTCATAGTGTATTCAATACATTAAGCACGTTTGTACCAACGTGGATGAAAATGTAGGGAAAGGATGCTTGCGTTAAGACTCTCTTAGAGTTACAGGTTATTCTTAAGATAAATGTCTTCTTTCAACCTCTTTTTAAAAATAATTATGTTAAATTCCAATTTAATATTACGCAAAGAAGCAAAAACAAACATTTCCCCCTATTTGCATGGATATCCTGGTGAAATAACCTACATTATCATTTTCTGAAATGTTCCCTCTTGTAAAAAAAATTATAGTTACGCCATGATTATCAAATCACGTGTATAAAAGCATAAAAACTGAACTGGTCCACACCTGAGTTCTCATTAAGTCAGCAAAACACGTAGTGAAAAACAAGATACAGATTGAAGGTAAGGAATAACGTTTTGTATGAGAAAGCCATTAATGCAACTTGTTTTCCAGTTCGATGAAACAGTTACTCAGTTACTATGTAAAATAGCAAGCAGTGTAAAGTTATCAACTGGTGCCTTGACATTGCTGGTTTATTTAATTGAACACATTTCTGGCCACAAAAATAAACAAATTCTCAGTGAACGGAATAAGACCAAGTTTAAAGTTTATCGATGTTATCGATAAAGTATTCTGCAGAGGAAGATTTTCATTTTCAAACTTGTAATCAGTGCTTTTATTCAGGAGGCAGCAAATGAAAAGAACTGCACTGCTTTCTGGAGGTTAGTGAAGAAGTATTTATAATCACGCAGTATGGAGAATAGTGTCACTCCTTCAAAATGGGTTGACTACTGCAGAGAACTTTTAGAACCAACTAATACAGAAGATGTACAATTTACCGAAGAATCAACGACCTTCCCAAGCAATCACAACTCAGATTTATGTGTAACATGTCAAAATGATCTTATATCTTTAGATTTCAACAACCAAGATGTGCTCAACGCTATTAGACACCTGAAAACTGGGAAATCTCCGGGCGATGACGGAATCTTCTGAATTCTAAGGAAGTGCGGAGAATATACTAGTTCCCTATCTTGTTATTCTTTATAATACAATGCTTATGCGTGGACATCTGCCATCATTATGCCTATCCACAAGACAGGTAGTGTGAGTGATTCCGACAATTTTCGCGGCATATGATTGATGGTAAGAGTATAAGTATCTTTGCTTATCTAATGAATGGACGACTTGCACAACCATTTCCTGAGTTAAATAAAACAATGGGGGACTATCATGGAGGATTTTACAGGATCATTCAACGATCGATAACATATTTGTTATCCAAGCAGTTGTGACTAAACATCTCTTTCGAAAGAAAGGGAATATATACTGTGCCTTTATCGACTTTGGAAAGGCTTTCGATATGAATAGAATAGAATAGAATAGAAATAAACTGTTATTTACTACAAGATGGTATTAATGGTAAATCTTTCAATGTCAAAGAACATACATATTATAATGTTCAATCTACTGTCACATTTAACAATCAACAAGTTATTTCTGTAGCTCTAGTGGTGTCAGACAAGGATTTACGTTAAGCCCAGTGTTCTTTTCTCTTCATTAACGAACTTGTGTGTAATCAATTTAATGACGGCATTTTCATATCCAATGAAATGTTTAACCTTATTGCTCTGTGATTTGCTGATGATTTGATACTTATTGCAGATAGTGTTGTAAAATTGCAAAGGAGTTTGAATGCTTTACATAATTCTTCTTACAGAGGGGTATACATTAATTCCTAATGGGCTGAAATTTGGGGTTGAGAGGAAAGAAACTGTATTGAATTTATTCATAGAAAGTTTTTTTAATTTGTCATCCATATTGGGTATTAATCGTCAAATGCTGTATCTTACGGGGAGTGTGGGAGGTATCCGCTTCATGTTTCCTATTATGTTAAATGCATGAAGTATTGGCTACGGTTGTTAAGAATGCAACGCTAAAAGGTATGCTTTCCAAAGTTATAACAAGTTACTGTCCATTGCTGAGAGAAAAAGTTGGCTCAACCATGTCAAATATTTATTATTTCGTTATGGTTTCGGCTTCATTGGGATTAGCCAAGCAGTGGGAGATCCTGATTATTTTGTTTGTTTTTAGCCAACGTGTTAGAGAATGTTCATATCAGAATTGGCATTCTTCTCTTGAAAGCGTTTCCCTCAAATTTGATAATTCCCTTAAGTTTTTTCTAACCTGTGAAAAATATTTCTTAAACATAAGTTCGTATGAACATAGACGTGTATTTACCTTATTTAGAAGTGGATTCTGAGCAGATAAATTGCATATAGTAATGACGCCTACCACTTAGTAAAAGACGTGTACTGTATGAATGTGTTTATTTTGCAAAAGAGAGGGAATGTTTCATCCAAGATTGTAAAAGCAACAATAATGATAAAGTTTCAAATTTATGCCTTTTAAATGATAATATTTTTCTTATTAATCTTGCAAAATTCCTTAAACATGTAGTTGAAAGTATAAAACAAAAAAGGTAACTCTGTAACATATTCTTGCAATCTAATTTGTACTTTGGGTCTTTGGCCTTTCTACAAATATAATATCTTGAATCTTGAATGATGTTCATGAAAAGTGTGTAAAACAAGGACAAATAGTGGCTCGATGTCATTTCCTCTGATAAATCTGTATCTTAATTGTTTAATGCCCGCAAACGTTATCTATGGACGGGCTGCATGTGTAAGTTCATTTTTGGAGGGGGTCGTTTTGAGGTTGGTGGCATTATTTATATATTGTTGTTTTCGAGAGAAGGTGTTTACTCATGATTGTTGGAATCATTTTATATCTCGTACAAACAGTATTTCATACCCAAGCGGTTCTATCAGACTGACGGTTGGAATGATTTTATATAATACAAACAGTATTTCAAGCGGCTCTATCAGACTGCACACAATGTACATCTTAACCTTATATAACCAGTTTACCCCAACCGTTATTTTGTCCTACACAAGAGTATCAATTTCCTCTTCCGTTTCTTTCTTTATGTGTATTTTGAAATTACTACAGTTATTGTGCTGGCAGTGAATGACATTAGTAAGGGTCTGGTGGACACATTCCCTCAAATAACCACTTCTACAAAGGGACAGCTTCTGTGCCAACATATATCTATTTTGAACTATTGGAAACCTTTCCTTCAATGGCAGAATTTATATCCTACTTCTTTCTGCTTGATTGCCCCGTTGGTTTGTATGGGGTGTTAATCCGTTTTGTCTAGACACATGTGTCTCTGTCAAGCTTTAAAAAACCTCTATTCATCAAGTAGTATCAGCTCTATGGAAGAAATATTATATTGCTGGCTTACAATCCAATAGTTATGTTCAATGTATCAATGCAGAACTAAAGTAAAGTGCTACTGTCGTCAAAATTGATTGCTTAAATAAAGTCTAGTAACACAAGTACGCTAAGACAGCTTACTCATCTTAAGTGTAGATATTTTCACATTTCCCATCCGTGAATTACATTCTTCAAGATGTAGACAACCTGAGACCACTAGGTTGTGGAATTTAAGCAAATGGTAATGTCATGCCATAGAGATATCCAGCTTACTATAACATTAAAAATATATTTAAGTCTGGATTAACATATTTTCAACATACACACATGTGTATATCACTTTTATATCATGAATTCCCATATAATGCTCACGCTGTCATGACTTTTACGAAGGTTATTCACGATCACATTGTGTATAATCCCTGCTCTTGCAATGCCATAAAAATCTCACTCGTTTATTAAAGGTCAAATGACATACTGCCTCGGGTAGAAACATTTATTTTTTAAGCTGTAGCGATCGATTGGAAACTGGCATAGTTCCTTAAAGAAAAACTGCATGAGCTAATCAGTCGCATATCCAATTACTGACATGAAAGATGATGTGTAAAAATATCTATCAGGTTTGATCTTTGTCTTTTCCAAGTGAGAGGAAATGTGTCAAGTACATTAAGACGCTCGAATGATTATTTTTATGATAAGGATTATGTGATGTGTAAGATTGACTGTTGAATCCCACTCTCAATGACATGCTTACATTACGTGGTGTATGATTGCTTGATTGATATAAAGTGGCGTTAGTTGCTTCATTACTCTATCTTGATGAAATATATTCACAGTTGATATACTTTTAAAAAAATACCTTTGATTGGCTATTTTTGTTGTAGTAGCAGTTTTATATTTTATTGATGATGTTTCCAACGTTACACCGCCATAAAACGTAAGGTTTTCACATCCGCATAAGGTTATAAATCAATACAATATCATATTTGTATGTATTCATTATGAACAATGTCATAGGAGAAATATTTGGTGCACAAAAGTCATATCATATTACACATATCAGTATATCAGTAAATTTATAAATGCCAAACCTCAAGGAACAAGACAGATTGCTTGAATTATAATCCATTCATGTTATTGATTTTGGATATGGATGATAAATGGCACTAATAGTTTACATTACTAAATGTATTTTAGATCATGTTAAATATATATGATAATCATTGGAAATTAATTTGAGGTACATGTAACTTTATCATCATACATATTTCTTTGGTAACTTTATCATCATCATCCATATTACTTTGGTAACTTGTGTAAGATAAATATATCTTGGATGGGCCCGGAAATTCAAATATCTGGCCGAGTGAAGATGTAGCTAGCCTTACATTAATTAATCAAGTTAAACCTAACCCTAAAAATAAAAATTAATCTAATCAAACGGGTGTTAATATAAAAATGTGTCCAAGGTCAGGATGGGTGCCCAGTGGCTAAATAGTAACTAAAATAATAATTGATAAACTAGATACCTGAAATTAACCCTGAATCAAGAAAGTAATCACTCTGTATTATGAGCAAAGACATAAAGCAATTCTTACACAAAGTGACTGTCATCAACATGATAGTACCATTATACCTCTATTAAATGCATCATCCATGAAATAAAAATCGTTAAAATATCGTCGAAATGCATCGTCGGTAAGCAACCCATCAATCAGACACCGGGGAAAACTCTGTATGACCTTGAAGAGAACCATTGCTCACTGACAACGAAATAACAATATTTCTTGCAGTTATGACTGTGACGATCCTTGGAAAATAGTAGCAACTACAGGGAATACTCTTAACGTGGGTCTAGTGCGAAATATGATCACCAATGATACCCAAAGGCTAATATTCCCTAAACTGACCATAAACGTGATGCGTAATTGGCGTCAAGTGTAACAACTCTCGCTTTGCTGAGAAAAGGCGTCTGCGCATGTCAAATAAAAATATGTTCTAAAAAGTAGATTTTGAAAATTATTTTACCAGAGGTAAAGATCGTAAGGGATTATAAAGGTAGGTATAAGAGTATTCCTTAAGCCATTGAGAGTGCAGGAGGGTGATGAGGTGGAATTCTGTGTCCTGTGACCAGCCTCATTACACAGCTGATCGGACAGTCCCCTAATGGCCTACTGTTGAATATCTAAAGTCAAATGTTTTTGCAATAGATAGAGCCGTGTAATAGATTGTATCTGCTTGGGTGTGTGTAAAAATATGTCTTAACAATCTCTAAAATTCTTTCTATATTCAAATTATGAGGTTTTTCTCCTTTTTTTAATCCTTCTATCGCCAGATGCCAGTCTATCTCGCTCTGTTAAGTTTGAGGGATTGAAAGAAGACAGTTGCAGCTGTATTGGAGTAGTCCTTACAACAATGAGAGACCCAGAGAGAAACCTCATCACAATGAGGGAAATTCCATGCCGTATCCGGACACCACTCTCAGTAAACATCAGACCGAATATGATGGTTTCACTATTGGACATCTGAAGTTGCCATTTGGAAGCAGAACCATCTTATATCATTTATCTGTTTGGATGCACGTATAAATATGTCTTATCAATCCCGTACCTTCTTTCCTTATTCATATATATAGTTTTGTCTCATTTTTGCACTTTCCTCGCTAGATAACAATCTATCTCTCTTTTGGTTAAGTAGCTGACTACACTTTTGTTGACTACGGTAGGCGTTTTAATGACAGCCGTACATTAGATGTTTTTTTAGAAACCTTGACCATTATCAAAGAGCAGGAGCTTAACCACATTAGTGTATTAATATTGATTTCCAATAAACCTCTTCCTTCGGCTGTAGATTCCTCGTTTTGACAATTGTTACTGTAATTCGTCTTATTGAGTGCATATGTGTTTATAGCCGGGAGGCAGTGATGGCTGGTGGACACCTCGGTAACCAGGTACCAGTGTGTGCATGGTGGCCAGTCTGTCCTCTAATAAATTATGTCTCTTAATCTGCATATCTGGGATCATATAAATCTCTGACATATTTGTCAAGCACCTAGCAGTTACAGTTTCTCTTTGGTCAGTGTTTAATGAGTTTGATATTTTTTTTTTGTGTATTTATTTATTTTTTGTGGTACATATACAAAGATCATACATAAATTTTTACACCGTCTTGGGTAAGAAATACATGGTAGTGGATGGTACATTATGACAGAAATAGATACATGATATAGTTGATAAAGGAGGTATCAGCATTTTCTTTGATGGTTACAAATGAAACTAAAACGTAAAACGAATCCTAAGCTGCAGTGGAAAAAGGATGTCATTGCAAAATAGAACAAACAAATCTGGAATCATTTTGGAAGAGCAGATGACAAGTCGACCAGAATTTCATAAATTTCGAATAATTACAATTTGAGTATGAGTTGTATTTGTCGATGTTGTATGCGTTTTTGATGTCTTGTTTAATGCTACTAAAAGTTGGTTTCATCTCGATATTCTTTGATTCAAATATGTTATATTTCACAATAGTTATGATCATATTCAGTATGCTATTTCTTTTTTCCGGATATCCGAAACATACAATTCTTTTTGATAATTCTATCTTAGCACTTGTAACATCTTCTAACCATTCTTTGAGTTTATTCCAAATCTCAACTACATATTGACAATCGCAGAAAAGATGGATTATAGTTTGGCTTTCTTTTTTACATAAATTACATGTATTTGTATCTTTAATGTTCATCTTATGTAAGAGATCATTTGTAGGTAAAATTCTATGAAGAAAAGAATATTGAAACCATGTTAATTTTGAGCTAAGGTTAGATGTAAAAGGTACTTTGTGTATTATTTTCCATTCTTCTTCATTAATCGAGCATTTCAGTACTTTTTCCCATTTCCGTTTGTATTTACAGTCCTTATCATTACTTGGCTTTTCTTGCAATATGTCGTAGAAGGCTCTGCATCCCTTTCTCTTAGTAACAATATCTTCAATTAAATACGGGATGAACGGGGTGTTGAGTTTTCTAATTATAGAAATTTTTGATTTTTTAAAGTACCCCTTTATTGATTGCACAATACCCGCGTAATCCAGAAAGTTTAACTTACATTGGTAGGTTTGGGTAATCTTTTCATAGTCGAGAAACTTACCATCATCTTCCACAACATCATTGATAAAGAAAATACCCGCGGTTGACATGTTCTTGTTGTTTAAAGTTTTCTTGTCAATTTTTATGTTATCATTTCTCCATATCGGCTGAGATAGGAGAGCGGATTGGGTTTTAACATTTTTTCCTTTTTGTTTTATGAATTGACCCCATGCATATAAGACATCTTTCCAAAATTCATTTGTTTTTTTAGTTAATACATCATTGATAATTGATTCTTCGTCGTACTGATAGAAATCATTGTGTAAAGGAGATATATTTAATTGAAACAATGTCTTTAGCTTTGATTTATCATTAGAATTATAAAGTCTTTTCACCCAGCTTATTTTTTGTGAAAGCAATGTATTTCGTATATCTGGTACTCTTAAGCCTCCTTCAGTGTAGTTTTGGGTTATTATTTTACGTTTTATTTTATCTGGCTTTCCTTTCCAAACAAAGTTAAAGCAGAGTTTTTCGATTTCTGTGATGGTACTTTCGTTCGGGTTAGGTAATACATTAGAGACATGGTTTAACTTTGGTAAAATAAGACTTTTCAGGACAGTTATCCTTCCAAGTGGTGTGGTATCTCTTCTGAGCCAATGGTTCATTGTAATTTTAATTTGTTTCAACTTATCTTTGTAATTTCTCTCTACCATTTCTGCCAAGTTGTGTGTAAATGTTATGCCAAGGATAGTAAATTCCTTTTTAGACCAATCTAATTTATGTTCTTTGCAAAACGTTTTATTTGAGTTTTTCAGTGAACCTATCCATATAACTTGTGTTTTGCTAGTATTTATTTTCAAACCTGAAAATGAAGCATATTGTTCTAGTACTTGGAGTGTACTTTGAAGACATGCTTCTGTTCCATCCAATGTCAAAGAGGTATCGTCTGCGAACTGCGAGATAAGATATTCGCTATCACCTATTTTTATTCCTTTTATCTTTTTATTGTTACGGATCATAATACTTCAAATTTCTGCACATAGGATAAAAAGATATGGCGATAAAGGATCGCCTTGTCTACAGCCGCGAGTTATGTCAAAAATATCTGATGCGAAACCATTTACAAGCACACTTGAATTTATATTT
Organism: Phorcus lineatus; assembly: GCA_921293015.1. NCBI lineage: Eukaryota > Metazoa > Mollusca > Gastropoda > Trochida > Trochidae > Phorcus > Phorcus lineatus. The sequence goes on from OV121088.1 coordinate 48,506,483, forward strand.
GTGTAGAAAGTACTTATCCATTTTCTGACATTTGGGCCAAAATTGAAAAACTCAAGAACATTCCCAATAAAGTCCCAATCAACTGAGTCAAATGCCTTTTCGAAATCTATAAGCAAGAGCAGTCCTGGTATTTCCATAGTTTCTGTATAATCAATAATATCATAAATTTGCCGTGTACATTCCCCTATATACCTATTTGACATAAAACCTCTTTGGTCTTCATGTATTATTTTTGGAAGTAGTCCTTTTATTCGATTTGCTATTGTAGCAGAGGCTATCTTGTAGGATACGTTTAGTAGCGATATTGGTCTCCAATTTTTTAAAAACTGTTTCGGCTTATTTCCTTTAGGTATACAGGTTATGAGGCGTTGTTTTTGACTTACAGATAACTCTCCTGTTCTAAAAGACATGTTTAAAGAGCGTATCAAGTACATATGTATATCAAGCCAAAAGAATTTAAAGAATTCTACTGTGAAACCTGAGGGGCCTGGGCTCTTATCATTTTTCATATTTTTGAGTGATGCTAACACTTCCTCGTATTGTTATTCTCCCTCGAGAGTATATTTGTCGTTATCATTAAGCTTTGGAACCTCAAACTCTCCTAGTAACACGTTTAGATCTACTGATTTACAAACCTGTTTGGTATAAAGATTTTTATAATAGTGTTTTGTTTCATTTACAATTTCTTTTGAATCAGTTATGGTTTTGTTGTCACTCGTTTCTAGTTTAGATATGGATTTATTTATAAAGTTTGCTTTCTCAAGCGATAGGAAATACCTCGTTGGTTTTTCACCTTTTTCCTTCCATTCACATTTAGATCTCATCATTATACCTTCAGCTTTTATGTTGTTTAACTTTTCAAGATTTTTGCTAGTTATGTTAATTTCAGTTTGAGTTTGATATGTTCTACTGTACGGGATACAGATTGTTAAACTGATTATGACTGCAGGGGATTCGTTGATTATTATGAGTCTCAGTCCAAGGTGGGTTGATCATATAACCAGGGAAAATCCTGAACTTTCATTTATATGTATGTAAGTATAAACATTTCTTCTAAATTTCAATTTATCATTTAATAGTTGAGGTCTTCAATGTAAGCCCATCTATAATGAACATGTTTTGTTAAAAATAAATTATTTTATTCTTGCTTTTATAATGAAGGGACTGCAATCATAAAAACAACGTATCCTACAAAGACACTGAAGTATTTACAGTTGAATACAAAATTAGTGTACAGGTCGTAATGAAGTCAAAATAGCTTTGATCATTGGAATCTCATTCGAGCTCGACAGTGTTAACATAATGTAAAAAGATATTTGTTTTCTATTCATCATGAAATTAATTACAGAATTTGAACTTGGTTAGATAATTTCATCTAATTAGACATTAATTTAATCTAATACTACAATGTTTTTATAATAAACATATTTGTATTTAACATGTAGTTAAAAGATTCTTTTATCCAATCAGATGATAGTCCTGTCTAATTGATAATTTTATCTAATTCGATTTTATTTAAACATATTTATTTGAAAGAAAGGATTGGGTACAAGTAATCCAACTTAGTGAAACCATCTTTAGTACATCCTGCTATATCAGCGTTTATTAATCCGCTCCGCTCCTTCCTTATACCCTGATCACTTTCGGGCCGATTGCAATGATGACTTTGTCTCTCAGTAAGATCTTACTGTGATGAATATATTTATACATTTCCGGTTAATAAGGTATGCTAGACTTATATGTTAAGGGAATCTTGTACTTGTGTGTAACTCAAGAATACGCAGATAGATACCGCAGTTTTATGTCTTTCGTTATCTGTTACTAATGTGAGTGACTTGTAGGTGACAGATTTCACCAAACATTCAAATGAACACATTTCTGTTCATGAAAAGCAGAATTTATCTGTGAACGGAATCAATTAATGTGTTACACTAACTCCATAATGTGTTTAGATGCAGCAGTTGATTTTTATGAAAGGATAATGATTAACTGTCTGCAACCGTCATTGCATATACTGACACCGACATAAACAGACTGCTCATAACTGCATTTAGGGAAATGGTCGTTTCGAGGATGGTGGATATATGGAATTATGTATTATATGTATGTAATTGGATGTTCGAAAGAAAGGTATACACGCATAACTGTTTGAATCATTATATAATTCAAACAAACAGTAGTTCAAATCCATGCCGTTATATCAGACTGCACAACTGCACATAATATAAATTTGCTAACCTTAAGATACTATTTTATCCAAAACACTATCTGTTCTTCATGGAATACACACAAGTATCAACCTTTTACTTATATCTTTATGTGAATCTTGACATTACTACAGTTATTGTGCTGGCAGGGAATAACATTAGTAAAGGTCTGGTGGACATTCCAAATAACCCCTTCGTCAAAGGGACAGCTTATGTACAAACATCTGAATATTTGGAACTATTGGAAGCCTTTCTGTCACTGACAGAAATAATTTCCTACTTCTTTCTGCTTCATCACCCCGTTGGCTTGTATGGGGTGGTAATCAGTTTTGTCAAGACACATGTGTCTCTGTCAAGCTTTAAAAAACCTTTATTCATCAAGCATTTCAATAGATATGTTCAATAGAAGCAATACAGAATCGAAGTAAACGCTACTGTCGTCAAAATTGCTTGCGTTAAAAAATGGGTAACACAGCTTACTCATTTTCAGTGCAGATATTTCTCATCCATGAATTACACTCTTCAATATGGCTACAACCTGACAGCACTATGGATGTGGAGACTAAGCTATGATAAAGCAGTATCAAAACAATGTCAACTTGAGACTCTTTTTAAAGGTAATTTTAAGTGGATAGCTGCAATTTTCAAAATGAACATATACATGTATTCAATGCAACAGCCCTAGGTCAAAGGGTACCCGTCCACGTCAATTTTGCCCAGAAATTATTGTTTCAGTGCGAAATCCCATACATTGTGAAACACGTCATGAAACAAGTGTTCATGACCTTCGCAGGGAAAGCGAGCCGTGTTCTGTATGTTTCCATGCTATTCAAATTGAAAAGAAAGAACACAACTTTTACACTGAACCATATGGTTTTTGTTCACGATCACATTGTGTATAATCATTGCTCTTGCTAAGCCTTAAAAATCGCACTCGTTTCTGAAAGGTCAGATCACATACTGCCTCGGGTAGAAATCTTTATTTTTTAAACTGTAGAGATCGATTGGAAGCTGGTATAGTTCCTTTAAGAAAAACTGCATGAGCTAATCAGTCGCATATCCAATTACTGACATGAAAGATGAGGTGAAAACATATCTATCAGATGTGATCTTTATCTTTTCCAAGTGAGATGACATATGTTAAGCACGTCAAAATGCTTGAATTATTTTTTTATGATAAGGATTATGTGATGTGTGAGATGACTGTTGAATCCCTCGCTCAATGACAATTCGATTATAGTTCGTGGTGATTGAACGTGAAATTTTTGCAATGTTTTGAGATCTTCCTGCAAAACATTAATATTGTTTGTTTTACCCAAGTTATATATGCGACTTTTAGGATATCTTTTTCAAATTGTTTAGTCTGGTCAAGTTTCACCAAAATGTATTACATTCTCAGTATAATATATAGTATATTACATAATCATACTGAGAGTCAAGATAATTCCGCTGTAATCACAAGTGAAGTTATTGAGCTATTTATTATTATATGTAAAAAACTTGATTGTCTGAGTGTTAATTTTTATTCGATCAGTAACAAACGATTTCGTAAATTTGTACTGTTGTTATCTTTCACAAATTCGACTTACTGATGTGATAAATTGAGTTTGTAAGATAGAAATAAACAGTAGGTTTGTAATGCACAAATGCGCTTATCCAAAAATTCCATTTCAAAAGGAGCCAGTTTTGTCAGATATAAAAACAACTCTATTTATATGTCGGATAAGGTAGGTAATTTGTTGCACTTCACGTGGGCACGTGTTTTATTTACAACACTTTATTAACGACTTATAGACTCCTCACGAGATCTTTCATGCATCTTTTATGAATAGAACTAATTATGTATGATAACCTATCCCTTTGTCTAATTTTGTAAAATGGGCTGATAAAAAAACTCCTGGTAATGATATCAAACTTGATTTCCTATTGCGAAGCAGAAAGAAATACACCGTCTTCTCGTGCTCAAGTGGATATTTTCACAGGTATTCAATTTGAGAGAGTGAATGACGACAGTTGAAGCTGCCTACTGTTCTGTAAAAGGGTAGTCCTTACAACAACGAGAGACCCGGACAGAATCTGCATCACAGTGCCATGTCAGGTCACCACATTCATAAAATACCTGATAGAATATGGTGGTTTACTGTTGGATATCTGAAGCACCAAATAGATAGAGCTGTGTATTATCATTCATCTGTTTGGGTATAAGTTTAATATCTCATCGATCCCGTACTTTCTTTCCTTATTCAAATATATCATACAGAGTTGTTGTCTACTCTATTACACGCCCTTGTCTCTCTCGGTTAAGAAGCTGACTCCACTGCAGCTGACTACTGCAGGTGTTTCCATGACAGCCGTATCATTAGATGACTTTTTTAAAACCTTGACCTTTATCAAAAGAGCAGGAGATTAACCACATTAGAGTATTAATATTGATTTCCAATAACGCTGTTCCTTCGGCTGTAGAATCCTCGCTTTGACGATTGTTACTGTAATTCGTGTTATTGAGTGCATATGTGTTTGTAGCTGGGAGGCAGTGATGTCTAGCGGACACCTCGATAATCAGATAATCAGAGTGTATATGGTGGCCAGTCTGTCCTCAAACAAATTATGTGTCTTCATCTGCATATCTGGGATCATATGAATCTCTGACATATATGTCAAGCACCTAGCAGTTACAGTTTCTCTTTGGTCAGTGTTTAATGAGTTTGATATGTTCTACTTTACGGGATATACATTGTTAAACTGATTATGACTAGAGCAGAATATTTTATCATTATGATACCTGGCGCATTGTGGTTGATCAAATTACCAGGCCAAGTGTCATTTAGAATTATATAAGTAAAATCGCTTCTTGTATATATATATATATCAATTTATCGATAAGCAGTTGAGCTTTTCAATGTAACCTGACCAAAGTCTAGCTGTAGTGAACATGCACTGTTATTAATCATTTCCCCAAATCAATTCACTCATTTACATGCTTGATCGCTGAGCAAAACATCAGTTTCCCAACCTACATTTATATATTTTGTCATCTGGGTATATTCCCGATTGTATCAAAAATGAACTGTGATCTTATAAACAATGTATCCTTATAAAAACACGACCTGTGGATATCTTACCATTTACAGCTGGACAATAAACTGGCCTCTAGTCAGGAGTTAAGCTACAGAGAGAGATAGTAAATGAAACGATTACTTGTTGGCTTAGGACACTAAAACCATGATGACCTAATAACTTTAAAATCTCCAACTGGTCAATCTTAATCAACGTATTGAAACATATTTCTTTTCAATTCATCACATAATTAATGACATACCACTAACAATGACGGACTTTATTCGCAAGGTATGAAGGAATATCAAAGGGTCAATGTTCTTTGTTTCTCATATAACTAACATAACATCCAAAACAGAAGGAGATACAATGCAAGATAACTGACTAATTCTTTCATGACATTTGAACATCCTTGAATTTAATTAATTTATATCATCATTTAATAATCATTTTTTATGATAAGCAAATTAAAATGCTTGAATACATAATCAAATATTCGATGCACAGATTAACGTAACGGCAGTGTTCATCCTGCTAAATCAGCGTCTTTGATACGCTGAGCTCCAAAAGACAAAATCAATATCAAGCCAATGAGAAGAGTCGCATAAAGGAACAGCGGCACCATTCTCTCCCAACATAGGTAGCTCCGTTATAAATTCCTATACAACTTATGACGGAGCTACCTGTGTTGGGAGAGAATGTTGTCTGGGAAGCAAGTCAGGATCTATAGATTGAGTGTGTGTGTAGAGTCAGGACACTTTTTGCTACCTTAGTAAATCTTCCATTCAATCAAAACTTTATTTGCCTCTTGCCAGTTGTAAACTTTGTTTCATCCTTAAAATAAGTCTTTTGACCATGACTATCATTTCACATGGTCTTTTCATTTCCTTTTGCTTTCATAAATGGAGTCTTGGACGACGATATCATTTATTTAGCGTCTTGGTTCTCCTTTCAAGTTTCCACATAACCTGTTACCGTAATTAAGCAGTAATGACTAAATTTCTGGTTTCGTTTGTTGTTTACTAGATTATATTCCTGTGTCTCATTGAGTTTGTCTCTCAATAAGATCTTACAGTGATGACTATATTTACATATTTCCGGTTAATGAGACATAAGAGACTTATATCTAAAGGAAATCTTCAGTTGTTTGTAACTCTTGAATAGGCAGATAGATAAAGTTCACAGTAGTTACCTTACTTTCTTTCCTTCCTCTTTACCAATGAGAATGACAGAATTCAACAAACAGTTTTTTTACAATCGGAAAATTAAGATGAGGATAGAATCCTATAAACACAGACAATAAACGGCAAAACAATGGAAAGTAATCTATGAACATCGAAATTCTTTTCACACATGGAACAGGAGATGATTTGGTTTGTTTAAATTAGGATGTTAAAGAATTGATAATAATAACTGAAAATGCATGATAAATGTTTCCACTTTCATCGTTCTTCATTCTATCCCCACAGAGTTAGCTCCGTCATATATTCCTATACAAACTGTCTTAATACGAACGTTTCTTGATATAGAACGTTCTCTCCCCACAGAGGTAGCTCCGTCATAAATTCCTATACAACCTGACTTAATTTGAAGGTTTCTTGGACACGAACTGTAGAACGCTGATTGGATGCAATCAAAGTTAATTGTGAAATCAGCAACTGCATCATTGCATAGGCATGTGTATCAACAAATATGTTATTCATGCATTCTGTATTTTCATTGGCTGAAATATTACAAGGTAGTCTAAGTTGCAATATTGCGCAGGTAGGGGAAACTACCGGAAGCCCAATAAACCCTCGTATTAGGAAAGAGGTATAGGATTTTATGAGAGAGCTACCTCTGTTGGGAGAGAATGATCGTTCTCAAGTCAGAACCAAATAAACTGAAACAATATTCTACAAATAACTAACAAACTTCAAGTTTGAAGCATATTTACAAATATGTTAGTGATATGCCTTGTAATGTGTACAAACAACATGTAACATCAGACATAAAAGTGTTTGTCAATACAGCTTTTGATTTTAGGTTTATTTTTGACACCTTACGATTGGGTTATCAGTTCAAGGAATATACATGTACGTTGCCCTTTCTTACTGTTCTTCAATTGCTGATTTCATTGTTGAAGAAAAAGGTTTTTGGATTTTCACCAATCTCTAATTAACTCAAGTGTAGCTCAGAGAGGCTATCAGACACAAATTTATAGAAATAACATAAAAAGAAAAACAAAGGAAAGTTAAGTGAATCACGTACAGTCTGTATAATAAAGCATTAAGAAGAGAACGTTTCTTTTTCGTCACACACTTGAGTTCTCAGTTAGTGAGCAAAACGCAAAATGAAAACAAGATAAAGATTAAAGATAATGAAGAGCATTTCAGTATGAGCAGTCGTTATCGAAGCATGTTTTCTGTAAGATGTAAGAGAAAAGTAAATAGCTAGCAATTTAAGGGTCTAATCAAAGCTGTAAACTAGCATCTTCACGCGGCTGATTCATTCAATTGAACACACTTCTGTAAATGAAAAGCATAAAAATATTTCACTGTGAATCGAATCAGACAACCTGTAGAAATAAAAAAGTAGAACATTGAGAAGTTTATTTTGATGAAATGTACGTAAAATGTCATTCCTGCTGATTCATCAGATTCATTATTAGTTGTTCCTACAAACGTCACCACATATATCAACCTCAGCGTGAGCGGATTGTCGTAACTGCATTTTGGAAGGCGTCTGTCTTTACGTGCAACTTGAAATAATTACAACAGTTATTTTGCTTGCATTGAATAACATTAGTAGCAGTCTGGTGGACACAGTCCCTCACGTTGACAAAGGGTCAGCTTCTGGTCCAATATCTATCTATTTTGAGCAATAGAAAACCTTTCCGTCATTGCCAAGAATTTATATCCAGACTTATCTATGCCTTGGTGCTCGTAAGTCTGTAAGGGGTGTTAATCAGTTTTGTCTACATTCTTGTGTCTGTCATGATTATAACAAAAACTTTATTCATCAAGCACTGTTCGTCAATGTGGATAGAAGTGCTATATTTTTGACCAAAAATTCATCAAATATCTTCAATTTATCCACACAGAACTGATGTCAAGTGCAACTGCCCTAACAAATAGTAATGTCATGCTATACAATATCCAGCTGAGATTTTGCCTCAATATGACCTATAATACTGTTCGAAACTTTAAGGGTGACATATTTGCAATATGTAAACTGCGCAACAAGAGATTATCTAAATGACTTACATTCCCAATTACACAATTTTTAAGTATCTCAAACAGAATTAAAATTATTTTGAAGTTACGTACAAAAATTACAAAAATGTTTGGGTAATTTGGGCTGAATTTTTGCATTTTGTGAAAGAAGGGCCACTGTTATAATAAACCCCAAGAAAAAATTTATGACCATTTTGTCAGTTATATAACTTGTCCACTGTCATTACTGTAAGATATAACAAATCTTGTGCGAAAACAGTACAAGTCTGTGTTATGGTTAATGTGATTGTTTACATATGTTACAATGTTGCACTGTTCAGTTGGTCATAAACTTGTATGTTTGGGGATATGTAGTCTAGCTTTATTTAGAAAGTTCTCTTATAGAAATTTCTTTCCTTTCCATGTATTTCTTGTCTCGCTGACATTTCTAGAAAGGCAGGTTCTGGAAATCTGGTCTGGTGAAAATCAAGGAAAAGGCTCAACCTACCACTTACATCTGCATAAGGACTTTGTGAATATAGCCTTTTTTCAGCTAGCCTTTTGACCCATTTGATAATGTATTACTTATTTGTATTAATTTATATAGTAACTTTAAAGTCTTCGTTTATTTTTAATTAATTAAATTGTTATTATTTATTCAATCGTTTGTCATATTTTGCTGGTCTGACAGGAGATAATTTCATATTCTAAATTCACATATAACATATGAGATCACAAAACCCTTAAACATTAATCATTTGATTGTTTACAGTACGAACTGTTATACCCCTTTATTAATGAAGAAAGTTATGGTACATTACCTTTTATCAACAGTGTACTGCTTTTTGATCACATACAGGAATAACTCACAGGATGATGACAATTACCAATTGCCAAATGACTAATGAGTTTATATCGATGTTCTTTATGCCCAATAATATTAGTTCATGACAATCAAGTGTTTGACATTTTCAATATAATGGTTATCTGGATATGTCAATACGAATCAAATGAAACAGTAATAAATAAAGAAAATATTACTATTTGAAGTATGCCTTATGACGTTTACGAAACTCTCGCTGGGTTATACTTAAAAGTAATAATAGTTTCATAAAGGTCATATGACATACTGCCCCGGGTAATAATCTGATCGATTGAGGGATGGAGGAGTTCATTTAAGAGTAACTGCTTGAGCCTATGGTAATAGACAATGACCGACATGAAAGTGGAATTGAAACATATTTATGATATAATGAAAAAAATAGTCTTAGGATATCACTTGTTTAAACATTAGAACCTTAAAACGTCGAAGATTATTTATAAAGAAATGTGTAATGTGATGTATTAGATGTGTAAGATTGATTGTTGAAACAAACGCACAGGACATCATTCCCACAACAGTCTATCGTGGCACTAATTAGACAATCTCTTAGAGACCTTGAATTTAAGAAAAGGGGACTAAGATTAGCCACGCCTATGTATTAAATATTGATTTCCAATAATTCCCTATCATTGAGCTTCAGAATCCTTTTCTAGTTTAGAGGCAGTGATGTGTGGTGGACGCCTCTGTATTCAGATGATAAGCATATGTTCATTTGTACGACGATCAGGTAATTAGTGCGTCTAACGGCACTTTAGTATAAAGGGCAATCTGCTCTTTGATAAACCATGTCTTTTCATCTGCATGCACGTTTCATGATAATCTTACATAAAATTTGCTTCACGTTTAAGGTGAGGTGAGGTGAGTTGGTGTTTAACGCCGCTTTCAAGATTATTTCACTTATTTTGCGGCTGCTAGTATTATTGCAGGGAGAAAGCCCGCAACACTATTGTGGCTATGCATTGCGGTGAAACCTGCGAGTATTGGCTGGAACTAGCAAACCATGGGTGGTCATGCATTGAATTTCCGTGTAGCATTGCACCCAAACCTGACTGCGCGTAGAACAGTTCTCTACTGCAGACAAAGTTGCCGAGCCCCTGGCGGGATTCAAACCACGCTTCACGTTTAACCTTGAACCAGTAATTATTTTTCTTTGTTCGGTACGTTATGTGTTGATATGATTGACGCGACAGGGTATAGACAGACTAGGTCACATCGACTAGAAGAAAGACGACTAGAAGAAAACGCGTCTTTCTCCAAGACACACAGCCAAGAGTAACTAATCACACAATAAACTTTTCTGTGAAGGTCCTCCTTGCATTAATGGTTCTTCTAAATACTCAGATTTATCGTTTAGTGACAGACGTGGGTCAGAGTTATATTGAAGTCACTACTAGATATGATGTGTACTGTGCGTCTAGTGATAGACGTGGGTCAGAGTTATATTGAAGTATCTAACTAGATATGATGTGTACTGTGCGTTTAGTGATAGACGTGGGTCAGAGTTATATTGAAGTCACTAACTAGATATGATGTGTACTGTGCGTTTAGTGATAGACGTGGGTCAGAGTTATATTGAAGTATCTAACTAGTTATCATGTGTACTGTGCGTCTAGTGATAGACGTGGGTCAAAGTTATATTGAAGTCACTAACTAGATATGATGTGTACTGTGCGTTTAGTGATAGACGTGGGTCAGAGTTATATTGAAGTATCTAACTAGATATGATGTGTACTGTGCGTCTAGTGATAGACGTGGGTCAGAGTTATATTGAAGTCACTAACTAGATATGATGTGTACTGTGCGTTTAGTGATAGACGTGGGTCAGAGTTATATTGAAGTATCTAACTAGATATGATGTGTACTGTGCGTCTAGTGATAGACGTGGGTCAGAGTTATATTGAAGTCACTAACTAGATATGATGTGTACTATGCGTCTAGTGATAGACGTGGGTCAGAGTTATATTGAAGTCACTAACTAGATATGATGTGTACTGTGCGTTTAGTGATAGACGTGGGTCAAAGTTATATTGAAGTCACTAACTAGATATGATGTGTACTGTGCGTCTAGTGATAGACGTGGGTCAGAGTTATATTGAAGTATCTAACTAGATATGATGTGTACTGTGCGTCTAGTGATAGACGTGGGTCAGAGTTATATTGAAGTCACTAACTAGATATGATGTGTACTGTGCGTTTAGTGATAGACGTGGGTCAGAGTTATATTGAAGTATCTAACTAGATATGATGTGTACTGTGCGTCTAGTGATAGACGTGGGTCAGAGTTATATTGAAGTCACTTACTAGATATGATGTGTACTATGCGTCTAGTGATAGACGTGGGTCAGAGTTATATTGAAGTCACTAACTAGATATGATGTGTACTGTGCGTTTAGTGATAGACGTGGGTCAGAGTTATATTGAAGTCACTAACTAGATATGATGTGTACTGTGCGTTTAGTGATAGACGTGGGTCAGAGTTATATTGAAGTCACTAACTAGATATGATGTGTACTGTGCGTTTAGTGATAGACGTGGGTCAGAGTTATATTGAAGTCACTAACTAGATATGATGTGTACTGTGCGTTTAGTGATAGACGTGGGTCAGAGTTATATTGAAGTCACTAACTAGATATGATGTGTACTGTGCTTCTTCTACTATCAACCCATCATCTTGACATTTAGTGAGAGTGTTGAACCTATGAAGTGAGACAGTAAGTAGGAAGTACATCAGTGGATCAATGGTCTGTGCCAGTAATGTAACTGATAGAACATTCATAACAAGACGGATTCAGTGCAAAATAAAAGGTCCATTCAATATAAGCACTGTCTGACTTAGAGCTTTTCTTTGATGTTCCATTTCATCATTATTATACCTTTCAGTGTTGTTATTCTAAGTACAAGTTGTAGTCACTCGTAATGGGATATCAAAACAAAATATGCACTTATTTAAGTACTTGAAATAGTCGATATGTACATCAAACGAACATTGGTAGGATCTAACTGAAAACACAATGTAATATAATATAGTGTACAATGATGCGTGCAGACTACCTACTATGTATGCTATGTTGGGACACATGGTCTTGCGCATAACCAATTTATCTTGTCTTATGATAATGCCCAGCAACAACGAGAAGGAATTAAAACTAATGTCTTTCCTCGCACCACCATCCACACTTTAAAGGAAATGTTTTTCAGCCTTCTAACATGGTAAAGAAACGTCAGAGTCTGTCTCAAATAGAGAGCATAATTTAAACTGCAAACAGAACAGGAGGTATAGTGTTGATCATCAGTCACGAGCGTGGCAGTTGGAGGTGCGTCGAGGTGATATGGGGTTTAAAGCCGCTTTCAAGAGTATTTCACTTACCGGTATATTACGGCTGCTAGTATTATTGCAGGGAGAAAGCCCACAACACCATTCTGGCTATGCATTGCGGGGAAACCTTTCACCTGCGAGCATCGGCTGGAACTAGCGGACCATGGGTGGTACTGCGCTGAAATTCGGTGTAGCATTGCACCCAAACATGACTGCCTGAAGAACAGTTCTCTACTGCAGACAAATTTGCCGAGCACCTGGCGGGACCTTTTGATCCGAAGAAAAAAATGCACTAAAAGCCCAAACCACGTGACCTACGAATTTGTCATAATTTACTTTTTTGCAGTATTTGTCATTGCGCATCCTTGAAAAAAGGTTTCAGGTCATGTGTTAATATTTTTATTTCAAAGCATTATATCTTAGAGCTATGTGATGAGAATCTCCGTCCTCCTTTTGACATAAAGACACATCTCCAGACATAAGAAAAGTCTCTGGTCTCTAACAAAACCCATACTGTTTTTATGTTCGTGACAATGCTTCTGTAATGGAACATGCTCGCAGCAAAAAAGTTGCATAAAAATATACTAGAAGACGACATTGATACAATCCAAACACATTTAATAAAATTTGAATACGTTTTTTTCTGACGTAATCATGGTGTATCAATAGAAGGTCAGTGCCGGAAACATTGTTATTCTATTGACAGAATCCGGATAAAAGAAAACCTTTCTACGGTGTCTTTTTGTAATAGTATTGACAAGACAAACACACAGTTGGTATGGCTTGTTTACCGAGCGTGTTAGCAAATCAATTATTCTCTATGTATAGTCGCATTGTAAGACCAACATGATTCTGCCCGAACCTATGTCGATATCTTCATCTGGCACAAGTTTCTTCTTGTATACTTAGATATGCCATCGTCATGTTACCTTGTAGACATTCATCGCCACCTGCTAGATTCATAATCACATTGGTGGAATACTTGCATTGAACAGCTTGTTCTGTTATCACATGGTTGCTATACCAAGATATCAATACGTATGACAACTTGCCCAATACTTTTTGGAAGATGAGTTTGGGAAAATATGTATTACAAGCCACGTGTTAAATACGTTTCTTAAAATAAAAGAATTAGCCATTGTTTTCATCCACGCATTTTATGATATCAACAGAACGAAATCAAATCCCTTTTTGTAGAGTTCCTGTTAGATAAAAGAAGCAAGGACAAACCTTATAAATAATTAAAAACCTCAGTCGACAAGGTTAACTGCCTTAGCCCATAGAGATGGCATACTGAAATACAATTTGAGCTTTGTGCTAATGACCCTAGGTATTTGTAGCGGCTTCTCGAGCAACCAATAAGCTTAATTGTTTTTAATTAGTCAGATAGGAAACATTTGTTGCGTTAACTTGCATTAAAACATAGGCATCTTATGTCTTATTCTAAATTTGTTTAAGAAATAAAATTATATAGATTAATTCATTTTGAAGAATAATATATGTATGTTTATTTCAAGTTCATTTCCCTAAACAATTTCTCCCAGTTTTATATAAAACAGCTACCCTTGAAGACTGAAATGGCACCTTCAATAATATGCAATTCATTTGAAGGTAAGCAGGTTTTGAATGATTTCATTGAGGTGAGGTTAGTTTAAAATCCGCTTTCAAGATAATATCACTTTAATCACAGCTTTAACTATTATCCCAGGGGAAAAGCCCACAACACTATTGTGGTTGTGTATTGCAGTTAAACCTGTGAGCATCGGCTAGAACTAGCGAACCATCGGTGGTACTGCACTGAAGTTCATTGTAGCATTACATCCAAGTTGCTATTACGCCCCTTATGGTACGGATTGTGTGAATCTAGAGCGGGGCATATTCTGCTACCTGCTGAACAAATTTCATCACCACAGTGAGTTTTTAAAAATCTGATATCTGCTTTTAAGATGATTTATATTTTAGAACCTCTGGTTGCATGCCATGTAGTTCATCTTGTGTGTTTACATATAGCGACTTCCTCCTCAATCAACACGATACCAGGAAATCTGTAGTTATTGTTATTGTCTACATTCGATGCACATCAAAAGAGAATCAATAGTGAATGTTTTTCCAAAGTGTTATCTAGTTTTGTGATTTGTAAGTTGTCCCCCGCGACAAAAGGCGACCGGTAACAATGTCTCTAGTAAAGTTTGTCTGCACGCATGTCTTGATCTTTGATAACAAGATATTTCATTACCATTTCCCCCAAAGTCTTCATAGTATGCGAGGATGACGTTGACACAAGTCAGTTACCCTCTTTGTGAGATGTGAGGAGATTAGATTATATTTAACGCCGAGTATACCACTTATATCACGGCTGCTGAAATGGCACCCTCAATAATTTACATTCCATTTCAAGATTATGACACTTTTACTACGGTTGCTAGTGTTATTGCAGGGAAAAGCCCGCAACACTTTTGTGGCTATGCAATGTGATGAAACCTGCGATCATCTTTTATGAACTAGTGAGCTGTAATTCAATGCAGCATTGCACCCAAACCTTACTGTATGTAGAACACTTACTCTTGAACTCGGAACCTCTTGATGCCAAATCAAACGCGCTAACCACTGCGCTATACCGATTCCTTATTTAATTTCCGGAAATGATGTTGAATTACAATCTTCTACAACAACTTATCCATCCTGATAAATCAGTGTATATGAATCCGCTCTCGCTCCGAGAGGCTTTTGTCTCGAAAGAGATCAGGTTATTTGGAAGGAGCGAGAGTGGATTCATATATGCTTATTAAGCAGGATGAAATCTATCATGGTCTTAATTTTCCTGTTTTTTTTTGTAAACGTTAACAGTTTCATCTTAGATAAATAGCTTATGATAAGGAGTATCATTTCATCAAAATTGATACATTGGAAATATTGTCTCACCATTTCTAATTGCTTTACATAATGACAAATATTTGCACCACGATGACTAAATCAAATTGTTTTTTTTTATTTCAAAGTTCCCCATTAGCTGATACTATTTACGATGTTGCTGACTAGATTATATTCTTATGTCTTGTTTCTTCTGTCTCCTCATAAGCTCAAACAGTGATGACCACAAGTTCAATCCCGATCAATGTGGCAAGTCAGACTAATATCTTGAGGGCATCGTGTAGTTGTCTGTAACTCCAGAATTGACAGCTACATAAAGTTCACAGAAGTTTTACGTCTTTGGTTCTCGTAATGAGATTGACTGGTACGTGACATGATTTAAAAGGCAGTCGAAACGTTTGAAGATAAGAAAAGGGAATGAAAGTACCAAGAAAGACACAGAAAATAAACAACAAGAGCATTTTTTAACTAAAAGAATAATGACTGATTTGATCACCAAAAATGAACATGGTCTTAATGAGAGTATTTGTACGAAGTTGCATAATTAGGTCAATTGATTGATGTCCTTAAAACTTGAAAAATCTTCCGAATTAAATCTTCTTTTAAATTTTTGTGGGCTTTCCACATGTCTGCTCTCTTTAGCTCATGAGTTCAAAAGATTATACCTGAGCAAATGAACCTGGACAGATTTAAACTGACTTGTCTTAATTTCAGTCTGCACGATGGTAAATTTACCTACTCCTTACTTTTTATGTTAGCTCATCTGATGGATTTGGGAATGGCCCACGGGTTGAAATGTGTACCAACCTGCAACTTAAAACTGTAGTATATCAATGACGTGAATATGGGAATATGAATGAACCATTCGAGAGTCGAGATTCTTTGATAGGAGCTTTTCATTTTTCATTTACCAATTGAGTGTACCTAGCCTTTGCACTTACCGTTTAAGTGATAATTTATCGTGAGCGAATTTAATGTTATTTGAACAATAATGGAATTATTCAACACGTGGATGAAAATCATACAAAGAGAGTGAACAGATCAGGTAAAAGCGGGTGTGAAAGGATGAGGGAACAGACGGAAAGAAAGGCATAGTGAAAGAAGACAGTAGGTTTTAGAGCAACTCAAATTAGATCTCTATGAATCCGCTCTCGCTCCTCCCTATGACCTGATCTCCTTCAAGCCATAGACAACAGGTTTTAGAACGACGCAAATTTGGTCTGACTTCTACCCGTCGACCTGTCCAGCATTGGTAACCCTACCAGAAGTTCACAAGCTCGGTCTGGCTTCTCTGAAGCACACAAACCAGCGCAAGATTGAGTCAAGGAGTGAGATGTTGCATGTGAGATGCCTCAAAGAGACCCAGTGATGAGCAGAGGAAATACACGCATTGCTAATGAGTGCAATATGGAGACGAAACATCCATAATATTGATTACTATATTTTAATGTTGTCACGAAACGATGTCTTTGACAAAAAAGGCTGCAAAAGTCATGCAATGGAATAACTCAGCTTAACATCAAACCATCTTGGAACTACTGGCAGGAATCTTCTTCATTGTTGATCTTGTTCACTGGTTGTAGAGGTTTCTATTTGTTTGTGATACTCCTTCGTCAATCTAAGAGTAGAGGAAATTGAAGGCCTTCTTCACTTTTCTTCATTGAAGTCGTATGTATCAAAACATATGCAACCGAGTTATCACTATATATATTGAAAACGGGACGACTTATCTTATAATATTGCGTAAAAAGCATATGCAAAAATACATTCATCAGCTGCTTGAAATTTAATTCGATATAGAACATTTCAAATGACAGATTTCAAAAGTTATAGAAATCTTTAAGTTTGAACGTAATCTTTATTTATTTATTTCGAAGACAAACGCATTAGCACAAAAATGTATTATACACGCGCTTGGCGATGCATGGCCCACCATTGGTCCACAGTGTCTCACGCATTGCGTATGGAAATGTTTACCATGTGTATGTTCATGTACTATTAACTCTATTCGAATAAACAAATGATGAAAAGTTTTCTTTTTAAATAAAAGTTTGTCTTTCGTTTCTTAAGGTTATCGCCGCCGTTTATGCGCGTTTGTATGAGGGACTTTTTGATAGAAGTACTTGAAAAAGTGCATTTGTTAATCCAACAGGGCAATGAAAAACTCATTCAACCAAACTTAAAGGCTTCCTCAAAATCTAATAAAATAAAGATTTCCTTTCGTTTTGAAAAAAAACCCTAGACACAATTAAAATTGTAAAGCGAATCATGAAGTATAAATTGGCATAGTTAGACCTAAAAGATATTGCCGAATAGAAACGAGGGGCTGATGTTATTTGGTAAAAGTTATGTTTGGAACGAATATACATGCTGAAAAAAGAAAACTCTCCGCGGATTGCACAGTGTATGGCTTGAAACAGTAGACTGAAAGAGTTTTGGTTAAGCTTTTAACAATTTGTAAGTTAATCATAGACAATTGTTTCAAGTTTTAAAAGTTTATTAATAAAAAAATGTACGTTGAATCTTACGTTGTCTAATATATTTTGCTCAGGGTTAAACAAGATAATCAAACACATGATAATCTTTTATCAATTTTCTAATAGTTTAGACATTGCTGTCAATTATTCTCCCACTTATAATCTCATTACGGCGCCAGTGTATCTTTTTCTGCTACTTATATAAGTAGCTTTAGGGATTTTAAGGAAAGCTGTAATGTTTGGATATGTATGTCGGTAGGAATGAATTTAACACCAATTGATTATATATATATCAATAAATTACTTCTCTTCGTGGCGAGCAATTTCACCTGATTATCAATGTTGTTGGCACTTTGAAAGCAACAATTTGTTTACCGATGTCAACTCTATACCAAGATACACAAACACACAATACAATTATTATTTCTGATTTGATTAAAAGCAAAAGACAAAAGAACTGAAAGCTATTAGTGTTAGAGTACCTAATAAAACCTTGTAGTTTATGTCGAAACTGCCATTAAAACCTTTATCTGCTCAACCACTTAAGCAAAGCCAACTCGTAAATGTAAAGCATGGTTCAATGACTCCCATGAGGTAAGACATGTCTGACATTTGCATCCTGCTAAATCAGCGTATATGCCTCCGCTCAGCTCTATCCTAAAACCTTGATCTCTTTCAATCCAAAAGTCTCGTATCGCTAGCTATCTAACCAGCCAATGATACGACTCTCATCCTGTAACAGCGGCACAACCCGGATGGAAATTATTTCAGTTATTACCGCGTAAGTAATTTCAATGGAATTGGCCTCAAATGAAAGATTTTAAATAATCAGGCTATTCAACAAATTGATTCATGAATTCTTTTTTTTGATAATTTGATTCAATATTATGAAGAACTATTTTCCGTGTTGCAAGCACGTTTATTTGTATATATCACACACATCACAGAGTTTAACTATCTGACTTGATAGATCGTTACACCATTTTTTTCTTACTACGTTTATCCGCGGGATCAAAGGATTATATAATCACACTGTGTAACATAAAAAATGCAACCATACCACAATTAATCTTCCTTAACCTCACAGGCATACAATCTATTACTACAAAAGTAGGACGTGTCATACAGTTGAAAATGATAACATACCAAAACTTGACTACCATTCACGTAGTTTGAGAATTTATTATACGTTAAACTTTTTGTTATAATTATCCTCCATTGATGTAGACTGTGTGTCTTATGATGCCATTATGAATTATTCGATTGGAGAGGAGGAGTAGATTAGTAATAGTATTTTGAAACATAGCAATGAGAAAGTGCCAATATTGTGCATGTTGTTCCGCCCAATATTTTGCCAAATACACTCTCACTCGACAAGCGACGATGTAGTTATTACAAATGGAAAAATCAAATGGTTGTGTAGAAATGGCATTAAGAGTATCATCGATTTTCTAAGATGTAGCCAGAAGCTACTGTTTTTAAACCGCAACCGCGGTTACAGCAATAATCATGGTTGTCTTGTTCGATGCTGAAAACTGTGAAACTGCATTTCTAAGTTTCTAAGAGAAATTCGTATAACAATTAGACAACTTTTTAACTATGTGTTTATATTATCTTGCGGATTTTCGAATTACAATCGACTTATTAGAAGAAAACATGTTCATACTGTCTTGTTGGCAAGTGAATATTTTCAAATAATATTTTCTATATGATTTGAATTATTTTGCAAGTAATTACTAACACGTTATGTATATAGAAAGCTAATATTGCCGTATCAAAAGATTTGACAAAAGTAAGTTGAAACATCAGACAAACTATATTTATATCTTGCATAGAGAAGCATATAGCTATAATTTTTAAAAATATTTCCATACTTTTATTATGAAATGGTTATAAAATCATTCTTGTTTCTCTCAGAAATATTCAATATTGTCAATCGAGCTTGTCGTTTTATGAAATAACCTTGTTCTTTTGAAAAAAAACAATATCGAAAAATACGGGAAAGTAACTCTTCCTCGAATAAAGTTACCTATAGCAAGGTATCAACCAAACTTAATCTAACGATTCTTCATTGTCAAATAAAAAGATCATGTAATTTCGTTTTCTTAATTCATTTAAAGAATTTCCGAAAAATGGAGATGTTCAATGAGAAATCATCTCTGTTTTGATGGTCCATGATGATTTGACTTAACAAGGCAGGTTCTAAATATAAATAGCAACTGACAAGTTCAGTACCAAATATTTGAAAACAGATCCCATGCAAATGATCTTTCAGCAATGGTAGAATTCTTTTGTGACTTTTTATATCAAAGTTTTTCAAGAAATAATATATAGGACAAGGGAGTTACAAAGTCAATGGCTGTCTGTCATCTTTGAACAATGCTAATAATAAGGGGATGTAATTACAATATATTGCAACAAACGTCCACAGCTCAGCCAAGATTATGTAACAGAAAAAAAAGGAATGAACTATTGTGGGTTTATTTTGTAAAGTAAGAGAAAAACTGAAGCAGATACTTGAAATGTAAATGTCCCAATGATGTTCAGTAATGTATTCCGTATTTTCTTAAATAGAAATCCCAAGATATGACAATTCTGAATTAAGTTGCCATTAATTTCACCAATTCTTTCTAATTTCAGAGATTAGAAACTCGTTTACCAAAACGGAGACGGGGTTTGCTCGACAATTGCATGCCAATGACCACAAATGGTATCATGGAACATGATGCATTGAGAAGACTATTCAGACCACTTGTTCATCACTTTTCTTGAACGAGTAAGATATCAAGCTTTGTAATGGTACAGCGTTCTGATCTTATTGACAAATGAAAACGCTCAATCTTAAGAGTTGCTTTCTATTCCAGGGAGAGCCTTTGGTATTTGGTGAGACAAGGAAGCTGAGAGAAAATTGTTTAGACTTTAGAATTTAGACCTTTCATGTGACTTGTCGCTAGAAAGCAATAAAGCATACGTAACGTGAGAATGAATGATCTTCTGTGTGGTCCATTGTTGTAATTTAAACAATATCTCAGATGCGCAGTATGACAGTTTGGTTAAAGTAGAAAAAATCGGAACTTGGCTGATCAATGTTTTGATTATAAAATGATTTCCTATCTCATGTTATATTATCATTTGTCATCAGAAAAATAGAGCTATTACTCTAATGTGGACATTTCAGAAAGAAACTATAGCATCAATTACGGTGATTTCTAATTATTAGTTTTAATTTTGTTCTTAATGCGAGAGTCCCCCGATATATGTCTGCACGTTGCTCCATTGTATTGTCTTTACCACGTATTCCTGCTTCAGAAACCATCATTAGCTATCTAATGAAAATGACATATTAATTCATACTTGCCAATAACTTCGTCCTATCATTACATGAATTTGTAACACATGTTGACAGATGAGGCATGATTCAAGCTAATTCCTAAAAAGGTCAAGAGAGTGAAGGATGTAGTTTTCATGTCACTTATGCCTCTAATGCCCCTGAAAAAAAATGTGCCTCAACACTGCACGATGTTGATGGTTGATGTTGAACAATCCCCTGAAGAGAGTGTATTAGTGATTGTTTAGGACCATGCCGATGTCAGCCATCTATCAAACATGTGTATTGTCTGTTAGTCATAAGAACTATAATCTGTGCCCTGTCATGTTATGAGGAGCTAATATTCTAATTGAAGTAGTGACTTACATGTGGATGAACCCTATCCATCACATATAAACCTAAATTCCGTATGCTTAAACCTGGAGAGAAAACTACACTGAAGTTTTGGGGCACATCTTGGGAAAACTGACCAAGGCTCGGACAATATATAAATTCTAATATTTGGGGGACTGTATAATTCATGATTATCTGAAGGAAGTAATTATAAGTGAAGTAAGATATACAAAATTAATATTTTATTAGATTTCTTTCTACATATGCAAATTATTTTTAACCGAAAATAGAGGTTTATTTGCGTTAATCAATTCGCCCGAACTTTGGTTAGTTTTGACCCAAGTTGGGACAGATGCACCTGGTCTTCTTATCTCAGGCTTAAAACATTTATCTAAATGATTTCAGACATTCCAAAACATGCAGTGAATGGTCCTTATTAAATAATATCTTTTTATCAAGTTTTTGTAGACATTATTTTATCATCATAGACACAGTGCATGCTTTCTGAAGTTATATTCGTAGCAGTCTTTGTGTTACCTCTCCAAACGAGAACTCTTGCAATCATTGAGGATACACTAGCCAAGACAACACTTTACCTGTAACAATGATAATAGACAAGAACTTACTAGAGTATCCTCTATGGGTAGAGAATGATTCTAAAAGCTTTAGATATTTTCACACTTCCACTCATTTTGTAATGAAAATACCTCTAAAAACAACCAAATGTGTATGATGAGGGACTTTCCGGCGAAAAAATAATTTCGAGTGAATGGATCGGCTGTAAACTAAAAAAACATGTTGATTATAAAGGACTGTTTTGGGAGTTGTTGTCTGAGGTTCGAATTGCAATTAAAATTGATGTAAAATTTCTTCACGATTCAGAAACAAAGAATGCAACTGTTTGTGGCTATTTCTCATGAAAGGGTCAAGATTATTTAACTTTAACAGACATAGACCCTGTTTACTGAGTTATTTGATGCTCCATACTGGACATTCTAGTGAGTATTTAAATCTATAATTTTTTCTAGATGAGGGTGTAGAAGAAATATTTTACCTTAAAACTATTTTACAAACTCTCATTTCAAACATCATTTCTTTGTTAAGTAATTATGAAATCACATTACTTATTAGTAATCAAAGATAAGTTGATTCTTAATTTTCTAACATCACACTGCCCATGTAAAATTTGAAAAGTCCGACGAAGAGAGGTATGAATAGGCAATTGTATGGAATATCTTTACGCTTCCGGGAAAATAACCAGGGCTCTGACTGTATGTTTCTATCACCTGAAGGTAAGATGTGTGATAAGACTAACAATAGGACCCTCTTCAAGATAAAAGCAAGTCTTCGTCCTGTAAGAAAATAAATACATTTAGGATACCATACTCTTTTATCAGGTGGACGGAAAACCAATCAATGCCGAAACGTTCCGAGTCCTGAGGTATCGGGAAAGGTTTGATTTTCACTTTGACATGACCTTCAAAGCAAATGTCCTCTTATATTCACATGTGTTTTACCAACAAGTAATATTTTGGGGAAAAATGACGCAAAACTACATTCCATCAATATTGAAACATCATTTCATCCTAACACATTTGATATTGAAAATGTGTGGACACATCTAACTAAAGAAATGCAATATTTTTTAAAATAATTCAAGCTCAATGTGGCTTAATTAAATACAGGCTAAATTAGAATCGGAGACATTTTCTCCATTCAGTTCATCCCAAAAAGTCTTTGGCTTTGCTTTAGAGTATTATGGTGAAGCTTTTCAGTTATTGGTTATAGTGGAGCTAGCTTAACATTAACGTTCCCATCATGATAATACAATACGAGTACGGTCCCGAGAGTGCGAGTGTTAAATCACATCGCAGACAGCTTATGTTGAACATAAATCTTGTTTTTGCTCTTATCTTTGACATTTTATATTTTCAAATATGACATGTCTCTATCATTTCTGCAGCCGGATTTGTCATTCAAAATCGAGAAAAGAAATTTTCCTACAAAACCAATTCAGACCTATTTTTTATGATAATGTTTAAAACCTATCTGCGTCATATTTTAGCTAAGTTTTACATCAACTGCAATGATTCGGTGATGGAGCTTGCTAGCAAAAAGAAAAGATACCAAATTATATATAACAGGACTATATTGATGCAATTCAACACATTTCATCCCAATTTGAATGCCTTTCCTCTAAAGTGATGCACCAATAGTAGCGCTGTATTCGGAATTCGGTCAATTTTGCTCTATCGGAAGAGAAAAAAACCCTGCTTTTGTGTTTTTTTTTCGCAGAGCAGGTAAGACAAATACACTCCTTGTATGACTTGGCTCTTCTTCTATATTAGACTGACCCTCTTGATTTTGTGCAAAATACTTCCTGCATGCTGCAAAATGCCTTCATCCTGGTACAATGTAGACTTATTGCCTCCAGCCAGTAGACATATCTGTGCCCATGGTATTGAATCAGGCATTCTCTGTTGTCATGTAGTATTTATGCCAAGCTATCAATACAACTGTCAACTCAAATAAAACTGAAAAATAAGTTAGAATGAAAGTACTTCCCTGAAAATAATTGCAATATACTTATTTGCAGATAGTCTAAAAATAGTCTTTGTATCGAGAACATCGAGAAAGTCTTATTCGTCAACATAACGACAGTTAGCAGAAGTCTTTGTGCAGGTGATATATGCAATTCCGTCATATAATTAAATACTCGTCCGTGTACGATATTGCAGCGTAATATTAAAACAACTATAACAAGCCTCTGTTAGCTCACGATGATGACTTCACAAATGATCCTAAATATGTTTGCCTGTCATACAAATGGAAACTTTACCGATCCCTTAAGATTAATCTGCGATTCTAAATAATACGGAGCAAAGGATGGTCCGTAAATTGCTCGAAACGGTGAAAATATTACCCTGAAATATGTTTCAAATGTTTCATTATGTTTCATTCTATATTCAAATATGCAAAAGGACGTAGCAGAGGAGTGCAGGGCAATTTGAGGAACAAATATTCATTGGTTGTCAAAATGAACTAAGTATCCTTTCAAATCTTTGATTTATTTAAAGGGTTATCTTGCAGTATTGTTGATTAAAGAATTGGCAAGAATACCTGCGAATGGTATAAATAAGTTTTGCCTGTTGATGACATTATACATCTCGCAACCCACCTGTTCTTTATTCACTCCGTAAACCTGAAACTTGTGGCGTAATGGATGGCTTGAGCTACAGATTTTAGCACTGAAATGTTGGGAAAACTACATTGAGAGTGATTAATTGAAACATATGATGCTGAAAATAGATCACAACCTATCATATTTATAATGTCTGGTTTGAATGTTTGGAACAATGACTTTCGACACTCAAAAATTATATTGATTGGAGTTGAGAGAAATCCGTTGCCTAGTTTGCTCAATTCGTTCACTCATAGAGAAAAGTAGTTACTTTATATCTGTTGCGCAACTCTTATTTGGCCGTGGGATGTACCCAAAACTGAATTTTCATTCATCTGAATGTAATTCTTTCCGAGAGAACATGTCCCAATTGGAGTATCAGACCTGTCATTTGCACCAAGTTCAATCAAACATTCAAATGCAATAACTCTGTCAAAATGATACTTTGGAATTTGCTTTGGAAGAAAAAGTGAATGGGAAGTGACCATGACATTAAAATTCCATAAAGTTGTAAATGGTCAGAGGTCATGATTGCCAAGTTGCAACGCTTGATAATGTATGCCAAACAGTTTAGAGATAATTGACCGACAGGAAGCACGAAAGGAATGACGGACGAAAGGGAGGATTGACCTCTACATACCTCAGCAGCGGTATAAAAAGTATCTAGAAGGGAACTCCAAATACCTACTATGATGTAATTTCCAGAATTACATTATTTGAAGAAGGGGCCAAAGACAAAAAGTCCGTTTTTAGAACTGTTCCTATGGACAAACATAATTGATTTAACGAACATGTCCATTTAATCATCAGTTCGCAAAGTCCAGATCCAATTAGATATAATACCGTTCCTTTGATTAGCAGTGTCAGTCCTTTTTGAGGTGTTACATATGATATTCTTTGCATGCTTCATAACATTATCTTACGCTAACCCTTTTGAACATGCATGAATAACTTAAGCGTCAAAACAGTGACATTACCTTGCATGAACCTTCAAAACTGCAGGATTTAATGCTGTTCAGAGTTGAAGGAGGAAAGCTAACTTTAAATGCTGTATTCGTTACGCTTTTGCTTTACATCGTTTACATTGCTTTAAATTCTCATAAAATTTATTCTCTTTTTTAATATGGACCTATTGGGAAAGTATCAAGGCTACACCACATTTGATTGCCATAAAGAATTGAGGCTTCAGGTCAGGTTTATAGTTAATAAATAATTTTGGCCTGTTAACCTCTCTTTAGGATGTGGGACAATTGTGGCTCCAAACAGCTTGTCTTATCATAAAATGTTGCCTATATTTATTAAGAGTATTTCAAAACATCACAGGTTCAGCTCTGTCTCCATTTAATTAAACAGATATATATATATCATTTTCCAAAACATGATTATTTATAAATCATATAAAAATTGGAAAAAAAATTCAGCGCCAAGGCTGCAATAATACTTACTTTTATAAACTTATTACGGCATCGTCAGCTTTATCATCTTCTTATCTCATTAAAGACGTAATTATGGGTTGGTCGTTTGGTTAAAGGATTGCATATCACATATCTTGTCAATTTACATAACATCTTTAGTTGACAAAATGAGGATCTAAACAGTCTCATTTAAAGGAGGATGGGGCTTTTATTGGACACAATGCATTTATGTAATCATTTTAATGTACGAAACATGTCTAAGACATAATCTATAAAATAGTAAGCATGTTAAATACATGCCGTATCCGAATATATTATGTTCATAAAACATTTGATTCTAAATGGTTTAATGATTCCACTTATAAGCAGATAATCAGCCATAAGAAGGGCTGTTGACATCGATTTGATAAAGATTCATACAATAGAAAAACACAAAAAGGTTTGCATTGCAACTGTAATTGCGTTGATTTTAATATCGACAATGATTCATTTGTCCAATGTCCACTCTTGTTCATATAGAACAATTCGAAAAAAGACAATTTATTACTATCATTTTCTACAAGAACAATACTTGCAGCATTAACGTCAATGTAGATATATAGGAAGTATTGTAAATCACAAAATAAATAATATTTTTCTAAAAATGATATAAACGACCAATTTTTCTTTGAACAGTATTATTTGTGAACTATAACATCCACTGTCGAAACAAACATCTGACATGTACTCTGGTGCAAACTTACAGGGAAAGGTAACTTACCCGATTACTTGTCTCATCCACTCATCCCTACAGAACACATCAAAGCAATGTAAGGCAAACTAGTTTTTGCTTTCTATTTCTATTAATCACCGCCTGTCTTTGAACATGATACAACTTTGTTCTCAAGTCAAAGAAAATGTTCTTGACATTTACTGAGAGAATTCGGTGGATGGAACAAGTCAGTTCAAAATCTGCCAGTGGGTAAATATGCATCCTGGATACCGTAAGTAAGTACGTTAAATTTTGTTTTTGGCGGACATACATAAGTCCTACTTTGGCAAATATTTTGGATGACTGTATACACTAAAGGCAAGTGACTGCTGAATGATAAGATGTTCAAAGTATAACAACAAAGTGGACAAACATTTTGCAAACAAACATTTGGACAGAAAACTACATAAAATCATTAAAACTAAAAAAACAGGACTAGCACGCAAAGCATGATTTATGTGCAAATGACAGTACATGAAACGTTAGAAGGAAATGATTGTTTGAGTTTCTCGGGAATTAGTTAACATGAGGCTACTATAAAGGGAGTACAATTCAAAAAGATCACTCGGACGACCCAATTTAACCCAGAATCATAAGCGATTGTGCCTCGTGTGTAATGAGGAGTCACGGTTCCAGCGGGTGCAAGTGTAGAAATTAGAAGTGGGGAGGTTCAGGGATAAGTGTATTAATGGACCTTTTACCGGTAGAACTGATATCTTTGTGCGGGAAAGAAACGTCAATTTATCCACATACCAGCAGGTACTGAGACTTACATTGCTTCAGTGTGTTCCCAGGTTTATGGGAAAAAATTTCTGCTACAGTAGGACAACGATCTTCCCCAGCAATCAACAACATCCTGTTACAACAGTGTTTTAACCGGTTATGTGTTGAATGTTGATATATCCTGCACTACAGGAATTAGATGACATGGGTCAATGTTTGAATTTTGAACGCTTGAACCGCAGCTGATATATCTGACTGTTATTTATTGAATACAAGTTGCAAAGCACACGATCTTTTCTTCATACAGCAATAATTTATACTCCATATTAAGATCGCTATGTAAAACCAAAAAACATGATTATCATTAATCAGGAAATAAAAAGGTAGAAATGTATGTCTAATAGATAAAGTTACCATCTCTTTTGGTACAAAAATCTCATTCTTTACAAAATATGACATATAAAATATCTGCAACAAAATAAGTTACTTAAAGATATACCAGAAAATGACATTGACACAATCAAAATTAAAAATTCTGATGTACTTATTCTTGGTTTATATTAAAAATCCCTCGGTATATGGAATTTGGTGCCGCAAACCTTTGCTATTCTCCTGAAAGGGTCTGCATAAAGGAAACTTTTCTTGTGTGTCTTTTTGTCACGGAGAAAGCAAGGCAAATACACTCCTTATATGCTCTGTGTACCAAGCGTGTTAACATATCACTCTTTTCCCATTATAGTCGTGTTGAAACTGGACCTCTGTCCACATCTTGATATGAGGTGCCATACTTCCTGTATACATAAATATGTATTCATCCTAATACAATGTAGACTTTTGTTGCTGCAAGCTAGTTTCATTATTAGTGCAGACATATCGGTGCCCACGCTATATTGGCATTGAACCACGCATTCTCTGCTATCATTATGTTTTTGTGCAGAAATATTAATACCACTGACAACTTGCTTAAAATTGGAAAATATGTCAGGAAATAAAAGTACATGACATATGCTAATTATTATAAAATTATAAAACGTCCCTCAGAAACAATGTTAAAATACCTTTTTTAAAATGAATGAAAATTATGAACATCTTAAAACATTCAGATCATTAGAATATTAGTTTAGAACATTAAATATTAGGTAATGCACGTCACACATTTTAAATGCAAAAACTGTTTTCTTCATCAAAACTTTTTAAAATTAATCATATCTGAATGAAATGTTGGCATGAAACTGTGTACTAAACTGTTCTTTGACATCATGTTTGCACTTTGAAGAGAAATCATGTCATCATTATCATGTCTCCAAAATTATATAGAAATTGTGCTATAAGTTTCATCATGACAGAATCAGAGGCTGCCTTTAAAGAACATGTGAAAGATTACTCACACGCTTCAGACAAACTGGCTTGACTGCATATAGACCAAAGAGTGTAAAACCTTGAGTAGTCTCTTCTTTAGGGATTAAATACTTATAACATATAACATATTTTTATTTGACCATGGATGTTTTATTTGAGAAGTTTCCTTAGGCTCCATCCAGGAAAATGTGTTCTATGAAGTCATCAGCAACGTAAATTCTTTAGCATCATATTTGAACACTGACAGTGACGTCTTTAGAGATGTATTTCGCATCAATTGACTATTTTAGATAATATGGTGACGCTTGAAAATCTAAGTTGTAAACTTTCATTCACTTCACTTTCATTTGTTGCAGCCATGAAATTGTTTAAGAGTTGAGTGAAAGGTTAGTTGTAAGTGAACAGTGCTGAATACAGTGGTTATTACTTCTTTAATTCTAAGTGAATAGCTAAGTGTTTTTCGTCTCAATCGTTGTTGACTGCAATATATTTAAAAATGGTGCCTCTTTACATCAAAGTTCCACCTGTTACTGTTTGGGAGGTGATAATTTCATATCCAGTTATTGATACAAGTGAGTGTTAAGTATTTATTTCATCTTGCATGAGCTCATATCCCCAACTGGAGACTAGATACATATTCACAGCAGTGCTTTGTCTTTCGTTTCCCTAATCAGATTGATAAGGATGTGACAAGATTCACCAGGTAGTTGTTTTACAGCCAAAACCTTTGAAGATAATAAGAGGAAATGGATGTATTACAAAACATAAAGATGAAAAGGATTCAAAATAGCTTGAAGAAGAAAGGGAGTTTTTTTTAGACAGGATACATGCAATGCTTTCTTATTTTATGGTGAAAATCGGAAGTATTCGATGTTTACTCGGACCCGAAAACTGCCAGGTATCATAGCTGTTTATTTTTGTCTTTGATGACATTTCAACATAAAGCGGATGTTTACAAACAGTTAGTGCAATTAATGGAAACAATTCACTTTCTATTACTATCTTTCAACAATTTTTAAATCGCCTTCAGCAATGCCTGCTGATGTTTGACATGTGGCTAAAATACCTATTTTATTCTGGTATGCTCTCTTTGTAACATCAGGGCATTCAGAATATTGATCTAGCTCACAAATCATAATTTTCAGCTCATTTCAGAGGGGATGTCAGACAATCATCCACAAAATATAACCAAAATTCTTCTCTCGGACCTTTCAAAACTGTTTGAAATCTTTAAATCAAAGATATAGACCATTAACTTTCATGCAAACCTTCAAACGCTATTCATTAATATCAAGTGATACATATGAAGCAATCAACTGACACATTTACTCCAGCCGTTTGCTTAATTGTCTGGCGTGAAATGGGAAAATATCAAAAATAGGGAAGTGCCTTTTACATTTTAAACTGGCAGTATTCTTATAACAATAAATGCAAAGAATTTTAATAAAACATTGTAGAATGCGAATGAGAAAAATACCAATTCCATGATTCATAACAACGCATTAATCTTTTGCAATAAACATATCCTACTGAATATGTCAGAAGAACGAGAAATTCAACGACCAGAATATGTTGATTTATCCTCTTGCTGTCTAGGCTTCCAGCATTTGATTAACATTCTGCAATCAAATTTTAAAAAATCAAATCAAGGTTCGCTGGTATTGGGATTACTCTACGTAAAATGGATTTTAAAAAACCTTCCAATGAATTCTGATTCGAGAGCCTAAACCAAGTCGTTTGATTTACTTTAAACACAAACTCTCAATTATTTGCTATTATCCCATATTACGTAACAAAGCAACAAAAACATCCAATAAACATTAGGGTTAATAAACATGAATATGTAGCTACTATATGTAGCGACTGATATCCTGATTCAATCAGTATCAATAGTATTTATTTAACTACATCTGTTAACCCACGCCAGAACATGTTTGCCTGTCTTTAATGTATTAGCTATATGTACACCTCATAACAACGTTGGATTCTACTGTAAGGATAAGACAATAATTCACTTATGCTTTGATCTAGTCTATGAAATGTTATTGTATGTGCAGTATGAAGGCAGAACGTCGCAATTATGATATAAAAAAAACGGACAGTGGCGCGCATCAAATAGTCAAACGTAATTTTGGAGACTTATCTAAAACAGCCAGGGTGGCAGTTAGGAGTTGATAGTGTTTGTTAGGTTATATAACTAGTATCCATGTATATTGGACGTAATATCTACACCTCTGCACTTATAAGTATGTTTATGTATTTTCATAGAAAATCGGATTTGTGATATATATGTCTTTTGGAAATGAAAAGTTAAGATGTTTTGATTTTATATCACCACTTATAACCTTTAGATTCGTATGAAAGGTAAATAAAATGTTATGAAAATCACGAAGTGGCTCTTTAAATGTAAAATGCACGTTTAATTGCATGCTTTTGTGGCTCTTTAAATGTAAAATACACGTTTAATTGCATTCTTCAGATACACATCAGCAATGTGAATACGAATATTTATACGGAACAGACAGATATACTGAACCACGCCAACTCATTTTTACATTTATCCTTTTAAACTTTGAATGATGGATGTTTATCAGTGGTTTGCTTTAAACAAGGTGACTGAAAGAATATTTCCATCCTACTACATCAGCATAATGGAATCCGCTGATCGAGCTCCATCCAGATACCCTGATCTCATTCCGGCCAAATCCCTCATAGGGCTGGCGCGGCTTGATGTTCGTGGCTGTGCTTGCCTGTCATTGTTTCAGCCAATGAAATGTCGTTATCCAAGGCGCTTACAGCTACTTTCTTAAACCCAACGGAATTTTCCATCCGGGTTGTGCCCCTGTTGCTGGAAGCGAGTCGTCTCATTGGTTGATTAGATAGCTAGTGATAAGAGGCTTTTGGCTTAAAGGATATCAGGGTACATGGAAGGAGCTCGATCAGCGGATTCAATTACGCTGATGTAGCAGGAAGGACTATTTCGAGAGTTCCAGCCCTTTGATAACAGCTGATTACCTCCCATTTTAGGGTAAACTCTAGAATTTCATTTACCCTGGAGACTTGACTTGCCTTTTGAACTGGACATACTAATATAATAAGTCAACATTTCAGTATAACAACACTTAACCAATTCTATAACCTAATTGATAACAACGTATACATATTGTATAATCTTTTATTCAAATATAATGTTCATTAAACATTTTATTCTGTATGATCTGATGATTTCATTGAAGATGCTTCATCATTTTGATTGGGATACGAGGATTAGGATAGGATTAGGAATTTGTATCCTTAATGATTATGTTGATATCAATATAGTTAATGATTAATTTTTCTAATGTCCATTGTTGCTCATACGATACCCGAAATAATTAATTTCCAATTCACTGACGTGTTCTTATGCTGATAGATTTGAGATGATGAGTTACAAAGTTCAAACGGAATGCTATAACTTTAACAGCAGACTAGGCTATTTCATTTGTGCTTGTATAACCGTCAATGTATGAAACATAACATTGACCCGACTGTCAAAAAATTTGCTTTGAGTCTGAAGCATGCACATATCCTTCCTGAGACTCGGACATCCATGTCAATCGGGATAACATTAACCCTTCATTGCTCATGAAGTGTGAAGAGTATCCAGCAAATGATAAAGAATACCTGATTGTTATGATAATGTGATGCTTACATTTCTGTAACATTGTTGCACTGTTCTATTGTTCAAACACTTGTTTGTTTTGATTATGTAAATAATCTGACTATCTAACTTTGATGCTTTTATTGTTGTTTGTTGGTACGTATACACTTATTTGAGTGGAGAATATTTAATGATGGCTTGAATGTTTTAACTGATGACTCAACTGCAATCTTGAATGGTGTCTATCATTCGTCCAATACAAACTGATTGATGGCTGGATTTAAAGCTGGAACTCATTGTCTTAGTATGCATCATTGAGTGTTTACTAAAACACAGGCCAAAAACGTTTCTATTCAAATGTTGATTGTACTTTACTTATGAGTAATAATTTCAACACTTGCACTGGCTACAAGGCTCAGAATCAGAGTTTTGTCATCACATATCACAGCTGTCTCTACTCTGTGTATAAACCGTCGGGACGGCTAGTCGTTCCTGGTGGTACAGCAGGTGAGATCGGTCACCTTGAAAGAAGACCACAGCGATAGCTAAACGCTTAGAAAGGCTTTGCTGATTAATAAATCTCATTTAATGTTTCCAATCTTACAAAGATGAGATGGTTGGGTTATCTGGTGTGCCTGCCAAACCGATAGTAACACTCATCATTATCTGCCATATAATCATATCATCGAATTCTGCGTAACTCTTCACATGATATGTAAGTTTAAACTAAAGACTAACAGATGTCAAGCTCTCCACGAGAAATGGGGGGACATATATCTTCTTTAGACATAATTCCCCATTCATCATATCATTTCAAAAAGCGACCTTTCATCAAACATTTGCAAACATAACCACACACAGCCTTATATCTTTCCTCTTATATCTTAGTATTTCCTCTTCTTACTGTCAATTAGCTTCGTTAAGCTGTCTACGTTTGTGTACACTCTTCCAATGGCCTCTATAGTTTTAAGAAGCATAAGAGATGACTGACTGTGTTCTTAACACTCTCAGTTTGCTTCCATTGAAGAAACAGGATAGGAGGCAATTTACGCTTCTCTACCTTCTCACATCTATTAATTTATAATATTTTGAAATATTCGACACCTATGATGTCATATCGGCATGTTTCCTCAGATACTGGTTTGGACAGGGCTTGGTGTGAGACTTAAGGCTATCGATATCTTGATGGACTTCGAAAATGTGAAGTGCACAATTACATTTAACAGTTAATGCCTATGTTAGATATTGTTAATCATATATATCTCATGCTCTGTTGGGCTTTACACATATTTAATTATTATTTTCATGATTATCATAATTATTATGAATATTGGTGAATGATATTGATATGTATTTGTATACGATGTGATCCTTTTTATTAGGAAACTCGACTTGAAAGGAACTGCAGTTCCATAAATCAGGTTATTTGTAAATGTAAAAGGATTTTGTTTTCTCGTTTTGTACCAAGCAGAGGGTTTTCTTAGCGATTGATTCCATTGAGAAGTTAAATTTTTTACAATTTCACTTCTCTGAATACATTCTCTATCTTCATTCCTGTATGATTTCACGAAACTAGAAGTTGTCATTTGTTCGCTTTATATTGTAGTATGTTGTTCATATAATGCATATTAGTGCTTACTCATTGGATGTTGCAGAAACACTTAAAACATTAAAAAAAGGATTCTTCCAAGCAGGTAAATTGATTTCCAACCAAGTGTAAAATGATGGAATGAGATAAATCTCAAGAGGAAAAAAGTAAGTGATAAATGAAGGCAAAGCAAATGATGCTCATCTATCAAAGGTAATAAATAACATTTGTTATTCTAAGAAAAATACTCGTTGTTTTCCTTCATGCTAAAAAAAATGTTACTTTAATCGAAGTAGGGAGATGAATGTAATGAGCTGATGCAAATTAAGTCGAATCCAAGATAACTGCATTCATGTTACTTTCTCAATTTGATATACACATGGATATTCGATTTGAGGGAACCTGAAAAAGACGGCTGCAGCTGTCTACTGCTCTCAACAGTGCTTAGGTTTCCATGGTTATGTTATGATTGATATCTAAACTCGTTTCTTCATGTTACTTGTTGTCATGTTGCAGCATGTAATGTACAGAACATGTAATATGTTCTATCTGGTCGCTTGTCTTTTTCTATGTCTTATCAATCAATATCATTCTTTTAAGATCTAGAATTTTTTAATATCGTTTGTCAGTGTCCTTGTTGGTGAAGTAGCTAATAAATAATAATAATAATAAATGCACACTTATAACGCGCCTTTTCCACACCCTAGGGCATGCTCAAAGCGCAAAATACAAACTATGCATGAAGTACTTTCATCATTTTGTGATGAAGATGTTGCTAACATCACCAGGGATGTTTGTGTGAAGTTTGAACCTTCAAAATGGTCAAAATGTGGAGATATGTGACAATTTTCATAACAAAAGTAGCTGCTCCCAGCAGGTATGATAATGACAGCCTAATCAGTAGATAATATTTATGAAACCTTGCTTTTTATCAAAGAATTAAGCGATTGGCCACGTTAATTTGTTGAATATTGATTTAGGATAATTCTTTATCCTCGTTAGAAATCTGTTCTAGGCGCAAAAATTCAAAGTCACTATGGGTAAAAATTATTCTCGTGTATTAAGTCTTTTGAATTGTAAATCATATAACATATCATTAATAGAAATATGTTTGTTAATAAATAAAGATCGCTATCGTAGAGAATGTTTCTGAACTTCACACTTAGAGATGACATTTATACCAAAGGTTGTTAAAATATTCTGATTTATTGATTAGCTGTTGTTGTGTAGGTGTGAGCCTTAGCCGACTTCCGCCAAATTGGACTTGTTTCTTTTCCAGTCAGTTGAACTTAGTGCACTCTTCTACAGCATGATATATCAGTCAGTTCCTGGGTCGACACATAGATATTCGTTACTTTATTATGCAGCATGATATATCAGTCAGTTCCTGGGTCGACATAAAGATAGTCGTTACTTTATTATGCAGCATGATATATCAGTCAGTTTCTCGGTCAACACATATGTCGTTACTTTATTATGCAGCATGATATATCAGTCAGTTTCTCGGTCGACACATAGATATTCGTTACTTTATTATGCAGCATGATATATCAGTCAGTTCCTGGGTCGACATAAAGATAGTCGTTACTTTATTATGCAGCATGATATATCAGTCAGTTTCTCGGTCGACACATATGTCGTTACTTTATTATGCAGCATGATATATCAGTCAGTTTCTCGGTCAACACATAGATATTCGTTACTTTATTATGCAGCATGATATGTCAGTCAGTTTCTCGGTCGACATAAAGATAGTCGTTACTTTATTATGCAGCATTATATATCAGTCAGTTTCTCCGTCGAAACATATGTTGTTACTTTATTATGCAGCATGATATATCAGTCAGTTTCTCCGTCGAAACATATGTTGTTACTTTATTATGCAGCATGATATATCAGTCAGTTCCTGGGTCGACATAAAGATAGTCGTTACTTTATTATGCAGCATGATATATCAGTCAGTTTCTCGGTCGACACATAGATAGTCGTTACCTTATTATGCAGCATGATATATCAGTCAGTTTTTCGGTCGACACATAGATATTCGTTACTTTATTATGCAGCATGATATATCAGTCAGTTTCTCGGTCGCCTCATAGATGATCGTTACTTTATTATAAAAGCATGCAATATCAGTCAGTTTCTCGGTCGACACATAGATAGTCGTTACTTTATTATGCAGCATGATATATCAGTCAGTTTTTCGGTCGCCTCATAGATAGTCGTTAGTTTATTATGCAGCATGATATATCAGTCAGTTTCTCGGTCGCCTCATAGATGGTCGTTACTTTGTTATACACCTTTGAAACATTAGTCAGGCACATACGGTGGTCAGCATGCCCTATCACTCTCCGCCAGTGTAGCTTCGATAATATGGAAATATGCATTTTTTGTCTTGAAGCCCCTCTTGTACGCATGTTATACAACTTTCTCTCGTCTTTTAGAAGAGCTTTTGGTATGTTTGCTTTAATTTTTACAAATTTACTATCACTTATAAAAATACCAGTCCAGTTCAAGAGCCACTCCGTGAGTTGTTGGAGTCATATATGCCAAACTTAATAAATGGTGTCATTTGATCGCAAAGTATCGACTGTTACCAAAAATACACATTTTAAAGCTTATTGGTTTTTTACAGTGACATTATGAACGTAGAACGTCACAATTATGATCGAAAACCGGACAGTGGCGCGCGTCAAATAGTCAAACGTAATATTTGAGACTTATCTAAAACAGCCAGCAGGGCAGTTAGGAGTTGATAGTGTTTGTTAGGTTATATAACTAGTAGCCATGTACATTGGACGTGATATTTACACCTTCGTGCATTTATAAGGTTGTTTTTAGATTTTCATTGAAAACCAGTATTTGTCATATATATGTCTTTTGGACACGAAAAGTTGTTTTGATTTTATATCACCACATATGACATTTAGGTTCGTATCAACTGTAAATTATATGTTATGAAAATCACGGAGTGGCTCTTTAATATCTTTTGAAGAATACATGAAATTTTTACTATTTTTTCAAAATCATTAAGCGACCTGAAGACACATTTTCATTTAGTTCTATTTGATTGATTTAATTGAATTAATATATAAATACAAGTCAATACAATGTGAAAACATTTGACTGTCTGCATTTAGCTAATACCTAATATAGTAAACATAGAAACTGTAAAACCGTTTTCAAAACATAAATGTTGACTCATTTAGATATGTGTTTGCATGGCATAAGCTCTTTTTCAATGTCAAGCTTACATTGTTGGACAAAATCTTAGATATAAGTTTCTAAAAGACTTTATTAAAAAAAGATTAGGACAACATTAAAATAAACTGTGAATTTTTATCAACACGATTTTGAGTGTTGCAAAGTCTGAACGCCCACATGGCCCAAGTAAACAATGAGGTCAGCTTATGTGACGTTGTGCACAGAGACGTGTGTCTGCAGAAAGTAAATGGTTTAAACATATTTCTATTAATTTGAGAATCTGGTTAGGCAACCTAGTCTACGCTTTTATGAATACCTCACCAGTTCAAAACATAATAAGTAAAGTTCACAATAACTAGACAAATGAAACGGAACAAAAACATGGAAACATTAATATGACTTAATATGTGCGTGTACAAAACTAAATGACAAAACGCTTGCAATTGCTTTTCATCATAAATGTAGTCATTTTACCTTATCAAATCGCTTGTTCTTGCAAATATGTTAGTTTAATGATTCTAAGATTCTTAGGATTTCATAAAATTTTAAGTTAATGTGTTAAGATATTCAACATGACTATCACGAATTATGGACAGGTTTTACCTATAAATATGCATATGAACCTGTATTGTAATCAAGCTTAGCCTTGATTTCGTATGATAGAAAATCACACAGCACCTTTCCCGACAGTGCGTATGGCAAACAGGTTATATCTATTAAGTACAACTTCTGCTGATCATTAAAACTTATATTGAATATAAATACTTTCATGTTACGTTTCCAGCAAGATGACTCATGCTAAATAAAACCTAATGGTACCTCTTGTATAGAAGGTCGTAGGGTCGTTATGTCATCCGGTATGGCCTCATAATTAATATATTAAGGTTTTCTCACCCTCTTCGTTTCTCTAACAATACCAACAATGTCTTTTCTCACAACAAAGGTTTCTCTGATGGAACATGCTCGCAGCAAGAATATACAAGAAAAGGACATTGACGCAATCCAAACACATATCATTCCAAATTGAAGGCTTTTCTTTCACCTCACGGTGCGGAACCAATAGAATCCCAGTTTATTGAGATTGAGAACCGCAAACCTTGTTTTTCTATTGAAAGAGGCCGGGTAAAGAAAACCGTTATTCTTTGACTTTTTGCAACAGATGGGGCACGACAAATACACCGCTCGTATGGCTTGTGTACCAAGCGTGTTTACATACGAGCTCTTCACCATTTATAGTCGTTAGATCAGACATAGAGGGTCTGAGTCTGAGACACGTCAGAATATTGCCATTGAACACGATGTATTCTGTTATCATAAGGTTGTTGTCATGATTTACCAAAGAGGCTGACAAATCGCACAATAACTTCTAAATATGATAGATGCAAGCATAAGCCATTCAATTTACCATGTATATAATCATAATTCATGTAACTCAAGCAAGTTTTGCTGAAGCAGTATTCCGAAGTAGTGATATGAAACATTAAAAGAAACCTACAATTTCAGAAACAAATTGGAATTTTCTCCCTTAACATTGAGATACCATTATCATTGACCTTCGAAGCTTTGAAAAAAAGCATTATGATTCCCAAAAAACTGAAGCAGATAGTTTCAATCTATACTGGTTATTTAGATGTGCCCGCATCCGCAAGGAATAAAAAACAACAGAAAGACAATAAAAAGACGATAAACACAAAATTAGAAATGAATCTATTATAAGTATCAGCGATGCAATTAGTAGCTAGCGATGTGACTCTAACCGGGTACACTTGATTTGTTTAGCGGCTTAGCTAAGTAAAATGGGCCGATGAGTGGCTTCACTTAAACTGTAAATCAGGCATTTAACTAAAAATCAGACAGGAGAGATTAGTGTAAGTAATTAACTATTTGTTCAACAAGAATAATATGCTCAATGAAGTTGCTTTGCAAAAGTGAGAATATGATTTGCAGCGTAAAGGTTACATGGCGATGATTATGGAAAAGAAATTTACAGAAAAGGGCATTGTTTGGCACCTCACATTATGGTATGTTAAGAAATGAGGAGTGCCAAACTTCTCATATAAAATTTATGTTAATCACTGACTTTGTTTGTCCGAGCTGACCTGCGTCAATTTACCATTTACCTTGAATGATCAGTATTAAATAATTTTTACATAAACTCTTTTGAAGATAATTTCTCTCTACATCAAGATGAAAATGTTGTAATGGTTTCATATTCGTTAGCTTGACTAACTGCTTTGATCCATTCGTGTTGCGCAATTAGTACGTTAACAGACAAGATTGAACTTGCTTGAACTAGTCTGTCTTGTTTCATGTTTTATATGCTCTCACATAATGATATTTCCTTGCTGTCACAAAATGGATTAGATACATATTTCTTAAGGAAATTATTCTAGTTATTTCTCTCAAATGCCCCTTTAATTGAAAGCAGTGAGGAAGCCGAGTATGTGGTTTGAGTCAAATATGTCAAACTTCATAAACGTGTTATTTTATCGAGAAGAAGTGGTTATTTCTTAAAATCGTCTTTTTTACTGTTTCCAGTCACAATGCTAACTTATTAGCATTGAGATGTTAATTTTCAGAAAGAACCATTACTTGTAGATGAAATAACACCTTTTATGAAGTTTGGCATATATGACTCCAACATGATGGTCTGTTTCCTTTTGTGTCACACAATAGTTGATGGAAATCGTTAATGTGTTCAAGTCGATAATGTAGAACGAGATGATGCATGAAATACTGGACAGAACTTAACTACTTCATCTATTCAATTTGATATATTTCAAAGAGACCCCTCGTCTGTATGTGTTCATCTGCTGTCAAATAAGCAGAGGAAATAGCTGTCAGGTATAGGGAGTCTTGTCCCAAAACATCCGCTGTTTGTCACAGTGCCATAATTATATTGTCAAAAAAGGGTTTACACAGGAAACACCATTTTTGATATTTACATTGTATTTACCTCCATATCATGTTTCCTATCCTATCAAACGATTATTATTACTTGATGTACCCTCCTTTAAAGGCTAAGCTATCAAAGTTTTATTAGGAAAACCGGTAACCGACGATGTTGCTCACTGGTACA
Organism: Phorcus lineatus; assembly: GCA_921293015.1. Classification (NCBI taxonomy): domain Eukaryota; kingdom Metazoa; phylum Mollusca; class Gastropoda; order Trochida; family Trochidae; genus Phorcus; species Phorcus lineatus. The sequence continues at coordinate 48,547,089 of OV121088.1, forward strand.
AAATGTCGTATTTTATGATTGATATATTAAAATAAAAAGCCCATTCGCATTGCAGTTGTTAAAAAGTACACTTTACAGTATTATTACCATCTAATTGCAAACTGGAACATTGGACTTTTAATATTAAATTGTAACATCTTTACTTGAAATTCAATATTCAACAGCAGCATGAAATATTGTTTCATTATCTAAAATTGACAATTTTCAAAAGAGATGACGATAGAAATCGTCTTAAAAAGTGAATATACTATACATGTCGTTAATTTGACATTTTGGAAAAACCTAGCATGTCATAGAATCACCCCAAGTTGGTACATCATGGCTCCACTATAAAGACTTAATAAGTATTGGCGGTGTTGCCCGACACTGAGGATGTGGGTTCGAATCCCAAAAGGAACCAAAACTGGAACAATTGCAGATATTCTGATGCTACATAACAAGCTAATTGGCATGGATTTCTTGTCTCTTGTCTGATTTGGGTTATGAATATTTTAGGATTCAAACTGCATCTATCATTAATTTTTTCACACAAGTTTTACAATGTATATGTGTATTATACCTTTATATACATATGAAATTCCGGTCAAATATTGATTTTATGAATAATAAAGAAAATCAATAGGGTATTTTCGAAATGTCAATAAATGTTTCATATAAATGCAGTTGTCAATCAAATTGATACTATTAATGTTAAGCTTGGAAAAGCTTAGCTTTACCTTTTTCACAAGAACTTTTACTTTAATGAACATGTGTTTGGTTAAGATTCCTATTTTGATGTTGGATTTTATCTTCATATAGAATTATTCTACTCACTCAAATGAGTCTTCTGTTAATAGATAGAACCTGCCATCCGTTAAAATACATTTAATAAGGTTTTACTTGACATATCCCGAGCTGCTGGAACAACTTAGTTGAAGGAAAAAGCTGAACAAAAGCTGAACAATAGCCCAACATTATAAACGCTGAACTTCTTAAACGATTGCTTTATATATACACCTGGAAGAAAGTATTGCAAAACCTGCGTTTTCAGTGTCTGTTTTGGTTACAAATATTGACATTAGATTAATAAGGATCCATTTCGTATCAAACTATTTCTCTCAAGTTGAATAATGTCAATTTACTTAAAAAAAAAAAAAACCCAACATAATCTTAAGTAATAAACAAAAATATTAATATTTTATATTTTATGGTAATGCAGTTTTGAGACACTTCTGAATATAACAGGAAGAAAAATAATTCAAGAAAGGTTGGTGTAGCTAAATTTTCTTACAAGTTGATATCTTGAATAAACTTTTATTTTTGAAAAATGTGTGCCGGATCTTGAGAGTTAGTGTTCTTGTTGGTTGATCCTGCTAAATCAGCGTATATGAATCCACTTCGCTCCTTCCTTAAACCCTGATCTCTTTCAAGCCAAAAGCCTCGTATCGCTAAGTATCTAACTAGCCAATGAGACGACTCGCATCCAGCAACCGGAAATGAAAAATCCGTTGAGTTCAAGATAGTACCTTCAAACTCCTTGCATAACGACATTTCATGGTTAAAAAAAATAACAGGTAAACTTAGCCACGAATATCAAGTCAATCCATTCTTACGAGGGATCTGGCCCGCAAAAGATCAGTGTTTAAGGAAGCCGCTGATTGAAAACCATGTGAATCATAACACTATGTTTGATGAAAATTACAGGACAGGACAAAGCACCTCTGCTCACCGCCAAAGTTGCAGTCAGTGCGGCACAGGACTATGGGTTCATGATTCGCCACCATCCTGCCAATTTTCCAGATCTAGCCCCGTCAGTCTCTGAGGTCTTGAATTTGAGACCGTTGAGAACGGCAGTAGAGGAATTTTAAGGTGATCTGGAAATAAGTGGTGTTTAAATTAGTTGAAAATGTAGGATAAAATATTTTAATTTCAAAACCTTTTGCATTACGCTGACAATGTTTCCTCAAATCTTTAAGGTCTCCTGACTTCAGAGCAAATGGGAAGAGGCATCAGAAAGTTTCACTCTCGTTTCAAATAAGGTCACATGGCCTATGTACTTTACGCCATCCCCAGCCTTGTACACAGAACTCGAAAAAAAACTTTTGTGCAGCAGCACAGAGCAGCGTAGGTCGACTTAACAACCCGTTAGTCACACTCCACATACGACAGCATCCTTTCTGGACAGCTACTATCCAACGCTTCTCAGGCGATATGGCATAGTCGTCGTAGTTTCGATATCAACTATGAAAGGCATGTGTTCACGTCCAACTGACCATGGTGGGGACGTTTTTAATTGGGGCAACTATCCTGCAATGTGGCACACATTGATTGGGCTCAAGTTCTCATTACTGATGATTCACGATATTTGATAGACTTAACTAACAAGAGGAAATGTGAGTGATTCAATGATGCCTACAGGACTGTGTAGTGGGTAATCAAATAATGTCTGGGGAGGAACAGTCAGAACTGAAAGAGAACTGACCTGCATGTCAAAGGGATGAGATCATCCTAATGTGTACATGAGATCTGGTGCTAGAACAAAACAGATATATCTGATTCGCTTTCAGACTCCAGAACAGAAACAAGAAAAAGTATTAATCAATTTGCTTCGTTATTGCTCCTTAAACCTTAACTTACAAGAGTCAGATCTCTAATGTCATTCCTTGATTCTTGTAAAAATACCATCGATTTTGATTACTGTCGTTATATGAGAAAACAACAATCTTGTCCGCGCACGACAAATCAATATCTGGAGTAATACCAAAGCTAATAAAAGAAGAACACTTATTTGATCTTTGCAGCTAATATCAGGAGTCTCCTGTGTTCATTATGTGCAATTAGAAAGTTCGGTTTTATTGCATTCTACTGACTTTGCAACAGGAATCACGTCTCATAACGCATATGAAGATGTAAGCTTTAGTCCATTTGATAATTATTCAATTTACAAACATCGAACACAACTTGTTGACTCCATGCAATGTTCAAAGCGTTTCATATCACATTATCAAGCTATCCGTCTTGTCAATATGGTTGAATCAAACCCATCATTCCATTGACCAATGTTGTGTCATTTGTAATTATTTTCTTTAACAAAGGAAGCATTTAAAATCGCTCTGCATCACTAGGTAACTAGGATACTATAACTGGAATAGCGAACTTCCTGTGAATCAGTGATTTTAGAAAATAGATATTTGTCAATGAGCTACAGATAACTCCACAATAGTCCAGTTTTAATGGAAGAAATACTTTCAAAATTTCGCTAATGGCAATTGCACTAAACACTGTGTTTTTGCGGAATGTTTAAATTAAAAAATTGGGAAAGAAGTATCTTTGAAACATTACAATACAAACAAAAACAGCCCTAAATAAGATGCATATTGTCCCCAATTTGAGCTTGTAAGTAGGTAATCTGTGAGGTCATAAATGCTGCGGCGTCGATATATCCATGGGACTATGTTTTTTAAGGACAGGTCTAGCACGTTTTTCAAATGTCATAATTGTGTCTCATAAAATGTTGAATGCAAAAGGAAATCCATTTAGAGTGTTTTACTTGAACAACAGATTGGCAGCTTCAAAAGATTTTGATGAATGAGTGTCACTGATATCAGTTATAATTTCAATTTCTACTTGTATATTGTTCCTACACATTTCTTAAAATCCTGATCCTCTTTTATTTGCTATGGCAAGGCTACGCAGGATGTATTATTTCCATCTTTCCGACTCTTCAACGTTTGGAAATAAGATTTAATAATGGAAGAGGTGTTAAAGTTAATTATTTACAATTATGACAAGAAGAATGGAACGCAAACGGCGTCCTTGCAATGAAGTTACTCTTGTTTAAGTTGGTGCCATGATCATTTCTCAAGATTACATAGGCAACGTGCAGATATAATTATGTCGATGCCTTTTAGTTTGGTTACATTTCATCATTTGGAAAAAGTAATCAGAATTAATGTAAAACTATTAATCAAGGGCTGGAACACTTTATAGCAGATGCCACCCTGTTGATCTTGAAAATGGGCTTACATTAATATGTTTGGGAACGTTTTAAGCATTATTAACCGCAGACCAGATAAGCCATAGTTTCTCTGTGCACCATTACTAACCTCTGTGATGCATATATCAAATCGTATTGCATCTGTAATCAATTGGTATTGATATAAGTACATGTCTATGTCCATGATATAAATTATTTATGAAAAATGCAACAAGCAAGCCTCAAATTATCTGTTTAGTCCATTTTTAAAAGCATATAAAAATGTACAATAAATTTATTGATGTCAAAATCTTGTCACAGGTAGCATTTAGTTCATGATTTCTTAAAATGGTAAAACTGGTAAGCGATCCTCTGACCATCTTTGAGAGAGTTTTATTTCAAAATGGCCATAGGTTATCTTATGTTTGCAATCAAGCTCCTTGCTTAAATGATTAATAGAGTATAGTATATAGTACTATAGTATATATAGTATATAATAGTTTTATTAAACGAGCTAATGATGTAGTAGAAAACGAGCGAAAGCAAATCTTTAACAAGATCATCTATGAGTTTAATACAGATAGTATTAAATTGTAGAAAGTTACTCGCCCACATAACTCAAGCATAATTGCCAACAAAGTGCCGATACTGACGTTTCCTCAACAGTTTCGATTCGTACACGGGCGATTGACAAGACTTAATAACCTGTCAATTTGAGAGCAACACACGACAGCACACTGTTATTAGTTGATTATATAAACACTTTGATATGCAAACATTAAGCAGGAATTGCAATGACAAGTTATATCAAGTGGGTAAAAATGTACAATGAAAGATGGGTTTCCAATGTCATGGTATATTTATAAAGAACAATGAGAAACAAATAAATACAGCATTTGAGTTCGACACTTTTTTTCAACTATTCACCAAGGTGTCTGAGACCCTATTGCTCTGCAGATTGCAGCTGTGGTAAAATATTCTTCATCCTCACACAAATATTGTTCGATTGTTCGCCAGATGCACGGAACTGCGAGTTCAATGTAGACTGCAATCCTAAATACCTTGGCTTGAAGCCATAGAAACACATAGAAAGAACGCTTCAGATAAAACAAAGGTTTTTAATCTTTCTGTTCTGAACCTCCTTTCACAAAGCCCTATGGTGACCCAGGTCCCTAATATAAGCTGAGGGTTAAAGAGTTAAGTTTAAAAATGACCTTAGTAAAGGTTGTTTAATGAAAAGAGGTCCTGTAACAGAACTAATCCAAACGCCGTCCACAAAAGCAGACTCGCTTCAGGTACATTGATAACAATTCTGAATAATAATTTATCATCAAATTACCATAAGCGTGCTAATCTGCCACAAGGACAGAATTTCTTGCTGTTGCTTCAGGTCTACCTTAACGTCATGAAGTTAAAAACCGATTCGGTAAGCTATATTGTCAGGTCATCATGATTAGACTAAATCTTTGCGTTCTACATAAAAAAAGTTTGATCAGTAGGCACAAAGATTAATCAAAATGTAAATAAAATTTTGCTACTATTTCAATAAATTAAAAAATCCCGTGTGCTAGGTTAAGTTGCACAGACTTTGTCTATATGACATTATTCCTAATTGAAATTAATGATATGTTTCTTCTTTGTGAAATATTCTCGATCTTATAAATGTTTAAAGTACCTTCATTCATATTTTTTTTATTAAGCTGACTAGCTGCCATTGTATACAATGTGTATAAAAACTTAAAAGAAAAGTTCTCGGTTTGGGAAACATGTACATTATTTCGACTGATACATTTTTGTTGCAATGTTTGGCAGGCTAAATCTGCTTATTGAAATACACAAAACTTGCTTCTCAAAATGTGGGTTTAATAAGCTGAATATTCTGAAAAAGACTTTGTGGTAATGATAGGCAATTACGAATATCACCCAAACAGCGTAAAGAAACATTTATTTTCATCTTTAACATCAGGTTTCATTGTGTGTTGCCACCAAGATCAACAGGGCGTTAAGAGCAGATACGCGTTCGCCAAGTGTACGTGAACTATTTTCATTTGCTATAAAATTAATGGGCATTTCCTTATGGACATCGTAAAATATCTTTGTAATCTTGAAACCAATACCATACTTCTCCCGCGATGAAGCAGAAAATTAATTAATTTTGTTATCAATGGATACAGAATTGATTTTAGATATTGCAATTATGGTGAATATCGTTAGATCGGTAATGTGAATCATATACATACACATACACCTAAGTAAACATGGTTTCAGAGATTGTTTACTGAATGCCTTGCTCTCTTTAGGATTATATAAGCTGTAGAGAAAAAGACTATGCCAATTGATGAAATGATATTATAACTTTGCCAAAAACCTAGAAAAATTTGCACAAGAATGATGATTTGATTATACAGCATCCCTTGCTCCTGAACCAACATGAATTTGACATGAATTTGAATTTAGAAATCAAGGTCGATTGCTAATAATACCTAATGTGTGATATTACGTGGACAATTATACTCCAAAAGATGGGCAATGGGCTCGCCTCAATGAAAATTAACATTAAATTTTTTAAATGAAGGTAATCAGTTATAGAAGTTGGTAGTATTTTCTACTTATTAATGAGAATATTGCAAACAAAACACCACCATTTATAGGCTAATAGCAATACTATCCACACCAATGCTATCATAATATCACCAGAATGCTGATCCGCCATACATTTTGTCCACATAAATTAATACTGTTGCAACATACTCTAAAGGTAAGTTGGACAACTTTTTCGGAATTGTTTTTTGATTTTAATAATGTCATTATAGCATGAATATTATTATATGGGTATATTCTTATAATTTCCAGGTGATAAAAAGCTATATCCTGTGCCTGTAGTAATCATGGTCTGATTAAAACACATAAAAAAAGTCTCGTTTAGTGTGATCAGCTTTTTCCATTTGAGCTTTCATGTTTAATGATATTTTTGCATGTCCTAAAAAAGAGTCAATATACTGTATGTCATGAGTAAAGTTCATGTCATCTCGTTAAACATGCCTGCTATTCCTTTAAATGCTGAAATAAAGATAGTTTGTGTTTCCAATTATTTAATAATGGACATATACATGTATTGGATTCACAATTTTACGCCCCTTTATCATGATTATGACCTACTAAACACTACCAACCCACATTAAAAGTTTATGTGCTGCTAATATACTTTGATATTTTTTTTATCTTTGAGTCACTGGCTCATATCGCTCGACTTTCTATCACAATTCACGCATACTGAACTGAAGACGATAAAAATAATTATTTACCAAATATAGTACTGATTACTGATAACAAAACACGATTTCCAAAGCTTTAAGGTGTATTTGACTCAAACAACGTTTTCTATCTCACTTAGAGTGATTTTCAACACATTGTGAATAAAAAATCCTCAGTTTGGATTTTGACAGGAAGAGTACAAAGTTTTGAAAAACAAAAAACCAACAAATATAAATTTTTAAAAATTTCCTGATATAAAAACTTAGTTATATAAAACATCCTCTAACCTGACTTGTCACTTTATAAGGAAGTGAAAGGTAGGTAGTGTAAACGTATCCCGACAAGCAAAGCTGCTGAATTACTGCGCCAAGGTGTCTGTAGAAGATAACGTCTTTCTCATCGCATAAATAACAATGTTCACACATAGCACTCAGGAAGTTTACACCTCCGTTCCAACAAACTAATTCAAAGATTATTCTAAACATTATGCCTTCGTAATTGTTTTCACACTTTGTAAGAATAACCAATCTAATTGAGCAGAAACACACGCTGCTTGACGCATAAACGAATTAATGGCAGCCTCCAAGTGTTAAGAAAATAACAATTCTAAAGAAGAGCCTTATTTCATTTCTAAGTAAAACAATTACCTTTTCATCTAATAATCCAAATGATAATTAGACTTAATGTTGCCCTTATAAACATGTAATATCAAATGACTGTACTGGGTCGTATCCAGCTACATCTCATATTAGAATATTTTACTCTTCAGGACAGGGTTGATTTTAAGGAGAAAGCATTAAGCAATATAATTATTAACTAAAATACTTTCGTTTTAACAACTTATTTCATAACTAGGTCAATGTTAATCCAATTAACTTCAAAAGAGTTTAAACGTCTTCTTTATCTTATTTAGATATGGTAGATCCTCTCTAAATAACAGCACCTTACTAAACATGAATAAGGTCATTCAATGTGAGTAGTGTATGGTGAGGTGGGCTGAAGATTGCGAATACATTGAAACTACCATACCCCGAAAAGAGCTTATGCAAATGAGCTTCTTACCCACCACCAAAGGTCAACATAAGCAACTCCCCATATGTAAACATACCTCCATGCGAGGCTACCCGCGAAAGCACATTCCGGTAACCAAGGAGACATGACGTCACTGAGACACGTGAGTATAAGAAGACGTCGAATTACCATGATTGGTGCAGGTCAACGAACACAATGTCTAGAAAAGAATACAAGTGGGTGGTATTAGCATTTCCCACCCAAAACACGAAACATCATTTTGGCGAAGAAGTGATAATATCAACCTCCAAAGAATGGTTCCAAACAAAGACGTTGTGTATAGACGATGCAAGAAATCAAAAGGATATGAATAGTTACGACATACCAGATTCTTGGAGACGCGCACGTATTTTCATCTATTCTAGAACAGAGATAAATGAAACCAAACCATGGATAAGATAATCGACGAAGTGGAATCCCATTCTATAAATCAACTCATTGAAGAACTACTATTCAACGCCTATGTGTTTGTAATTAAACGAAATATAACCAACCTACATATGCTAAAGGAAGAAGAACAAGATGTCATCAAACAACAAGTATTGCGTATCGTCGACGAAGGAGAAGTCACATACGAATAGAAAAAATATATACACCAAACTCCGACACTGCAGAAGATATCCCCGCTATATTTTCTTAAATACGAATGCCAAGGTGACTCCAATGGATTATTTGGTAATTCAATCATCAAATCTAAATTATACAACCGATGAAGTGTTTTTCCATATGTTCGTCAGATGACTTGATGGTTTTGAGACCTTATGACTTACACAATTCGACAATGATATCAGGCCAAAAAACATTGAGTTAAATTTTGTTATCATTTTTCAGATTATATTTTTCTGTTGAGGTGTTGTGGTATTGAAAAAGACTTATGTAATAAAATCCAACAACCAGACAATATCAGATAAATCACACATGAATTCGCATTCAAGAAGAGGGAATGTCTCAGTTTGATAATTGAGTCAAATAAGGCGAAAACCTAGAGGATTATGTACAGTCAGTTATTATGTACAGTTATTGTAGAATTTTGAAATGTTATGTGTTAATCCCATTAATTGTACGTTGACACAAGATGATAACGTCACTGTATTGAATTTTAATGGATGGTTTTTCCACCGCTATTTTTTCCGCTTGTCAGGGGTGTGAGGTTTTGAAAATTTCTTCCTTAATATAGGCTACACTCATAGCCTACAAGGATGATTAAGTCTAAAATGTCTTGAATTTGAAATTTAACTTTAGGGAATATGTGCCTTTTAAGCTTCGAACAACCTCCCGATTGATGACGTAGAGATTATATCCACACGGCCGCGTAGACCTGAGACATAAGGCGGGTTACTTTGTTCGTAAAATCTTCTGTTCGTCGGCTGGTGGGTAACGCGCGGAGATCACGTCGAGAACATGTATAATTAATTTATTAAAGGAGGTAGAATTACCTTTCAATCACATCGAAGAGAAAAAAAATGCCAATGCACGAGCTTGGATTAATCCATTTCAACTTACTCTACATAAAATGGACATAGTTCAGTTAATTTCAATGAATATTCTTTACTAAACTCAGTGTACATTTCGGTAAAAACGAAACAATCAACACATTTAGATTTAATTTCATCCCTTTCCTTAATTCCTTGCAGGTCAGAGTCAGTTAAGTTTAAGCAACACGTTCGCCACTCGCCAGTTACACAGCTACATTTCTTCCTCCAACACGATCACCAGTTGTAGAAGTAGTTCTAACTTCCCGCAACACTTTCGCCAGTTGTAGAACTAGTTAGATTTGTTCAACAACGCGTTCACCAGTTGTAGAACTAGTTCATCATTTTAGCAACACGTTCGCCAGGTATTTCTTACGAATGATGAATTTCAAATCATAAAGCAAGGTACATATTGTGCAAAGTTAAAATATCATCCGCCAAAATGTATAAAATCAACAACTATTTGTCTCTCCGAGGAACGAGTTCCACGTTTTTTTAGCTTGATTGTTCAACAAAAACTTGATTTGATTACAAGATGAAATGCAGCGATATGAAAGTATTTTCTTCTACCAAGTTTGATATGTCAGAGGTAAATTTGTAATTACTATTGAAGATGGGCGAGATTTTAATAAAGCTATTACCTTTGAAATTAATTAATTATTAATCTAGTCATTGGCTATCAATGAGAAGGCAGTTCACACTGATACAACTCGGTCAACTTTTCAACAACTCGATCAGAACTAGTTCACGAGTTGATGTAAATTTGTAATGAAACCAAGTTTTAAAATGATCTGCTAACGTTATATTGATGACAAAATTAACAATAATGTTATTCTGTCATACTGTTGAACCATTTCTAATGAAATGGAACCCTTTTGGTCCGCTAGAACTAAACAAAACGATTCAAAATAAGCAACGCGTTCAAGCTTTGATGAACTAGTTCTCCAAAGTTTGAACGTGTTCCGACTTTGTACAACTAGTTCGCAATATCTAAAGGTTTTTTTTTTTTTTCCATTTTAGAAGACACGATAGGTTGGAAGGTATTTTACAGACAAATGACACATATTTGATCGATTATGTATTAGATTATTGTTTCAAAATACATGAGACATGTTAGTAACAAAAAAGGTTCACAGCGTGCAAGGTCCTCGCGCATTCCAACGTGTGTAGCCGTTGTGACCTTTCTCAGCTACTGTTGAATCTTTATTTATATCTTTGACTTTTCAATCGTAGTAATTAAATTCTCGATTGCTTGCCGGGTTTCAACAATATTATAACTAGTAAACAAATTCACTTAAATAGTATATGGAATTAAAGAAGAAAATTTTATTTCTTTACATTTCTTTACATTTTTCAACTGCTACAAATATACTTTTTTAAACATTAGTATTATTTAGCTTTATGAGCGTGGGCAAGTTGCTATCATATGAATATCTTAACCACGTGAAATCTTCATTACGACCAGAATTTGAGAACTACTCCCACCCTCTTTGCAACTAGTTCACGCTTTTGGCGAACTAGTTCATGGTCGCCCAACTAATCCACCGGTTGTGGGGCACAGAAATTTAACTTGAAATTTCATGGTTATTCAGATGCTACATTAGATAGTGTACATGTTTTTGTATTGTACTGCCATTTCATTTTCACAATAAGATAGGAAATAATTTATTGGAACATATTACATAGTACGCACGGTGTACAAAACCGGAAACTTAGTTGCATAATTATGTAAACATAGTGAATTACAGGTTATATTATGACAATAAATGAGGTTAGGAATTTCTTATTCAGTTACAAATGGTTGTCTTGCTATACTTCGTTTGATATTCATTAAGAAATAGAAGACGAGTTGCTGTGCATCTATCGTTGAATAAAACATAGCAGGTAGCATAAAACACGACGGGTGTTCATTTCTGATTAACGTAGAATCCAATTTGCGTTTTATTCTTGGTTTTACCCATCACTAATCAGTCTGATTAATCAGAAGGATGTTTATCAACATAAACCAGAAGTCTTAACATAATGAGGTTCAATACCATTTTACTTTAAACATTTAGCCAACTGTTCCGTTTGTGTCAATTGAATACGGTTACTTGAGGGATGAACAAATTTATTTAATTTCTAGATTATCCATTTATCACACGATATCACATGATATTCATGTAGTTTAACTTCAGTCATCTCTTATTATCAGATCTCCATATAATTTCTGGTACAAACATATATCGCGTCAAGAATTACAGAACTCTTTCCACGCGCACATCAACTACTTCAGACTTTTGTGAACTTGTTCGTCGTCTCACACAACTAGTTCATCAGTTGCAGGATACAAATTTGAGACTTGAATGTGAACAATACAACATGATGTTGAGAGGAAATGTTAATGATACATACGAAAAGGAGTAGTAGTGTTTTCTAAAGGCGCAATCAAGCTCAATCTTTTGTTGTTGGATTCACCCGTGAAGCGGGAAAAGAAAAAAGTTCGTTCGTGCCAAGTTAGATTTCCTGAATTATGTTAGCGTGGAACGCGTTGGTGGAAAATGATTTAGAGGCTGTGAGCGACGACGAGATGTGCAAGTGTGGTTTAGTTTTTGAGTGTGTGGAGCGTGTTGGAGATCGGTATTAATGAAGTTGAACGAGTTGTAAACGTACTATTTGATAAGAGGCTTATTCAGTAATTTTGTTCGAACTCTACGACTCGATCAAAGCCTGTGTCAACTCGTTCATGCGTTGTGAAACTAGTTGCACCTTTCTGTATCCGGCGTATTTGAGAAGGCGGTGAATCCGAATTTTGACTTTTCGTGCACAAATTGAAGGTCTGTGAATATTTACATATTTATGATTCATGCATTCACATTGTGACTCCAATGGATAATTCGGTCATTTAATCATCAAATCTTATTTACACAACCGATGAATTGATCTTCCGTTTGTCGATAAGATGACTTGATGGTTTTGAGACCTTATGACTATCACGATTGGACAATGAGGCAAGGCACAAAAAACATTAGTACAAATTTAGTAATTAATATTAAGTTTACATTGTTCTATTTATGTATTACGGTAAAATACAATAAAGACCTATGTAAAACAAACAAAGGCAACAAAGAGGCCCTATGGGATAAATCACACTTGAAGTAGCGTTCAAAATACATTTATTTGAATAAAATATGTGAATAATATATATTGTTTTTTGTATTATGAGTAATTTGTAAATGAAACTTTTTATTGTATTTTCACACTTAAATAATATGCAATAACAAAAACATTATATGTTACCAAAGGATAGCATAGGCATTCACAATCAAATACTCCTTATCTGTAAAATTGTCAATCCAGGGGAGATAACTTTTGTTAGAACAAATCAACTTTTTATCGTGTTTTTATCAATTTCAAGGTCAAAGAGTAAAATGTATTTTACCATAAAATAGATACTTACATACTTTATTATCATACAACAAATATTTTAACTAGATACATACATTATTTGAATTTCGTAATTTTTATTCTCGACACTGCCAAGGAAATATTGACATGAAAGTATAAGTTTGCAAATCTCTCTTAGAGGTAGCACAGTGGGTAGCGCGTTCGGCTTCGGATCAAGTCTGAGGATCGAATACCGCACAGGGGCTCGCCAACTATGTCTGTAATAGAAACTGTTCTACACGCAATCAGGTGTGGGAGTAAGGCTACACTGAATTTCAGCGGTACTTACAGCCAATGCTCGCAGGATTTACCGCAATGCATAGTCACCATGATGATGCGGGCTTTCTCCCTGCAATAATACTAGCTAGTAGCCGCGATATAAGTGAATTAATCTTGAAAGCTGCGTTAAACTCCAACTCACCTCACCAATAGAAGGTTGAGGATGTTTAGTAACAAACCCCAAAAACAGTCTAATCACGTGATCTATCTAGAGGATTACAGTTTTTGATGTTGGAGTCAACCTTTGAGGATGATGCACAACCGAGAAATAGTTGTCTCAACATTAAATCAGCATTTTATAGCTGATATGATCAGTAAGGAGACAGTGAACAGGTTCATATTGTAATAAGGATCGAAAACCGGACATTGACGTGAGGAAATGATTAACTTAATTAAGACTTAATTCTTGAAAGTTAATAAGAGCAGATAAAAGGAAAAATATATATTGATAATGTCTAGTAGATCATTTAACTAATATTCATGTAAATTAGTTGCAAACTGTTGACTTCTTAGCATTTCTATCATCATTTAAATGAGAAAATATCCTTATTTTGAAATATAAAGATGAAGTCGCAAATTAAGGGACGATATTTTGATTGAACTCAAGGCAGATGGTATTTTGCCACTGTTTTAATAAGGGAAAATATGAAACATACTCTGTGTCACTTTAAATCAAATCAGTTTACTCATAGCTTTCAAGGATGTTTAAATCTAAGATGCCTTGAATTTGAAATTCAACTTATGTCTCGAACATTGATTAAAGCAAGTAGAATTACCTTTCAATCACACCTCGAAGCGAAAAAATGGCAAAGCACGAGCATTTAAGCTAATTCCTACATACAATGGACATAACTCAATTAATTTAGATGAACATTCTTTACTAAACTCACTGTACATTTTATAAATACGAAACAATCAAACACATTTTGATTGATTTTCACTCCTTCCCTTTATTCCTCGCAAGTCAGAGCCAGTCAACACGTTCGCCAGTTACACAACTAGTTCAACATTTCTTTCAACACGATCATCAGTTGTAAGATAAGTTCCAACCTATCGGAACAGGTCCCCCTTTTTTCAACAACGCGTTCACCAGTTGTAGAACTAGTTAGATTTTTTCAACAACGCGTTCACCAGTTGAAGAACTAGTTCGATTTTTTCAACAACGCGTTCACCAGTTGTACAACTAGTTCAAACTTCCTGCAACACGTTCGCCAGTTGTAGAACTAGTTCGATTTTTTCAACAACGCGTCACCAGTTGTACAAGTAGTTCAAACTTCCCGCAACACGTTCACCAGTTGTAGAACTAGTTCGATTTTTTCGACAACGCGTTCACCAGTTGTAGAACAAGTTCAAACTTCCCGAAACACGTTAGCCAGTTACACAACTCGTTCCACATTTTTTAAAGTATATTCTCCTACCAAGTTTGATATGTCAGAGGTAAATTTGTAATTACTATTGAAGATGGGTGAGATGTTTATAAAGCTAATACCTTGACAAATATTTATTAATCTAGTCATTGGCTATTAATTGGAAGGCAGTTCACACTGATACAACTCGGTCAACTTTTCAACAACTCGATCAGAACTAGTTCACGAGTTGATGTAAATTTGTAATGAAACCAAGTTTTAATATGATCTGCTAACGTTATATTGATGACAAAATTAACAATAATGTTATTCTGTCATACTGTTGAACCATTTCTAATGAAATGGAACCCTTTTGGTCCGCTAGAACTAAACAAAACGATTCAAAATAAGCAACGCGTTCAAGCTTTGATGAACTAGTTCTCCAAAGTTTGAACGTGTTCCGACTTTGTACAACTAGTTCGCAATATCTAAAGTTTTTTCCATTTTAGAAGACACGATAGGTTGCGAGGTATTTTACAGACAAATGAAACATATTTGATCGATAATGCATTATTAGATGATTGTTTCAAAATACATGAGACATGTTACTAACAAATAGGTTCACAGCGTGCCAAGTCCTCGCGCATTCCAACGTGTGTAGCAGTTGTCACCTTTCTCAGCTACTGTTGAATCTTTATTGATATCTTTGACTTTTCAATCGTAGTAATTAAATTCTCGATGGGATGCCGGGTATCAACAATACTATGACTAGTATATAAATCCGCTAAAATATTATATGGAATTAAAGTTCGATTTTTTCAACAACGCGTTCATCAGTTGTAGAACTAGTTCAAACTTCCCGCAACACGGTCGCCAGTTGTAGAACTAGTTCGATTTTTTCAACAACGCGTTCACCAGTTGTAGAACTAGTTCAAACTTCCCGAAACACGTTCGCCAGTTACACAACTCGTTCCACATTTTTTAACTGGTATTTCTTACGAATGATGAATTTCAAATCATACAGCCAGGTACATATTCTGCAAAGTTAAAGTATCATCCGCCAAATTTTAATAAAATCAACAACTATTTGTCTCGCCGATGAACAAGTTCAACGTTTATTGAGCCCGATTGTTCGACAGTAATTGTGAAGATTGTTTTCACACAGATTTATCGACTCTCCTGTATCGAAAGACATACATTTATTACAGCTGAATATCCACGTCTAGTTTCCAAATCTTCCACACAGTCCAACTCATCATTATCATGCCTGAGTCAACTATAGTTCTTTCTTAGGGGAACTTTTTCAACTTTTGCAAAACTTGTTTTGATTACAAGATGAAATGCAGCGATATGAAAGTATTTTCTCCTACCAAGTTTGATTTGTCACAGGTAAATTTTTAATTACTATTGAAGATGGGAGAGATTTTTATGAAGCTAATACCTTGAAGATTAATTAATTATTAATCTAGTGTCTTCGGTTCTGTTACGTTTCCATGGAAACTGGTAAAAATAAAAAAGCAAAGAAGTTGAAAACCCCAAAAGGCACATCTCCGCATGATGCCCGTTGCACATACCAAGTTTCGTCGAGATAGGTCTCACCGTTTTGGAGTTGTGCTCCGGAAAAGAAATCCTATGTTACGTTTCCATGGAAACGGGTAAAAATAAAAATGCAAAGAAGTTGAAAACCCCAAAAGGCACATAGGTTTTAATTTCCAACAAATTTTCTTAAAACTCCTGTCACGTTCCCGAAATTCAGATCTAACTTCTACAAGTCGTTCCATTCATCAAACATATAAATCATTTTTAAAACTTAGATTCAGATATAGGCAATCTGCAGATATCTAACTTCCACTACTCGTGCATCATACAAAAAAACGTCCACTTTGCCAACTCTTTGCTAGACGCAGATGTTGCTTCCACAACGCGTTCCTACTTCTCAACAACTATAAAGCACCCTTCTGTAACACGTTCAACTTATTCAAGAAACAATAAGACCTATTAAACTCTGCATTCGATCTATGCTATCAACAACTACATCACCTATGATCAACATGAGAAATAGGTTAAAAACAATATCAAGATAACAATAGCGAAATATGATTCCTTGTTCCTCCCTCACAAAATCAACTATCTTTTTGTTTTCAGCTTTCGTTAACCAAAATGCCTTTTGTAAAACTTCTACAACGCGTTCCATGCTCCTAATATGCATGCACGTCTTCGCCTCTCAACAACTTTACAACAACTACATTTTTTAAACACGTGGAACATTTTTACAACAAAGTCACAAATGTATCTTTCGTCCCATGCTGGTAGTAACCATATCTTCAACACTTTTTTAAACTTTTAATAAAACACACTTCTAATCATTTTATAAAACTTATCCTTCGTCGTTCCTTGCTAATTCAAGCTCTAAACAAGTAGATCCGCGCTCTAAACAACTAAATCACTTTCTCTACAATTCGTCTTAAGCTTTTAACAACCAGATCACACTTCTACGATACGATCAACGCTCCCATGCTTGAAAAGTCAGTTTCACGCCCCCAAAAACTTAACAAAACTTGGGCAATGCGATCCATAATTGCAACGACGAAAATGGGCTTCAACCACTTATTTTACGCTCTCGCCAACTAACTCACACGTCACAAATCAACAAATAAATCATACTTCTACAACAAGACCCACGCTCTCAAAAACTAAATCATGCTTAGATAATGCGATGTATGATTTGAACAACTACATCACACTTGGACAACGCGATCCTCGCTTTCAACAACTAAATTTCACTTGGACAACGCAATCCACGCTCTCAACAACTACATGACACTTCAACAACGTGATTGAAGCCTTAAAATCACACTTAGATCTGAACAACACGATCTACGCTATGAACAACTAACTCACACGTCGACAACGCGTTCCATGTTTTAAACAACTAAATCATACTTGCAAAACGCAATCCATGCTCTCAACAACACTCTCACACTTCTAAAACGCGATCCACGCTCTCAACAAAAAAGATCCTCTCCTCCGACGCGATCTTATCAAATAACTCACTTTGAGCAAAGCGATCCACCCTTTCTTTGACTAAATCACTCTTATACGAGCCGATCCACGCTCCAAAAAAAATAAATCTCACGTGTACAACACGATCAATACCCTCCACATTGAAAAACACATCTTCTACGTTGCTACCTACGCTCTCAACAACTGAATAAAATTTAACAACACCAACCACGCCATCAACAACTAAATCATATTTGTATAACGCGATCCCCGCTTTCAACAACAAAATTACTTTTGCAAAAATGCAAATCATTCTGTAAACAACTTGATCACAATTCGAAAACGTCATTCACGCTCTTAATAACCCAATCACACTAACTAACTCGTTACACGCTCGCAACATTCAGAAATTATTCATCCACATCTACATCACATCTGCACACGTTCTATGTTCCAAACGATCAACTACATCACGTCTACGCTTGAAAAGATCACCACTCTCCAACATGTAAAACAATGTTGTGTAACTCGCTTCTTGCAGTAGACAACTATAAACCACATATAGGAAACTTTACTGACATGTTAAATGTTATTCTGATAGACCCCGATTTTCAGCAGAGGCGGCCTCTACATTCTTACTTAGCACAAAATGTATTTGTGTTAACTCTAATGAAATGACAATCTGATTCTGTATCCATTATGACACGGGGATGGCCATCAACACTATTTTAATATCGTTCAAAGTTACCGAGAAATTGACGAAAACAATATTTTAAAAAATGTCGGGCCTAATTAGTGCTTCAAACATGTAGATCAAACTCTTACAATCCGTATCCTGCATCCGTCAACGAAATCATAATTGAACAATTCGTCTACACTATAACTATCAAAAGCAACACCGCGCGTGTATATCTCGCCTTGTTCATTCAATATTTAAATCCCACTTATAAAACTCTTCCACGCTCTCAACAATTAAAACCACCAATATTAAACATGTTGAAGGCACTAAAACTTAAAAAGTATCGTACAACACGAAGTCACTGTTCAACAACGCGTTCAAAGTTCGCAACATGCACATTCTACGAAGCGTCTTGTACATCATCTAATTCACTTTACAACGTTCTCAAAACTAAATCGCACTTGAACAACTTGTTCCGCGCTCTCAAAACTAAATTAGCTTTCTAAAACTCGTTCCGCTCTAAACATGTAGGTCAAATTCTGAAACTCCCAACTCATGTAAGCTATCCTCAACGCAGTCCTTGCTCTCAACAAGAGTATCAAAATTCTACAACGCGTACAGACTTTCAACAACTAGTTCACGCTCTTGCGAACAAAATTCATCGTCTTACCGAAATAGTAGAACAGTTGTATGACAAATGAAGAGGTGAAACACGAAATTCAACTTAATTTTTTACTGGCACGGTTTTCGATTTACATTAGATCACGTACATGTTTTTGCTCGTAATTATATAATGTTCTATCAATATGATTTGCTGTCAAGTCACCCGATAATCAACACTTCTAGAACTTGTACATGTCTATAACGCGTTCTGACTTTTTACAACTACAGTGTAGTTCTCAAGACTCTAAACTCATTCCGTATTTGATATCAAGGCACAGGTAGGTTTCGTGTTATTTCATAGACAAATGAAATTATTATTGATTTATATCTGCAAAACGACCAGAGGAAGAACTCGTTCCGATTTTTCAACAACTCGTTCCGACTTTTCAACAACTAGTTCAAAACTGTTTTACAACTAGTTAACAACTAGTTCACGCTCTTGAGAACACGTTCATCGTCTCGCCGAGTTAGTTGAACAGTTGTAGGACAAAAGAAGAGGTGTATCCACAGAATACCAAAATATTAAGACAACCATATGTAAAAAAGCTATCATTAGGGCAAGGTCATCAGGAAGATACTCAAATTATTTATTCAACAGGAGGTGCGCTCATCATGGAAAACATGCAACTAGTTCTGCAACGCGTGAACGAGTTGACACAGACTGTGATCGCGTTGTCGAGTTCTAACACGTTGTAGACTTGTACATTGTTGTACATGAAAATGTACTAAATGAAAAATTGGAAATGCATTAAATAGTTTCTTTTTCAAGTACCTCCTGACACTTTTCAACAACTCGAGAATAATTTAATGAAACGAACTAGTTGTACAAAGTCTGAACGCGTTCTAGATTTTTGGAACTAGTTCACGAAACTTTTAACTTTTTCGCAGTCAGTTACAAAGTTGCGATCGAATAAAAAGGCATACGCTATCAGTAAGTAAGAGGCACCCTCGAATAAAACAGCGTGACGGACATGTCACTAGTAGAGGAAATGAGGAACACGTTCTGCAAAGCGTGAACTAGTTGATGCAAGCTTGAACGCGTTGTAGTATTGTAGCTTCATCATGCTGTACGTCTGTTGAGAATAAACTACAACATTTTCTCAGATATGTGTTTCAGATGAATGTTTGCCGGGACCTATCTCCTCATATTTCACCAACTTGGGAACAAGTTTAAGAGTACCGATCGAGTTGAAAAGTTGTAAGAGTTATATTATAATACAATAATTTTGTAATTTTTCAAGTTTTTAATTTGATGACGCCCTAAACAAAATATCAAAACACGCCACTGAAGATTTCTTAGATTAAATGAAAATGGAAATGCGTAATGAAATTTCAGATTAGATAGGAAATATTCATGATTTACTATATTTCAGATGTTTATGGAACGTGTAACTATTCACCGAAGCGCGAACAAGTTGATGTGTAACCAAAAGTATTGCGGTAACAGTTGTAGGTTTCACTATAAGTTAGGGTTAAAACACGATAACGAGGTTATGTTTGGGTTTTCAAAACCTGAGGAAAGAAAGCTTGGTGGAAAGTAAGACTGAAAGCGAGAAGCCGTAATTAAACATTAATTAACAACCCACAGGCATTTATCCATACTGTTGTGTTCGTAAACATATTTATTGACTGATTATAAAAAGACGAAAATAGTCAAATATCAAGTATTTATGTTCGTCGAATTTGTCGAACATTCATTATTGGATTAAATAGCATCATAATTTCGTTTTAATTCTGGATAAAATGCACTGTAAATTAGTTTCCTCTTAAAGCAAACAATTACTCTTTGTAATTGACATGGCACAAAATGCACGTGGAAAGCATTCTTCGTGGCGTAAGGTGTACAAATTACAATGGACAAGTCATGTGATTGATACCGTTTTTGGATCCTATAAATTTATCGCAGGTAAAAAGGTGTCCCACTATTTTTATGAATTATCAATGTTTGTATGCATTTAAAAATGGAAATTAAAGAGCAATTAGATATCAAAATACTTTTGGACCGATTTTTTAAAATTGAAAATTTAACCTCAATCATTAGATTGTTAAACTAAGCCTTGAATTCTGTCTGACCCGTAAGACTAGTGGTTAGGGCGCTCGCTTACGGTTTAGAGGGTTGGGGGTTCGAATCCACCTTGGAAGGTTGCAAGTTTTGAATTTTCCAAAAGACTGTAGTATGGGGGAAAAGAAAAACCTTTGACTTTGAAATATAAAAACCTTCCACACTCAGGGTAGGTCATACATATGAAAAAATGCCTCGACTGTCCAATGTAAAACCTCCTGGTAGGTTATTATAAGAAAACAATAGACCTCCGAAACAACAGACGAAATCCCCTATATAGCTATAGGTCTCTACACTCAAGTAGTGATTAGGGATAATCTAAAGTACTGTGTGTTTGATTTTTATACATCCCTATTGTTAGGTCACCCGGGCCCCGTTCCCTTCTTTTGTATATTCGCCAAGTGTTGATTTGTCTTATGAATGCTATCTCGTTAAGACGGCCATTAGCTTATCTTGTTATTACAACGTGTGGGGGTATATTTGAGTGATTCCCTACAGTTTGTCTATTTGTTTATTCATGGGTTGTTGACTTCCTTAATTAGTTGTTAACTCCTGTTGAGTGGATTACGGGTAGCTTGTCGCTGTACCCGGTTATCGTCTTGTGTTGACTGCAAATAAAGCACTTGATTCACGGATTGGCTTCTCTCTAGTTATTTATTGGCCTGATTATTTTCTTTTATTATCTTCCTGTCGGATAACGGGTCTCACCTGAGTTTAGATATCGTTACACCGTGACAGGAGTTGACACAGTCACTTCATGTTTGTTATAAAACAAGAACGAAGTTATGTCCAGTGAACTAGTTTCACATTTTGATAACACATTCTAAAACATTAGAACTACTTCTATAAAATATATTTCTATATATTTGTTCATATGATTCAGCAAAATGTAAGGTTAGAATAAGTTTGAAGATTTGAAAAAATGTGATGCAGTTGTTGAGATCGTGCTGAATGTTTTGTAGGTAAGTTGTTAACCTACTGCTAGACGGTAAACTGCAAGTTTGTATATATGCGAAGCGTTTTCTTGTTGCACACTATTAGCAAGTGTTAGTTTCAGTAGATTTTAGCGTTAAACTACTTGGTGATGTCACTCTCTGTGTGAGAGGGGTCAATCGGTCGAACAACTGACTGTCTATATAAAGCTATTTGCTATGACCTCCCCCCCCCTGGAATTTGGAAGACAGACAGACAGACAGACAGATAGTTTATTTAAGTCTCACCTCGTGCATATATACATGGTAAAATAAAACGAAACACATAATTACGAGCCACCCATTGAGGGTTCCGAGAGACTATTATATACACACTTAAGATACATAAAACATACACTGTACATGACAATTACAATGTTATATACGTGATGACAAAACAGGTGTAAGCGAAATATCAAAGGGATATGTCATCAAACGAGGGGTAGATAATGACTTTTAATATGTTTGATTTGAGATATCACAACTTTAACAAATCAAATGTCTTTAACAACCAACTCAAGGTTCTATAACGCGCAAATATGAACATTTCCTTCTATAACTCTACCCGTGGATCTCACAGCTGTAAATCACGCGTTCACATCTCGTATCAAGCCACCAGCAAGTTAAAGAACCACTCAGTGATTTTCAGAAAATATTATTCACCTTTGTTACGAACCAAAATGACATATGTTATGATATAAAATCAAAACATCTTAATTTTTCATGTCCAAAAGACATATATATGGCAAACACTGGTTTTCCACGAAAATCTAAAAATAGCCTTATAAATGCACAGAGGCAGATATCACACGTTCAGTTTACATGGATACTAGTGATATAAACTAACAAACACTATCAACACCAAACTGACCTCCTGGCGGCTTTTATTAAGTCTCTAAAATTACGTTTGGCTGTTTGACGCGCGCCACTGTCCGGCTTTCAATCATAATTGCGACTTTCTCCCTTCGTATTGTCACTGTACAAAACCAATTAGCTTTTAAACGATACATTTTGGTAACAGTCGATACTTCGCGATCGAATGACACCATTGATTAATTTGCCATATTTGACTCCAACAACTCACGGAGTGGCTTTTTAATAACTAACACTTTTCATACAACTTATTTACATTTGTCAAACTCATTCCTTGGACTGAATATCAAAATGCCCCTTATTCAACTCGTTCGAAACTAAACGACTTGATCACATTTTTCCCTTCAACAAAATCAGATTTGTTTCACCCATACAAGCCTCTTATCAAATAGTACGTTTACAACTCGTTCAACTTCATTAATACCGATCTCCAACACGCTCCACACACTCAAAAACTAAACCACACTTGCACATCTCGTCGTCGCTCACAGCCTCTAAATCATTTTCCACCAACGCGTTCCACGCTAACATAATTCAGGAAATCTAACTTGGCACGAACGAACTTTTTTCTTTTCCCGCTTCACGGGTGAATCCAACAACAAAAGATTGAGCTTGATTGCGCCTTTAGAAAACACTACTGCTCCTTTTCGTATGTATCATTAACATTTCCTCTCAACATCATGTTGTATTGTTCACATTCAAGTCTCAAATTTGTATCCTGCAACTGATGAACTAGTTGTGTGAGACGACGAACAAGTTCACAAAAGTCTGAAGTAGTTGATGTGCGCGTGGAAAGAGTTCTGTAATTCTTGACGCGATATATGTTTGTACCAGAAATTATATGGAGATCTGATAATAAGAGATGACTGAAGTTAAACTACATGAATATCATGTGATATCGTGTGATAAATGGATAATCTAGAAATTAAATAAATTTGTTCATCCCTCAAGTAACCGTATTCAATTGACACAAACGGAACAGTTGGCTAAATGTTTAAAGTAAAATGGTATTGAACCTCATTATGTTAAGACTTCTGGTTTATGTTGATAAACATCCTTCTGATTAATCAGACTGATTAGTGATGGGTAAAACCAAGAATAAAACGCAAATTGGATTCTACGTTAATCAGAAATGAACACCCGTCGTGTTTTATGCTACCTGCTATGTTTTATTCAACGATAGATGCACAGCAACTCGTCTTCTATTTCTTAATGAAATATCAAACGAAGTATAGCAAGACAACCATTTGTAACTGAATAAGAAATTCCTAACCTCATTTATTGTCATAATATAACCTGTAATTCACTATGTTTACATAATTATGCAACTAAGTTTCCGGTTTTGTACACCGTGCGTACTATGTAATATGTTCCAATAAATTATTTCCTATCTTATTGTGAAAATGAAATGGCAGTACAATACAAAAACATGTACACTATCTAATGTAGCATCTGAATAACCATGAAATTTCAAGTTAAATTTCTGTGCCCCACAACCGGTGGATTAGTTGGGCGACCATGAACTAGTTCGCCAAAAGCGTGAACTAGTTGCAAAGAGGGTGGGAGTAGTTCTCAAATTCTGGTCGTAATGAAGATTTCACGTGGTTAAGATATTCATATGATAGCAACTTGCCCACGCTCATAAAGCTAAATAATACTAATGTTTAAAAAAGTATATTTGTAGCAGTTGAAAAATGTAAAGAAATGTAAAGAAATAAAATTTTCTTCTTTAATTCCATATACTATTTAAGTGAATTTGTTTACTAGTTATAATATTGTTGAAACCCGGCAAGCAATCGAGAATTTAATTACTACGATTGAAAAGTCAAAGATATAAATAAAGATTCAACAGTAGCTGAGAAAGGTCACAACGGCTACACACGTTGGAATGCGCGAGGACCTTGCACGCTGTGAACCTTTTTTGTTACTAACATGTCTCATGTATTTTGAAACAATAATCTAATACATAATCGATCAATATGTGTCATTTGTCTGTAAAATACCTTCCAACCTATCGTGTCTTCTAAAATGGAAAAAAAAAAAAAACCTTTAGATATTGCGAACTAGTTGTACAAAGTCGGAACACGTTCAAACTTTGGAGAACTAGTTCATCAAAGCTTGAACGCGTTGCTTATTTTGAATCGTTTTGTTTAGTTCTAGCGGACCAAAAGGGTTCCATTTCATTAGAAATGGTTCAACAGTATGACAGAATAACATTATTGTTAATTTTGTCATCAATATAACGTTAGCAGATCATTTTAAAACTTGGTTTCATTACAAATTTACATCAACTCGTGAACTAGTTCTGATCGAGTTGTTGAAAAGTTGACCGAGTTGTATCAGTGTGAACTGCCTTCTCATTGATAGCCAATGACTAGATTAATAATTAATTAATTTCAAAGGTAATAGCTTTATTAAAACCTCGCCCATCTTCAATAGTAATTACAAATTTACCTCTGACATATCAAACTTGGTAGAAGAAATACTTTCATATCGCTGCATTTCATCTTGTAATCAAATCAAGTTTTTGTTGAACAATCAAGCTAAAAAAACGTGGAACTCGTTCCTCGGAGAGACAAATAGTTGTTGATTTTATACATTTTGGCGGATGATATTTTAACTTTGCACAATATGTACCTTGCTTTATGATTTGAAATTCATCATTCGTAAGAAATACCTGGCGAACGTGTTGCTAAAATGATGAACTAGTTCTACAACTGGTGAACGCGTTGTTGAACAAATCTAACTAGTTCTACAACTGGTGAACGCGTTGTTGAACAAATCTAACTAGTTCTACAACTGGCGAAAGTGTTGCGGGAAGTTAGAACTACTTCTACAACTGGTGATCGTGTTGGAGGAAGAAATGTAGCTGTGTAACTGGCGAGTGGCGAACGTGTTGCTTAAACTTAACTGACTCTGCCCTGCAAGGAATTAAGGAAAGGGATGAAATTAAATCTAAATGTGTTGATTGTTTCGTTTTTACCGAAATGTACACTGAGTTTAGTAAAGAATATTCATTGAAATTAAATGAACTATGTCCATTTTATGTAGAGTAAGTTGAAATGGATTAATCCAAGCTCGTGCATTGGCATTTTTTTTCTCTTCGATGTGATTGAAAGGTAATTCTACCTCCTTTAATAAATTAATTATACATGTTCTCGACGTGATCTCCGCGCGTTACCCACCAGCCGACGAACAGAAGATTTTACGAACAAAGTAACCCGCCTTATGTGTCAGGTCCACGCGGCCGTGTGGATATAATCTCTACGTCATCAATCGGGAGGTTGTTCGAAGCTTAAAAGGCACATATTCCCTAAAGTTAAATTTCAAATTCAAGACATTTTAGACTTAACCATCCTTGTAGGCTATGAGTGTAGCCTATATTAAGGAAGAAATTTTCAAAACCTCACACCCCTGACAAGCGGAAAAAATAGCGGTGGAAAAACCATCCATTAAAATTCAATACAGTGACGTTATCATCTTGTGTCAACGTACAATTAATGGGATTAACACATAACATTTCAAAATTCTACAATAACTGTACATAATAACTGACTGTACATAATCCTCTAGGTTTTCGCCTTATTTGACTCAATTATCAAACTGAGACATTCCCTCTTCTTGAACGCGAATTCATGTGTGATTTATCTGATATTGTCTGGTTGTTGGATTTTATTACATAAGTCTTTTTCAATACCACAACACCTCAATAGAAAAATATAATCTGAAAAATGATAACAAAATTTAACTCAATGTTTTTTGGCCTGATATCATTGTCGAATTGTGTAAGTCATAAGGTCTCAAAACCATCAAGTCATCTGACGAACATATGGAAAAACACTTCATCGGTTGTATAATTTAGATTTGATGATTGAATTACCAAATAATCCATTGGAGTCACAATTAGAATGTATGAATCCTAAATAGGTAAAATATTCACAGAGCTTCAATTTGTGCACGAAAAGTCAAAATGCGGATGAAAATCACCTGTGATACATACGCCCGATGTAGAAAGGTGCAACTACTTATACATCGCATGAACTAGTTGATACAGGCTTTGATCACGTTTTAGAGTTAGAACACGTATAAGACAATCGCAAGAAACGCGGCTTTTAAACAAAGCATGCATAAGATATTTCATTTGCGAGGCGCACAACTCCAAATATTTGTAATGAAACACGAAGGTGGTTAGATCTAGATATTTAAACACAATTGATTTTACACAGCAAAAACTATGTTAGCAGTGTAAAAAGATAAGTCGGCAAATTGCCGAACTGTTAAATTGTTTTGTGACGTCATTCTAGTTCTAGAATAACTTTTCGGAATGAAAAATTAGATCAAACCGGTTTTAGTGCACAGATAAAAATGTAAAAATGTTTGTGAAAAGCATATGTCCAACCATCAAACAAATAGGAAAATCATAATTCTGTGTGCCTCTTTCAAACTCAATTTATTCTGACTTAGATCTAGATATTTAAACACAATTGATTTTACACAGCAAAAACTATGTTAGCAGTGTAAAAAGATAAGTCGGCAAATTGCCGAACTGTTGAATTGTTTTGTGACGTCATTCTAGTTCTAGAATAACTTTTCGGAATGAAAAATTAGATCAAACCGGTTTTAGTGCACAGATAAAAATGTAAAAATGTTTGTGAAAAGCATATGTCCAACCATCAAACAAATAGGAAAATCATAATTCTATGTGCCTCTTTCAAACTCAATTTATTCAGACTTAGAAACCTTATCGAATATAGAATACAAAACGAATAGTAATGTGATGACATTTTTATGCAACGAGTGAATGGAATTTGGTATCAGACAAAAGTCAGTAAAGTTTGTGAAATATTCTAATGGTTCATACAAATACACTGCATCGATCGTCTCCAGTTCCTTCAAACTTTGAATTAGACTGGATTTACCGCTAGATATTATACCATCAATTGAGATATGATTCAAGGGAGCGTTCATCTTTACGAGTGTCTAACCACGTGCCGACTAAACTCTTTCGGTTTTATCAGGTGACTACATAACTAAGTGTGACATTGCTATTTACCGTATTTCCTTAGGAGAATGAGTGTCAGGATGACTACCCAAATTTCGTGATCTTAAGAAAGCTACTGAAATAAGGTTACATAAATACAAGCTACTGAAATAAGGTTACATAAATCTATATGTTTCCAAGATATATATATATATATATATATCACTCAAGATTGGGGAGACTGGTTGATGCGATTCTTTGAGAAATATGGAGTGTAAAAGCTTGTATACTCACTTTCAATGTTGATGATCACAATTTCCGCATATAGAACATTGTGTTTTTTTTCTGTGTTCTCTGAAATAAGATAACATATTCGTCTTTCTGATTTTTATAACGTTCTTCGAGGTGTCCACACGAGTAGAGATTGTATCGTGTAATATATGATCTTACTTAACGTTCTGTTGAGTGGATATCATACCCGTTAAGTAATATCATATAAGTAGTAGAGGAAAGGGATGAAATTAAATCTAAATGTGTTGATTGTTTCGTTTTTACCGAAATGTACACTGAGTTTAGTAAAGAATATTCATTGAAATTAAATGAACTATGTCCATTTTATGTAGAGTAAGTTGAAATGGATTAATCCAAGCTCGTGCATTGGCATTTTTTTTCTCTTCGATGTGATTGAAAGGTAATTCTACCTCCTTTAATAAATTAATTATACATGTTCTCGACGTGATCTCCGCGCGTTACCCACCAGCCGACGAACAGAAGATTTTACGAACAAAGTAACCCGCCTTATGTGTCAGGTCCACGCGGCCGTGTGGATATAATCTCTACGTCATCAATCGGGAGGTTGTTCGAAGCTTAAAAGGCACATATTCCCTAAAGTTAAATTTCAAATTCAAGACATTTTAGACTTAACCATCCTTGTAGGCTATGAGTGTAGCCTATATTAAGGAAGAAATTTTCAAAACCTCACACCCCTGACAAGCGGAAAAAATAGCGGTGGAAAAACCATCCATTAAAATTCAATACAGTGACGTTATCATCTTGTGTCAACGTACAATTAATGGGATTAACACATAACATTTCAAAATTCTACAATAACTGTACATAATAACTGACTGTACATAATCCTCTAGGTTTTCGCCTTATTTGACTCAATTATCAAACTGAGACATTCCCTCTTCTTGAACGCGAATTCATGTGTGATTTATCTGATATTGTCTGGTTGTTGGATTTTATTACATAAGTCTTTTTCAATACCACAACACCTCAACAGAAAAATATAATCTGAAAAATGATAACAAAATTTAACTCAATGTTTTTTGGCCTGATATCATTGTCGAATTGTGTAAGTCATAAGGTCTCAAAACCATCAAGTCATCTGACGAACATATGGAAAAACACTTCATCGGTTGTATAATTTAGATTTGATGATTGAATTACCAAATAATCCATTGGAGTCACAATGGCATTCGTATTTAAGAAAATATAGCGGGGATATCTTCTGCAGTGTCGGAGTTTGGTGTATATATTTTTTCTATTCGTATGTGACTTCTCCTTCGTCGACGATACGCAATACTTGTTGTTTGATGACATCTTGTTCTTCTTCCTTTAGCATATGTAGGTTGGTTATATTTCGTTTAATTACAAACACATAGGCGTTGAATAGTAGTTCTTCAATGAGTTGATTTATAGAATGGGATTCCACTTCGTCGATTATCTTATCCATGGTTTGGTTTCATTTATCTCTGTTCTAGAATAGATGAAAATACGTGCGCGTCTCCAAGAATCTGGTATGTCGTAACTATTCATATCCTTTTGATTTCTTGCATCGTCTATACACAACGTCTTTGTTTGGAACCATTCTTTGGAGGTTGATATTATCACTTCTTCGCCAAAATGATGTTTCGTGTTTTGGGTGGGAAATGCTAATACCACCCACTTGTATTCTTTTCTAGACATTGTGTTCGTTGACCTGCACCAATCATGGTAATTCGACGTCTTCTTATACTCACGTGTCTCAGTGACGTCATGTCTCCTTGGTTACCGGAATGTGCTTTCGCGGGTAGCCTCGCATGGAGGTATGTTTACATATGGGGAGTTGCTTATGTTGACCTTTGGTGGTGGGTAAGAAGCTCATTTGCATAAGCTCTTTTCGGGGTATGGTAGTTTCAATGTATTCGCAATCTTCAGCCCACCTCACCATACACTACTCGCTGTGTATCACATAATGTAATTCTTGAAAGGCACATAAATACGCGGTACCACTGTCCTATAAAACAGGCACAGTTCACATTTGTTGCTTGAAAATGAACAGAATAGTTCATCTGAAAATGCAGTATATCATAAATTACCTTGATAAGCCTGTCGAAATATCTTACTTGACTTTGATAAGAAAATAGTTTTTTTTCTTCTGCATTACCTTCAAATATATTGCCAGAAATATTTAAAATAATTAAATCATATTGCACAACTACAGACATACACTAGGGACATCTGTGAACTTGAGTTTTAGCTCAATTTATTGTCCAAATGATATTTCTTGCATGAGTGAGTGAGTTATTGTTTAACGCTGCGTGGGAAATTTATTAGCTATTAGCGGTTTGTCTTGAATGAAGAAAGTACGATAATTTTTTCTGTAACTTACTCATTTTAAAAGGAGAAGATAACTCCTATTATTTTGATTTTACTGGCTAAGAGTTTCCTTGAAGAACTTTGGCATGGGTAAGCAACTTCTAGATGCATATCTTGCCAATAATTACTACATTATATATTATCTTAAAACCAAGGAGAATAATTGTTTGGATAATCAACTTATATTGCCTCAATATAAGTATAAGTCAAAGAGTTAACTCAACCGAGGCTGCTTGCAAATAGTGGATATGTCATGATATGAGGGCATTATTCATAAAGTTTCGACAAGCCATCAAAGAGTACATTTAATTTCTATTACTAGTAAGATATAGAAGTGAAATATGTAGCCTTTTACTGATTACAACAAGAATATGTACATGTACTTATGATTTTAAATATTCCAGTTACTTTACTAAACACTAATACATATATTATCGTTGATAAGCCTTTTCTCATATAGACATAGCCAAGCATAATTTT
Organism: Phorcus lineatus; assembly: GCA_921293015.1. Classification (NCBI taxonomy): domain Eukaryota; kingdom Metazoa; phylum Mollusca; class Gastropoda; order Trochida; family Trochidae; genus Phorcus; species Phorcus lineatus. The sequence goes on from OV121088.1 coordinate 48,578,248, forward strand.
GTAGGTATAATTGCTGACAACCAAAAAGAAGAATAACCGCTAGAATAAATAATGTTTCGCCTTATGAACCATTTTTGAATAATGTTGTTGACACAGTATTTCTAAATTTCTAATATCTTTACAACCTCAATGGAAACTTAAAAATAACTAACATTTTTTCTCTCCTCTGGAAACCAAACATAAATATGTAGGCACATCAGTCATGTTTGGTCGGCTTGGCAGGTTTAGCATTTAAAATGTATCCTCCTTCAGTCAAATGAAAACCTAATACAGGGTCACCTTCTCAGTCAAGTTTTCATGGAAAGGACTGAAAGCAAAATTGCAATGTAGGTCTTATTTTGAAATCACAGTAAGGGATCAAAGGTCACATCATTTCTTATTTTGGAAAGCTAGCATGCAGAATTTAAGAGATACACATTTGATAAAATATGTGGAAAGACCGAACAATAGAGGAGCTTCTGACTGGTCCCCTGGCAACGCCTTCACGCCTCGACTCAATACCTTGTCGTGGTGTACTTGTGGTGGTTTGCTTGTATCAGATACCCCAAGAGCTATGCCAGACGGAGCTTGTATGCTTTTAAGCTGGACTTATCGACGGGTAGAAGCCAGACAATATTTGAGTCGTTCTTAAACCTGCTTATCTATTTCTAACTTTGCCTTACTTTCTACCTTTTCTCTCATCCTTTCGATCCCTTTCTCCCTGATCTGTCAACTTTCTTTTGGATGCTTGTCATCCACGTAATTAATAGCTGAAATACTGTCAAAACACTTTAGACACAAATTCACTCACTTAGTCACGCATTATTAACTGCCTCGATTCATCATCATCACCAAGTCTTGTACCACGTCATTATAATTTCAAACTGCGAAACAGATACAATGCGCCTGGGGCTAGATCTTGTCTGTAGGGGGCATGGTTAAGTTGTTTAAAGCCACACTGTTGTTGTGCGGCCTTTGCAATACAACTCATGTGTACTGGAGCATTGTCATGAAGAAACAGCTCCAGCAGTCAAACTTCCTCGCTTTCTTCCTTGCTCTCCATTGCTTCAACAGGTCAGCATAGAAGGCTCCAGTTATTGTAGTTTTAGGTGGTTTATAGTCGACGAGTATCACGCCTCATGAATCCCAGACAATGGTCGCTAAGCTCTCAGAAGGCTGAGTTATGAACCTTCTGAGTGCAGGAGAGTGCTTATGCTTCAATTCCACGGATTCTTGCTGGGCGTCAGGAACTCCGTGATCATCAGATGACCTATCTCAATAATGATATCAATGATGATGTCTTCGAGGATGTATCAATACCCGACCCATGAACTTATTCTATGAACTTCCCCTCGTATCTTTATGCAAGAGAGCTGTTATTGGTGCAGTGTTTGATTGTATTTTGGTGAAAAAAAACCCCAAGAAGGCCCAGGATGTACGTATCTGAAGCTCATATCCTTGTTGAAAACCTAATGAATTAGGAGTTTACCTAGTGTGTTTACAAATCAGAGACATCTTATACTGGATTGATGGCGAGTAAACTTAAAATTGAAACCGAACGCGCATTGTTTTGTTGCCGTATTTGAAGGAAGGCTGCTGCATACCCAGTAGCGGAAAGCTTGGTTTACGCTGATTGATCACACAACCTTCTCATTCTGATAAGATATGACATATAATCAAAACAGTGGGCTCTCTCCGTGTAATCACACGAAAACAAATACGGTTAATTCCTTTTGGAAAGAGATTGATCCCACATAAAAGCAGAAAACCGACTCTGAAGTTTACTGAGGTCAATGTATGTCTTAATACATTGTAAACTGAATTCGGGTAAACAGAGCACCTTGAATCGTGAATTGATACCCTGTGAATCGGACAAAACAACCAATAAGAATCGAGTATCCGGCACTTTCATTGTTGAATTATAGTTCACTGTTATGGTAAATGGCTATTCTAAGGTTAAATGTTTTCAATCATCCTGCTTGCTTGACACAGAATTGACAATGAGGCTTAACAAAAACATTACGTACCATACACCCTTAGCAGAAGGTGACAATAAATGACATTTCACGCTGTGCAATGTGTTATCTGGTGATCTGTCATAATGCTCAGGTTAGGGTTAATAATACATACAAGGAAAAACAAGGAACAATGCCTACAGTGATTGTTGTGACAGCGACACGCTTACCTGCACACAAGTGAACTGTTCCAATTAGTGACTACAATAGAGCATTAGCTGACAAATATAATAAGATAGTAAGAGACAATATGCAACTGTTAAGACAGCTATGTATATGATAAAAAAATCGCTGCTAAATTCTCAGAAACGAATTATTGATAGATATGAATAATATGATTTTAAACAGACAATTTCGAGGGTTTATAGAGGAAGAAACTATTTACATCAGCATTACAAAAATAACCAAATCTAAACAATAAATTGTTTTAGTTGATTTTGAAGAATCCAAATAATCATGTTGTTATAAGTACTCACTGTGACAAACTTGAAAATATGCACACATTTTGATAATAGATCAAACACCTATCCTTAACACATGTATATAGAAAAGATGTCATTGTTTCTGCATTCTACAATTTTTATCATTATCATCCGAGCCAGCTTCCAAATGTAAGTTTTATCTTTCAAAACAATACTAAATCAAACACAGAAAAAGGTCATGGCAGCAAAATCTATAATCACATAAGAAGTTATTGTAAATTGTTGAGTAATACTCATCTATAGATTTCTTCTTCTTTGTGATTATCTGCTTAAATCTACTTAACTGTGGCTACATAGTAAGGTCAAAATGGATACAAGGACGGTATTCAACGAAGAGCTGAAAGACGTGCTGAAAAACTTACATTGAGGATTTATACTTGCAAAATTTTTATCAGTTTATAAGTTTCCAAACAATATCAAACGTATGAGCGCAGGTTAGCGAATGGTATAAGAGGATGTATGCCTTTCCTGGAAGAGTACCATGTTTTTCTCATAGAGAGAGGTAGGTATTCATTAACGTTTTAACTGTATATAAATCAACTTTTCTACTTGACGACAATAGACGAATATGACACGTGTCAAGGGAAAGCAGATATTCTATAAATTATATGACTATTCTTTTTTGTTGAAATTTAACTCTTTCATTGTTATATAGTGCGTTCTAGAAGGTCAAGTCATAGCATTGTTCTCAAGAGGTGACCCAAGGATAAAACCATACAGAAGGGTGATAACGTTATACCCTCAGTAGCAAAATAGGGGTTATACTCCACTGTAAGCCATATGATAAAATTATTTATTTTAGAAAAGGGTCATGTTAGAAACTATAATATGCAGTATGTTGTCTTGAAAAAATCAATTCTTAAAAAGGAAATAGGTAATGGGTATTATACATTATTGTTAAATAAAACGTTTTTGTATCAGACATAATTTTTTTTAATAGCCTTTAAGTGAGTTGCATGGATAGTAATATCATACGTAATATGTATTTTCTTGGGTCAATGCTATACTGCATTTCAGCGAAGTATGCGTTTGCTAGTTTCAGCTGACTCTCGCAGGTATTGATGCATAGAAACAATAGCATTTTAAAAAATCCTTTCACATCACAGCTCAAAAGGCGCTTAAAATGTTTGCATTTGGTTGTCACTGTAACGGTATATTTTCTTATGTGAATGTATAAATAATCGTTTTCTCAGGCCAGAAGTCAGACAAGTATTTGTCCAACAGGCCCTAAAAATTGGTGATGAATAGTCTAGGGAAAAGGGTTACAAATCGATTTTATGGCGGCAAAGAAGATAAGCCCCTCAGCATAAAATCTCATGAGTCTCAATAGGTAAGAAAAGTAGTGTACATAGGCATGTAATTAGCGCAAAACATTACATACAAAGCTTATCTAAAAGGGACAAGACATTATGACGTCCATACAGTTTCTATTAGCCCTTTTTCATTAATCAAAAGTAATGTTAATCATAATAGCAATAGATTTTAAAAATGATATCGGTCAGGACTTGATACGTTCAGCAGATAAATGATGGTTTTTGTTCATAAATCAATATTTGATGTTATGATAGTTTATTCCAGAAGTTGTGACAATTGATGATGTTTCTAAAATATCTGTCTGTGTTTTTAAGACTAACTTATGTTCCAGCATTTCTTTCGAGCCTCGTTAATTTAATAATATAAAGACATAAAGAGTACCTGATACCTTAAGTGTAATGCTGTCAGCACTTTCTGTCTGAGTCCAATTTTATACGTGACAGAAGATGTTCAATCTCATATATGACATTGGTAGAGGTCATTGTTGTTTTTGTTACAACTTTACTATGTTTTGACTATTTCATCAATCTACCTGCTGAATGAGTATATACTCCGAAACGTCATAATAATCGTTCATAATAAAGAAGTTGCTATCAAGAAAATCTTCCTAATGAATATCACTTCTAAAATACCCTTCAAAGATTTGATCTGTACATTATTGTTTTAAAGATACATTCATGATACGTTGAGAAAATTTATTAAAAAGAGATAATAAGATAATTCTTTATTGCCCCTTAGGGAATTCTTTGTACATGAGAGTATGCAAAATAGGAACAGTTTGACACGCTTACACAAACACATAAACACTCGCACACATGCATGGCAATGATAAAAGATGATTAAATAGATGTACATAAATATATTAATTTGTTTTTCAGAGTAGAATACGAAATGGGCAAAGAACACATAAAACTAAGGATGTAAAACATTAAAGTAAACTGAATAAGATTAAGATAACATGATATAAGATATAACAAGTGTAGGGGAGGTTAACATCTAAAATCTAGCACTATTATTTAAAAGTGATATACTTGTTGGAATAAAAGAAAGTTTTGAACGGTTAGATTTAAAAAGCGGCAAAACGTACCTACGGCCAGAGGGTAAAAGTTGATAACAATGGTGTAAGTAGTGGGAGGGGTTATTAACAATCTTTTCAGCAAGAGAAGCAGTCTTTCTTTGATAGGTAAGTCCCAAGTTATCAAATGGGGTCCCTGTTATTTTGCTGCCAAATTTAACGATTTTCTGAAGTCTGTTTTTTTTCTGCAGCGATAAAGCACCATACCAGCCTTGAATACCGAATGTTAGCACTGACTCAATAAACTTTTGTAAAACAGAGATAATATTGTGGAGTCTATGTTAAAGTTTCTCAGTTTTCAGAGACAGTGGAGGCGGCTCTGACACTTCTTGTAGATCCTGTCAGCATTTCCGGAGAATGAAAGTTTGTTGTCAATCACTGTCCCCAAGTACTTGTACTCTTCTACTGCTTCTACTGCCTCAACTGCTTCATTTTCCATCTGTACCGGATAATAATATGGCATTCACAGCCCTAAGGGTAATTACGTACTACTCACTTTGGTGATTTTCCCCCAACTGTTTAAGGTTCTCGTAGGTAACAATTTATGTAAAGGCAATTTTTGTTACGTAAAATGAATATAAGAAAGGAAGGAGGGCCATCTTTGGCATAACAAATGAACCAAATTAGTTCAAAATATATAGCATCTATGAGAAGATTTTTTGTTTGAGAACCATTTTGTTTGCTAAGAACAATTTCGAACTCATATTATATACACATATTGTAACTATGAATTCTAAAAGGCAAATGCATGTCTATCATGAAATATATCGTTTGTTTAGGAACACGCTTTTAACAAATACAATGTGAAAGGATTCGAATTAGTCGATCATAATTTGATATAAAATGTCATTATCTTGGAATGTTTCAATGAGGAGACAAATAAAACATCATGATCAGGGAGTTATCTAATGAAAATTGATCAAAATGAATTGTCATGAAATAATTTGGGTTCAGTTGGGTCTCAACAAAAAGTAAATGAAGAGTCTGCTTCATCAAAAAGACAATCTTGATGAGTTGTAATTTTGAAGTCTTGGGAATGGAAATACCTGTAGTGAGTTAGTAAAACATAGCAGCCAAGCACATTTCAAGATATAACTTTGATAATTGACGTTGACATATGTATTTGAATTGCAGAATATTTTTCTTACATCAAACAAAATAATGTTTTAACTTACCAAAATTCCTCAGGATATCACAATTTCCTAGAAAAAGAGCAGAAATTATTTCCTGACGATATATTCAGAAAGTTAACCTTCTTCCAAAACTATATGAAGTAATCATATTGCAATTCTAAATCAACAGTATTAAATAAATGTTTACACATAGTATAAACAAGCAATCTTGGAGGTTGGAAACAAACAGCGCTTGTTTAAAAAAGTGATTGATGACATGCACAAAGTGTTTACAAAGATAACAGTTATGCAAAGAGCAGCTCAACTCTGCTTTCAAGACAAACATTTGCATATTTTCAATCTATCCTATCCTATCTCGGTGGCATTTCACTGTCCCTATTTTCATGCCTTGTTCATCCGTTGTTCTCTTGTAATGTCTGTGCTTATCAAAACCAACTGCAACAGGCTGAAACAAAATACGGGATGTTGTGTCATGAAACGGACCCGACTTAATCAGATGTTATAAATGATGTATTCAGTGTCTACAAACATGAGATGCAGAAAATACATGATGATGCATATCTATAACAAAAATAAAGAATTGTCAACATGTCAAGGGTAAATTTGCAGTTGCACTTTGTATGGGTCAATTTAATGGTTATACAGCTAAACTGTTGTCAAAGAGTAAACTATAGAGTACTAATGTAATCTAACACAGAGAAACATGACATTTCATATGTTAAAATCCTTGTCATCTAAGTGATACAACTATTAAAAAAATAAAAACACAGCGATCTCTTGATTACCCTCTACGGATCTGTGTCACTTATATTTATATACATGAGAAGGAAAAAAAAAATGACCAGGACTTTGGCCTATCAAGAGTTGTTACTAAATTTATGGCTTCGTGTGCTATACTTAGTTAGGCTGTGAACATTTTAATGCTCATATTAGAAGACTAATGGATGAGAATTGTCTTTATGCTTGATTCAAACCATAGCTTATAAGTTCTGATACATCTAAACACATTCCATATATTCCCAGTGGTAATTTCCGTTTCGAAATTTTGTGTCAATTCATTAAACACAAAGCTGAGTAGTGTCGTTAAATCAATGTGCTATTTCTTTAGACCATGTTTGCTGAAAACAAATCGCTTTCTCTCATACTTTCGAAACTGCGAACTCTCGTCTTCCACAATACCTCACGTGGAGTCTGGAATGCACGGTGCAATAAGGTAAACCTGATTGCTTGCTTAGCACTCGTCATTTGGTGATTTAATTGCATCCTTCCTATGGTGAGCTCAGTGGGGTTATTGTTTTAGCCTCCATCCTTCTTCATTACGGCCAAACGTCAAAAACTTGATTGATAATTTTAATCAATCATAGCACTCATGATTTCCATGGCCAAAACAAAGAATCTACACATGATTGTAATTATTATTGCCAAGACAACTCAAGAAAGAATTTGTGTATTTCAAAGAATAACATCGGGTGGAACCGTGATTTACACAGCAAGTTCATCTATTTAAAAGCTGACATTGTAATACTGAAGAAACTAACTATTTGGAATGTTAACGAATTTCAGTAGGTTATTATTACATGACTAACATTACAAAAAACGTATCTCCAATTGCAAGGAGCATAACATTGGTAGTATAATATGGTTTTAGAAGAAAACATAAATAAATTATTGATAGAATTCAGATCTGTGTCACTTGGTTTCACCTTGAAACTATTGCATCAAATATCAAATAAATGAATGAGACAAAAATAATAAAAAAAGAATTGAACTTTAGTTGTATTTGTAGATTTTGTTCTATGAAAGGCATTTATTTAATTGACTTCAGGCAAAGATAAAGTGAGCGATTAAGTTATTAGATTGTCATGATGATGGATCAATCATAGGCTGTTGAGGAAGTAGCAAGACGGGCAGAACGGACCTACATGTCATAGGAGAGGCACAGTGACAGTGGCGGTGTACAGGACATAGATTGCCAGTGCGTAGGTGAGACCGAGGGCGGATGCTGTAGAGGAAGTAGCAAGACGGGCAGAACGGACCTGCTTGTTTTAGGAGAGGCACAGTGACAGTGGCGTTTACAGGACATAGATTGCCAGTGTGTAGGTGAGACCGAGGGCGGATGCTGTTGATGGATGATAATGCCCGTCCCAATGCTGCTAGGGTGTTGTACCCTTTCCCAGAGTGATAACAATCTCACAGTTGATAGAAACCATACCCAGCATATGTGGAACATGCAACATGTTTCAAGTTCGTAGGACACAACCTGCAACTATAAAAGAGCTCGTAAATACCCTTGTTGAAGAAGGGAACAATATTCCCTTTTAAGTGTCGAGGTTCTTATTGACAGTATGACCCAACGTTGCCAAGGCGCCATTCAAATGCAAGAAAGGGGAGGGCAAAACCATTTTAGAGATTAACTGTGGAAAAAAACAAACCAAAACAAAATCCCGTGATTATTTTCACTTTGTCATTGTTTACCTTCTTTGGGATGAAATGCAATTTTGTCATGTAAGGCAATTTTCAACATTCAAAGTTTAAAACACTTAAATTTTAATGACATCGTTCCTTAATCTAATTTCATCTTTACAATATGTATGGTGAATCTATTTCTACTACATTTCTAACCATGTTACCCGTACAATATTGTGAACAGCATTTAGGTTTATGAGTATTTAGTCATATGCATGTTTACATTCTATTTGTAAAAAATAATTAATGCTGCATGGGAAATTATACATTTCAATACCTTTAAAGGAAATACTATATCACCGTGGCAATGATGGTACATAAGATATATTAATATTCGCTATAAGAATAAATAACTGAAAAAAAACACATGTCACTTTGCTTCGTTTTTTTTCTCCTTTAACCTTAACTAGCAAAAAATGATTAAATATCATTCCTTGGTAAAAATACTATCGATTGTGTTTACTGTCATTGTACTAGAAATAGAATTATCTCGGCTATGACAAATCATTATCTGGCGTAGAATCAACGCTAATAAAATAACACTTACTTGATTTTCGCAGCCACTATTGGGACTCTTTCGGTCAGTAAGTGCAATTAGAAAGTTCAGTTTTAGTGCTTACCATGACTTTGCATCGGGAAACATGTCTCAACACGAACTTCCTTTCATTTGATAGTTATCAGCTTTACAAACATCAAACACTTCTTGCTTACTCCATGTAATATTAAAGTCGTTCACATAGCATTATCAAGCTATCAAATATTGCAAAATATGATTTCTTAAAAAAACCATCATAATGTCGAGAAGTGTTATGTAGTTGATAGTTATTTTTCTTCATTAGTCAAAAATTTTAATCAACATAGGGAGCTTTATAAGATAGCCCTGCATCAATAGGTAACGAGGGTCCTATTATGAAAATAGTGAACATCCTTGGCAAGAGCTTTTCCTAATGGCGATCCTAAAATATCTTAGTAACCTCCATATCAATATCACGCTTACCATAGATGGTTCATTTATAACAAATTATACAGTATGAAAATACCCCCAATATCTTTGTTCTATTCTAACAACATCACATACATGGTCATATTCTATGTACATATATCTTGTGGATTTACGTTTTTAATGTATGTTTAGCATGGAACTAATGCTTGAGGTTTCTATACACAATACACTTGTATGGCAAGCTTAAGGTAACTCAATTTCTTTCCACTGGCATAAACACTCATCCTGTATCGCAAAGTAAACGTCAATCTAAAGATTTGATCAGTCATAACAGTGAACTTATCATCAATGCATCATAAAATTTTAGGCAGATGTATCGTTGATATTTAAATTATTATGGTCTATATTGTTAGATCACGGAAGTGAATCATTTGTCTCAAAAGCTTGTGTTAACATTGTCTTAGATATTTTTCAGAGGCAACATCATTCTATTTTGATATATACAATAGCTCTGTAAAAATGACCGATTCGTGATATCTAATGAAAACTGTGTCCAGCTCTCTCAATTCATTAAGAAAATATTTGATTATGCAATCTCCCTTGGTAGTGAACCAACACTTCATCATGTAAACAACAATCTTCGTACACAGTTTGAGTATCCTTTTTTGTACAATCTTTAAGAGTTCGATCTTACAGGAATCTCGGGCTTCATATTGCGGTAGGCTTGTCTTGGATTTGTTTGTCATAATACTGGACTGGTAAGCATTAAATTGGTAATTTGCAGAAACTACTCGTGCTTCTCGATAAAATAACACTATTATAACGTTCAAAGATGTATTTAACTCCCAACAACATTCTCTAGGCTGCTTTAAGTGATTTTAATCACAGATGGTGAATAAAAAAACACCTTAGTTTGGAACTTTTACACATTGTCGCATTGGCGTGAAGAGTAAAACGTTTTGAAAAATAAACGCCCACACACATACATTTCCAAAATTTACTGAAAAATAAAAAGTATGCATTCGTAATCCCTTTTGGCTGAAGCTTTCGTTTTCCTAACGGAAAATTTGTAAACTTAGTGTAACCTGACAAGCATAGCTGTTTATTTACTACGCTTAGGTGTCTGTAGAATGTAAGTTTTCTTTCCCGAGCAGTAAATAGCAATGTTTTAACAGAACAGGGAGTAAAAAAATTGTACAAAAACCTAATTTAAAGACAATTCCAATATGATAATTTCATTATTGTCTTCACACTTTGTAAGAATAAACAATCTAGTTGAACAGAAGCACCTGCCGCTTGTAAAATAAACAAATTAATTGAAGGTTGACAGTCAAGGATCCATACTTGCAAATATTTCATCATGTTCCAGTTCACTAAGTTTATAAACAATATGAAATATTTAAATATGGGTTACAGGAGGCTTATTACATGATAACTGTTAACCTTAAAAAGTACCAATTAAAATTATCGAGTGAGGAAAAACAAGTATTCATTAACATGTTAAATTTTATTTAAGAATATGTTATCGCCAATCCTATTTTATGGTTGTGAAGTTTGGGGTTTAATGGAAGCAGCTGCAGTTGAGAAAGTTCATTTGAAATATTTGAAATATTTATTGCAAGTAAAAGTACTTCTACACCTTCAACTTTTGTTTATGGGGACCATGGAACATTTCCGCTGTTTAAGACTAGACTAGAACGTATTGTTAAATATTGGCTAAGAATTTTGGATTTTGTTGATAATCGTTACTTACGGAAGATTTATCATGTAATCTTTGATCTCTCTTAACACAAGCCAGAATATATAACGTGGGCTACTTTGTTGCGAGATTTATTATCGCAGTATGGATTTGGATAGTGAATTCAAGCAAAGAGTCCATGATAACAGTATTCAGACATGGCAGAAACTCTGAGTGAGCTGGCTGAGTGAAACTCGTTTATATTTATATATTAAACATGTAACTGAATTCGAAAAAAATATTTAATTAATATAGATATACTTAGATATAGAATTGCACTTACAAAGTTTCGCTTTGGCTCTCATACTTTAATGATTGAAATAGGTTGCCCAGCGACCTATTTCAATCATTAAAGTATGAGGGCTCTCATACTTCAATGATTGAAATAGGTCGCTGGGCAATACCTAAGTTAACTTTTGAGGACAGGAAATGCCCAGTGTGTATTCAGGATATTGAGGATAAATACCATGTGTTATTGTTTTTTTCCAAAATATAATACTATAAGAGAAATACGAAGATAGATATAATTTTAATAATCCTAGCATGTATAAATTTACTAGACTTCTACAAAGTAATTGTAGTGATACCATATTAAATCATCAAAATGAATTTATCATATCTTAAAAGAAAGAAATAGCCTAGGTATGTTTAAGTAAAATCATGAATGTTTGCCATTGTATATTCTGTGGCTTGATGTGTTAAAAGGGTTGAAAACCCCAGGTTCAGTTAGATGGTGCGATTTTTAACAACTTTTCATCATGGCAAATTTGTACATTTGTTTGTATGTAATCTATGTTATGCCTACTATTGTGTGTGCTCTGATCTTTATAACTTAAATCTAGCCCAAATCCCAGATCATTCAGCTTATCTGATGGCAAGGTTCTTTATTGTTTAAAATAATTTATATGATAACACACGAATATAACAATTTTTGGAGTTTCAACATGTACAGTTTCTAAAATGAATAATTTATATCTAAATCAGGTAAAGACCCTGAAGCAGTTTTCAGTTTTGGACAAAAAAACAACGAGTAAATAAGACTCATTGCTGAGAATACAACATAACACTTTCGCTTTTACTGATGACCGTAGCTTCGTGTCATGTACCACATTAATGGCCCTGTGAACAGAGGTTCTCTTTTAATTGAGTGACGCAAAGATAAACAATCTATCAAAATTAAGTTTGAAATCAACAGTACACTTTCGGTGTTTTTTTCATTCAACAAAGAAGGTTACCCTACAGTTATAACATTCACTTTGAAGCTTAAAAATTAGACAGTAACAGTAACAGTAAAGAAAGGTAATCGATTGCCAGTTTGAAAGATAAGGCATTTTGTTGCATTGTATTATCATACACTCTATGATACAAGAACGTTGGTATTGTAAGTCAAGTAAAGTCGTAGAGATAACATTGTTACTAAATAATCAGTTAACCCCTTAACCTAAAAAGCATCGAGTCGGTGTTTTTTTTCAAAATACAAAAATCAGTGGACAGTAACTGAAAATAAATCGTAACAGAGAATATATCGTTTTAGAAAATAATGATTTCCTTTTCAGATAAGTTTACAATCAAAACTCGTTTCACTGACACCGAACACCGACAATTCAAAAATCCATTTAAGTGAATTTACTCAGTTCAGAGAGTATGTTTGTGTTCATGATAATTATAAAACATTTCCAAACTTGACATGTGTCTTATGGCAAGGTACGTGTATATCATTTTTGGAACACATAGGTGAAAACAACTTCCTGGTTTCCAACTTCCAACTTTTTTATTTCTGGTTGAACAATTTATTCAATGTTATATAAAGCTTTTAGATAACGTAGCTTGGTTGTGTGTTGTTAGATAGCGTTCAGAATGTTCATACTGTGGATTAGGTTAGAATCATATTGTGCCATGTTTTTAAAATTCAATGGAGAAATTGGACACTGTGCGATTTGTCTCCTAAGAAATTCAGATAACAATAGTGTGCACACTAATGGTAGCAGGGATGATATGAGAGAACCCAAGCTTTTTAATCAGTTTATTTTTATAATTGTTAATCACTAATGGATGGTGCAAGATTAGTTCGTTTGCTTTATTATTAGCAATTTTGTTAACAGTCGAGTGTAAGCGTGGGCGCGTTTTTTCATTGATTAAAATGCTCGGACTAAGTATCAAGGAAGTACTTAGCGGCACGTGGTCCTGTACTTGGAACATTGCCATCAGTGTACCTGAACACTAATCGCCGTGGATTTGTGGATACATTGGTGCCCCGAGATTCAAGAGTGATTTCTTGTCCCATACTCATCCTGCTAAATCAGCGTTTATGAACACGCTCTTGCTCCTTCCTTACACCCTGATCTCTTTCAAGCCAAAACCCTCGTATGAGGTTTCAAACTTCTTGCTTGCCTGTTGCAAGATTTCTGTAATTGTGGAGATCTACAAGCTCAACTTCGTCATCATCTTGCATTAGTGAACTGTTGAACAAACCAGTGGTCAGGCAAGTATGACTTATAGTCCAACATGCTATAAAAATTGGTTCGTTGAGCATTCGAAAGGAAATGATATATTTCAATTGTTTTGTGCAAAGACGTTTAACCTCTTATCATAAAACCTTTGTAGTCTCAGTATCTTATCAAAGTACTGTACATGAATCAGAGACGAAGCATGTAGTAACTCATGATTTATTAGAAAGCTGCTGCGAACGGGTAAGACATCTTGACACACCTACCGTTTCTGTTCGACACTTATTTTAAACAGTGATATATTTTCTGATAATATAAGCCGATACTTTCAGTAGTAGTGGTAGTTGGTTTGTAATTTAAATTTTAAAAGTACTGCATCATTGAATCAATAAGTATTGATAGTGAGGTTGTGTCGAAAACCTGTCACTGTGTTGTAATGTTATGAAATGTTACATATGCTTAATACTTTTACGGAAAGGTACACTTTCCAATTTCTTACTGTTAAGACAAAGAATCAGCTGTTATCGTAAATGTAATGCTCTTTTCCATTAACATTTGCGCGAGTAGAGTTCAAGTTACTAATTGACGGACGAAGTTTATTATGAACTACGACATTGATAGATATATTTGCTGTTAAGGTTTCATTGAAAACTATGATTTTTACTTAATATCATCTATAAATCCTCGTTTTAATTATACAATCTGAATTTAGATACTGCATATACAAAGATAAAGAATATTATGGCGTCCATAATCCTAAAAGTAATTATGTAAACCTCATTTATCACTAGGCTATTGGTCTTGAAACTGTGCTACGTTTTGGGTTTTTTGCAAACTTCTTAAAAGAATAAAAATAAAGGAAAGTCAACTTCGGTATTAGAAAGGATTCGAGTTGATTAAACATAAATAAACATGTCATTGCTTTGTTTAAGAGAGCCAAAGGCTGTCAACGACAATTCAAAATGTTTACATACAGTTTTTTCTTAAAATTAAAACATTATTGTTTCTGATATATGCTGTTTCCTTTAAGAATACATTTTTAACAAACACAATGAAAAAGTTTTATCAGTCACAATTAGATAACAAAATATCAAGAATAAGACCTAATGGAAAATTATCATATAAGACTATTGTTGAATTCAGTCCCGACAACAAGTTATTGAAAATAATGTTTCATATCATAGTAAAGAGTAATATCTAAGCCTTGGTTTAAGATTACTTTTAGAGAGCATGTAAAATACAGAAAAAAGACAGAAACATTTCAAGACATGAATTGAATAACTTACACTGACAAATATATTTGAAATGATGAATAACTCCCGCACTTAAGACAGAAAAACTTCACACCCACGAATAGCAGAGAAACAAGCCTAATTCCATAATAAATAACGTAAAGCAACGTTTTAAACTATATACTAATATATTCAGAGATTACTAAAGAGAACAGTTAAAACGATTTCCTAACAATTTGTTCAGAGTTTACTACTAGTGCTTCTAAAAATGTATGAACTAAACATATTGCAATTTTAAATAAAATGTCATTAACTTATTTTTCACGTTTCTTTATCTTATGTATCTTTTTGCTGAACTTACTACTTAAATTCAAACTTTCTTGTCACGATTTCAGTTTTCTTTTTAACAAAAATGATACAAGAACATGACAAAAAAGATAGCAATACGAACTGACGAGTTATCTTAAATAAACATAAAAATGCGGTCCGTAATGTTACACTTATCACAATTTGGAGACATCTTTCAACAAAGTGATTATATTATATTATCTTGAGTACAGTACTGTACAGGAACTGTTCTACATGCAGTAAGTCTTTGGTACACTTCTACACTGAATTTCAGCAAAGCACATTTACAGCCGATGCGCGGAAGTTTCACCCTCTATACATAGCTACAATAGTGTTTATTTCTCCCTTCAAAAACACTAACAGCCGTGTTATATGTTAACTACTCTTAAAAGCAACATTAAACACCTCCTCACCTCACCTCAACTCCCCTACTAAGGCAAGTGAGCTGAGGGAAATAAACAGGGGCTTCATCAAGGATAGCTGCAGCAGAGGAAGAGATATCGCAATACAAGATACACGGTTGGACAGGTGCGTAAGGCAGAGATACTATATCGGAGTATACCTGCTACCAACACGTTTGTCACCTCATCAAATTTTATTCCAGTGTGTCTCCTTACCAACCAGACGACCGAGTACTTGGGGACATGGCATATGACCTCTATCAAACGACATATCCTTCTTGTGTGCGGAGTATGTAGGTACGTACGTGGAGTGCTATCACACACGGTCACTTTATGAGTAATCTCATTAAAAAGAAACCTAATGATGCCGTACTACACCCCGCAGATTATAGATAGGCCACTTTACTCAAGCCGTCAGGTTCACCTTTGTCTCCAATATGACCTCTTGATCTTACTGATTTCATTTTAATGACATTGCTTTGTGAGCAGAAGAATAATTAGTGTTTATGTCAGGTCTTGCCTTGATTGAACTATTATGCTTCCCAAAGATTAGAGAGATATTGGAAGTAAAATTGTATAATTTCAAAGAATTCTTAATAAAGGATCAAAGCATGGCTTCAAATGGCACTAAGTGACAGCGCTGCAAGGAAGACAAATCACTTGCAATTATTCATTAATAAGTACCCATTTGAGATTAATCAAGAGATGGATTTAGATGAGTGATTATGATCAAGTCAATTGCAAGCACAAGTAGAACGTTTACACTGACCAAGCTTTTAAGATTGCTACGTTACATGAAACAGGCACACATGGGTGTGGATATTTTTCTCATTGACTTGCATTTAATTACAAACATATCAAATAAGAGCTGTTATACCTTTATTATGATTTCGACAAATACGACTCGTGCGATGGTCACTATTACATTTTTTAAAACTTTTTCTTTTCAATATGCATGCATTGGCTTATTTTAGTGAAATTAGAAAAATGAGAAATCCATCGATTTTCGATCAAATTCTTAAGGTAAATGATACCATGGCCATTGACATTGTTGGTTGTAGGCTTTATATATAAATGGACATGAATTGTGCCTATATTTTGAGTCAATGGTTTTCTTAAAAAATTGAATAATGAAGCAAATTTGCAAAATGTTTCAAATTAGCAAAAGGACGCATATGAGTATGGTTATCGGTGGTAAGGGAAACGCGACTCCAAAATTAATACAAGATGTAATGGTTTTAGTATTGAAATTTTAAGCAAAATTGCAGGCACTTGATATAGATCTTGTGAAAACGTCCATAACTGCATGAAAAAATGAAGAGGTAACTTCGTTTGAAGTGTAGTATTGATACGAAGCTTTAAACATGCCCTTATAACACAGCTAGCCAAAGAAGAGTACTAAATACTTGACTGGGTTAATTTGATATCTAAAGTTGACGGTTATTGACAAGAAGTGGGTTGTCAACCCTGCTGTGAACATGACTAAAAACTGTGGAGTATATGCACGCCATGAGGACACTTATAAACCAAAAATTAGTACTGATATAATATTCTTGAATTTCCTGTTTGAAGTAGATTGCCTGCAATGAGTAAAGAACTTACAATCAGAATAACAAAGAGTACACCTTTTCATTTTACTGGATTTATTAAAAACATGCCCTCATCACATAGCGAGAACTAAACACTTGACTGGGTACTTAGATATCTAAAGTTGACATGTGTTTTGACAAGAAGTGGATTGTCAACCCTCTTCTCTACATGACTAATAGCTGTGGAGTATATGCACGCCATGAGGACACTCATAAATGAATGGGTTCATGTAAAAAATAGTACTGATATAATATTCTTGAATTTCATGTTTCAAGTAGATTGCCTGCAGGGAGTGAACATCTTACAGTCAGAATAACCAAGACTACAACTTTTTAACTGTATTTATTAAAAAACGCTTAAGCTTTTTCAAAGTCCTGAAAGTCACATTCTGACATTTAGCTAAATATAACGCATTTCACAATCACGCTTTTGACAGAATAATTCATTTCTTTATTCAAGTGCGATTGAAATAGACTCAATACACCATCGTCCATCCATTAGATTCATGCTTTTCTTGTATCATCAGAAAATCTATATTACAATTTTATCACCCATAGCAATTTTAGCATCCATAGCTCATTTTAACCGACTTCTGTCAGTTCGTAATCCAGGCAGATGGCGACTAATTCTATTTACAGACCTTTGAGATATTTAATGTATTTAATGTCACATGTATGGGTTTATTTCTCTACGTCTCGAGATACCAACCAAGACCGGTCCTTGTAAAAGTGATATCAAAATGGTTATTAAACAGTTCAGCTTCATGCCAATATATTATTTATGTGAAACGACACATTATATATATTTTTAAGATGGAATGAATTATAACCAGAACATAAGCGGTCCTGATTCCGACAACATATGCTGGAAAATGTGAAAGTCTGGTCCTCATCAAGGAGAGATGAAATGTTGTTCTCTCACAGTTAAGCTTTAACTTATGTGGTATTGAATACCACGGAGCCAGACAGCTTCCATCGTTAGTTATCAAGGGTCCTTAAAAACAGAAAAATTTCGACAACAGAAAACATCAAGTGACAGTAAAAAGAATAACAACTCGACAATCCTGGCGACTATTTCTGCTACGCACGAGAAGTTGAAGGAATTTGTGTATGTTTGGATCAAAACTTATTTTAAGCATTAAGGTGTTTTGTTTCCTCACTCGGCTGATTGGGTAGTTTTATTACCAGCCAAATATTCAGATATGTCACTCATATACAGGTAATTGAAAAATGTTGAAAATTAATATAGTAACTGTTTCAGTTAATACATAAAAGTATGAGTTACTTTTCTTTCGTTTTATCTTCGGAATTTCATTTTCCTGTTAACTAACAGATTATGTTATTGCAGTCAGTCATTTTAAACTTTATGAATGCTGTCATTTTATTGAGTAGTCTCGGTTGTTTCTGAAAATTACCATCTAAACGTTAATCAGTATAATATATTGACAATAAACGGTAGTCCCCCATAACCCCTACAGCCCATTACCCCTACAGCCCATTACCCCTACAGCTTATCAAAACAAGTTTATGGTCCACTGCACTACTAATCTCTAGCTTGTTACCTCTTGCAACATAACGGACTCACCCAGACTGATTCTTTATTACCTTTATCTGTACAGATTATTGGTACATAACGAAAACGTTATTGGTACAGGTTGTCGATGTTGAACATGGTGACAATAAAATGAGAGTATTAAGGAGGATGTACAATTACAATTTTACAATTATAAATTACTTATCAAATTATTTCTCAATAAAGTAGCCTTATATAAATATTTACCCAAGTTACACAATATCTTTACATTATTACAACTAAAAAGTAAAATAAACTTTATTACTGATGGACATTTGTAATAATAAGGTTTGATATATAATATTCTATAGTTGATATACGATGAACATTTTAATACAAAATGGAATGTGTCTTCCATATCATCTTTACACATTAGACATTTACGATTAACAATATTTATTTTAGTATATCTACCAGTTTCTACAGCTAACTGGTGGGAACCATATCTAACTGAAACCAATGTTCGACAATACACTTTTAACCTGATACGTCCAATTCTTGACACCGCGGGTTTCCACTCCTTCATAAAGATATTCATAACAACCTCTTACATACTGTTATCAGACACAAGAAGCTTACACCAATATTTAACCATGTTATATTGTCTTTTAAATAGCAACGGATAACGACCTAATTCCGCATAAACCATTAAGTTACATGTGCCAGTGCTCTGTCGATTTAACTTTACCACCTTTTCTGAAAAACATTATCTTAGTTTTAACAATATTTACCATGAGTTCCCAACGCTCGACAAGACCTCCCCCTGCATTAGACCAAGATTATTTCTAAAAAAACTGACTATCAAAACCACCAATCCTCACACAAGATCTTACTTGAAGTTATAAAGAACGAATAACCAATAATAACTTCCCTCTGACACCCAATTTGGCCAATTCATACAATAATTTACACCTATCAATTGAATCAAAAGCACGTTTAAAATCCACAAATGCACAATACAATCGCTTATTACTATTTAGTGTATCAATGAATGGAGGGCAAATATAGCATCAACTGTGCTAAGATAAGGACGAAAACCAAAACACAGACTGAACACAGAGACAATTGATAGTTGAGTGAAAGGTTTAATGAACATACATGTAGATGATTGATAACAATTTCTTATTATTTACTTATTTACATATGTTCATACATAAATACAATTTTTTTATCAAATTATAGGACATTCACATTTACATATATACATTTTCATACATACATTTGTCAAAGCATATTTCATATTTTATGTTTAAATCAAATTGATTCAAATTTAAATTAATTCCTTTATTTCATATGTTCATTCTATCACATTCCATGTTGTCAATCAAAATGTCACAAACATGTCTCTCTGAGAAAGCCGCTTCACACTACCACTTCTACTCCATACCTAATCACCTGTTTGGGTGAGTCCATTAATCCAGATAGGTAACTGTCTGTGTTGTTTTAACAAGCTGTAGGGGAACTGGGGTAAGGGGTAATGGGCTGTAGGGGTTTTGGGGTATAACCCCTTTAATACCCAATAAACAGGTTTAAATTGTGATTTGTGATAAACGAAACTCAGACAATGGCGCGCGCCAATGACTCAAACTTAATTCTGGAAACGTATTTACAGCAGACAAAAGGACAAATATGGATTGGTAGTGTAATGTGGTCATTTGATTAATACTCATCTAAATTGGACTCATAATTTCGACATACTTAGAAATATGTGGCCATTTGTGTTGTCTCTTTTATGTTATATCCTTATTATTCAGTACCGTTCCGTTGTTTGTGTTAATTTGTAAAGCAATGTCTTCATTATAATGGAATGCATTCTTATATCTTAGATGCGGATTGGTTCAGCCTAACATGTGGCCCTCGCAGACCATCTTATTTGAAATCGTATAGCTCATATTACTTTCTTCAACATTTGAAAATCGACTGCCTTTGTTCAGTGAATTCCCTAATTCGGCACCTTGTGCAATTCATTGTTGAACAACAAACTGCTAACTTTTACTCCTTTTATGCTTTCTGCTAGAAGGGAGGGGTTGAATTGATTTGCTGGTTCCCCTTTTGATGGCACTTTTATCTGCCGTCGTTCAAGTAAGTAAATTTGATGTAAATGAATCCCTGGTTGCTAGGCTACTTTATAATACCAAACGGCCTCATTTCATGTACATTCTTCCGACTACACCATCAATCTAAAAGAGAGTCATCGGGTCGACATTTGTTGTTTGCTTTCTCGACCAACAGGAAATATTTCGGAGCTGAACAAATAACACATAATTGACTCCCGTCATGCCTAACAAACAGTCCCGACGTTCTATCAAGGAATCAGATTTTGCTTTTTATTAGCATGAATGTTATTAGTTTTTTGGTGAATTAAGGGCATGAGTCAAGTAAATTAGTGTACCCACGGCTGCCTTGTCCCCTGCAGATCAAGGCAATTGCACATAAATCGTTGCATTTTACTGCGTTTGTGTATACAGGGTGGCGAGTAGACGTAATTGATCTGCTAATTGATTATAGGCCTAATACGTTTGCTGGCCGCAGCTCACTCTCCTTGTAACACGTCTGGTGCTGCTAACTCATGTTTGCTAAGATATACCACGTTGAACCTGGAATGCACAACACAGTAATCGAACAAGGCGAACTGTATCGCTTGCATAGCACGTACCTTTTAAAGAAAACATACCTGAGGGTGAGTCTCCATACAGCAAGCGCAAAGTATAATATTGGTTTGGCCTCCATCCTATCTGTTCTAGCCAGTATGAGAAACTTGATGGATTATTATATTCCGTTATGCTGCTATTATAACTCCGAGCTGTAAAAGGTTATTTCGATATATGATATCTAACGCCAGAACTAAGAATTTATAATTCAATTGTCGAGAATGTTATTGCGATCAATTTGATAAAGTATGTATGTGTAAAAGCGAGACCCCAATACTTTTGTCGAAAATGATTGCCATTGCATGATACCCATGGTTATTGCAAAGAGTCTTACAAATATAGAACTTATCATCAAGGTAACTTGAAGTAACGAAATAAAAACGAAATAAGATATATTATTATGACACTGATGTGTGTGTGGATTGGTGAGACTACTTAATTTACGAGAGTAAATGAACAATAGATGGTGTGAAAACATGATATTCCTGTTTGAAGAATTGCTTTAAAAAAAAGACAATCGATTCTTAGAATCTTGTAGTTCAGTGTAGTGCTCCAGTGTAGTAATTTCCAGGCAAATTGTCTGTTTTTAAAATCATCTATTATATATATATATATATATATATATATATATCTGAGTATAAACTTTATTGTCTCGAATGTTTCAAGTCAATGTTTTGGAGGGAGGTTCTATTTGCAGGTTAGGGACAGAAATGGGCGAATTATATGTTTCAATGTGGATGTTAAATGTCAATTAAGGAAATGTTAACACATTGACAAACAGTTAAAAAGGATAATCTTGCGGATATCCTGGTTTCCCTTCATGGTCCTAAGATATTGCACTTACACATATTTTTGGTCTAAGAAATGTTCAAAGTCTCTTAGTGACCTTGAAAATGACGTCACGCAGGCGTCTGCACGTTCCCTATATGAGGACTGGTACCAAATGGTTGTATTTATGGCAAGTTTGAATTAGCCTCATCAGTTAGTACCATGAACCATTTAACATCAATAACAGTCTATTCTGAACAGTGAGAGTAGAAAACATGTATTTCGTCAATAGTCTCATAATTAAAAACCTGTATTTAACATTTACTTTATTCAACAATACAATGACGATTCCATCTACTGTTACATTTATCTGGCCTAAGGTTAATTTTCAAAACTTTGTTAAAAACATGTATCATCACAACTGAAGGTCATGACATTGAACGCTTTACAAACTATGCATATTGTCACTCTATAAGCGAATAGAGAAGTTTCTTCTGTTGTAAACCTGTTATGACAGCCAAAGAATATCTAATGAATTACATCCAAGACAGCTCATGCAGTTCTTCCATTGGCATAACAACTGCCCATATCTTGTACTGTCAAACCAAATTGATTAGAGTATAACTTATGACCAACAAATACTAAGAGCTTCAAAAGAGTTTGATGAATGAGTCGCATTGCACAAACTTAGAAAAACAGACAATCAGTTTTTCCTTTTTGTGATATTGTCGTCTTTTGTTATAAGCATTGTTTTCACGCACTGACCTTTCACACTTAACTTTCCATTTTAGCTAAAAACAACGTTGAAAACTGAAACAATGCTGATATGTCAGCGTGTGTTGTATATACGTGACATGATCAACATTATTTGAAAGGCGACAAAGGAAACTGCATTATAACGAGACATGCAACCTGCAACTATGAAATGCTGTCATTCTAAAATAGAAAAAAAAGGCGATAACTCTTTCTCACGATCAAGTCGAGGTCCCGTATTTGATTTTGTTTCGTCGATTGAAACCTCAATTAATGTTCACGACAGTCATAAAATTGAAGAGGTATAAAATATCTTTTAGTGAGGGCGATGACGATTTAATGATAATCAACGGCAGTCTGGGACTTATTTGGCCCTCACACCTCCTCATGTAAATTGTTTCATCGTTTACTCAGAGTTTTCTCTAAGATATCATCCTTTAACAAGACCACTAAAGCAGACTTGGAATTTTCAATTTCTTTCAATTTGTTTTTTGAGAACACGAAACTTTATTACAAGACGTTTATTTATTATGTTTTAATTAACTTACACGTTTACGTTCAATTTGAAACAGACTGTCTCTTAAAGTTTGTTTGAAACCAATATCAATTCTACTACTAAAGTCCGAATTAAGCTACACATTTAAGCTACACATTAAAACAACTTTCAGCAAATCCATAATGTCGGACAAAAACATTCAGTGATTCATGTAATGCAAACTGCAAAATCATTTGAATACAAAACGATTAATTCAATCTTTTATTTATGTGAACATTTTCAGATGCAATAAATATAAATTACAACAAGTATGGCCAAGTTACCATAAAGAGTAATAGCTTTTACCACTTAAAGAAAGGGGGCGTAAGAACATCTTATATTTGTACACTCGTGGAGCCAGCTCCAGCCAGGTACTTAAAGCTATTCCTGACATGTATGAAATGTATTCAAAAGGATTTTTTAAATCAAACCTTTGAAATTTAGTCGCAGGTAACGACAAACGGATTCAGCCCAGTGTGATGTTAGATTGTAACAGGATTGCTATTTAGCCAATGTAGAACCTGAGGCTTAAACAATCTCGCTAAATTTTCATCTTCACCTCTAAAATGTCAAAAGATATATGTTTTAATGGTAATCCAAAAACAGTTATATTAAGTCCACAAAAACCAAAAAAAAACCAACCCAAAATGTCGAAATTCTGAATTCCATTTTCACGTATACTACTTATGTGACCTTATAAGCATTTCCAATCCATATTTTTCTTCGTATATGCTGTAAATAGGTTTCAAAAGGGACATTTGAGTCATTGGCTTGTTGCATTGTCCTGATTTCCAACAGAAATCACGACTTCGAACTGTTTTTGTCACTATAGAGAACTTATCAGCTAAAAACAACAAGTACTTCGTGATAAATAAAACCATTGTGAAAGTGTGACATACTTGATTCCAACAACGTACTCCAACTATTTAATTTTAGCCACAGTGGCCGAGTTAGAGGATTAAGTTACCTCCCTTTACTATATCACTTTAAAACGAAAGTAGAACTGACAATTTAAAAGGTTCACATTCCCTCGTAAATGGACTTAACTGAATCAATTTAGATATCCCCAGGTTCTTTATCTGTTGTCTTTCTAATGAGGTAGTAGTCAATGCTGATCAGGCTTTTCTTAATTAGTTACGACTTTTCAAACTTTGACCCTCCCCTGTGACCAGATATGTCTGTTCGCGAGCGATTTTATTTTTGATTCTTGAGGACCTTATTTATGTCTTACTCTCATTCAAAAAATATATAATTCTTCGGGTAGATTTTTAATTTATCTGCCCTTGTTTTACGATTAAATTTACGATTTTTGATAAGTTTACTAACCCTGAATAGTCGGTGTGGATACAGTATCGAGAATTCACGAATTCTAAGATAGATTTTGTATAGGGCAATGTTTTAGCTACGTAACGCGTAAGTATCGGCTCTCTACTGCAAGTATTAGCAGAGAAACCGATCTGTCATATGTGCATGAGGTCGATAACTTGCAAAAAGTTGAAAAATCAAGATGGCCCCGAAGCGACTTGACCTACGATTTGGTCATGATTTACTGTTTTTTGTTTTTGAGTTTTTTTTGTGCACCTTTATATAAGAATTTTCAAGTCACTACGTGCATTTTTTTGGGGTCGAAATGAGCCTTTAATGCAATCACAGATTCGGCCAAAAAGCTTAGTTCCGCTAGTCCTCTATAAGGTTTACCAGCACAGAAAGTGTGGCTGTAATGGCATCAGCCGTTTTGGATAAAAATGCTCCACAAAATCTGTAGAATTATAAAATTTAAAAACAACAACAACCAACAATTCATCCTTATGGCTAAATCCTTATAATGATCTACTGTTCTACGTTTCTTTCTTACGGAAAGAGAAGAGACGATGTGAAAATTGTTTGTTTGTGAGGATGGTTTTTTTTACAAAAACAGTAACAATACACCTCTACGTTTGTGTGATAAAAATCTACATATATTACAGACAGGGGGTAAATTATGAGTGTTTAAACTGGCATATACTTGAATATCAGAAAACACCTTCTTGTCATTTCATGCTCATCACCAAAACATTTGTATCTATCAAATAGCATTGCAAATCGTATTAGAATTATTCTCGTTATCTAGCTACATGTAGCTTATGTTAAGAGTCACTTATTAAGTACTGTCATATGTTTGTGTCTGCTACCATTGAAAATAATGTATTCAAGTCACTAAATAATCATAATAAACATTTCATAGCTGTGCAGATAATAAACAAGATGTTTATGTACATTCCAGTAAGCACATTCCATTGCTTCGTTTATAGAGACCAGTAAGTATCTATTATCATAAACTTGTCATATATTTTGAAACTCAAAGAATCCAAGAAATAGAAACTCGTCTTGTTAAAATCATAGAATAGTGATAGACGGTCATAGTAGTCTTATAATTTCTTCCGCTTTACAAATTAGACAATAATGGGGTTTTTCTTGGCTTCAATTGATTATTTCGCCTTTCGATGTATCAAACGAAAATGTTCATCTACCACTTATAACCTACAGATTGTATGCCGATGCATCTGTTGTCCAAGGCATATTCTTATTTCAATTTCCCCTTCACATAATTACAGCTTATGTTATTGACCAGACAAACTGGCTTGCTTGCGTGCACAGTGTATACTGTTATCTAAAACGCCTTTTCGCTCTAAAGCCCCAAGGGAAAAGTCATAGGAGGCGCTATTCAGTAGTTAACTAAAGGTTTCCATCTTCCTGTTCACCTGTCACAGAAATAATCCTAAAGCTCTATAAACCAACACACTCGCTTTACGTGAATACGTGACATTTTCAAAGGTTATATCAAAAGCAAATTACTTATTAACGCAGCAATCTGTCACCAAGGCCAGTATTTCCAACTGTTGCACAATATTCCTACTTAGCGTCACAAAGGCAGAAGCTCGAAGAAGAAAGCTTATATTTACTTATTCAACGAGCCATTATGGCTGATTCAGTGTGTAATATTTCCTGCAGAGCTCCATACTATTCAATTGTTTTGTGGCAGAAAACAACGGCTTGCTGACGTTTACAATTACGTTATCATGATAGGCGTGAACGTTGGTGTTCTGAATAAGCTAGGTCAGATCTAATCACTGCGCAGGGACAGACAGGGAGCATTCATTTACTTCACTGGTACAAGCAATTTTGTGAAATGAATGCCATCATGAATTTACTGGACTATGTGATCAGCTTTATGGATATTGTGCTAGAAAGATAAATGACAGAAAGTCAATGTTCAGTTTATGTGTTTCATAGGATCCCTTTAAAATATACTTATCAAACTCTAAACTACTTAAATAATTCCGACTACGAAGCAAAACATAACACTAATAACATGTAATTAGTCTCAGTGTTATCAATCTGGTTTAGAGTTTAGCCATTCTATTGACTATATTTATATTTCTTGTGCTGAATTGACAGAAGAAATCAGGTAGTTGAATTTTATAAAATATAAGTAATAATATTTTGGCCAGTAGAAAAAAGTTCGCGTTAATGGTACGGTTTGTAAAACGGGCAGGCCTACACCAGAAAAAGATAGCATAGACAATGCACGTTCTCCTTATTACTAAACTGTATGTGTTCATCTAGCGTTAAGAGCAGTTAAGAGGAAATAAAATAAACGTAACATGGCCTGTTTGTTATACCTTTGTGACTCCCAAAATCATCGTTGTCATCTCCAAACACTACACCTTTCTTTGTAACAGAAAATCAATCAATATGGCATTACAATGTTAGAGGTGGATATTTGACTGACATATTAGACAATTTGTTTAGAATGTAAGTGTTTATCATAGAATGCAACTGATTCCTTTTATGATATATATCCAGTGAAACTACTAGGAGGATACGAACAATAATAACCCAAATGTTATATTCGAGGTATATATATATGTATGTGTGTGTATGTAAGTAAAAGTGGGTGGTTTTTTTTGATGACTTTAAATCCACGAAAATGAGTAAGTGAGTTTTTGTTTAATGCGGCTTGGACAATAATACACCCATTAGCGGCGTTCCATGAAAAGGAACTAAGTTGTCAATCTCAATATATTCAAACTTTCTTTTCATAGTTCCCCTTGACAAAAAAATAAAATAAGAAAGTAGCGAGACTCAACAAAAACAACAAAACAAAAAGGCTTAAGTTTACGTTTCAGAAAGGGTGTAATTTTTATGAGAGATAAAAACATGGGTAGAGGGCGCGTGTAGGGAAAATGCGGTTATTGCTTCATATACATTTCCCTTCCATCAAACTTTCTAACGATACGTGTTGTTGATGTTTCTTACCAATAGGCATATTTTAAAAATAATAGAAACAGGGTAAGAAGTTGAGTATTCTAAAATTGTGTTATCTTCTACAGTAATGAGGAACGGTATTTGCTACTAATTACTCTAATTAAAACAATTGGATTGATTTCATAACTATATGAATTTGTCAAGCTAATTAATGCAACCAGTTCCAATCAGCATACTTCTATCAAGTTTTTGCTCGAATGTAAATCCCAACATATTCAAAACATTAAAGATGTAGCCAATTTACAACGTTATAATTCACCTAGTTTCTAGTATCTTAAACATTTACTTTTGTTTATACTATAGGAAGGAAGTGGGAGGAGTTCTGCTTTTGCTGATACATCAGTTAAGATACAGTGATAAGCTGGCAATACTTGAATATGTTGACAAGCCCAGCAGCTGAAGTACTACTCCGAGGTGTTTGTAGTAGAAGATAACATCTCTTGATGGGAACGTACTCGTGAATACCAATATTCTTACAAAACATTCAGCGGGTTACCATCTTCCTTTCGTACAGGTTACTAAAAACATTTCTAAATAAGTAATTACTATAGTTTAAAGTCAACCAACAATATTAATTATCAATTTCTATCAAAGCGATAGTTATAGTCATGTCATGTCATGAGTCATATCATAAATAGCAAAATGTCATGAATCGAAGCGATAGTTATAGTCATGTCATGTCATGAGTCATATCATAAATAGCAAAATGTCATGAAAATGCAAATACCGTATATCAGCATAAACGAATAGGTTTTACGCAGAGCTAAGTCAGTGTTCTTTACTATTCAAATACTGTTCATTTAATTTCGATAATATGTCAACAGTGCAAATATACACAACACACATCCGACAAGAGATTGTGGCGATTTTATGTATTTTTAATGATAGACGAGTGCATTTTATCTGAGCATAAATCAATCTTGCATCCCCGATATTTACTGTGATTGAAGCTATTCAACTAGGCAACGATAGTAAACCGCTATGGTATGAAGAATGTAACACAACTTAATTACAAATGAAAATTTTTTAATATTCATGTCATGTTCTTGAAATAATAAAACTTACTAATTAACCAAACGTCAAAAATAACAATACTAGTAAAATTTCTCTTTAATGTAATTGGGATAATTTCAAGTCTAAATATTCAAAGAAGATCTAGCGTTTGATTTACCAAGTCCATATTTCACATTTGACGATTGTTTGGTACTTATAGGATACGACTCTCAACTTTCTACAAGAAAAAGAAACATCTTTGCATTTGAGTTGACTATATATCAGCGATTTCAGACCTTGAGCGATATAAATGTTGTTGTCCTCATTTGCTTGGTTATGGGCTGTTTATAACACCATACAGGTTTGTTACAAAAGAAAAGAAAATGTTTCGGTAAAATGTGCAGATTGTCAGTAACAAATGAGATATTTCTAGAAAATCTTCCCCACTTAATTCACTAAAGCAAGTACTTAAACAAAGTCACGTAAAAACTTTTCTTACTTCATTTTGCTGCAAATAGAGGATGATCTCAACAGTATTGAGTTAAGTGGTAGCTCACTTTATGACCCGATTAACAGTCATTAAATTCGCAAAATATGCAATTCTAAATGATGTCAAAGGGACTCGTAGGACAATCAACATAAGTAACAATCCAAAAGTTGTTCAGTTAGTAGTACCTGATAGTTGTACATGAGTAAACCATTCTCATTTAATAGTTAGCTACTTTCGTCTTTATCATAGTATATAACTTTAAATGAAAATAATCTACAAGATAATGTTCCTTCAATAAATATGTTATACTGTACAATAATAAGCATCAACAACTATATATCGTTACTATTTGCATACAGCCAATCAACAATGAGTATTTTGCAACTAGCTAAGACCTTTTTGAGTTGAGACCATCACAGGTGTAAAACAAACCAAAACTCCCAGAGTCATGTAACTACCCCAGGACTGACTGTGCCCACATAACATCATCTTGTCCATCAGACATACATTAGGCTTTTTGATACGGTCATTTCCGAAATGACCAGACTTCCAAAATGACCAGACATACAAAAGGCTTTTTGATGCGCTCATTTCTGGCAGCGTGTGCCGACTCTCAGGACTTGTTTTTATGAAGACCGAGTGTAAACCTGGGAATCAACCTACACACAAAGGTTAGTCCTCCACGAACAGATTTACTGACCAATCATTACAGCAAATGCCACTTTTTCCTGGTGTAAGGAACCAATGGCCATGTGGAGAACAATTCCTGATAAAACTATCATAGAGAAATCTTTTTGTTCTGAACAGTTTTCATTTGTGATTAAAATAAAGAGGATTCATTACCACTGTCACTTACCGATCTCGATTATATCTTACTTCAAATCAATCAGTTTATAATGAACTGTATTCTCATTTCCGATTAAACAGTTCGATAGTTACATCTACTTATTAGGCCATCGAGACTTTTAAAGCATACACAAGCACAAGGGCCTGAATAAACGACAAGCTCTATTGTTTATTACTAAATCTTTAATAGTTGATCTAACAGTTACAAACAATGTGTATAAAATTGACAATACGAAGATACAAGTTTAATGTCAGCGAGTTTTCATTTGATATTTGTCTTGCCACTCATACAAGAAAATAAATTTCATTTTATATTTTCCTTATGTGAAATGGACATATGCACTAAAACGAGCTATCAATCATATGTTATCTTGATTGGTTATGATATAATATCACAATAACTTTGTCTCCTATTATTGATAACCTTCAATTCACGTGTGTTTGTTTTTCTTCTGAAGTTAACTATTTAAAGTGAAAGAAGGAAACTTTCAATGGGTTTTGACAGTAGTTGTTTCCTGCTGAAAATGAGTCAAAATGATTGTACCCTAGGGAATTTTCCCATTTAGATTAAAAGTTCGAACTGTAGGGTAAAATCGTTTTTACAAATATTCATAACACTTTCAGTTGAACTAGAGTGCATGGGCGTAAATATTGCTGTATTAGTTAAAGGGGGACGTGACAAGCAGCAGTATGGTAATCTTTGCTTATGATGTTATCATGTATATTTTGGGGCAATTCATCTTAATGAACAGACAGAGACTTGACTGAGCAAGTACAGCATCATAAGTATTGGACATTTGTAAAATTTCATTTAACAGATAACTGTTTACTGGCAGTGAGATACATAATTATTTATGAATCTGTGTTGACAGTAAATGACATAAGATGAAGACAAAACAGAAACTAAAAGACAAAAACAAAACCACTGTGTTTGCCTGTCTGCACTGCACTAACATCAAAAGCAATATGTGTATATATTACGACGTTAAGCCTAGTAAATCCGTCTGAAGTAGAATAGCCGTTTCCCTCTGTAATGGACAAATGAGGAAGAGCGAGAATGAGAGTGATCTGCATAGAACTTGAGAGTATGTACTTATTTTGATCTATTTAAAAGTAAAATACAAATGGATTTAAATAAGAAAAAAAGTGTATGGATAATTATTTCTTTTTTGGCTTTCGGAATATGCAAATAATTTTCCATTACGTCCTATGATGTTTCTTTCATTCATCAGTTCGACCGTAAAAACTTATTCCTGAAAAAGTTCACTACAACGAAAGATTTCTGTCATTGCATTAATATTGTCTATGAAAATAGCAACATTTTGATATGTAAGACAGTAAACTGCCTTGGCCGGTAGTTTGGTCTTTGTTTTGAGCCTTTAATATATCATGAAAGCTAGCTTACATCATTTCTTTCCTTAATCAACGTAGATGTATTGGTTAACACAATTAAATCGTTCTGTGATAAATAAAATAAATTGGCTGACAATGTTGTTTTTAATTATCTAAATGTCAGCGATAGCGACTATAATCAACAACTGTTATGGGGCAAGTCTTCTTCATTTTAGAACCTTTTATAAGTTAATTGGTTTCGCAGGTTATGGTAGTAAAAGTCGGAGTTACCTAAACAAGAGATTGAAGCTTAAAGGTACTTAAAGATAGAGATAATTATCCTCAAATTCTAATTTCATTTATAAAGAGCAAGAAATAGCAAACCACCAAAACAATAACGAAGAACTATTGTCCTTCGTTGAAGGGACTGACAATTGATGGATTAAAACTGTAACTCTATCTAATAAATGGGTGTTCTTGTTGTACGAGGAAATTCACTTGCTTTTCTTTTAAATGACATTTACATTATGATTCTTACTTTTTTCATTTCATTTTCCGCAAACAAACAAATAAATATTTGAACCAAAGAAATGAATATGCTTTATCTCTTTTGTTAACGTCGTCACATCAATAATATTGATGCAAGTACAATTTAATTGCCATTTGATATGATTAAAATTTTGCTTCGTTGTGATTCTACATTTAATCAATCTATAATAGCAGGTTAACTTAGCCACGCTTTTGGCTTGAAAGAGAACAGGATATAGGAAGGAGCGAGGGCAGATTCATATACGCTGATTTAGCAGGATGACATTCCGGGCTATTTCTATTGAATAGCTATGCAAGAAATGATCAAGCTAAGCATAACACAACAATGAAGGGACACAAGATCTTGCTCCTTGAGGAAGCCCCGACACCAAACATAATTAATTGATTTGCTTCAGTATTTGTTCCTTAACAGGAGTCGGCGTATCAATGCTAAACTAATAACAAACATTATCGCAACTTAAATTTAAAGACGAAGTGGAACTGTATCATGATTGACATCAGCTGATCGATCCCCAAGACATTCCAGCGAAGGCAGCTGATTGGATAAACGCCCAATTGAGGGAGGTAGAATCATCAGGTAAAACCTACCTTGAAAACTATTAAAATATTTGAGAGTTATCCGAACCTATACTCAGGATTACCAAGGGTGGTGCTTACAGTTCCTCCTATTATCCTGACATATTAACTAACATGGAATTGGAAGATGACAAAGCAAAGGTTTCAATCTGCTTGCTTGTCTTTAAGTGTTCTGCATTTGATATCAGTCAAAACTTCTCCACCTCTGCGCTGTTACCAGGTTTTCGTTTATGTCAAGATTGTACAGGATGTATTTATTGTTTATGAGACGGCAAGGTTAATGTAATATCATGTGGATTGTAATAGGCAACACCTGACTAACGGGGTGTACACAGTTGAGAGAGGAGGCGATTAATTAGGGCAATACATAGACAATAACTAACGAGTGACGGGGAATGACAGATTATCTTTCCCGAGTTATATTAAATTCGTAATTCTCGAGCCTTGGCGAGAGAATTACACAATTAATATAACGAGGGAAAGATGATCTGTCATTCCCGTCACGAGTTGGTTATTGTTTATATTATCTATATGAGTTTTAGAATATTAAAATTCGAATATGATAGAAATAATCGTTCCTCTATAAAGGATTAGGGTTGCGAATTTCCGAATTCATACGCGTGTGCTTTGGTATTGCTTCACACTTACCTACGCACGGCTAAATTGTAATTTGTGAAAAAGTTTCAAAATAATAGCTAAAAGTAGTTATTTTTTGAACGTTTTTGTTATTGTTTTCATAACCGTCATTCAAAATAATTTCATTGAACAGTTTTGTGTTAATTTGAAGAGGTCAGCGACGCCCTATAGTAGTACTACAAGACGGCTAAACTTGTGACGTAACCTATGAGACTGTGACGTCATAGCCGCTCGTGTCTATGACGTCATAACGATAGAACAGAACCAGGCGCTTCTTCGCGACTGTTAGCTTAACGTGATGAAGAACTAATTCAATAATTGTTCATTTCTATGATTTTGTGCAATGTGGCAGGCTTATTTCACGTTGTTTGTGGCGGCACATCTGAGAAATGACGACTGGCAACTACATGGAATAAATAAACATTGTTAAAATTCAGTCTAAGGGTAAACAAATTACCAGTCGGGACAAGTTTGAAAGATGAATGAAATAGTCCCGGCAGTGCATTCTTTTTCATTGGTTCACAACAACCAATCAAATTCCAAGAAAATGTGTAACTCCCGTGTGACTTACAGGAAAAATATTACCCTGTGTCCATCTTACCATATGGGTAATATTTACGATTTATTACATATCAGACCTGAGGGAACAAGACTTAATGGCAATGAATCCGACCTGGACATTGACGGCGTCACTACTAACCCGTTATTGCACTTAGTCTCAATGTCTGAGAGAAACGGTAATTATGACACCAATAAATTTCCCGATGATTTGGACATGTTGTCAGCTGTATCAAAATTCGGTTCTTAAAGCAAAGTGGAAAGTAAGTTGCAGTGTTGTCCTAGCAAGAAGTTGTTTTAATTGAGATCACATTTTGTCGTCATCTTGAAATATTGTTGTGTTTTGTATGCACAACAAAACACCATGCCAACAGTACCTTATAGTGGGGTATCTGTGATGGTAGGGGGTTCTTCTCGTTTGACTCCAAACTTGATCTTGTGACCATGCGAGGCAAACTGACCTGGCAGGTAATCCAGAAAAATGCTTTGACACACCTCCCGTGGCCTGCAAATGGTCCGGATCTTTTTTTTTCTTTCCATATTTTTCGTATTTTACAATAGATCAATTTGACAACAAGTGCGTTCAAAATACTATAAAAACAAGGGGGAAAAGTTGTCCCATAGAAAGAAATACATATAACATACATTCGTGATATAAGTGACCGTTAGCATGTTATGGACAGAGTGATAAATAGCGTTACATAAACAAAAACATTATTGAAAGTTGACTTCTATACATCAATCTCTCAGCATATATGTATCTCAGTATGTGCTGGTGACAGACATGCAGGGGTTTTAGTGGCCTTAAGCACTTTACATACATAGTAATAAGTGTTATACTTATATAGACAATGTTGAAAGTTAACTATTATAAATAAATTTCTCAGTATAGCATTTATACTGACATATATGCAAGTTTTAAGTGACTTTTTGCACTCTACAGACATAATAATAATAATAATCGTTACTTTGACAAAGACAATGTTGAAAATTAAACTTCTATAAATCAATTCTCAGTATTGTATGTAATGAGGACCAGAACTTGACGAATAAATCATTCTCACCAGAAACTAAATAAATGCATTTTGTTATATCGTAGTACTGCTTAATCTGGCCCAGTATATAATCAAAGTTGGGAATATTCATTTTTTGAGCGATTGTGAAAATTATTTCTTTTACAAGCAGAATAATTGCGTAAATGGGATTGTTGTTTTTCCCTTTGATTCCGAGTATTATCTTTGTAATTGTGAAGTTAATATATATTTGGGCGGTTTCTAACCTTTTTTCTAATCTGGTCCGGATCTTAATCCGCTTGAACATGTTTGGGTCATTTTTGGCCGAATGGTACATTGCAGTGATTACCCCCCCCCCCCCAGAACTTGCATGAAATGGAAGCGGCATTGCGAGAGGAATGGCAGCGATTGTACAAGAGCGATTTCTACGTCGGATGAGGGGGATGAGGCAAAGACTTCAAGTTGGCATTGAAGTGCATGCTGGAAGTTACTGACTGTTTTTGTACCTCAAGTCCCTGAATGAACCTTTACACCAATCCCAGTTATTGTTCCGAAATTAAAATTTGATTTATGAACATACTTGAATTGTTGTCTTTTGCGTGAATTTGAACCCCATAATTTTGAGCAGAATTTGTATGTACTATGGGGTCAGAGAGTGGCCATTTACAGTCTAATTCATAGTCAATAGAATGCTTTTTATATTTTATACATTATACATAACTTAGCACAGATAAGTTGTCCTATTTAATCCACAAATATTAACAAATATATAGTTTAGTACTTGTTTAGAGCTATCCTCAAATATCAGATCGTCTGTTCTGTGCCGCGGAAGGATCAGTCACAAGTGCTGATGTGGCGTGCGCGTGAAATTGACATGGTATTTATATTGACCAATAACATGGAATTGAATTAGCCAATGAGATCAAGGGATTGGGTAAGAAGACCTGACACCATATTTTTTTCATCATATGTTGCATTATAATATCATTATCAGACTGATATAGTTGAAATAATGACTGCTGACTGAGTGATATATGTTATATCCATAGAGCAATCAAGGTGGTAATAACAGATATAACGCGGTCAAGGTCTTTATTCTACATACACGACATGTTGTTGATTGATACTGCTTTTTAATTCTTATTAAAAAAATAATTACAAACTTGGTACGAAGGGAAATTAAGTTGAGTTTCCTCGTGAAGTATATTAAAAAGCGCCTTTTATTTGTATGCATTTCTTGCTTACGGAATGTTTTTAAAGTTAGGAATGCGCAAATGATATTTACCATGGTGGGCATTATTAGCTTTACTACTGTGGCTTTGAGATCAACTAAGCATGTTATTAATTTAAAATGTTATTTCCAAAATGAATCAAGTGTTTATCATGATATTACTAATGGTCAATTATTCATTATTATAACCCTTATGAATTCATAAACAAATTATTTGGTCTTTTGTTTTTTCTCATAGTTCGACCTTTGATAGAAATCATCTTTTTGAGGTGTTGAGTACCTTAAGGTACCCTAAAACACAGTGGTTTAAAGTTCTTTCGAGGTGCAATACATCAAACAATAAAGACACCGAGGTTGTTTGTGGTATCGAACTGTGAGCACATTGACCAAACGCAACACCATGTGAAGAATAGAGGTAATGATGAAAAAGAAAAGAAAAATGATGTACTCAACTTGATATTTATTGTTAACACTATATTTATACTTGCAAATGCCATAATAAAAAGCCTAATATAAATGGCCTTAAATCAATTTTAAAAGAAACTTGCACCGTTAGCAAGCAGCGTCTCATATCCTTCTGGTCCTCATGCCACAGCCTTTTTACATAATGTTTAACATGCATTATTGAAATGAACATGTATGCGTAAGACTGAAAATCGATCCTATCGATTTGACAACTATATCTCTGTACTCTGTATTTCATGTATTTGTATATTATATGTACTGTAATACTGGATATGTATGGTGCCTATAAAATAGAAATAAACTGATAAAATGTTTTTAAAAGGTAAGGTTAAAGAATATAACCATCCCAAGCCTGAGTTTTACTTCATTTGTGTACGACATGTTGATGTCCCAGACAAATTAGGCTTATAACGATTTAAGAATTAAAATCTTAAGCATTCATCATTCTTTTCAAAGCAAAACGGAAGCAAATCAGTAGCAAATGAGGTTGATTGTTTGTAGATTTTTTTTGTTTGAATTCATATTTAAAGTTTTTTTGGATATAAAAATAAACAAATTTCGAGTCGGTGACCTGTTTGCTGTTATATGGAACGGTTAAGAACATTCAGAAAAGTTTGGGAACGTTTCTGGAGTTTGCACCAGGTAACATGCACGAAGATTAAAAGATTATCAATAGCCATTGTTTAGCTTTTCGTGATGGTGATTGTTACATGTGAGAACACCATACAAGGACATAACAGAATGTGTTGTCTACAAGGACAAATCAAACACAAGAATCAAACCAGCCACGAGCATCTAAGAGACAAAAATACAAGCCATCTAGCCGTACTGTCCGCACAGCACGAACATCAAAAGCAGTCGATGTATATATTACATCGTTAAACCTGTTGATTCGTCTTTTGCACGGAATGGATAAATAGAAAGAAAGAATAGTGAGAGAGACCTGCACAAAACAATATTGGCAGTCTCTACTATACACAGTTTATCTTTATAAATATGAAATGCGAATGAGGACAAATACCATAACCTGTTAATTTGATGGCAGCAGCCAACATCACACTCTTGCTTTTTTAAAGAACAATCATTTCATATCAAACAAATCGGAAGCTTGAATTTATGATTGTACCTTATGGGTCAATTACATGTGAATTAATAGTTTTCATAGATAATCTTACAACAGATTTCTTTTGTGTGCGTATGACAAAACGTTGCGTTCTATCAACACGATTACTTATGAAATTAACTATAACTCTAATGACTTTGCATAAAGTTTCAAATTGGGTAATTCACGCGTGCCGGAAGAGGTAAACCTTTTGCTTGTCAATCACATTTTCGACTTTAAGCCTTTCCATTGTCAATGCATTTAAAAGATAAGGCTTAGATGGATCCTTTTCATCTACATCCAGTTCTCCTCAATCAAATGACACCTTTGATAACATTTGGCATATTTGACCCTTAAGACTGAAGGAGAGTCAATTTTATATCAGAAGTGGTTTAGGAAACTTTGTCAGATTAGTTTAATGTATAAGGAGTGACATTAAGGAAACTGTTATAAAAGGATCTGAAATGTAAGATATGTTTATAGAAAATGTTACATCAAAGTAACGCACAAAAAATAAGCTGATTGTAAGCCTAGCGTTGTATAATTTTTAAAAAATGAAAACATTTGTTTGAAGTCTTCATTGTAAAGGAACCATTTTCACTGACAACATGTCCATCTGTTGCAGTAGTTCTTATTTTAAATTTTAAAATTTATCCATTATTGAAATAAAAACTTATGGTAGTAACAAACGTCAATAAACATTTTCTTTCCTACGAAATAAGTGTGATTTGAGTACTGGTCTATGTGACTGGAAAATACACAGTAAAGATTTTAGGTAATGGCATGATCTTTTGCACCCCTAACCCAAGGGTCTATTTACCTTTACTATTGCACACTAGGATTTTTACAAAGGAACGTCTTGTTAAAATTTTGTTTCCTTTATGTAATTTATGAAAAGTTTTAATGATAATTTCCCTGAGGTAATCAGAGGAATTTTAAGTGACAATTTGCCATATACTAAAAATAAACAAAACTATGATTGGAATTCATTATTGTAGAAAATATATAAATCTAGAGGTTATTTTCAATTTACATTACAACATAAAGTGTTAATTGATAATAAAGCATTGGCTTTGAAAATTGTATTTAATTTTTTTTATGCTAATAGCATCTAAAACATAACTTAAATCTATCGTATAAATTGGAAAATGACTGTTTTACTTATTAACTATCATTTTGTCATAATGTTCAGTTACACACAATAGATAAAATGGTTCAATCACTACCGTTAATTACCACAGAAATGACGCTTCCCTCGTGCAGTAAGTAGACAAAGACCACAATACTTTCAGAGATTACATCATTCTTTGAAAAACCTAATGGACAAATTATATTGCAACTTTAAACAGAACGGCTTCAAAACCCTTTTCAAGGTATAAACAGACAGTCTTCGTGATCAGAAACACGTGGCCCTTGTAGAAAAACTGACTAATGGCATGCTCAAAGTCTTTACATAGATAACAGTTATGCAAAGAACAACTAACTCTGCTTTCAAGACAAACATTTTCTTGTTTTTAATCTGAATTGCCCAATACCGTTGGCATTTATCTGTTAAAACTAGCTCCCCTGGTGCATTCGCCCTTCTTTGGTGTAAATAGTGCTATTATACGAAGAACGAAGAACGACTGCAATGCAACAGGCTAAAACTATATTTTTGATGTTGGGTTTAGAAATTCTACCAAACTAAGCAATCAAAACAATAAACTATATAATTAAACAATATAGTGAGATACCATCTCAGTAAAATATAACATCCACTAAACCTTATCTTCTTACTCCGTTGGTATTCTGTTTGTGATCACGTTTTTATTTCGTCCTTATTCACTATGCGTTTCAATAAACCTCTGAAATTTAAAAAACGGCTGGTTCATTAAAAAAACTAATTCTTTCTTGATGTGAAAGATCTCTCTTCGAATAAAAGGATTATTCAAAAGATGCCACATAGCTGTTGCGAAATATAATGACGTTTAAGACAAATTATTATACTTAAAGAGTTGTATATGAAGATTTTTTTTATCTCAACCTTCAGACTGAAAGTAGACTGCATATTTAATTATATTTGTTCATATTCAATTTGCAAGCAAGGTTCCAACAGATCATAGATCTTACCTTAATGAAGTGACACACTTGATATTAATTGGCATTAATGGCAAAAGCTTTAATCATCGATTTTATTAGTTTATTACACATTTATTACACAACACTAAGACAGATATGCAATACTCTTGTGCTTTCCAAAAATACTTGTAAACATTTTTCAAAATCAATATTCATATTATCATGCTTTCATGCAAAAATATGCCTTTATATACAATTTCTTTAAGAATTATATAATTTATACATTATATGTCGCTGGTGAAAAAAATGTGCTTGATACTTGATATGAAAGGGGGAAAAGTTATTTATTACACAGGTGTTCTGAATATCTTTATGAGATAATTTTGGTTATTTGAAACAAGTGTTGTGTAACCAGTTGAAAGTTATTCAACGAATGTTGTGTAACCAAAACAGGTTATTCAACGATAGTGACGTCATAATGCCGAACTACTTTAACAATCGAGCGAGTACAAGTGATCTTTCCGTTGCCACCTCAATATTTCAGATTAACATCACACCTATATTCAAGCAGTTATCAGCAACAAAACACAACCAAACATCACATTAAATTTGTGAATAATAAAATATTGACGTAGGTTATTTTTTGAAAAAGTATTATTTGTGTTGAAAGTAATTCTTAAGTGTCAATTTCGTCGATGAAGCCGTCGCGGCAGAGTTATCTCCCTTTAGCGCTTTGTTTACATCCTGAACGTAGAGTGCACAAACAACTACAGTACGCTGTCGATGAACCGCCACAATGACTTGAGTCATATTTTAAGTCACCAATCTACTTTCCGTTCTCTCGCACTCGTCGAATCATGTCAAAATAAGAGTAGTCTCCCTTCCAACTCTGTTGTCAACCTCGTTGTCCAGAGCAATCAGACAACCAGTTACGTACAGGAGTACCGAGCTCTTGCAGTCCATCTTCTCAGCCCCAATATATGGTGGTACCCCAAGAAATGATAACTTCTTTGGACCAGAAAACAAGAAAATGAGACTTGATGACCAGTAATTTCTTGTATCTAGTTTGACAGACTCGGTGTTACTTTGTTCAAAGCGAGCTGCCGTTGTTCTTCTATCGTTAGAAGTGACACGTCACATTTAGCGATGACGCGTCAGGTGTTCAGTGACGGAGAATGGTTGCGTTTTGATCTGTCAAGTTGTTTGCCTGCCACTGTTTATCAAATCTTCGTACATTAAACCATATGAAAAAATATATACTCATAATTCTGTTACGTATGGCCCTTTGATTCTTTTACAACTATATATAACGTGGCCTATGTTTCAGACAAAAGAGGCAGTGTGTTATTGAGCACAATTCGTGCGCGCTAACCGTCGTCTTTCAGTGAACATTTTGAGGTCTTCGAAGAACAAATTTCCTATTTTCCTGTGTGTAATAAATAGATCACAAAACTCGTGGGTGTTGAATATGGAAAATATTCCAACTCAATATTTTTAAACATTTCGATTTATTCACTCGCTTTCGCTCGTGAATAAATCAAAACGTTTAAAAATATCTCGTTGGAATATTTCCCATATTCAACACCCACTCGTTTTGTAATCTCTATTTATCACATTTATTACCAACTTGTACTTTATGCGATATTGTGATTTTAACTACCATTTATTGCAGGCTAATAATCAACCACGTCATAGCCCTTTTCCTGGCTGTCGAAGTCAACATCAGTAAACATTCGTCTTAAAAGGGAGTTGTTGACGATGATTATTGTTGAAGTGAACTTGGTTTCAGTTAAATACTGCCCATAGGGTATTGAGTTTTTCTGTCATTTTGTAGAAAAAAAGAGCACCGTCACAGGTTTAGATTATTTGCTGCATTCAAAACCTCCTATTTCATATAAGCCTTGAACAAATGCAAATAGGAGTTTAATGATACCCTTTGATAACATATGTCGTGGTGGTGAGTATTATTCCCAAAATAAACTGAAGATATGAGGAATAAAGGTAGTGTCCATCGAAATCTGAGAATGAAAACACGTTCGATTAATAATGACATTGAACCTTCATATATTTTTCAATGTGATCATCAAGACAATATCATGTTGTTTCAACGCATGTAACTTTAACTATTGAATACATAGGATATTCACTTGCTTATCAAATACAGGATAAGTTTATTTTTTACGAGTGGCGCAAATATTATCACTGAAGCATGAGAGATGGTTAATGTCAGGATAAATCCTAACATTTAGTTACTCATCACGTAAAAGAAATATGTATTGGTATTACATTTTACAACAATATGAGAGGATCATTTCAATTAATCTAGTTTTGGCAGATACCATTGACGATGCTTAAGCATTTGACAAAATGATTCTACAAACGACTTCGTGAAACGTATCTTTTCTTATTACTTTACTCAATGTTTCATGACACTGCCATAGTATATATGATGCAAGCCCTTTCCTAATCGAAAGCACTACATCCATAAGAACAAGTGTTCTGTCACATTTCTGGACAAAACTATTATAAATGAAAGAATGCCATCATATTTCATGTTTGAAAATGACATATTCCCATCAAGAACTTACAAGAC
Organism: Phorcus lineatus; assembly: GCA_921293015.1. Classification (NCBI taxonomy): domain Eukaryota; kingdom Metazoa; phylum Mollusca; class Gastropoda; order Trochida; family Trochidae; genus Phorcus; species Phorcus lineatus. Next base: position 48,620,440 of record OV121088.1, read on the forward strand.
ATGCAAAAAGCTCAGCCATGAATCCTGCTTACATCTGAAAGGTCAAGAGAGTGGAAGATGTACTTGTTCAACCTTGTGAATTTTTATGTCGCTGAAAGAACATGTGTAAGTCGATGCTTTAACAATACATTAGCTGATGGGGGGAAATCCTCAAAAGGGAAAATGTGAATGATTGATAAGGATAATGCAAATGTTGCTCCTCTATCACTTCTGTTCGCTATACATTGATGAAAATATTTGAATATTTTCCCAACATGTTGTTTAAAGCTTAGGAGCCTGTTTTTCTAAAATTGTTGAAAGAAATCCGTTTGAAGTAAATGGCATTAGAAGACATATGGTTCTGTTTATCTTTTCAGTACAACAATAGTAGCATAAGAAAATATATCCTTTCTGGATAGCAATTAATATTTTGATATAAAATGACAATATACACTAATTTGATATGATATGGTATGATACAACATTTCTTTCATTCATCAGTTCGACTGTGCAATTTTTTTGATGAAAGAGTAAGCAATTACTCTGACAGGGCATGTGAGTAAGCAATTACTCTGACAGGGCAATTACTCTGACAGGGTATGTATGTTCTCAACACTAAAAGAGTTAGTGTTCTTTAACTGCAACTCACCTACAATTTAAGGTAAATAATAGCGTTTCAAGAATAAGAAGCATCAAAGGATCAACATTTTCGGAAATTTTAGTCTCAAGGTTGGAGTTTATTGTTCGCCAATATTCTTTTTCGAATTGAGGATTCAATAAGTTTTATTCTCCTAAATGTAAGGGTTAGAGGGCATACTCAAAGGACTTAATAAAGCATGTCTTCTTTACTTTCGATACTTTCGAAGTAAATTGATGTCTCAAAGTATGGCAGTAAAAATCATAGTCACCTGAAAGTACTTAAAGGTTATTAAAAATAATCCTTTTACGTCAAATAATGATAGATATGATAATATTTTAGTTTAGAAAAGGGTCTTGAATAATGCATTTAAGTTTAAATTCAAGGTATATTGAATATATATTCAACTTTTCTAGCCAACAGGAAATATTTTGCTACTTAATTCCACCCGCTGCTACCGCCTAACCAATACTTTATCTCTGATACCCTCTCTATCTTATCCACTCTGCTTAAACCATTTTGTCTTTTGTTCTAACCGGTTTCTTGAATCATCACCTAATTTGCCCTCCCTCCTCTCTCCTCCCCCACTCACTGGTTCCTCACACACTCGCAAACATCTCTTATTGATGCGTTCATCACACCTTATCAATGCATACTCTATCTTTATTGCTGTTACCTTTAATGTTAAATTATAGTAGCATGTTGTTATTGTTATCTCTTTGTTTATCTCAAATTGAGCTGTAATAATATCTATAAATTCTGCTTTACATCTTTTCTGTCCACATTCTAGAAAACGGTATAAAGTGCCATACCAGCATGACACTTTGTTAAACTGTTAATTAAAAAGTTGAATATCTATTAAGTATTGTATTTAATTGCCACTACAATTTTTAGACAGCAACTTAAAGAGACCAATTAGGGTTGCCTAAGTTTTATCGCCGTTCAATTTTATGCCATTTTCTGACATCCATGCTTGAATATGTTTGTGCAGATGTATCTATATTGAAGGTTTTTGTCATAGTCCATATGAAGCTAAGAAATATTTCAAGATTAATCAGGGAGTAATGAAGTCGTGAGAATGTAAAAGGTGGCAATTTTGTCTCCAACAAAGCTGAAAAGATCTTGTGAATTGATATTTTAAAAAGAAACATGACGTTCCATTAACTTTTAAAAAAAATCTGGTCGATATGGGCTATAGCATCGTTTTAAATTGTCCTTTATGGAGAACGCTTATGTTGAAGAAGGTGCTAATTGTTTACAATAACCCTGGAAAGCCTTATCATACCAAACTAAATCTACACATGTGATATAAACATAAATAAAATAAATTTAAGTCAGTCAAAATTTAAATTATCAATAAGCATTTTCATCTAATGCTTATCAAAGTAAACAAACATATAGATTTGATTTGTTCTGTTGAAAAAAACGACAAAACTGGCCGAATTTCAGCGTTTTGACGTAAAAAAATGTTCCAACCTAAAACCAAAGAGGTCGTGTACCTATTAGGAGGGTAATCCCTGAGACTCTTCAGCTCCTATTGTCCAGACACACAGCTGACTAGCATTAACAGATGACTAGGTCAAGTTCTAAATCTGCTGGTTGCCCACCATCTGCCAAAGTGTGATATGACAACATTCTCAACTGTTGCGCCATCACCTAGTTCACGTCTCAATGGTTCAGAGTGTTTGTTTTTATTAACAACGAAATCGTAACATTTTTAGAATTAATATAGGCAAAGTCAGACCAAATTGGTGCACAGAGCATAGAGAGCAGGCGTGTAAGTAGGGCAACATCTACGGTTTATAACATAGCAGACCCGAGGGATGAAGACTACATGGCAATGAATCCTGTCTTAAGAGCTTACAGACAACGTCCCTATTGCCCCATTATTGCTCTTAGCCTCAATGTCTGAAGAAAACTATTTCTATCATAGCAATAGATTTTCTGATGATGTGGACAAAAGTCGGTTCCAAAAGCAACGTTGAAACTTATTTTCTCTATTGACCTTGGCAACGTTGCTGGAAGAGATCAAATGGTGTCGTCATATCGTCGGAGGAATGCACGTTTGTTTCCTTTGAAAAAGAAGCTTATGCTTATTCTTGATGTAAAGGCCCTTTTAGTAAAAGCGAAAATGTATCTATCTTATTATTTGCCGAAAGCCAATGTCTTTATTAATGAAACGTTTTTAACATGACATCGTAGAATAATAAAAACTTTTTCGTTATCAATTTGAATAGACTGATTTAATGTCTATTGTGTATGATAATGTTTTACTGAGAGATGAACTGGAGTTTAGATTGTAACAATTATGTTAATACTTAAATGTACGAATGTACCTGCTTCATCAGGCCGTTTAATGCAGTAACTGACACTTAATACATAATACTATGACGTCACACAGGAACTAATGACGTCATATTGAACTTGACAATAAATTGTATTGTAAGCAACATTATGTTTTGCCATTTAATTTTGACGCATATTTACGAATGAAATATGATTCTTTCAAAAGTAAATCATTATCATTGTTATAATTGAGTTTATATATCGGGAAAACCTAGTCTCTATATAGTCTCAACTGTACAAATGAAACAAAAGATCGATTGACGGACTGGGACCGACTAGGAAGAAGCTACTATAATAACTCAAATCTTAATCCCTCATTAATAGCGCATTGTTAGCTAATCGAGGTAACCACTTGTCATTTGCTAATTAATCAAAGTCTATTGTACGTTGTTACATTGTTAAGCATGCGTACCTATATATTTGCCACTGTTGAAAAGACTTATTATCAAGTCGAAATTCAACGCATCCAGTCATCATTAAAATGATATCTACAGCAAGTGTCGTCTGAAGTATTTTATTTTCAAATATCTATTTACTTCACGTGAGACCTTCTTCACCTCTCTCTCTATAAATACATACAACCCCTCGTACATTTTATTTTTGTTATTACGACAATAAGGCAATTAAATAATTTGTTTCCAGACCAGAACTCCTAAACATTAAGGCCTTGCTCATTGTAACGTTGTCTATGGTACAAGTAAAATGGTATGTGGTACTTTTGGGAGTTTCCATGAAAATGTCAACTTCTAATGTTATTTCCATTACCCAAAAACCATAAGGGCTAACTCATTGACCTCACGTTTTCCCTCAGAATATGAGATTTTGGGGGTTAATGAAAGAATACTATTTAACTATACTTAACAATATAAACTGAAAAACAAAAGAACGTTAACACAACAGGAATTTGTTTATTAAAGAAATCAGGACAAACTTTCGAACATTTAAAATGTTTAATATTAATAGTGAACTATTTTCATACATTGCAAGGACATGTTGGAGTGTTTTGTTCAACGCATCGCTTCCTTATATCTGTTTGTGTCCACTGGGACTCTCTCTCCTTCCCAAGTGTAGACAGTTGAGACGATGTTCGCCGGTCAAGGTCATTCCGTGGAACGGTCGATGTGCCAGAATGCTGGTAGTTCGAAGACGTCTTATGACAGTGTTCCTGCTGATAATGTGCCCTAACGCCGTCGATGTCGTTGACGTCATGCTGACAAATCTGTTGCGCAGATGCAGTGTGTGCAGATATCGGTCTTCTGCTTCTAGGACGGTCAGATGTCTGGCCAATCTTGTTATGGTGATGAAGGAATCGAATGGCCGTTTATCTGGTGCAAACAAACTTCCTGGCACTTTGGCTATTTGAAACCCTCACTTGCGAAATTCCGATGACTCTTTCTCGCTCTGCTGCTGTTAAACGTGGCATTTTTTTCTGATTTTCCCTTAACACGAGTAGTGAATGATTGAAATCATCAGCTTTATATACGTGTCTTAGCGTGTCCAACTCATGTGCAAATGAAAGATATCGTGATTTCTGAAAAAAATCACTTTCCGTCAACTGATATGCCTCAGTTGCGTTTGTGCGATATGTTTTCATTATTTTCACTTCTTACAATAAGATATAACATTAAAAAATTCTATTTTGTCAAAAATTATATGAGAAAACTAAAAAAAAAATTAAATTCCAAACAAAATAAATGACTTCATATGAAAAGTTTTAATTTTTTTACCACAAGAAAACTATTAATTTAGATGCAAAGGGATTACTATCATTATTACCTCCCAAACTTTATCTGGTAAACAGTAGCCATTCTTGTAACAACTTGAAACATGCACTGAGATTCTGATATTATTAATGGTCTATATGTGTTTTTTCATGGTGGTGATTATTTCATGTGAGAACATCAGACACAGGATATGCCAGAATGTCTACACTTTAACATCTTACACCAGCATCTTAAAGACAAAATACTAGCTACTAAGCCGCCCTGCACAGAATATACAAAAGCAATCGGTGTAAATATTAATTGGTCTGTTGTGTTCTATACAGCTAATTTTCACAGCAGTAACACCTCCCCTGTGCAGTAATTAGGGAAAGACCACGATCTTTCAGAATATTACGTCTTCCTTTGAACAACTTTCTGTACTACTGATTTGCAGTTTTAAACAAAAACAGCTCTAAAATAATTTATTCAAAATGTTAATAGAAGTCTTAGAGATCAGAAACACATGGCGTTTGTAGTAAAAGTAATTGATGGCTTCCTCAAAGTGTTTACATTGATATGCATGTTTTCAATGTGATTTGGCCAATCCCGTTGGCATTCCTTTGTCAAAAATTTCTTCCCTGGTGCATTCGTCATTATTTTGTGTTAGAAGTGCTATTAGACGACAAACTACGACCACAACAGGCTACAATTATATCTTTGATGTTGGGTTTTGAAATTATACCAAATTAAGAAAACAAATCAATAAACTATAATATATAACAATACAGTCAGATACGCTCTCATTTGATTACAGTGTTTTACTCCACTTTACATAAAGTTGATGGTTATTAACTTTCACATTTACTATACCTAATATACCTCGTCTTCTTACTCACGGTGGTGTTCTGTGTTATCATGTTCTCATGAACGTCCTTGTTCAATATATGCTTAAATAAAATGAACTTTCATATTACCAACTGTTTTAAGAAACAGTGTGATGAAAAGGTAAAATCATGTTGTGACTATGAATTAACCTTAAGCTATCCTTACGAAAAGTATACTTATGTTTGTTGAATACAAAGTTCATGTCTGTAAAAAACATATGGTCAATTTATATTTCATAAGAAATACATATATATCATTGATGGTAGTGGTATGGGTTTTAAAGCCGCTTTGAAGAGTAGTTGACTTATATCACGGCTGCTAGTATTAGTGCAGGGAGAAAGCCCGCAACATCATTGTGGCTATGCATTGCGGTGAAACCTGCGAGCGTCGGCTGGAACTAGCAAACCAGGGGTGGTACTGCGCTGATATTCAGTGTAGCATTGCACCCAAACCTGACTGCGTGTAGAACAGTTCTCTACTGCAGACAAAGTTGCCGAGCCTCTGGCAGGATTCGAACCACGGGCCTCTTGATCCGAAGCCGAACGCGCTAACCACTACACTATCCCACACCCATATATCATTGAAGCATAATAGAGTTTAATTTTACTGATAAATCCCAACATTAAATTGCCAATCACATAACAGAAATATATATTGAAATTTAATAAAAAGAGAATAGCAGAGGATTACTTCAATTAATCCATTTTGGGTTAATGCCTTCGACGAAGTTCAAGCATTTTGTGTAAAAGGATTCAACAATCGACTTCGTGAATTTTATTTTCTATTATAATTTCATTCAATTTTGATAAACATGATCTACAACACTGCTACAATTTAAAAAACCTCCTCGTATCACATATTTCAAAATAATATCATACAAGTATTCGTCTTATGATTGTATAATCATAAATCATGCTTGCAAATAACGTTATCCTATTTATACTATAACTTGCAAGACATGTAGGGAGCTCACTCATAAATCCTGCTAACTCCTAAAAGGTCAAGAGAGTGGAAGATGTAGTTTTTCAACCTTGTGACTTTTTATGTCACTGAAAGAACAGATGTAAGTCGATGGCTTAGCACTCCGTAAGATGATGAAGGGCGGAAAGATGAGTGACTGATAAACATCAAGTATATGATGCCCACCACTTCTCTTGGTTATATCTTGAGAAATACAACAAAAAATTATACTTAAAATGTAGCTTTTGAGTCATGAGAAAGTGCTTATCCGGAAAGGTCCCGTTTGATACATGTGATAATTACCATGTAGTAATAAAATAGTGTATTGGTTTATTTACATTAACGTTTTAAAAAGAATCCAAACAACTGAAGTAGCTTATCATCACACCAAAGAAAATATGTTACCGTGTGGGCAACCAATGTTCACTATACCAATAGCGAAACATTCGCCTGGGCGATATTTTGTGGGAACACATTATTAGATAATTGAACCGTTTTTATCTCAGCTGTTAGTACACTTTGGGCTTTTCCCCCACCAAATTTCACTCATGATTTGGTGTGTGAGTTTACTTTTGAATCTTGTTAGAAACTTTACTCACCCACCCTTATTGTGAATTGTTTAAGTCATTCTGTAAACATGTGTTATCATAAATGTATTTGACACATTTATCTAATATGACAATTCGAAGATAAACAATAGTCATATACTTTTTAGCGAAAGGTTGCATAGTTATGGAAATAGCTACATTGATCTTTGTTCAGCATTTCATTCTTTAAAAACTATTTTTTTTCATGAAAAGAATCTACAAAATTTTTATTCTACACATACGTGACTTCAAATATTGTGCAAAAATAGATAAGCACTTCTAAAATGGGCATAGCATTTTTTCATATCTTGTAAATGCAAGTAACCATTCCGTTATTTCGCATAAACCCAACAGATGCTTAGCACAGGTATGATAGATGAGTCGCATTTGAAAGGTTCTGAACAGTCAACTGAACTCTTCAACTGGAGATTCATCCCTATCAATTATGTTACCAGCAGCAACTTCTTCTTTTTATTCTCTGGCAAACAAACACATACATAGTCGAATAGCAACATCCATCATCGTCTTCACTGCTGAGAAAGATTGGCGGTGCTGTGTGTTGAAAAATCTTTGAAAAACTGGAGCGTGAAATAATAAATAAGCATTATGATTAGACCTTCGATCTGCTTCTATGGGGGTTATTCTTATTTAAAGCACAGACAATGACAATTTCTCAGGATTAGCGGGAGGCAGTATTAAGTCAGGCTTCTCAATTTACTCAACTTTAATCTTTTGTTCTAAACTAAGTGTCCAAATTCAATCTTTTTCATTGACAGCAATGATAGATATTCGACGCTAGGAACGATTGATGTTGGATTGATCGTATAATATCACGCTTTATCAGTTTTTCCTAACACTGTCTTCATATAAATCTTAGGTCCTGACAATAAAGGTATTAAAAAATACATTAACTGTGGAACTGATCCAATAAGTAAACTAAAATAAATACTCTCAAGTTATGTTTGGTTACACCTTGTGAAACATCTTTGTTTTAAATGAGATCATCACTAATCAAATTAATCAGAAATATCTCATAACTTAATATCTTTGGTCTGAAATCAGCTGAAGGCTTCATGATTTTAACCATTGATAAGAAAGGCACAGTAACACAATTCGTCACATCTCTTTTTGCCAATCTATCAAAGAGCCATTTTCCAGCAGTATACAGGGAACTCATGGACTTATGATTTCACTTTAAATGCTGTTTGAGCTTACATGGTCGCTTTTATGTTCATGGTCCGAATGTATGTCTTTGCTTTGAAAAAAAATGCAAATATTTAGAAGATAGTTTCGATAATCCGTCCCAAAACACATCCAAACGTCATATTTTCTCTCACCTATCTCACCTAAATAAGGCGATTTCAAAACGGCAATTTTCTAAAATCTTGTTTTTTTAAGAAACATGACCACATAATGTTTCAAAATTTATGAATTAATACAGTCGGCTTCTGAAGACATGAAGAAACTATTTGTGCTGACATTTCTGTGGCCGTTGAGTGTATATCATAATAGATATAAAAACTCGAAAATCAAAGGCAAGAAATAACGTCTTCACTGTATCTGAACACTGTATCCTTTGGCCTTTGTGTTCTCATTATCTCTTCTCTACCGTCATACAGGTCTGATGGTTAACAGGAACCTTTATTAGTTAAGCTATAACATCATCAAACATTACATAGGATAATTTTCCACTGACAATATTCATAATTATATGGCCACATATTCAATGTAGACTTTTTTGTTTGTTAGATTTTGTTGCATGTATGTCTGAATCAAATCGACGATAGCGGTCACCTATTTGGATTTTGTTTGCGTAAAAATTTCGACTCAACCAATCATTGAACAGTTTGGGAACATACATACTTTGCAATCAAATAGATCTTTGAGCTGTTTGATAGATGGTGAGACCAAAATACAACAGTTATCATTTTCGATTTGGTTTTGTTTGTGGTTTTGGTCCACCTGCCAATGACTATTGTCAACTTTTTGTTCATTAACCTCATGCATCTCCAGCTGAAAATAATATTGCATTGTCTACTCATGATCTAAGAGCTGACTCATTTAGAGTATCTAAGTGTAAAACTGTATAAGACTATAACATAAAAGACAGAGATGTGTTCAGGGGCACATTTTCAAACATCATGACTGGTCAGCTATTTTTAGTGTTAGAAACGTGTAATAACAAGTGAATTTTAAAATAACCTTGATCCTTTCAAAAATAAGATTGATTAAACAAATCAAATAACATGAATACTCATATAGCATGATTAACTTGACTTGAAGCACTTGTCATCTCCATCCCCAATCCTGAGAAGTCAACTCCTCCCGTGATCTTAATCAATATGTCTGACACTGCAAATATGGATGATCATTGGGAATTTGATTCGATGAATATTGTGAACGAAATCACCCTTTCATAACACCTGTCATTGGCTCTAGCGTTTCATTGTTCAGTAACATATTTTACCTGGAGTACCCCTTGTGTTAAGACCATTCAACCATTATACAAGACGCATATCCTGAAATCTTATTTTATTACATGCACATAAAGATTACAATATCTGGTTTTGTCTAAACCATCTTTAGGTGGTAAATTTGTTATTGCATCAATGTATAAAATGAGCAGATAACCCTCCGAAAACTGTGAGTTTACGAGCACTCCGTCAACTGCAAACATATTTCGGATGTCATTAAGCTGCCTTTCGTTCCTGGATTATCCTTATGTACATCACGCTGTTAGATGAAGAGAACTATGTCAAAAAGAAGATTCCACCATTTGCTTTCCTAAACAATCAAATCAAAGTTATTTGCTGAAGTCCAACACGACATGCGATTGGCTTTATAAAACATATCTATATATCATTTCTACATTCTCTGACAAAATTTCAGGAGTTGAAAAGCTCAACATTGAGAAATGCCAATGCATTATTTAAGATCAGGACCACTTAAAGAATGACTTCCTTTAAAGCTACTGGTTTAAAACTTTTTGGTCCTGGATTTAGAGTGATAGGACAAAGAGAGTGTCAATGTTACACAATACTGGGTAGAATCGTTAGCGTGTAAAGCTGAGATTACGCAAGAAGACGAATTCCCGGACGAAATACATAGATTACGTTGAATATGTTTTCAAAAGAACGCTGCTACTATGTGTTTGCTTACAAATAAGCAGAGGGCATATATATATACCAGGCTATTTGGAGAAGAAACTTCCGTCGATTGTCAGAATTTTTTTATCTTAATCACATTTAGAGGGGAAACATTCGTTCAAATCATTTTGTACTTACATCATGAGTAGCTCCATTCTAGTCTCGACATATTTTCCTATACCTGTCCGTAATAGAACTGAAAGGTTGTGAAAGAGAAGTTAGTTTAGCTGCAATACATCTTGTAAATCAAACTTTTCTTTAAATTTCTGACAGGGTACTGAATCACCGATGATATTATTGACTGCTTGTAGAGGGTAGCATTTTCATTGTGATAATCTCTTTATTTATCCAAAGAAACAGAAATGTCCTATCCCATTGAATTCTTTTACATGTAAGTTGGGTACATCCTGCTACATCAGCGTAGTGGAATCCGCTGATGGAGCTCCTTCAATATACGCTGATCTCATTCGGGCGAAAGCCCTCCCTGGATGCGAGTCGTCTCATTGGCTGGTTACATAGCTAGCGATACGAGGCTATTTTCTGTGAAGGCTTTCATTAAAGAAAAACGTTAATTCAATCCTGCAATTGTAATTGACATCTACAGTAATTCCTTCCATTTCCAAATTTCTCAAATTAAGTATTTTGAAATTTGACTTAAATTGGAAGCTTTCATAAACGTATCTTGAAACCACACCAGAAGTTCTTTTAGAAGGATTTGAGTTGAGTAATTACGCTGATGTAGCAACATTGTTTCTGGATTAAGTGTTTTGGGGTTTAACGTGTTTCATACATTATTTCAGTCATTGATCACGTGAATATAAAACATGCAAAAGAGAACGGAAAGACAAGGGAGGAAAGGATAGAAAGGATGAGGGAAACAGACGGAAAGAAAGGCCTAGTAAGAGAAAGACAGCAGGTTGACTAAAACATATAAGAAAACTAATTTGGACAAACCGCAACACATGAAAGTCACATGAAATAGTATATTATCTGATGTGGTAAAACAATTCATTCAAACAGATTCTGGATTTCTTCAAAGGCAAAATACTAAAGTAATGTCTGATTAGCTCTCTACGGTATACTCTAGAGTTTTGCGAGTTTTTTCCTTTTAACTTCTGAGTGATTTGCTATACTAATAATCATTCTCTGCAAACAGCGGTAGCTCCGTCATAAATTCCTATACAACCTCTGTCGTAATACGAACGTTCCTCGGTCTGAAAATGTAGAAACCTGATTGGATGCAATCAAAATTAGTTTTGCGATCAGCGACGCTGTTTCAAAAATTATCTTTCATATCGCCTAAGTTACTTTCGTATGCTTTTCAAGAGCTAAACGTTTTTCGAACACGCACCTTTGACTTTATGAGAAATCATAAGATGCAATTCCGGGTTCATAATAGAAAATTCAATTTGAAAACCACTTAGAAACGACGAATGATTAATTTGTATCACTCTTGCAGCGTAATATATTTAAGTTTGAATTGTTTTATTGTGGAGACTGAAATCCCAGTTTTATGATGATTAATGATGTAGGACCGCACTTGTGATTACCATATGAATTTATTCCTTTGGGTTAAAAAGAAATTCAAATCTAATAATAGTAATGAATATTTAACAGATCGCATCCTATCTGTCAATTATGTGTCACTCAATCTTATTCATATAGGGCATTCGGATTCAGATCCTCATTCTTAATGCATGTTATCAAAAATTTCGAATTGATAAAATTACATGATCGTGGCTTTTTCACTTTGATTTAGAAAAAAACTGATCAACTGCTTGAGATTAATGTAGGTGTCGATGAAATGGCGGTTGCCTTCATCTCAAGCTATAAATATTCCACATGACATCAATTTATTTCCTGTCCTGAAGCAAACGTGTGTCTACTTTCCTTTTTACTATTGAAATAAAATTGTCTAAGAATTTCTTTGTGTTTAAGAAACATCTGCAAGCAGAGCTCTTTGCTAATTTGCTTGGACACAGTCATATCCAACAACAGTGTCACTTCAAATATTGATGTTATTCAATTTTTAAAAAGCAATCATCACAGACCATGAACAATGACAACTCACGCACTTGTTACATTACGAGCACATACAAAGTTTGACTGTAGCAACAATCTTTATTTCAAACATTTTATAAACATAAATCTACATTTTTAATTATCGAAAGCTCAAACAAAGTTTAGTGCTAAAACCTTTTTGTTTGTAAGATCCCTCATACTAAATGAAATCAAGGTCTTGCCTAACAAATTGACTGCAATAATCTAATTTATATAGATTTCTAGCATTCTTTCGGTAAAGATCAAAGGCGCCGCCTATCCTTTATAGCCCAATAAAGTATAGTTTTTGAATGACGTCAAGAAACAATGATCTATGATGTCAACAACAATAAAGTTATGACGTCACTAGTTACGGCCCAAGTCGAGCATGCTAAGGTCACTGCCATATTCGATTAATTTCATTTTAGTTTATTTTGGCTGAAATATAATTTACACGAGTTAAAATCGACATGCTAGAAAAGAAATAGAGTAGCCTCAACTATCATGTGTTTTAAAATAAAGTATAGTTTTGCCCTGAACTATTATCAACGTCAAACAACTCGGCCTTCGGCCTCGTACTTTAACTATAATACGGTTGAGGCTACTCTATTTCTTAAGTACATGCAACTACAATGAAAAGCCTTATACAATAGTAATGTCCACAATGCAAATACTTAATTTTCTTTATAATTTCTTATAAATCAAGTATTATGATTACAGTGTTCGTTATTTTTATGAACTATCATAGTTTCTATTCCTTGAATATGTAGTGGAAATACACATATTTATCCTAAGATATGACCTTAAAAGTATTTATCAAAGAAATGATAACGAACAAAATCTTTCATAAAATGATGATCTTATCAAGATATTTCTACACGATGTAATAAGGTTTCGTTTGATAACTTGAAACTATTTACAACGAAGGCTAAACTTTCCCCTGATATTACCGATTGAATGCTGACTTTTGCCACAATTACTTTTGTGAGTGCCCAAGAGCATTTACACTCATTCAATATGCATTCTATTCAGTGACGAATTGTCGTTTAAGTATCAGTGAAAAGCAGAAAGGATCATCGTTACAGTTCTTTAAAAGTTTTTGAAATTATATTTTTTATTCGTTTCAGTAGTACCACTAGGAGAATAAACCTAGCAACTCTTAACATTACGAAAGGGGAAGCATAGCCTCAATTGTCTCCCGACGACGTTAAAGATGTGTTTTTACATTTTAAGACACGTAAAGGAACAAAATGCTGGTTTATGCATAGCAATGCAAGGGACATCACGTGCTTGTCTTGAATTTGATAGAATTTTTAAATTTTATTCATTTACTTTTTTGTTGTACATGTACATGAAATTTTGACAGAAATGCTTACATTCACAATAAGCTTCACGCGATATTATAATATTGTAAAAAGTTCGGTGGTTTTTAATTTTCTCCGCATACAAAGTTACCGAACGCATGGCGGATATCAACCCCGGAAATTTTGACCCTATGTCGAACACGCTAACCACTCCGCTATCCCACCTCCTTATCTAATTGATGGAAATGGTGTCGATATACGATCTAAAATATTATTGTCTAAATTTTGAGTGTGTTTATTTTAACATTTAGTGAAATGAAGCTCTAAATATTTAATTATCTATTAGATTTATTGTCTAACTAATTAGGAATATTTAATTATCCTGTGTCCATTTTGTATCATGTGATATTCAAACTAATGTTTTGCTTCATAAAACGATAGCAATTGTAGTACTAAAAAAGTTTAAAGTTTATCACAAACATTTATGTTTTAGTACAAGTTCCTCGAGTAGGAACAGAAGTTCCTTACTTCTAAAAAGATAACAATTTGTACTCAAGCTGATGACATTGCTGTAAATTTCCGCCAACAAGTCCGTAAGAAAATCTTAAATCTTAATTCTGTCGTTAATCTCTCTTTAAAAATTAAATAAACTGTTATCTTAATAATCACGCATCGAGCAATTTATGTATATACAATCTCGCTTTAAAGCAGACAGGAGAACAGTATCTTACTACTCAAACAAACATGGCCGTTTTCTAACACTCTGTCTGTCGGTTACGAATTTGGGCAAGTGTTTCAATCACAACCATATTATTTGATAACCTATACAAACCTTGACCTTTATTAATTGGCCACCGAGATTAGATATGTTATTGTATCAGATATTGATTTCAAATAACTTTTTATCCTTGAATTATCCTGTTGTGCTTTTCTATCTGTCATACTGTTGCACAGTGCATATTTGTTTGTAGCTAGAAGGCAGTGATTGGGCTGGAAGACTACTCGTTAATCAGATAATCAGCGTGTGTAACGACACACATGCACGAAGGTCAGTTTGCCCTTTGATGAACCACGTATTTTCACTGACATGCTCAGATCATAAATATCTGACAAAATGTGTGCTACGCTGTCAGTCATGAACCAGTCATCATTTCTCTTTGTTCGGTGCATTTGAGATTGATAAGATCGAAACTGCGGATAATAAATGGACTAGGTCACATTGATTATGACTGCAGGCGAATCGTTGTTCTTCATGACACAAAGCCAATAATAACTTACCACATAACTAGGCAAATTCTGGATCTTGCATTTGGAGGGCCTTCTGATACAAAAGCTCCTACTTAATAATAAGATTTGCCGATAAGCAGTTGTAGTCAGTGTAAGTCTAGCCAAATTGGACTCTTATAATGACCCTTACAAATCAGATCACGCATCTGCAGAATGATGGATCACTCCCATCAACATAAGTTACTCATGCTTTTTTCTTATCTTTTAACCTTATAATTAGTTGCAAGTTTCATGTTCTTACTTATATATTTAAACTATGTATTTGCTTCTTACTGTCCTAGTGAACTCTTACATGTAGGAAACCCACAATGGTAAATGGTAAACGTAAATGTGTAGGTCTGATCTATCACGTATGGAACGTTAAGACCAGGGGAACTTAAATTGTGTTAGAGGACTTCTCAGCCAATGTGCATGATAGAAAGTTGGCTTTGTAGCGCCGTAAACAGATTCACAGCCTTCACATCGTTTAACACACTTGTTGAATGTGTGACAAGCACGGAGAGCATAACCAAAGCTGAAATTATGTGTACAGACTCCTTGTAATTTAAGATTCGGGGCTCTTCATAACTACCACTTTCGTCTCTTTACACCATATATGTACACCATTCACTAAAATAGAAGTTTGGTGAAGCCGATGGCCCTTTCAAGTACCGAAAAGAGCACAACTTAAACATATATTGTATTCTACCAAGAGCAAAAAGCAATATAAAACCTGATTTACATTGTACGTTGTGCAGACTCTCTGAAACTCAAAGGGACCGTTGTGAAATCAGGACTCTATCGTATCTTTCACTACTCACAATGGCTAGGGGTCAAATTTGAATGAAATTACATCGACTTAATCAAGATGAATCAACAGAAGCTCAGTGCTTGGAATTGAAGCCAGAAACCTTATTAGTCTATTCGTAAAATCTTGTTATGATAACCATTCTTCTTGATCATTTTAGCAGGCGAATGGGCAAGACAAATAAACTGCTTGTATGCCTTGTGTACAGTGCGTGTGAACGTATCTGATCACCTCCCATCATAGTCACACCGTCAAGAAAGCAATGATCAAGTCCAAGCCATTGTCAACATCTTGACCGGGTGTTCCAACTTTTCGTTTCATTAGATATGCCTTTTTTCTGATAGAATGAAGATTTTCCTCGTCGCCAAACACAAACAATATTATTGCAGACACATTGATGCCCGGAGTAATCGACTTTGATGACATGTGATTTTATAAAAAAAAAACCATCACATCTTGTACAATGCTTATGAATCTGTTTGAGATATGAAATTACAAACCAATTGCTCAAAATAGTTAATTGATAGATAAAAAGTGAACTTTTTCCCCGTTAGCAGTCTCTAATAACCTCAATAATTCGATTGTTGAAGATTGCAGTTCATATAATTTGAAATAAAAAGAATTTTAAAAAACCAGCTTCAGAACTCATTTGCAAGCCATACTTTATCTAAGTGCGCCCTTAACCATGATGTAACAATGAGCTCAAGTGTATTAAAGCTTTATGCATGTGAATCAATACTTTTAGAGACATTTCTAAAGCAACCGCAAAACAGTACATTAAGTTTTGATAATGCAATGTAAAACATTTCGAAAATAGGATACCTTGACCATTAGTTCCTTTGTTTAGGGAGAAAAACATAATGGGTAATATGAGTACGTCTAAAGACTACGTTTTGCTTTGTAACGAGATGATTATATTTGAAAACCGAAATGCCAGTTCAATTATAAGATTACGGACGTTGTTAGGAATTTGAGAAAGTAAAAATAACAAAGTGTTTTTGAGCGGATGTGTCCATTTCTTGAAAAATATTTCCTTAGTTTATTAATGTTTTCTTTAGGAAAATAACACAAAACAATCAATTGTAGATAAACAAAGCTGGGTATCTGATACATTTGCAGTGAGACCCCGATCGTTGATTTCTTGAGTCAAAGACTGCATTGTTTATTGAGTCTTTAGAATTGTGTCGTTTTACTTTGACCTCTTATGTTAGTTATCTAAATAGAGTGTATTCATTCCTCAAGAAATTGTTTTTGTTTTGCGATATTTCTTGTAGTTCATATACACTGCCATGACAGAAACTAGAAAATAAACTATAAAATTCCCTTGGAGCTGTCATCGTTTGATTCGGAGGTTTTCCCCGCATTTTATTGTCACTCTAAATATTATGCTCTACGTTAATTTGCCTGTGCCATAACATTTCATAGCACAGACATGCATTCGAAATCTTGTCTCGGAATAAAGATAAAGATGATAGAATAAAACACTTTTGTATTGAATAAGATAGTCAAATTGTAACTTTTTAAGTCATTAAACGGAGAATGACATCTTTTCTTGAATAGAAAATATCATTTTACTGAATTTGAAGTTGATTAAAAGTTGTAAGTATTTAATATTTAAATCGATTTTGAAGAAAAGTAATCTTTAATGGGCTTTAGCTTATTGGGGCACAATTGTTAGGGGGAAATATGTCAAACTTAATAAATGGTGTTATTTAATCAACAAATAGTGTTTGTTTCTGAAATTTAATATCTCAATGCTTATCAGTTACCATAGTGACAATAAACAGGAAAAAGGTCGAAAAGCGGACAATGGCTCAAACTTAATTTTTGAAACTTTTCATAGCAGATTTGGGTCACTTTAAAGTATCCTATGTGGACGCTTACGTACAAATCGATATGTTAATGTTATGTCTTCATGTTATGATCACATAAAGATGCATGGTTACAAAGACAAATACATAGTTTACTTTTAAACGTGCATTTGTAATATTATCACGTCAAAGTTTACTTTTAAACGTGCATTTGTAATATTATCACGTCATAATTTTCCTAATATTAATGGTCAAATAATGAGTTAGATAATACTATGGGCATTAAACATGTAGCTTACCTTTTGCATGCAGATTTAATTCAAAACTTCATTTAGCGTCTTCAGTCAACAGTAGCGATCTTTTAGTGAATGACTTTCAAAATTGGACAAATACAAGGTAAAATTGTTCCTTTCACATACAAGAGTTCATTGAAATCTCTAAATCAGTAATGGACCATTATCTTTTATGCAGTACCATTCAAACATAATCCAAAAATATCTATTTATAAAAGAGGTTAACGCATTTTCCTAGTTTTACTTATTGATTTGCAACAATGAAAGTGCAGAATATCGAATAAATATAATACCTTAATTCCCTAACCCTTTTAAATTGTCAATTTAATCATTACAGATCGACAGTATAAGCAACGAATTGTAACGAAAAAAATGTGAAATACGAATGAAACAATGCTTTGAATGCTTTCAAAGCTTAAATAACAAAGCATTATACATGAATCCGGTACTGCACGTACGAGTAAATCTGCCAGATGAAAAGGAAACCCAATATTGAATGACTCTAAATTACTTATTCCCTTTACTGCAAGTCTTCTAGCGATTGAAATTCTTGATTGATTTACCAACCTCCTTCAACAACAAAAATAACGTTAAATCCATAGGAAATAAATTGATTCTGGAGCTTATCTTTTTGTGAACTTTTGGATTACTTCCGAAACTATTCTTGCCCTAAGACTATTTTCCAAATGATAAACCTGTGGCATTTTATTTATACATCTGTTTACATTTACCCGATTTGTAAGTTAAGTGTAAATTATTATTGAAGTGGGTTGGAAAGGAATTTTAAGGCTCAAATTTACCCTCTCTTATCTTTGCAACTATGTCCTGATTCTTGCTTCTCTAGATTCCCTTTGTGGCCGTTTTGTAGGAGGTTTACCTACTCCGATGTCACAACGATCCCTTTGAGCTTTCAAAATATTATTAGTTTAACTACCTTGTCGCTTGCATTTATCAACTTGTAAGTATTCACCATAACTAACAACGAATATATATACAACCAACTGTTTCGATCTTTCGGATACTTCAGTGTATATCATCATCATATGTATAGAATATGATGATGTCGACCCGCGAGGCGTGTTGCGAAATTAGAAGTTGCGAACATACAGATATTCTTGTAGGAAAATGGGAAAAGATGATCAATTTATTTCAGACTATTTGTTGATATCTGAATGACGAATAGCAATGATATTTGCTGTTCGTCTTTCATATGTTGCTGATATCTGCGGACGTTTCTTTTACTCTTGGGTTAAACTGTTTGTCCACTTTTCTTCTAGTGTTAATTTATTTTCTGGAACATAGTGAGAGCTCCATAGGAATAAGCTATATGCATTCAGTTTATTTAGTTCTGTGTAATATATAAATATAAAATAATATATACATATGAAAGTCTTTGCTTAGCATATTTGAAGAAGTGAGAACAGGTATACATAAATAACATTGTTGAGTTTACTTTAAATTTTTACTTAAGTTACACATATTGATCATATATGAATAATTGCTATTTTCAATTAAAACTTAATCTTAAAAAGAAAAAGAAACCTAATATAGGGTTCAGAATTTCATTTTTCATTATTTGTAAACTAAAATGACAAAACAGCATTGTTTGGTTACTGATTAAGTTAGATATCTGTTCTGAAATGAAATTTTTTATCAAACATACCCAATACAAACAATAACAAATTGCTCAATTACAACCGATTCGAAAATAATTGCACGAAATTCACTCCATGAGTAAAGAGCACGCATAATTTGTACAAGTTATCACTAGATGCATAATTACAAAAGATATACGTCTGTATATGATTTTAAGCTTCGTTTGAGCGCTATTGCCCTGTAAAATATGCCACGACTATATGCTGCTGATCGCAATATAGCAATATAAGGTCTTGAAGCTTAAGAATCCCAGAAATCCGTAGCATTGCATTTCCAGGTTCGTTTCGAATTAATTTCGTGCATCTTGAACCAGAAAGTCACAGTGTAGCGCCAGAAAAGCTTTGTTCTATCCTTAAAACCTGAGTGTCAAGCAAAAAAGCCAAAACTCCCATCAATCAAACCCTCTTGCACAAAGGACAGACATTCTATTTACTACGCTACATCCACCACATTGGATTCTATTATAAAAATATTCCAATGTTCAAAACAAATGTAAGCAGAAAGTGAACTGCTAGGATCGATTTATTTCAAACACACACACACACACTATGAAAAAAGGAGTATTTGAAAGTGCAATCGAGATTATATGAATAATGTTACACTTTAGATTGCTCAGTATATACTCTCTGTCATGTGATAGCCTATTAATTTTCTAAATTATAATCGAGTTTTTAAAGAAAAAGAATGAATATTTTGAGGATTTATAGGTCAAAAGGGATGATTTTATAGTTTTTATGGTACATCAGGCTATTGAATATGTACATGGGAAAATCTACTTATACTTCCTGGTATTCTAATCTGTCGATGTTCACGATACCTTTTTCAAAATGATGTCTCAGTGGATAACCGCTTAAAACGAGAACATAAATTTTGAATAACTGCATTGAGTATATGCAGAATATTTTCCTATGTTATTTATGTTACGAATGTCGTTTTAAACGAATGGTGTGCTTGATAATTTATTAGTTGTTTAGCTTTAATTTTTTTTGTATATTATGATTATCAGAATCAGATTTAGAACAGATTTAAATTGATTATTGTCAAATTATTGCCGTTTTGATAGAATCAGAACCAAATACAATATGTGCGTGTGAATCCTATGTGACCACTGTGGGAAGCGGAGCATTTTTGACTGTGTCACTCACACGTCATCAAAATCCATCAATCTAGAAACTGCAGAGAATTCAGAACTCTGCTGCCCAATGCCTCTCTCATTTTCTCAGCTATGATCACATCTCCCACTGGCTTCCAATCTCCGCAAGAAGTAACTTCAAATTCCTCGTACTAACTTATGACTGTCTCTATTATGATGACTTTCCATCGTATCTCAAAGAACTCATCTCCCCTTACTCACCTCAGCAAAGCATCAGGCTCTAGTGACTTGACTCATGAGTCAACCTTAATCCTTAAACCGACTTTTCGAACGTGCTGTCTCTTTTGTCAGCCCACAACTGTGGAATCATTTCAACAAAACCTCAGAAAAAACCCACTAAAGACATCACTAGTAGATACCTATTTATATATGTACAGTTTTGTCACTGAGCGCCATTGACAATATTTAAGTTGATATTTGGCGCTAAACAAATGCATTAGTATTATCATCATTATATTGACATGTTTTTATACCTACTTTTCAATTGTGATATTTATTACCAATTCAAAATGTGTTGTATTTGTGGCATTTATCTGCACTTAATGTCTCCAAGAATATATATTCTCGTTGTAAAGTGCAGAGATTATACATGAGAAAGTGGAGAAGCCTGGCGTAAAACTGGCTTCCGACAATCCTGAGAAATTGCTATTGCTAACAATTATTACAGGGATACCTTTCCAGACTGTCTTATGATAATGTCATCTTATGTCCTGCTTAGATGCAACTTATTCAGTCAATACAGCCATGCTTTCTCGGGTAGCTGAGAAGGTGGCAGATGTAGCTGCAGGCTCTGTGTGATTTGTTTACTAATGAAAGAAAGTAGAAAATAGGTGCTTGACGAGGAGGTTTCATGATTGATGGGGAATAATATCCAGCAAGTGAAGATTTAAATCAACTGTTTGAGACCCTGCAAATGACACTCATCGATCAAACTTGTGCACAGCGTGCAACATCTGTCGGTCTGAAGTAGAATACTCGACTTGGTTTTCATTTGGCCACAAATGTTATGAAAAGCTGTTATGCAAACTGAAGTAGTGTTTTAGCTCATTTATTGTTATTATTATCATTGTCAAATAAATATATTTTCCTTTATATTGTTATCTGTCTTTTCAATTGAAATATCAAAATCATAATAATCGTCATATCAATATTATAATTATTGTACAGTTTGTTCTCTCTTTGAAATTGATTGCAGATTGGACATTATCATTTATATAACACTTTAAAAACTACAACATCTTTACCAACCATAAGATGTATTGTGACATTGCTTTCAAAGTAGACGGGATATAAATTCAGGCGTTCCTTCCATCTATCTAATCAAGCATTCTTCAGTAATTTATATGTATATAAATTAGCAACTATATACTGTAAAGATAATGTATATTTATGGAAAGTCTTAATGTGCCTTTGATAACTTAATCAATATTCTGTGTACACACGTAGGTTTTAGGACGCTGCAGTATACCAATATCAGATTGAACTTGTCAATAATCTTGTTTTTATCATCAGAATGTTTTTTTTTCATAAACAAAGTTGGGACGTCGAGTTATAGAGTACGTGCCAGTGCCGGCAAAAAAGTCTGTGTTATATACTCCCATTCTTATTCTTAATCAATCGGTAGTGTTTCTCTATACCCTGACTGGAGGGTGTGGAACAAATAAATCAAATCAACTGATAAAATTTAGATTTTATCAAACCCATTCTAAGGTACCTGCTCATCTGCCTATTGTTTATATAGGATGTTCCAAATACATATTTATAAATGTGAACGTAGATAAAATATTATCCCTAAATTCAACAGCTACTTATGACTTTGTGGTCGCGCTCAAGTAGTCATTTATCTATTTTTCATTTCTTGCAATTTTGTATATGCCTACCAATCAATGGTGAAAAAAATATGATATTTACACTGTGGTAACACACCTGTGCACAATAA
The DNA here is from genome assembly GCA_921293015.1 of Phorcus lineatus. Classification (NCBI taxonomy): domain Eukaryota; kingdom Metazoa; phylum Mollusca; class Gastropoda; order Trochida; family Trochidae; genus Phorcus; species Phorcus lineatus. The sequence continues at coordinate 48,642,953 of OV121088.1, forward strand.
AATCTAACAGAGTCTCTGAGTGCCTCTATATAATTCACGTTCTGCTGTCATATATCTCCAAAACACCTAGATTCCTTACGATATTAGATGATTACAATCTCCCTCCCTCATGCTGTTCTCCATGGAACATTATATGAAACGTGACAATTATAAAGACAGCAAATCCTTTTTTTGTATGTTTTATCAAGTTATTTGGAGGATTATTCTAATAGGCATTTTACACCCTCCCATAAAATCAGTGAAAGCAGCTACAAATTGCACCAATTTGCAAAATTTTACGAATATTTCGTGAACACAGAGTTGCTTAATGTAATTATTTTAGGCTTCATAAAATAATCCCTGTTGACCATTTTCGATTATAATATTCTAAGAAAAAGCAATAAGAGCAAATCCATTACAAAAATGACATGATATCGAATTAGAATACCGAAGTATTAATGATGTGAAACTGACACAAATAAGAGCCGCCTGTCTGATGGATGTACAATTATTCTCTCTGACGTTGCTTTTTGTAGAACCCAAACCTTTTTATTATTGTGAATTGTAACAGTCTTATGTGCTGCCAAACAAAATTGACACTCTAAATGGTTATTGAACGTGCTCGATGTCAGTCGATTTTAGTATAATAGAGCCACTGGCTTTGTAGGCCAGCATATTTCATACAATATTATCAAGCAGTCTTTACAAAAGTTGTCAGCTTTCTAGGGTTCTTGACTTAAAGTAATAGACTTATATGAGTATATTTGAGCCCCTTTGGCACTTCTTGGCGTTACAAAATGTATATAGTATATTGCCCATTACCAAAGTAGTGTGTACACACAATATTACCTTTTTATGGCCTTTGTTGTTATGAAAAAAAGACGAAAATACAGGGTCACCAAACCAACCAATCATAATCGACATCAGTCAAAAAGTATTTACACAATATACCGACCATCTATTGATTTTAGTTCTTTAGAAGAAGATAGGGGGCGGTATAGCGCAGTGGTTAGCGCGTTCGGCTTCGGATCAAAAGGTCCGTGGTTCGAATCCTGCCAGGGGCTCGACAACTTTGTCTGCAGTAGAGAACTGTTCTACACGCAGTCAGGTTTGGGTGCAATGCTACACTAAATTTCAGTGCACTACCACCCATGGTTCGCTAGTTCCAACCGATGCTCGCAGGTTTCATCGCAATGCATAGCCACAATGGTGTTGCGGGCTTTCTCCCTGCAATAACACTAGCAGCCGCGATATAAGTAAAATACTCTTGAAAGCGACGTTAAACCCTATATCCCCTCACCTCACTTTAGAAAAAGATCAAATATGTAGTCACCGAATGTACAACGAATCTATAATTCCCATTGGCCAATATGGCTGTACACAGGATTCCAGACTTCTAAATAGTTTTTGGCATAACCAGCCTAATCCAAAAATTCACCAAACCTGATAAGCCACAATTTTTCGAATATCACTTTGTACATTTCAAATACAAAATATTGTTAAAGGCCTTTAGGTTGGGACTCATGAAAAAGCCTTCAATTTTCAATTTTCAATTTCAATTTTTTTTTAACATATGTGTACTATCTATCAAACCTGTGCATGACGTGTTGTTCCTTAGCAGAATGCATGTACACTTTTTTGTCCTTCGAGTTATGAGAAGCTGTTATTATAATTAGAGTAGTGTTTTAGATCGTAAGGATAAAATTGATCATACATTTGAAACGCTCCAAAACGTTGGTCAACTTTTTTACTCAACTAACAAATTGAATATACACTTTAATTTACATTACCAATTCTTAAATATTTTTTATCCCATGCTTATGTTAAGTGCAAAATAAATTGGAACGCACATTACTGATATTTTATATTGACAGAAAGTCATATTTAACATATCTATTTCATTTTATGAGAAATCTGTTTTCATTAAATATTTGGTTATGATTTATATTGATCTTTATGAAGTTCTTAAAAAATGTGCGTTTAACTCGATTTTTTTTATGTGTCTGGAAAAACATTTCTTTTCTGTAGTTTATTGCTTCCGTTTTTTACGTTTGCTGAAAAGACACGTTCTAGAAAAAAAATATTAGACATTAATAAGTTTCAGGAAAAAATTGCGTTAATGTCATGTTCAGGTGATGCTGTGTCATGTGAAATATCTGCATAATTCATACCACAACATCAAATATTTTGTAGTAACATGTTGCAGTAACTTTTGGTAGAGAGGAACATAGATAACAGATAAATACCATCGGGATTAGTCGAATCAGATTGAAAATATGCAAATATTTGTCATGAAAGCAAAGTCCATTTATTCTTTGCATAATTATCATCTTTGTAAACACTTTGTGCATGCAATCAGTATGTTTTTGTACAATCGTCGTGTTTTTCTGATCACCCAGACAGTTTATCTGTATAAAGTGCGAAGATTCTTGGATGTCATTTTGTTTGAAATTGCAATATAATGCGTTCATACATCTTTTAGAAGAATAAAAAAAAACCCTCTCGGAATGGAATGTTAAAGTGGGAAAGTTTCTTTCAGGAGTAGGGGTAATTTTCTTCATTTTAGATATATTTTTCAGTATTAGTTTTTTTCCAGTGATGGCTTTTACAAACTCTCTAAAAGTACTTGCTAAACCAGGGCTTGAAGATTGCTCTTAACTCTTATCTCTTGAGGATATTCTTCGACGCAATACATTCCTTTCACTGACTTATTGTGGAGACTGAATTCCCACTATTGTTCACTTTATATGAAACGTCCTTCTGATTGGTCTCATATAATAATAATAATAGTAGTTGCCGTACTGATTTATTAATTAAGCATTCTGTCTTATATCTATTAATGACTTATGAAACTTAATCCTTTTTAATTTAGTTTGTTTTAAAGCGTATCCTGAAAATAACTAATTTATTTCATGAGTAAAAGCAGGTGTCCTTTGAAAGTTGAAGATAAATTTATATATATACTATGAGGTAGCCTTTTTTAGCCATCGAAGTGTCTGCCTTTAACAAGGAATCTTCTCAAAGACATGGTTATTTATGTTAAACTAATTCGATTCCTTTCTTATGCCAAAGATGACCCTCCTGTATTCATTTTTCACGTTTCTCTTTGCCTTCACACTCCGACATTTCTTTCATGTTTCTTATATAAATTTGCCTTTTCACACAAGAAAATGTGACACAACCGGGAGACATTCACACAGAAGTCATTGACAAATGAGGTTTACGTAATTACTTTAAGGACTATGGACGCCATTTTACCTTTTTCTCTTTGAAAATTCTTTGACAAAAATCAGATTGTATCATTAAAACAAAGATGATATATAGATGATGTTAATTAAAAATAAGATAATAAATATCTCCTAAACAGCACATATATTTATCACTGTCACAGTTGAGAATGAAATTCATACGTCAGACAGTAACTTGAACTTTACGAGGACCCGCAAATATTACTGGAAAACAGCATTACACAGTTACTTCTTTGTCTTTACATGATGAAATGTTCGTAGTTTACCTCTCCGATATAGTGTTAAGTCATAAGTCGCATGTTGTCATTGACATAACTTAAGTGAGTGAGTGAGTGATTTGGGGTTTAACGTGCGTTTAACTCGCTTTTTATATTTCTGGAAATAAATTCCTCTTCTGTGGTTTGTTGCTTCCGTGTGCAGTGCTGTATCAGGTGGGCAGGGAGATTGAACACATTTAACCACGGAATAGCCAATTTAACACAACGAGGAACACTAGAGTCAACGTGTCTGGAACAACAACATTCAGCTCTAGAAGTTAAAAGATAAACATAGCAGGTTTCAGTTTCTTTCCTATCAACGCAACACTTGGCTTGTATATAAATTTATATACGCTTCCTGTCAAAATAAGACCTAAAATCCAATTTTATATTTTGTCCTTTTCCTTAAAACGTGACTGAAACAGGGACACTGTTTCAGGGTGACATTTACATCGGGAATATACCGCATCGAATTTAAATGTTGAACTCACAAATTAGACCAAACAGACAAGAATTATATGTATGTATTATTTAAGAGGTATTGTGTTAATACGATAATTCAATAACTTAAAATACAGCAAACAACATATTCAACTGAAACATAATTAATGGTTCTTAGGACTGAACATATTATTTACTAAGGGATGTTTTTGTTTGTCAGCAAGCAGGTACAATACTATATTTTCAAAGATAACTCTTGTATGCTTTTTGAGTTTCGATATATTAGCTACTAACCGATGGATATTGATATGACTTTTAAAATCTTATCAACTTCTCTAACAGCTTATCATTTAGAATATATTTATAGTAAAGTGCGTAGTAAAGAAACTGTAATAAATTAAATGATGGGGATATATACATATTTTACAAGAAAAAGAATTAGTAACTGGCTAGATATTTCTCTGGTATATTTCAATTGTCATATAAATTAAATGTACCCTTTGATAGCTGATTGAAACATTTTTAAAAATGCTCTAATATTATGACATATTACTAACTAGCAGCCCTAGTTGAATAAACTGTTTGTCTGTCTGTCTGTCTGTCTCTCTCTCTCTAAAAGTTATATTCCTCGTGACACGGTCGATTTTAATCAGATTGTATATATAGAACGTATAAGTATAAGTATATGTTGGTGATCAAGTATCAAAACGATCATTTTCTTAAGTTTTTACACGATGATAAACTTCCCTAGTGTCATGTGGGAATACTTTTATTTATGTGATGAGAACGAAGTTATCTTGTACAGACACCTTGGCGCAGTAATTCAGCAGCTTTGCTTGTCAAGTTATACTTATTTTAACAGCTTTTCACTGCGTTGTAAAGTGACAAGTCAGGAAAAAATGTATTCTCCTTCCAAGAGGGATTACGATTACTCAGCAAATTTTGAAAGCAATGTGTGGTGGCTGATATTTTTCAAAACTCCTAATGTCAATGCAAATATATCAAAACTCCGGTTGTGCTGAAAATCTTATAAAGTGTAATAGGGTGTGTTGATGGAGTCAAATATATCTTTGAACGGTATTAACCTTGTTATTTCATCGCAAAATACTGGTTGTTAATGAAATAACACTTTTTATGCTTAGCAGTGCAGTCAGGTTAGATTTTTGAATTGTGATAGGAAAGCGGGCAATGACGTGGGCCTGTACCCAGACGTAATTTTGGAAACTCATTTACAGCAGACACAAAGAAGATTAATGAAAGAAATTTTAGATCTCTTTCATCACGGTTAAGATTCCATAGTTTAAAAATTGAGGGAGGTATTAGATAGATATTACAAAACTCTTAAGGAACAAAGAAAATGTGTAACTTAAATTGAATTTAAAATGAGTTTCATATTTTGTTCGTATGCCCAGCGTACATTGATTAAAGACGAAAATATTTGTTGTCTAGTAATATTCAGTACTTTGTTGTCATCCCAAAGTTTAAAAATGTCACAGAATACTGCCAAATATCTTTTTTATTTGAAAAAGCAGAACAATGCTGTGTTATCAAAAAATTATGTTGCTGTAATAATTAAGCTCACATTCTTATGTCTGCACCGATGTGGTGTCCCACTCCTCTTGCAGCGCCACGGCCAATTCCGTCTGCCGATCATGTTGCACACATGCTAAAGCATGTTGGCTACTGCTAGCTGTGTAGAACCGAATATAAGTATACCAGCAACACGTAGAGTAAATCTAAAGTAAATCTTAGTGTTTAGATTTATGCCAGTTGTAAGAAATCGAGTTGACCTTGTCATACATGTGTTTGCTTTAGAGAAACACTAAGCATTTGTTTATTCAAAATATGCACAAAACAACAAGGATTCACAATATACATGTACTCGAACATAAAATATGATCATGCTGATCAAAATATATTGGTTTTATTCTGTATCATGTGATGGTAAATAATTTTCTGCTTCACCGAAGGTTAAGTGTTATACTTGTATGGCAATTGCAAAAATATTTTACGATTCCCATTAATTTCATGGCAAATGAGAGTCGTTCAGGTACTCTGGGCGAACCCTTATCTCCTGTTAACGCTATATTGATCTTTGCGGCCACAAATCCTTCATCCTGATGTTATCCACCATATTTAAAGGCCCCTTGCTTCTCCAGAGGCCTACAACATTGAAACATTTTGTACAGACTCCGCAGATTGAGATTCTGATTTATGGATTTGGTGACCCCTAATAAAGGCCACATGGTCCTATTGTCATCTTCTGCTTTAAAAGCAAAACTCCTAAAAAGCAGCAATATTGTGCACGGAGTCCTAAGTTGATGAGGATTATAATCGATGTATTTGGTGATCCTGTAGCAGCTCAAATGGTGACCCTGTGTTGATTTACAGATTGCCTGATTTGATACAGATGTTTTTTCAAAAATGATTATATCGCAAATACTCAAGGATGACAATCAATGTTTATGTAAATTGATAACTGTTACGTCACTAGTTTTGAATAAGCAAAACTGGGGTTAGTCATGGTGCATCAGTCGAACTATGATATGTCTGGTCTTATTATCATTTGATATAATACCCTTAATAGATTAATACCATTCTATGACCAACAGGGTGACATACCTCTTCTCAACCACTATAAATTGTTTCCGCCCAGATTATAATAAACATAAATTCATTTTAAAAAATCTCAAAAGATGAAATGTAAACAACCAGAAGGTCTCGACCTAATTATGTTCGCCGTTGCCTGTGTAACAGTAATAAATTTCATTCCGTAGCGGCAGATTGCTTGTCATGTCATAATTTCAAATTACGTACTTTGGTGATTAGAGGATTTGTACATCTTGCTAAGCTTTGCCATAGAAAGAAAAAAAGATGAGATGAGATGAGATGAGTTGGTGTTTTACGCCGCTGTCAAGATTACTTCACTTATTTCGCGGCTGCTAGTATTATTGCAGGGAGAAAGCCCGCAACACCATTGTGGCGATGCCTTGCTGTGAAACCTGCGAGCATCGGCTGGAACTAGCGAACCATGGGTAATACTACGCTGCAGTGAAGCATTGCACCCAAACCTGACTGCATGTAGAACAGTTCTCTACTGCAGACAAAGTTGCCAAGCCCCTGGCGTGATTCGAACCACGGATCTCTTGATCCGAAGCCGAACGCGCTAACCACTGCGCTATCCCGTCCCCAAGAAAAAAAAAGAAGAATCATTACAAAGAAAATGTGAGGATTAATGTCGCAAGTTATAATTGTAGTTAATTTTTTAGGATCTCGTAAATGACACTCATTCATCAAGACGTTTTGAAACTTCAAATATGTTGTTCATAAATAATATACTCTTTTGATCCTTTTTTGCATTTAAAATTGAAAATTGTCAGAAGAAATTAAGCTTACATCTTGAAATTCGTTTGAGACATTTCTCTTGATGCCAAGTCACTGATATGCAATACATCCAAACTTTCTATTGGACATTCTGTAAATGAGGGAGTCTTGTTATTAGCTGGAGAGACAAAAGTGAGTGTTCTCCGTTTATAAGCTTTGGTATTACTCAAAATATTGATTTGTCATGCTGGGCAAAGATAATTGTATTTCTAAAATATTGAAAGCAACCCCTGTGTTTTCTTGTAAGAATCAAGGAAAGATATTAGAATTCTGACTTTTTGTATAGGTTTCAGAATTATTATGAAGCAAATTGACAGGTGGCGTTTTGGGATCCTGTGATATATTCTGATAGTGAATCAAATATATGTGTTTGTCCCATATAACCTGTAACAGTCAATAGCTGTCTCTCTGATTTTGGTATTCCGTGCAAACCACGTGATGAAGGAATAGGCATATACACGTGATGAAGGAGTAGGCATATACACGTGATGAAGGAGTAGGCATATACACGTGATGAAGGAGTAGGCATATACACGTGATGAAGGAGTAGGCATATACACGTGATGAAGGAGTAGGCATATACACTGTATACGTGATGAAGGCTAAGCATGTATTCAGAAATTATTGTATGGTTATTTTTAGAAAGTCCTCCATGATTTTGTATTGAAATTGTCGGTCAACAAAAATCGAAGATTGTTTTAACCACATGTAGTTTTACCTCCGCCATTTAACAATGTGAACTTTCTGGAACGTTTAACTGTATAAACACAAAATACAGTAAGCAGTTCTAAAATTTCTTTAAATTCTAAAACCCCGAAAGGTTGAAAAAAACTATTGGCGTTTGCAGGATCCGTCCTGATGTATTAGAGATAATTGTTTTACAAAAATGTCTCTCATCATCTGTTTTTCAAAAACAGCTCACTAGCTCCTACTGTAAAATTTGAAAGTATTCAAAAGGTACCAGTATATACCAAATTTGATTAAGATCATGGAGTGCCACTTTTTGAAAATACTTAAATTCTCTCTTAAGTTATTACGACGGAACGCTGGACAGCTTTGAACATGGAAATCATTTATCGTTATTAATATTGTATTAAAAAGATCCATCAAGTCAACAATTCATTTAGATGTTTGTTCACAAGGGCGGACTGAAGGAGGCTAAAGCAAGACCCCCTCTACACTTCCCAGTGGAGAGTTATTCAATCCCTGAATGACAAGTGCTAAGAACGCAATCAGGCTGACACAGGCTGTGCTGTACATTCCAGACTCAACGTGATGTCTCGTGTCAGACGGAATTCGCAGCATTGAAAGTGTGAGAGAGATTTTGATTTCCTTTAACCAAGGTCTAGCAAAACGCAGATCAATTAAACTAATAAAACTAAATTTTGTGATTGATATATCGAAACTATATTTCAAAAGAGAAAAACTCACTAGATAATATTGATTGTGGCTGTGTGTATCAAATGAGATATTCATGACTTAAGTTGTTAAACAGTCTCATAACATTAGCTTTGGTTTGAATCACGCCTAGGCACACATCTCACTCATTGATTTTCTAAGACTATGCGTTAAAATGTTCTTAATGTAACAATATATAAAAGAAAAAAAAACAAGCCTGAAAGTAAGCGACAACTTATGGTTGGCAAAAACAACTGGCAAAATATCTCATTTCTACAAATGTTAGTGACACAAATCTGCTATATGGTTATATTTCTCAGCCTAAGACTACAGCGTGTAAATTTTGACATCAACGTACTTAAAAACTAGCTTTCAGATCCTTTAATTAAGCCCTGCAAGTAAGGCAAGGGCAATTATCTTCTCCTTATATGTTTGCATCAACAAATATGGTTTTCATTAAGATCTGACCAACCATTAAGAATTGATCTGAAGTTAGCTATTATTGAATGCATTTTACTGTACAGAAAGTTAACCGAACATATTTTTGATTAGATTAGTTTTGAAGCTGGATAGCTAGCTTTCGGTAAAATACTTCTACTCATAAATCAACTTTTAAAAATTTCAAATTCTCGAAATCGTTCCAAATAAATAATGAATGTTATTTTTACAATCATTTTACTAGATGTATGCAAACAAACTGAGTAACAAAAGAAACGTCGCACACATTTTCAACAGAGTACAAAACAAAAACTGCTGACAGAGAAAAGCGATTTTGAATGTCAGTTATAGGCTCATGTTTGGTAAAGAAGTACTCCCATTTCATGCATCAGAGTAAACATTTGTTTTTCTATTTGAATACATGAGGCGTGGTAAATCTATTATTCAAACTATTTTTTCCCCGCCTGAATGCTTGAAATTTAATTTAAAATCATAAAATGTAGAACTATAATCAATGAGAAATGTAATCAATAATTGAATAATGTATCTTTACTGTTGTACGCAATAAAACAAATCGGTATGAAGAACATAAATTATGAGATGGCAATTGTAAGCCTTCATCTTAGCCTTGACATCGCATTATCTTCATTCTATTATCATACAAACCCGTCCTTCATTAAAACAATTAATTACTTTGGCTATCATATGGCCTAATTTAGTTGACATTGGACGAATGAAATATTTATCATGGTAACATCAACAACATGAGTTTCAACGTAAGGTGTGGTTTGTATTATGATTTTGGGGGATAAAATAAATATTTTACAGCGTCCTGTTGACATTTATTTCCTTTGCAGGCTCTTTAACAGGTCAACATCCCGTTTTTTACCTACCATATAATGCCAAGATCTTTTATTGCGACCAAACCTGGCTACAATCCACTGATATAAATATAAGCCAACATTTACACTGACCCTAAAAAAATAGAGTAGACTCAACAGCCATGTGTTTAGCACAAGTACAGTTTTTACCCTGAACTATTATAGTTGAAGCGTGAGGCCGAAGGCAAAACACATTATGGCTAAGACTTGATGAGCATGTCAATTTTAATTAATGTAGGTTACATTTCAACCTAAATAAACTTAAGTGAAACGAATACAATTTGGCTGAGAATGAAAAATCGTCGACCAGGACAAATGCTTCTGTCGCATTTTTGCTAATGTTATTAAATCATGGGCCACTGTTTCGTGATGTCATTATTCCGGAAAAAAGGACGGGCGACGCCTTTCATATCTTCAGAAATAATGCCATCTTCATACATAAAAGTTCACTCTAAAGCTATGAAGCAATTGCAGGTTCAATCTATGGTTATTTGTTCTGTGTTCGCACTTCAACACTAAGTAATTAAACTCGGTATTGAAAATTCAAGTCAACGTTGTAGTGTATGATTGTTTTGGTCACAAAATAAAAACTATAATTAATAGCAAACAGCAACTTTCAGAACTTGACAACCTGGTCTTCCAAGTCAAAAGTTGTTAAACTTTTATTCTTATCCATTATCCCTCAAACATTGTTCCGATTTCTGAAGAGATTACATATAAAAACTTCTCTATCAGCAGTAGACTAATTAGACTTAGTAGAGTCATTGTAAAGAAGGTTATAGCCAACATCCGAAACGAAATCAAAACCAAACAAGGTTTCTCAAAGTAAGAGTTCTTTTGTAGTAAGTTACACTTACGCTTACTTCTATGTTTGACATTAAGACTACCAATTTGATCAAATTTTCATTTGTATAGTGACCTATGACACAAATGTATAACATTAGTCAATATGAATAACCGATACAGCTTGAATCCTAACATATTCTAATTTAAATAAGAAAAGAAATCATGAAATTAGTTTATGAAAAACTGAAATTTTTGTAGAGTTTGGATAAAAAATATTTGAAATAGTATCAGTTCTTGTATTTTAGGGGGGAATTCGAACCTACATCCTCATGTCAAGAAAAATGCCAACATTAACAAATGATTCTGTGACACACTATGCATGTTTTCCGTAGGAAAATCCTATCAAATATATTATATATAAGTGTCATCCACTTCTTAAAGTTTGTTTCTATTGATGAGTTGAGATCCTTTTGAAGTTTATAATTTGAAATATTGAAAAAAAAATGTCATTCTACTAAAGTATTGAATTTTAAAATAAGATGTAACAATTGGAAGGCAAACTTTTAAATTTGAAATTATATAATCATTGTTATGATACGTTTCAACAACTGCCATTGCAAAGTAATCCTCTGGGTGAGGAGCTTTATTTGATATATCAATTACAAATATGACATTTGACCAGTTAACATTTTCATCGGTAATAGAATTTCATAACGGACAGGACATGTATAATCATCAAAAGGTTTAACTGACTCATTATTTTACCAAACTGTGGCAGCCTAGCCTTTCAAGCAAGTTTGTAGATAATAATTTGGTAAGATAGGCTACATGAAAAGAAGAAAAAACATATTAAAAATGGCGATTCCCCTGTAAACATGGCTTTGTGACAACATAATTATCGCATTTTGACAAACAACGAATGTTTGTTCACTAGGCTGTATGTACATGACGGCATTTTCCTCTGCTTATCAGAGTCTAGCAATTCAAACATCATCTTCTACATTATCAGCTTGTACATGTTAGCCTTTTCCACCAGGTGTTGTGTAACAAAGACTCGTCTGACTTTGTCGATCTACATACAGGTCGATGCACGTTTTAGTCACCCTGTGTCAGTGATGATTTTTCAAAATTATTCCTTTAAGAATTTGTCCTTTTTTAGCTATTACTTGCTATGGATTGTCTCATTTGTTCAGTAAAGCACAAGGAGCTGAATAAAAAAACATGTGGCTCTTATACTTTTAAACTTCAATACCCAAATTAGCTTCGAGGACATAAACTCTAAAAGAATTAAACATTTTTCTATACAAACTGATTTTAATTGCCGTGTTCCCTGTTTATGGAAGAACATAATTTTTAAAGAAAACTATCATGGAAAGAATATTTCAACTAAATATCTGATTATAACATTTGCACGATTTGGGTCTGAAATGGACAATCCATTTTTTATATGAAATGTATGATAATATATTTATATGTTATCTTTGCTTATCCGATTGTCCATCATTCTGTTATGGATTATTACAAAAACAAATCATTGCAATGGGCTAACGATCTGTGTTGAGTTCGATTTTACTCTAAATAAATTGAAAATATCAAACAATTCTGAGAAGTAACAGTATCTCTATGGAAATTGATATGATAATCGAACTCTTTCGAACCTCCTTATAAACACATTATGTGTAAAGCAAATTTATTTCTTTTCATACATCAGCTCTCACAAAATTGTACTCTCATCCTCTGGTCATATTTCCGATTTCCACGTGAATAAAGAGAGCGGTCACTTATTTCAATTACAATAAGATTTCAGAGATAAAACGATAGAATATTTAACACAAAAACATTAGCGACAGTAAAAAGGTATCAAGTCGATTTTGTGAGAGCAAAGAAAAATCATTTTTTGAGGGCAAAAGTGTCAACTAGTTTACATAAAACAAGACAATGAAGTTCAGATTAGTTTCCTAACAAACTGATTGCACAACATGATTGGATCAATGCAGTTAAATGAGGCCCTTACAATATATTGTAAAAAGGAAATTAAATCATTCAAGGTAAATGGTAAATTGACGCAGGTCAGCTCTGACAAACACTGTCAGTGATTAACATAAATTGTTTTGTGTGAAGTTCACTCCCATTTCTTATTCCTTAATTTGATGTGCATTAGTGCCAAACAATGAGTCCCCGAAGTTGATGAAAAATGGTAAATTCACGTTGCTTGTTGACAATTAATTAGGCCGAAATATTGAAGAAATTGGAAACAAATTGCGTTTTAGTGCAAAGAGGTATTCATGTGTCTATGATTCGGATGGTCTTATTTCACGCGTGTCGAGTGAAAGTATGTACTTTTACAAATAACTTCTTCTATCGTAATCCCTTATCCTAGCCATGAGAGCTTATGAAGGAAAATATCAGTCTATTGATTGCGAAAAAAAACTCTTAGTGTAACAACAAAATTCAATTTAAGAACATGATAATTATTTAGTAGTTTTAGTGCTGTTATCGTTTGACGTTTACTTTCTTTCCCCTTATATATACGCTTTCAATTTAGTAAAACAATAATAGGAAAGAATTGATAAAGAAGGGATTTTTAAAATACGAAAGTAAACAAATTCAATGCTTAACGTTATGAAGTCTTCGCAATTTTAGATTATGTTGAAAAGAAGAACAGCTCACATGGAATATATAACAATACAGCTTCGGTAGGGACACATTCCTCAGCTCTTCGTTCAAAATATGCAAATAAATCACTTTGCAAAAATTATATTTAAACCATTACTTATCTATAATGGATTTACAAAACTTCAGTAACTACTTCATTAAGTTCAAACCGTGCAAAGGCAGTTGTAGGAGACAACGGCAAACGAAATGAAATAGGATTTTGTCAGGTTTTGACATTGTCGTTAAACAACTTAGATTATTCGACAAGCATGGATGTTGATTATTTCAATAACGAATTATAATGTATGTCTGACTTGAGTCATATCGGGGTAAAAGACTAACAATGCATTTCGATTTTGATTATTGAGTGTTTGTGAAAACTAAAAATTGAAAATATATGTTACAGTTTTGATAAGGAGGCAAGCATAATCCCCTTTTTCAAAGTTTTGAAGGACAATGGTGGACGTATATGAATGGGATAATTTTTATTGGACAAAGGCACTCAAAATTAAGAGGAAAATTTTCCAATTAGGTTCTGAAATTGTGGGTTTGCTTTTTGTTTCGTATTTCGTTTTCGCACTGCTGCTATCAAGGACTGCTTAAACATCAGTATCAGTTACATCAATGTACTTCAATTGATTCTGCAGGCTTCAAATTTGAATTATTGTGTTTGGATTGTGTCAATGTCCTTTTCTTGTATATTCTTGCTGCGAGCATGTTGATCAAAGAAACCTTTATTGTGAAAAAGGACTTGGTATTATTAGAAATAGTTAGCACGAAATACAGAAAAACAGAGAGATCGTTATAACATAGGTTGTAGTCATTGCTGGATGTCACAAAGATCCTACGCCTAATACCTTGTATACAGGAACTAACATTCAGATTTAGTTGGCATGAGCTGACTTAATTGGGGGGGGGGGGGGGGGGGGGGGGGGGGGGGGGGGGGGGGGGGCGGCACAGAAAAAGATAGCGATTGAACGGACTTGTCGAAATGTAACGCATTCAGTCATCGTTAAAATGATATCAACAGCAAGTGTCGTCTGAAGTATTTCTTTTCAAATTTACATTTATTTCACGTGCGTCCTTCACCTTTTTACCTATATATGAAATGTGAAATCAAGTCTAAGCTTGCTTATAATTATTAAAGAAAACACGTTCATAGAAAAGAAAACATTAATTGAACACCATTTTGTTTAGCAGCCACCTCCGGAAAATGTAAAGAAAGTACATGTGCAGGAGGTCACGTGATTTGACGTCCTTTTAACTAAGGGTGAGTTTTAGGAGAATGTGATTGTTTACATATGATACATTTGTAGTAATGTTACACTGTTCAATGGGTCACATAACTGCAAGTAGGCGTTTTTTCTAGAGTGCTCTCTCATGAAATTATCTCCTTTCCATGTGTTTCTGGATGATTCTCGAAAAGGAAAATAAAACCATGTTAGCTTTATGTAAAGGCTAGCTGTTATAAAGCACTCACTTACACATTCCATCAGCCTTGTTCTTACATTTGACTTTACACTCATTCTGTTTTGCTGGTTTGACTGGGGACAATTTCATATATATAAAATCACACCTACAGTCTTTATGCAACATGCTAGTGATCAAGCGTCGTTGATCACATTCGGCAATAGGCACTAACGTGTAGATGAAAAGGCCACATATTCGTTTATTATTATTCGAATTTATTTCATTTTATTTATTTCATATTACCCACTATTATCTTTATCAAAAGTGGAATATGAGGCTGTGCCCTTCTTCCTAAACTTCCTATGTTTACTTAATTTGAAATTGGCTAATCACATACAGTCAAATTGTTTCAACATAAACATTACTTTTATATTTACATATACTTTTGAAAAGCTTATGTGCAGGTTTTAATGAAAATTTAAACACCCAATAGTTTTTTGCTGAGATAGCGTTATCTTATAATCTGACTGTCAATAATACATCTACCGGGATCACTTACAAGGACGCTGACAAGTAAGATCATTTTTATATAGATCTTTTACAAAATGATCATAATTAAGATTGATATGACATAGAAAAAAACCCATCTAACAGACAGAACATATTGCACGTTTGCTAAAATTACATGCTGCAAGATGACAACTAGTTACATGAAGTAGAGACTTCAGAAAACTTATTAAATAAGTATGAAATCCTCGTCACTATGATTTGAGTTGATATATCTTATAGCAGACCAGTAGACAGCGGCAGCAATCTTTCTTTCAGATTCTCTCAAATCGAATATACCTGTGGATATCAATATTCGAGATGGAGATTTGAAGATAGAGCATGTACTCAGAGAAGTGCAATTGTAACAAGTTAAAAACAACCTTCTCAATAGAATCAGTCTCTAAGAAAACTTTCTGCTACATAAGGTATAAAAAGTCACAAGAAAATTATTAAATCAACAAACAACCTCTTGATATCATACCTGAAGTTACCATCCAGTCGCGACTGTGCACCTGATTGAACTTTCACTTTAAAAAAATATTTATATATCAACTAATGATAAACATAATAGTTATTGATTTGGCAAGCCCCAAAATCTAATGGAAGGGACTGATCAATACTTAAATATATATATTTCATTCTTTTATTTTTAAGGATATTTTACACATAAACCATGAGAACTTAAAAAAAATATATATCTGTGTGTGTGTGTGTGTGTGTGTGGGGTGTGTGTGTGTGTGTGTGTGTGTGTGTGTGGGTGGGTGTGTGTGTGTGTGTGGGTGTGTGTGATTATTCCCCGTCCATAATGTTACATACTGTTCAAACAGCGAGTTTTCTTCAAACATTTGCAAACCAAACCAAACATACCTTACCGTTTTTTTGTTTTCCTCAGCTCAGCAAAGGTGTCTACGATCTTCTAATGGCTTGCAACCATTTTGTAAGCATATGAGATTACTGACCTTATTCTTATGACATTCAGTTTTAAGAGTCACGAAAGGATTCAGGGTTAAATCAGACCTTCTGATATCTTTTTATATTACTTTCTGTTTGGCAGTCACACCAAACGAACGAGATTGATCTGTCTGAAAAGCCTTTTTGAGCGTTAACCTTTTTCAAGAATAGCATTCAGACGTGCTGAAGTACCACCAGGTTCGACGTTATGTTCAAATAGTTTAAATTTCCGTCCCAATGGTAGACATGCGTTGTTCAGCAAGCTATATTATCTGGTTAGCAGCGTTATGACAAAAGTTACATTTCTGAACTTTATTGGCAGAAACAGAGGATAGTTGAAATTTGACTGACATTTAGAGGATTAGAAAACTTTGAATAGAATTAAGTGTTCATGGCTATGTAATTGTGTTTAAGTATATGTTCCCTAATGAGCACTAGGAGGAGTTTCAGCTACAGGTCAGCCATCAATAAGTCTATTCTAGTCGTACGAAAGTCCAACTATATAATAACCATCCACAGAAGGTGTTTGTAAAGTGAATTGTTTATCTCACGTGTTTTAAAACTGAAAACCCGTTAAACCCCAACTGACTAACTATTTTATAGCTATTCAAATATCAAGTATATATTCAAAATACAAAAGAAACATGTTATAGGTAAATGATTTGAAATAATACAAAAATAAATGCATGCAAAAGTTAAAACAAACCATTGTTATGAACGTAATCTTTACACATATTCGATAAAATCACTTAAACTCACTACTTTTATTGTGAAATATTGAAGGATGTCTGATAATTTATAATATCTAATGAATAATGTTCATTCCACAGGAGCAGTGAACGCTTGTCTTATTTTTACATCAAAGTTATCATGATAGACATGGACGTTTGATTCTTAAGAGGCAAGGTATGATGAAAGAATGTACATTTGTTCAGACAGGAAGGAGCTTTTCACAGTGAGCTCACAGTTGCCTGACATGCTTTAACCGTTATCCAAGAACACTAGTTTGCTGTTAAAGTTATAAGCATTCAGTTTGAAACTTGTATCCTCAAGCCATAAAAATGCATCAGTAAATTGGAAAATTAGTTCAGGTATCATATGATCAAGAGTTAGAGAACTAAATCATTAACAATATTGGTATTAACACGATCACATATGGGATACAAAATGTTTATTTGTTTCATATATCTGAATCAAAGAGTCTCAAAATGATGTACAGATGCAATAAAATCACATACTCGTTTAGAATACAATAGTTTATCAACATAATAATTGGATATAAAGTAGGTGTTTGAATTGTTTGAGACTTCCTTCATGATAACTTTGACATTTTATGCTCAATATTATAAGGCTTTACATTTTAATCCCCAGAAACGTATTTTTGCTAAATCAACTAAGGTTGCTTATTAATTGACAAGACGGTGATAAGTAATCCTTTAACTAAAAGCCCACGAATGATTCGCGTCTTTAATGAGAGAAGAAGGTGATAAAGCTGACACTACCGCCGTAATAAATTTATAAGCTGGAGGATAATTGACAGCCTTTGGCGCTGGTTGCCTTACCAATAACTATTTGAACAATACATTATCATGTTTTTGACAATCATTTATATGTTTTCTCAACCGAGTGGAGACAGGGCAGGGCCTTTAATACTTTGAATTAGTCAAGGCAACATCTTATGACATCATCTTCTGTTAGGAACCTTCATGTTGTCCTACATCCTTCAGCTAGGTTAACAAGGCAACATTTGTGATTAACTACAACGTGACCTGAGGCTTCTAATGCTTTACGACACGCAGATCTGGTTAAGTCCTGATATTATCTCTATTACCCCATATTGACACACTGGAGAATACTTTGTCTATGATATGACAATATTTCATGGGGAGATGATTTTGAATATAATATATGTACATGTCTTGTTACTCAAGTTCTCCTTTTCAAAAGGGTTGAGCATAAGACGTTGTCATAAAGTATGCAAATAATAGAAAACACACATCAAAAGGTACTGGCAGATTTCAATCAACATTCCTTTTTCTTATAAAAGGAATGAAATGATTTGAATTCAATTTACAACATACAATAGTATTGTTTGATAAGAATATATCATAACTTATATTTGTCCTACGGAACAGTTCTATGGATCAATAATATTATGTGTCTCTGTATCCTATTGCAAATAATGTTCCTCTGGTAATTCACATCAGAGAACACACGCATCGGGACATACTTTAATTCGTTGATTTTGGTTTTTAATCACTATTCTCAGCTCTTAGCGCATGAGGTATTACATCCTGCAAAATAGGTGTAAATGAATCCGCTCCGCTCCTTCCTTATACCCTGATCTCTTTCGGGCCAAATCCCTAGTACGGCTGGATCGGCTTGATATTCGTGGCTAAGTTTACTTCTTTTTTTTTTCAGCCAATGAAATGTCCTTATGAAATGAGCTTGAAGGTACTATCTTGAACTAAACGGATTTTTCCATCGGGGTTGTGCTGCTGTTACTGGATACGAGTCGTCTCAATGGCTAGTTAGATAGCTACGATACGAGGCTTTTGGTTGAAAGAGATCAGGGTTTTAGGATGGAGCTTGGCGGAGTCATACACGCTGATTAGCAGGATTGTGGTTTTATTGTTTATTAACACAAAATATGCAACAACAGTCAGTATGTGGTCATGCACAAGTTCAAGGTAAGACTTCTAGTTTAATAAGGTTAATGCAAGCAAACTTCAATATAAGAAACATTTGGATGAATAACATACGTAGGAGTATTTGTGTGACAAAATTAACGTAAGTTAACTTCAAAACAAGAAAGGAAAGTAGGAATATATTTTTCTTGAGGTTCTACCACGTCAGGAAAATCATTATTAATTTACATAAAGGCGACAGTTGGTTAAGCACCAGTATGTGATTTCTTCATTTTCCATTCTTTGAATTGAATATATAGACACAGTGACCAAAGCAGTTTTATCATCATTATTAATTAAATCATTGTAAATAGTTGACAGATTCTTCATTGAATGCATTCCTATACACTCTTTTGAGAAATATCCAATATAGTGTATGATAAAAGGTTAACATTGTCATTGTAAAATTGCGGGAAATTTTTACCAAAAAATTAGATTATAGTGAAAGTTGAAGTGTGAACCCGCAAAGTGAAAATGGCACAGACATGGTAAAAGTCTCAAACCAATCACTAAATTATCTCTCTTTTCGAAACAAACCAGCTGAGCATTGTTCTTATTGTTGTTGTTAAGTCAAGAGTCCATGAAAAAAGTAAGATATGAAAAGTACCAATATATTGCAATATGTATTTTAATGCGCCTCTGTGTATCGCAATACATACCACGCAAATGTTAAATCATAAATAATTGAAAAGTATAACATTGTTAGATTTGAATGTGAAACATTTATCAAACATAAAAGTTCTGTGCAAATTACCAAATCCAAATAAAATGTTGTTTTTTTAATAAAGTTTTCTGGTGTCAGCTTCATTCATTGTTTTGCATATAAATATCATCTTGGTGTTTTTAGATTTAGTTACCATTACTTAGAAAATGTCACAACCATATATTATTTTGATAAGTGATCATTTCAACACAACATATACTAGGAAAACAGGTGATATGTCAGAAACAATTTTGGCATTCTCAAAAAAGTGTATGGGATCAAATGTTCATGTCTGCAATATAACATTATCATTAAAAGATTTGCGACTACTTTTTTGTCCAAATAGACAACATTGGCATACATAAATGTTTTTGCTGATAATATTTTGAAATTGTCATTTTGTAAGAAAATTTAATTTTCATTTTGGATTCCAGTGTCGAATAAATCCCTGCTAAATGTCTGCTTGTAGGTATTTGAGTATACTCTCTAATATTTGTATTCTTCATCTTCTCAATCAATCATAACTTTTGTATGGCTGATGATTGTAAACGTTGAATACCATCTTACATGATATTTGCGTAGTTCGAAGCTACGAAAACACACTTTTGTTAAGCAGCTGTGTTGAAAATATTCACTTTCGATTTTGACTTTTCTTTAGCTACAGCTGCATCACTACTGTCAGGATAAGAAGGCGTATAGGCAAGATAGTAAACCACGTCCTCCAGTTTCTTCTTGAACTGATTATTATAACTAAATGCTTTTACAAACAGTGTTAAAAAACGAAAACTACTGTAGGCTAGAAATATTCTTGAGATTAGAAAAAAAGAGTGTCACAAAACCTCCCATAATTAGTGAACAAGAATGATTGTCCACAAATAGAATAATCGCAACCACTATCAATAACACACTGCTTTGTAACACACTCCTGCCAATAGTGAAAATATGTTCGTGTTTGTGTGTAGAGTTCACCAAACGAACTGGTTTAAAAGCCAAGGCTCTGCATTAACATTTAACATAATAACACTCTCGTCCAAAATATCATATGCACATTTATTTGGAGAACTTCTATCCCATTCTTGTGATTTTGGTCACTCGTTTTATCGTTGTAAAAGAATAAAAGGTGCATGCTTTATATCAATTACATTTTCAATGATAAACTATATTTATTTAAAAGAAAAATGAAAATGCTGGTACCATTGAAATCAAAAGTGAGGGCAATGTTATGTTTTAACAATTCTGAATCTTTCGTTCTTCCGTCATGCAGAAGATTTATGCTTCTTTATTTCAGGTTTGAAATCGTCCAATATATATTTCCCATTCATATGTTTCATTGGTGTCGTTTTCATCCCTTGTTGTTATTTCATGCGTTTATGAGAATTTTGACAGTTTAAAAGATTAGACACTTAATTTATTTTAAATGTTTCCCGTTCTGGCTGCCTATTGAAAAACTACTTGGAGAACTGCATCTGCTGATTTTCATATTTATTATTAGATATTAAGAGATTGGGTTTAAAACTTCTGCGTATAAGGTAATGGTCTATATTTCATATAGAGATTAAAACCAACATTTTACTTTGCGTTTAAATGGAAAAGTTTCAGAGAAGACTGAGTGTTGACATCCGCCTATATGTTGAAATGTGGTGAACTACAAACATCACATATATAATACATGACAAGGTTCAAGTTCGAATCAATGGTGGACTTTCAGATGTCGCAAATGGAAAATGAAGCTTTCCAAATTTATGTTCAGTAATTTCATTCTATTTTTTGCCTTAAAACATTTAATCAAGACATTTTAATCTTTTGCGTCTGTATCAGTGATGATATAGCTCTTTCATCTAAACATCTTCAACTGTTCTGTACTGTCTGGTTAATTTTTTCATGTTCAATCTGATGAGGAGAAAGGAAAACATAAAACTACTGTGAACTAGTCGCCATGCCTCCTTTACGGGACAAACTAAAGACCTGAGACTTCAGAACTAGCATTGTTACTTGTGGAAATTTCATCATGATCGAAATTAGAATGTGTACCAAAAAAGCATAACGGAAATGGAATACATGTACTAAGAAACTGGTGATTCTGAATATTTTCTCAAATAATATTTTAAACTTTTAAAGCACTTCTAAACAAATTAAAAAAACAATATCAGAGTAAGGTATTTGTTTTGGACCGACATGTTATACACTTATTGTCTATTAGAGTGGATTATGGATAATGCATAAAAGATAATGGATAATGGATAAAGGATTGCACATACATAAAAACTGTCATCATCCATGATGTTCAAGGAAAAATACTGAACATCTGGTAATGGAATGATTGATGCTGTTTGGTCCGGCATTCGAGATGTTCCCATATGTGATCTTTAGAAGCCATTTGAGGTGAATAATCTGACAAAGCTCTAGTTAACAATATATGATTTGTTATTTTTCATGGTACAAGAAATTTGTTGAAAATGTTTTTTCTATACTTATGGTTACTATACTAAACGTTTTAAAACATGCAGCAATTACATTACTTTCTCATATATTGTTCTAAAAGCAGACTTTAAAAAAAAAATATATCAACATTATTTTGGGTGCCGTTAGGCTGCAAGTGAGATAACAATATTGAGCATATGGTATGAACTCTATTTTCCTGGCCTATTTTTTCAGTATGATGCAATTTGGCAGTGGTTTCATATATTTGCACAAAAACGACATGATAATAGAGAATGCGCGGATCAATACTAATATACCATGGGCACCGATATGTCTGCACTAATAATGAAACTAGCTTGAGGCAACATGTCGAAGCATGCAGGAAGTATCTATCACCAGATCAAGATGTTGACACAGAGAACCCGACTATTGTACGAGAAGACCTGATAAATTAACACGCTTGGTACACAAGGCATACAAGCAGTGTATTTGTCTTGCCTGCTGTACGACAAAAAGACATAGAAGAAGGATTCTCTTTCATCCAAACTCTTTCAACAGAATAACAAGGTTTCCGGCACCACATTCTGAACAAATACTGAACTTCTATTGTTATTCCATGATTAAGTCAGAGGAAAGACATCCGCATTTGAATGAAATGTGTTTGAATTGCATCCATATAGTTTTCTTTTATTAATTTTTAAAAATGTTTACTTGTTGCCAGCATATTCCCTCACAGCATGATTGTGTATAGAAAACAAACATTGCAGGTTTTGTAAAACATAACTACGATGTGAGTGTCTTTTTACAACATTACCTGTCTGCAGTATGATTAAAACAGGAAAATTCTCGTATTTTAATATCGTTGTGGGAAAGTTTAGGTTAAGCTCCATCATCATTAGTTCACTATAATATTCTTAACAAAGCCAAAGGTTTCTTGGAATGAAATGAATGGAGCAAAATGTCCCTCATTCTTTTTAATCAAGTAAAAGCAAAGGGGGATTAAATTCTGAAATGAATGATATTTCTTTAGAATATATGTATCCATACATTTTCAATACAAACTGATATTACTATGAACTGCTACTGATCATGACCATTTCAATATTTATGGAATTTAGTTTTGCGTCATTTTCCCCAAAAGATATGACTTGTAGCTATAGGTATCGGTAACCATAGCTTTGAAGGTCATGTCAAAGTGAAAAACATCAGAAAATAAACACTTTCCTGATACCTAAGGACTTTGGGACGTTTTGGCATCGTTTTGGCATATATCGATGGTCCACCTGATAAATGGGTTTGTCTTTTTGCATTTTCCTTTAAGATACAGAGTTACGTTATCTGTGAGAGATGTTTTTTTTTTGCGGTAACAGAACTTTTATAAGCCAAAGATGACTTTATCTTGAGAGAGGTTCCTGTTTAATTCCTGTTCGTTGCTGTTTTCCTGTCTGTGTTATCACTCATGTTGCCCTCAGGTAAGAAAATATATACAGTAAGAGATGTAGTTATTTTAGCTGAAGCGTAAGAACTTTCCATACAATTGTTCATGCACACCTCCAATTGTCCGACTTTGAGTTTTTATCAACAGTGTGCTGTGAGAGTTATCAAAAATCAAGTATCTGTAAATGCTAATAAAGAACAATAACACTGTTATAATTGTGTAATGTTCCTTTTTGGGTAAAAACATAATTATTTTCTCTGGAACGCTATGTAAATGAATGATACATTCACTAGGAGAGGGTTTCACTAAGTTGGATAAATTTTACTAAATCCTTTCTCTTGAATAAATATGTTTAAATCAAATCAATGATGAATTAAAATAGTGCAAAATGAAATCTTCTGTAAGGAGGATTAATAGCCCAAGTAAGAGGTCTGTTATATATCTTTGTTGTGTAATTTTTCTTCTTGCTTCTACAACTTAATTCATTTTAAATTATCTTACATTTTCATCATTTCTGCAGAATCCATTGTTTATATTTTTTGTATCTTAAAAGGCTAATTACAAAAGGCAAAATACTAGTTACAGTAACAACGTTTCTATATCTTTACCATTCCATTCATGAACGAATACATCCATGAAGCCCTGATGATTATTATGTACCTTTTTAACTGACCCTAGCAAAGTTAATGAAATTAACCTTTTCTTGAAAAATAAATACAAGAAATTTTGCAAGAAAAAAGGTACGTGACCTGCACGTTTTTAATTCTGCTGCATATACAACAATTTATATATAGTTTACATCCTCATAGCATTGTACTCATGAAGTCAATCGAGTGGCGATAAATAGCAGAGTATGAAGGATAAACACTTGAGGTCCACGGAATAAAATTCACACAGAATGACGTAGTAGTGTAGATGTAGTAGACCTCTAAAAAATGCCGAAAACCGACGATACGAGCGAATGACAGCTCACGTTATCAAGCATGCTTAAGCATTTTGGCGTTTTTAATAATGACGCAACGTCTTAAAACCTATTTCTGTGATATGGCAATGATGTAGTAAAAACGTTTGAGGTTAGTATTTCTCGCGTTTCAATATTTGTTATGATAAATTGTTCAGTAAAACTTTTTAGGATTCTTAAAACATATTAAATCTTTTAATGATAGTTTTTGTCGACACGTTATGATTTTCATACTTAGATTTGGTTTTTATTGTCCAATGTGCACACACAATTTTCATTGATTCCAATGCCCTTCATGCAATCATTTCGAGAACTACATCATCATGACCAGTCTAGACGGCAAAGTAAAATGCCATGACGCGTGGGCTGAACAGACCTAAAAGGGCTTATTCCATTCTATTCTTCTTGCTTGCCGTTTAGAAGATTTCAACTTCGCCATCACCATGTATTAGTAAATAGATCAATTCCGATGTCAGACAAGTTTGTGTCCAACATGCCATAAAACTGGTTGGTTATGCAGCCAAAGCAAATGGATGACATGGACTGTTCATTTATGAGAGTTTAAATAGGAAACTAACATGCTGTAACATTTTCAAAAATATATATGGTCGAATAGCGCAAGTTCGTTAGTGTTGTAAGTTCGTGACGTCACTTTAGCACGTGCTATTTCGCACACCGTTAAGTTTACATATGATTACATATAAGGTAAGCAATCAAGAGATCAAAGCCGATCATCGGACACCGTAACAAGCAGAAATGATGTTCTACCAGGTGAGATTCACTTGTAAATACATTTAATATGATAAAAATGTGTGAAAAAGTTAAGTAAAACATTTATCAAACTTTATTGATTCATAAAAATGTATAAAACAAACTCAATTGAAAAATAACAACCGACCAGCGTTACGTAGAGTCAGGGCTGTCATCACAACAAAGCAGCATACTACTAGTTGCACAACTAATCAAATACAGGCACTAACAGATGTCTATTGGCTTAATCAAAAGTGAATGAATTTGTTCTCAAAAGGGAAAAAAACAAAATATGTTTTGTCACATTTACTTACGCATTCACATGAATTGATATTCATTATTGAATTCAAATATTGTGTAAAATTAAAGAACAATAATATCCAGATTTTTCCATGAAATTTTTTTAGGTTAAAACATATTTTCATTTATTTCAGGTGAACATAAATTGAAATTGAACTTACAAAGTTCAGTTAACAGATTTGGTGACATCTTGTAATGTTCCCATTTCCTCGCTGACATTGAAAAGTGACTGAAAATTTAACTTCATTTTCATGATGTACTTACATGTAAATATGAATGTAGATGGATATTAAGATTTTTTGAATAAATGATTAATGACAACTTTCCATTTCAAATTTCCTTATGGAATTATTTTTACTTTGATTTAAGAAAATTTTTATATCCTTATGAAATAATTGTTATAACCTCATTAAATAGTTGTTATATCCATAAGTGAAAAATTGTTATATCCTTTATGAGAAAATATAATTACCAAATTAAAAGAATGTGAAAACAGTGTTTTTTTTCATTTTTTTACAAAAGAAGCTCACGAAAACCATATATTTGTAGTAAGGATATTATATAATACAAACTTTCGATAAAAACCATATTATTCACTAACTGTATCAGCAGAGGGTCGCATGTTATTTGTTTCTATTTACGTTGTCGGAAGGAAAGCATTAGAAATGTGACGTCACGAACTTGAAGCTCGATATGGCGGCATCTGAATTTTGACAATAAAGTTTCAACAGGTTGGTAATGTAATATTTAATGATGAAGCTTCCGTGAAACCTTACATTTGAAGGGAAGAAGCAATGTTTTACGCAAGTGATGATTATTAGACGATGTTACAAAATATTTTTCGAGCTTTTTGACTTCGTTCGCTTAGCATCACGGAATACAAACACTCGAGGGTACTTTACTAATTAAGACAAAAAGTTGTAAGGCTGTTTTCAATTTGGAACCCACTAGAGATCGATTGCTTGACGGAATGGTAATTTTAAACTATGACATTGATGGAAATACTTGATTTCATTTATTTATAAGATTTTACGTAACATGATTCTTTGTATATTGTCGTAATGATACATTGTACATTCTTAATAAGTTCATGATTGAGAAAGATAATAAGATACATTGTCGACCAAAGTCCTCAAATTTATTATGTAATATTATTTTATCACTAAATGTCTTTAAACTGGTCGTGTTATCGTGTATGTAAACTTATAGAAGAAAAAGGAATACATGACATAGAGGAGGGTCAACTTTGGCTTAAGGAAGGAAGTAAACAAGTTCAAAATCATTTTTCAGAATTGTTTTGTTTATTTACTATTATTTATTTTAAGAACAAACTAAAAACAAACCCAATGAGAACGGATTCAGTGATATCAGTCATTATTAGATATAAGATAGCATTGTATTTGGATGATTAATAAAATAAGACATTACAAATTGCAAATAATTATATGAGAGAATTTGTATGTAAAGCAAAAAATTAAAATGAATTACCATAAGTTCCAAATATAGTGGGAATTCAGTCTCCACAATAAGTCAATGAAGAGAATGTTTTGCATCAAGGTCAATATTTACGAGGTACGTGTAAAGCGCAATATCTAAGCCTTGGTTTACACGGTACCTTTAGTGAGTTTGTAAACCATAGAAGTCAACAAAATTTAAAGACATGAATACAGAAATAACACTGATAAGAATACTTGAAATGACGAATTCCCATTAATCTGATAGAAAGTAAAATCTACAAACATCAGTGGACCAAGGCGGCCATATTTCACTATAAAAGCGCCTCCGTAAGACAAAAAAACCCCGATGTTCTTACATTAAAATCAGAATGTTGACTACCAATTCCTTTTAAAATGTATGAAGTCATGTTTTTGCATATCTAACCCAAACAACATGTTTTTGTTTTATGTTTATAACCGATCTTGTTTGTCAGAAACACACGGGCCTTGTAAATAAACTATTGTTGGCATGTTAAAAGGTTTACGCAATGAATAAATGAACTTTGTTTTCAAGAATTTTCAATCTGATTTGCTCAATAGGGAATTATTTCCTTTTCTCTGTTTTCCTCCACTGTCGATCAATCATTTTTTCGTGTTATCTTTGCTTGCCAGAATTGACTTCAACAGGCTTATACAAATAGTTAATGTTTTGCTAGGATCTATTGATATATTTCCCTCAGCTTCACCTGAACATGACCTTGATCTAAATTAAATTATGTATTCATTGTCTAATAATGTTCTGAAGAACGTCTCAAATAAAAAAACATTAAAGCCGGAGGTAAAATATTACAGAAATGCTAGTAATATAGACTTCAGTTCTTCACAAGCATTTCTGACAAATCATAAGCATGGCTTTCAATGTTTCTAAAATCAGTAATGTTAAGTTTACATTCATATCGTTAGTTGTGCAATACATTTTTACAAACGTTTGAGATAGAAGCAAATGTAGGATGATGTTGATTCTTCTAATCTAAAGCACTACTCTAATAACATTAACAGTTTCTCATGACATGAAGGACGAAAAAGGGTACACACATTCTTCTATGGAACAACAGGTCATGCAGAAATTTGATAGATGGTCGACAGTTGCACGATCCTAAACCATAAATCACTTTACTCATTTGAACATTTTCCCCCATCCATCATCTTATTCGATGTTGAGCACCGAGTTATGTCTGTTCTTTCAGAGGCATAGAATGCACAGGGGACAAATAAGATCATCTCTCATTTCGTTGATCTTTCCTGAGTTAGCTTGAATCACAGCGTCGCTGTATACGAGGGGATATCAAAACGTTTCAATTATCACAAAGAATTACTGTTGAATGCGGCATAAGTGATCCTTGTCTAGTTCCTGGGTCAACAATAGTCTTTAGTCGCGACAGCCAGTTTTACGTCTGTTGACCAAATAGCACAGTACCCCCTATTATGGAGAAAATTGTGGCGTGCAGTGTAATTAAGTTTTGACATTTGAAGGGTTATACTGCACGTCAAATTCATGATGAGATGAAATCTGTTTATGACAATGACAGCCCATCCCATGACACTGTTGTGAGATGGAAAAGGAATTTCCAAACAGGCCACATGTCCCTCGCAGATGAACCAAGAAGTGGACGCCCCTCACTTACTGATGTTATGGATGTCGTCAAGAAGGCTGAGACGCTGGTTCAAGAAGATCGCCGCGTAACTCTACAAATGATAATGCATGAAACAGGTCTGAGTTATGGCAGTGCATGGAACATACACCATGACCAGTTGCATATGTCCAAAGTGTCAGCACGCTGGGTTCCTCGCTTACTGACTCAATTGCAAAAACAGAATCGAAGGGACATGTCACGGCAGGCATTAGAGCTTTTGGAACAGGACGAAGAGGATTTCTTCAAACGTCTTGTTACCATGGATGAAGCTGGGTCTATCAATATGATCCTGAGACAAAAGAGATGAGCAAAGAGTGGAAGCATGCTACGTCACCACCTCCCAAAAAGGCCAAGGTGCAAAAGTCTGCAGGATATGGCATGGTAACTGTTTTTTGGGATTGTCGTGGAGTCATCTTGACGGATTATGTAGGTAAGGGTCAGACCATAACTGAAGCTTATTACTGCAACCTGCTCAGCAAGTTACGAGATGTCATTAAACAGAAGAGCTGCGTTATGATCACCAAAGGTGTACGCCTGTTAGCTGACAATGCCCCAGCTCACACTTGTCTAGCAGCTACTGTGGAGGCACGGCGATGTGGCTTTCATATCTTACCGCATCCCCCTTATTCACACGATCTTGCACCTAGTGACTTCTTCTTGTTCACCGAGATGAAAAATCCACTTCGTGGACGTCGTTTTGAGGACACCAATGACATCATTTGAGAGGTGGAGGCTTGGTTTTCCATGAAATTAGGGGTCTTCTATTCAGACGGTCTGCGCAAGGTCAAGAAGCGTGTAGTTGTAATGGTGTATGATGTGTTTACGTTTACATTACGTTCACATCTGGATGTGGACGAAAACTATCTCAATTCCACAAACTCTGCATTCACTACAAAAATTTTAGTAATCTTTTTACATTTGATTCATGTGTTGACTGTTACTGTAAGAAAACATTTACGTGGCAAAATACGTGATCTATTGTAGGAAATGAGATGCGTACTAACTGTTCTCAAGGTCAGAGTATAAAACAATAACTCCGCCTCTGGAAATATACAATTAACTCATAAGTTCGATAAGAAATATTTAAAAAGCAGACAATTGTGTATAGATAAAACATAATTGTTTAATCTTACTTGTTATACATCATGCAAATGCCCAAAAGCATACTAGTAATTTTGGATAAAACATAAAAAGTAGTTGGTTACACAGTTGTTTTGCTTTACACAACAGACTATCCTGAACGACGACCTACTTCATTTTACAATAATGACCTTGACAGAGCTCCCTGCTGAATGTGATATGTTATTCACAGTCTGAGGTAAATGTACTTGTACTTGCAGAGTACTAATATTAAAATTACTTGGTGTTTATTCGTTTTGACCTATAAACACTTCTAGCGCATGAAAGCAGAAGGCATAAGTCGAAAAACGTTTTAAGTAACTACACGAATGTATGTGCAGTATACCCTGCACCTCTTCAGAGATGGGGTTGATAGATAGAGATTACCATTTGAGTATGTTTTTGGATGGTAAATATTCTGAATTCGGAATAAAAAATTTATTTTGCCAGCATTGCCGGGCTAAATACATTGTTTATATTCCTAATGCAGGATATTTACTATCCAAAACTAATACTACTCGCATGATAACCTCTTTATCATACAATTTCATTCTGCATTAATTTAGCGAAAAAAACCTTACTGAAGCAGCAAATGTTTTCTTCAAACGCGCGGATTGATAAATGCAAATGAAAAGGGTAATGATATTCACGGCAAATTAACATTACATAATCCTCCTTTATTGGGCATTGAGTTACGAAAGGTATTGTTTTGACATGATCTAAATCAGTTATTTTAAAAAATGTTTCTAAATAGCATGATTTAAGACGTAAACGAAATTGATACTTCGATGGCTGATTCAAACTCGCATACTTTCACCTTTGCGTTCATGCGAGTTCAGGCGGCGAGCATCAGAACGACAGTTGCTTCCCTTTCCCAAATGTAAATGACAGCTCGCGTAAACAGAGCCTTAACCATACACGAACTAAAACTTGATCTATTTATTTTTCCAAACAAACAACCTGTATGATACATTGAAGCTAAATAATTAATTTATGGAACATGTAGCTCAATCTGCTTTGGGTCCCCGTGAGTAAAGTACGAATATACTCAGTTTATTCATTAAATATGTATTTTCGGTAGATTTCAGTAAGCGTATCCGTTCAGAACGTTTATAAATGTTATTAATTGCCAGAAACATAACTTGATAATATGAGATGATCTTCAAGAGCATAAGCTTTACATTTAATCAAAAGTAAAACAAAAAAGACACTGTATAAGGAAAACCCAAGTAAGAAAATGATGGTCATATATGATTGATATATAAGAAAACTAAAGACAAGGCATGAAATTGATTTCAAGAATTTCCTATTTATTACACGTGGGCAAATGAGAACCAGTCGAGTCTTTTTCTTCTGTCAGACTTTGCACACGTTTGATTGATGAGTGACATTTGCTTGTTCTCAAACAGTTGATTCACATCCTCACTTGATGGTTATTATTCCCCATCTATCATGAAACTTTCTCATCAAGAACCGATTTCCTACTTTTCAAACAAGTCACACAGAACCTCAAAGCTACATCTGTCTGTTTCCTCTTGAGTTGTCTTCGTTAGTCTTGTAATTACCAGAATAAAGTATGTATAAGCATAGACGATAAATAACATGATTATAAGACATTCAATCTGCATTAATAGAAGGGTGTCAAGCTGAAATGTAAAAGACGGAATAGATTTTATGATACATAGTATAGTGAAGTAGAAACAATGCATCGTGATTTTTTAAAAAGCTATGTCTAAATTAATCTTTGACCCAGTAAAATAGGGTTTGAAGAGAGAAATTAAATATGGAACTGCCAATTTTATTTTATGCACTGTGAAATTAGATATTGATGCTATATGTATTTAATGAAATGAATGTTTGCATTATGAAGTATTATCGTGAAACAGTATACATCTCTTCTCTTCATCTATAATTGGAAAGGAATCGTCTACGTTTGCCAAGTCCCCATGAATAGTTCATAAATCTAACTTTAAACGAGCATAATTGAGCACAGCCCACTCAAACAACCCGTCAATCGCCTTCAACAGTGCTCTCTGATTACATTTGTTTACGATTTTATCAAAAGTCATTGAAAGGTTCCACATCATCTGCGGGTACACTCCATTGTTTCTTACTTGAGGTTTCCTTGATTTCAGATTCGGACGTGATCAACGACCTTTCGATGTTTGAATATTGTCCGTGTTCTGACTTTTATTTCATTTTACACTGGTTCTAAATCGCCAGAACAACAATGAAAATAAAAGTGTGGTTACATTTCTTAACCATTTATTATGGAGCATATTATTGAGAAAAAATAATTAGTTTTGAAAGACATAAATGTTTAAATGAATTATGGCAGTATTCTAATTATTCACGACGGTCATTTATACTTGCCTGTACATAAATAAACGTCCATGCATATACTTTTCAAACGTAAGTAAAATATATGAAGGTATGTTGTTTGTCAACGATAACTAAGGTTTCAATTAACTGCACTCTTGTACAGTTCTTATTGACACTGTTATAATTCGTGGACATGTCATGCCACATGTCATAAATATATATATCATATATGTACTCGATGAGTATAGTTACTTCAAACACCTATTGTCGTTATGAGCAGAACTTAACAGTAACTGACAAAGAAACTTTCACAGCCATCATATCCATTCTACATAGCAAACTCAAGAGGGATCTTTTAATTATACAGCCAAATCTCTGATATTCTTTTAAAAATTTCCACATGAAGTACTATTATGAAATCCTGTTTATCAAAATCAACTTTATAAACACAAATCCATAAGCAATTAGTCTAATTATTTGGATTATTGATATAATATTATGTCAGAATATTCACTAGATGGATTATTTATGAGCAATGGCATCGAGGTGCAAACCACAAATTCAGGGAATAATTTGATTGATGGGAGGAGTTTGAACCCGCATCAGGTTTTGAAACATTTGTGAAATTAAAAGAACAAAATTCCTATACTATGCATTCTAGGTTTGTCAAACTTACAGATATGTCATTCATATTCTTAAGGGCCAGACCTATAGATCTATTTTGACATTTTTTTACAGGAAAGTTTTTATGAAGGTCGTTTCCTTCAATTTCGTGTACGCTAAACTTCAAACACACGATCCTCAGATTAATTACACAGACATGTATATTTAACCATGTTGCGGTCAACATGTTCTTTTATGAATGACGCTTGCATGTTATTTTTGTATAGCCTCGTATATAAAAATGACAAGAGAAGATGACACCCCTATGCGTATTTTAGATTGAGCCGCTGTAATTAAACTTGTATTATCCGTTTAGATACATGAAGATTGCCTTGATAAATAGAAAACAGATTAAAAACATCTTTAAACCAGTCGATTTTACTTTCATCACAATTTGCACACGTTTATTGATAACATTTATACACAGTTTGCTAATTTGAAGTTTCTTTGACCTGAAGCGGGGATATATGAGTTATGCGTTTTACTTGTTTTAAGATTAAAATATTCTTACCTTACATACATTATTTTCCCTATTGAAAAGATATCGAGAAACTTTAGATCAATTGTCTTGTCATATTTTGCTGGTTTGACTGGGGACATTATCTTATTACAAATTCATTCGTAACAATAGCGAGAATCTTTAGATCATCGACCATGGCCTTTTTACTCTGTAGATACGTGAACATCCGTTTAAACATCAAAGCAGCAATGTTAATGATAATTGTAATTTGCAACAAAATAAACTATACATATGAATGATATAACCTTAATAGTAATTCTATATATATTTATGATGATAATGAAACTGGAAAATATTCGCTCTTTTAAACGATTGTCAGTAAATGGCGAATTGAAAAATGTCATATAGAAAAAAAAGATCTACAAGAAAAATGATCAAATAGGCATCTTTTATAGGATGTGTAACTAACGTTGAGAAAGTGATCCATCGTTCTGCAGATGCGTGAACTGATTTGGAATTGTCATTAATAGTACAAGTGCTATCTGGCTAGACGGCAGTCAGACTTACAATGAAGATCACAATGGCAAATCAATAAAGCTTGGTATTTAGAAGAACCTTTTATACCAAGAGGACTTCTAAATGTAAGGTTCCGAATTTGGCCTAGTTAAAAGATTAGTTACTATTGACTGTGTGTCGTGAAGGACAACGATTGGCCTGTAGTCACAATCAATGTGACCTAGTCCATACATTCCCCAAATTGTCGATTTTATTAATCTCATTAGGCACCGAACAAAGAGAAAGGAAGACTGGTTCATGAGTGACAGTGTTGCAAACATTTTGTCAGATATTTATGATCTGCGCATGCCAGTGACAAGACGTGGTTCATCAAAGGGCAGACTAACCTTCGTTCATGTGTGTTCCACGCACTGCTTATTTTCTGATTAACGAGTAGTCTTCCGGCCACATCACTGCCTCATAGCTACAAGCAAATATGTACTGCGCAACAGGATGTTAGTAACAAAAGCCCAACAGTGATGTTCCAAGGATAAAGAGTTATTGGAAATCAATATTTGATACACAACATAGCTAATCTCAGTGATCTTTTGATAAAGGTCAGGGTTCTATAGGTTATCTATGTTGCGGTTGTCATTGATACACTTGTCCGGATTTACTTCGTAAAGAAGACAGAGACTGGTATAAAACAAAGTGGAGAATACGGATGAAAACACGGCCATGTTTGTTATTATGGAAAGATGACGTTCTTCTGTGTGCTTTTGGCTAGTAGTTGTACATCAGTTACACCCCCAGCTCAAGGCAAGGCATTTCCAGTTTTATAGCCGCCAATCAAAAAGTATTTAGGAAATAAAATTGAGGTATGAAAAAATAAACGCACACATTTCATCAGTCTAATTAGTATACGGTTACAGCTGCCCAGTAATCAGCACGTTATAGGGTTTTCCATAGTCACGGACTAACACCATATTTTCAATCTATTGATCAGAATCATTCGTACTTGGTTAGACAAGGGTCATGGAATGATGACATCATATTCGTAACATATATCTTTGTCATCATAGAGTAAGGTTCAGAAATATATGATAAGCAGTTTTTTTAAAAACGAATCACTCTATGAATAAACTCCATTATTCAATACATTTCCATTGAAACAAAAAATATATACTCAGATTCTAAAAATAATAAAATGTACCACTCCAGTAGATCGGATAAACGGTTTCTAAGTTCTACTCCAGAAACGAAATGATTACGGACAGATGAACAGACTGAAAGGGTGATAAATATGTCCAAAGGTGTTTTATACCAGTGAGACAAAAAGAAAAAGATATAATTTATTCCATATTTTTCAGTTCCAAGAAAAACAGATTAGTTTACGGACCTCAGTTAAATACCATGTTTGCTTGGCTGAGTACCGACTCTATTGTCTTCCAACTTGTAACCAAAATGTCATTTTGAGCATGTTGAGATATCTTTCAAACTACTCTGATTGAATGATTGCTTATCTTCATGGCAAAACCATTCACTAGCATGCACCTTGTAGATGACCATCGGGAACCTTAGGACGTTATTGGTCTTCAGAGAAGAATTCCTTGTGGGGCTATTCTAAGGTTCAAATAAAGTATATTTTTGCTCGCCTATCAAGCCAAACCATAAACTCAACCCTTTTAAATTGAAGCATAGCATGAGATATTGTGAAGTGAGCTGATCTGGGGTTTAGAACTGCTTTCAGGAGTATTTCACTTATATCACGGCTGCTATTATTATAGCAGGGAGAAAGCCTTGCACCCAAACCTTACTGCGTGTTTTTATTCAAACATATTTATTGAAGAGAAAGGATTGTGTAAAAGTAACCCAACTTAGTGAAACCCTCTTCTATTTACATTGCTTACATATAATATGGACACGATATATATATATTTATATACATATATAAATACATAGACATATATAGAGATGAGATACATATATACAAACGTGCAGACAAAGAAAAGGATAGTTAGAGTAAAATGACACTGAGAATTACTCAAAGAATTATCTAATTATCAACTTTTCTGGGAATGATATATAGAGAATCTCACCCAAGTGTCTCCTGATATAAAATATATCAACACGAGTTGATACAAGTTACAAAAATCCGAGGCTTGCAAGATCCAAATTTAACATTAATCTAGAGTTGCATATTGTACTAATATTATCAAACAACTTATGTCTAATATTGAAATACATAGTACATTCCATGAAATAATGATAAGAACTTTCACAAGAAGATTTGCAAATGCATCCAGGATTGTCTGTAAGACCAATTCTATATAAATCATCATTTAATCTGCTGTTTGAATATCTTAAATGAGTATGAATTAGGTTAAGTTTTCTCTTACCAATTGAGAAATATTTTGGTGCTTTTGAAGTTCGTGGGAAAATAAGAGATTTAAAACTTTTAAGGGAACAGTTCTCTACTGCAGACAAAATTGCCGAGCCCATGTCGGGATTCGAACCACGGACCTCTTGACCCGAAGCCGAATGCGAATAATAATTATTTGAGAGCCGCATTCCTTAAATCGTTAAAACATGTTATCAGCAAATATTCAGCTGTGTAGCTGGTGGGTGTGTCACTCCAATTAACAGTTGACACATCAGAAAAGGAAGGAAAACAGAATGTGAAGGAACTTAGACCATTCGAGACGATGAGCTTGGTTATACGGGAACAGTAAACATCCTTCTGACGTAGCTCTTTAATAGGGTCACAAATTTCCATATGACGGTTAGGTACTTGGTCAAGTTAAGGCATGCAACCATTACTTAGAGAGTTCACAATCTTCAAACCCAACTGTAGGCAGACATGTTCATTGATAATATTGTTAAGCATAATCCTTAAGCTGAATTATTCGCTAAAAAGTCTTATCTGCACTGGGGTTGAAAATATAATGATAGATTATAGCGCCGTAATATGTTTATTTGGGGGAGAATAATTGACAGCTATGGGTATAGATTTATTTCCTGTTGCTATGTAAACTATATATATATATATATATATATATATATATATATTATTTGTGCGACAATCATGAATATCATTTGATCAGAATAGAGGCAGGGCAGTGATTGGGTAATCATAAAAACCCTTTCAAATAAGGAAGAAATGTAACACGCTATTTCTTGTTGGGAGTCGCTTCTTTTGTTGACAAACTGGAATATACTACATATAGGAATATAGTACAATCTTTTCCCGAGGGCACAAGAAGTAATGGTAAAATAACCTAGCTACAAGTCCTTGCTACAAACACTTTAATCCCTCAATAACAATTTTACCCTCAAGGAAAAGATTACGCTTTATAAATGACAAAGGTAGGTTTTTGCAATGATAAAAACACTGGTTTAACACGATCAACATGTAGGATATCAATCCCACGGAATTTCTGTATGGGCTTGAACACTTATTGTCCATACTCATGTCTAATTGAAACGTGATGTCGAGCATAAAGTGTTGGACTTTGTTGGGCATATATTTACCGAAAATAACTGAAGGTTTATTTCCAATTTGCATTGGATTTAAAGCATTGAATGATGTGTCGAAGTATTCAGTGATCAAAAAAAAAAAGAAATTTATGTTAATAGAATTAAAAAATAAAGATTATTGCTGCAGTCCAACTTTGCTTGTGCTCTTAATGAAACAAGCACGTAAGTTGTCATCGATTTTAATAATATCTACTTCAATATTTTAAAGAGGTCTGTGGTTCGAATCCCGCCAGGGGCTCGGCAACTTTTTCTGCAGTAGAGAACTGTTCTACACGCAGTCAGGTTTGGGTGCAATGCTACACTGAGTTTCAGCGCAGTACCACCCATGGTTCTCTAGTTGCAGCCGATGCTCGCAGGTTTCACCGCAATGCAAAGCCACAATGGTGTTGCGGGCTTTCTCCCTGCAATAATACTAGCAGCCGCGATATAAGTGAAATATTCTTGAAAGCGGCGTTAAACCCCAACTAACTCACTCACTCATTTTTCTTCTAAAGGACTCTCACCAGCAAGTTAGCAAGACCTGACGGAGCACATGTTTTTCGAGGATGATGTCCTTCATGAACAAGGTTTACATAAGTGATTTTCAATAGAGAAAAGGTAAGAAGACAAACCTTGGCTTCAGGAACGGAGTGATTTATCGAAAAACATGTATTGTTTAAGATTAAGGCAGCGATATGACCGACACCTGCATCGATCTGAAGTTTATCGTTCCTCTAAAATAGAGTTACGATACAATAAAAAGCCTTGGGTATCTATTTTCATCATTCAGAACATTTTAATACGATGCCTAAATAATGACAATCGGAATCGGAATACATGAATAAATTGAGTGACACGTAATTGACAGATATAACTCGATCTGTTAAATATTCATTATCATTAATTGATTTGAAAAACATTATAAATCCAAAGCAATCTATTTATATGGTAATCACAATTCTCAACATAGTTGGATCTCAGTCTCCACAATAAACAAAAACATATTTTATGTTTTCAAATAGATGTTTCTACTGTGTGCAACCGACTGTGGGCTATTTGGAGAAGAAACATCCGTTGATAATTACTGTGTCACATAGACATTTGAGAGAGAGTCACCATATCAATACTTTTCTCCTTTTTTATGCGTCTATATTTATAAATATTTTTTCGTTATGACTTATTGTACTATAAGATAAGTACTAGGCTAGGAAGGGTTCAAGGGCTTAGTTTTATCTTTTACAAACACTACATCAAATGTTTTCAAACTCAAAAGAGAAAAATTGCTAGCCTTTAGTAAGTTTTAATAGGATATACAGCAAGGTAGTAACTTTAAGCTTTAAAGGCTAACTTTAAAAGACTTTCGTCATATCTTGAAAATGTAATTATCATCTCAAGATTTATGAAGTTCGTTTCAATCCAAAAACAGATTTCTCCAGAAAACACCCGATCATTGAAACTTTTAAGTAAACACAATAACAAACTAACTGCCCTTAAGGAGAGATGGTACTTGCAATATGAAAAGAACGTCACCTATATTCGAGGGAATTATTCTTTTATCTTTGAAGTGTCAATTACATGCATACCACTAAAGAATGTGTGATTTAATTGCAATGCATCATCAGCTGATACTCGTTTTTGTAGTCATCTTAAGTTAGATGAAGTTTTTGGTAGGCCGTCGAAGTTAGAGTGTATTGATTAAACTCTCACAATGTCGGTTTTACATTGAATAAGAAATTTTTAGAAGTGGCAAAACGTATTGGTTAACCTCTATTGTTTCTCATGTGTTTAAATTCTACTAAGCACATCCTATTTGACTATATAAAAGACATATGATGTTATTGGAAAATTCTGGTGAAAAGTGGTTTAAAATGTTTTTCTATAAAATAGTACTTGTGTTGGTTTCTCTCTATCTTTCCTAAACGCGTGCATGATAGTTGTTATGAACATGAAGCAATCTTTGATTGATATTCATGCAAATTTAAACCAATTGAAGATGAAAAGATGAAATATTGATTTTGTCAATATTAATATTTCTGATGGTTAATTCGTCAAATGTCATCTTCAATTCATATGTTAGTCTAACTGATTAAGTTCCTAATTAAAAAAAAACAGGTTTGTATGATGATAGAGTGGAGATGATGAGAACAGAAAGGCCAAATGACACGATTATGACTTAAAGGGAGGTATGGTTATTTCAGGTGTCATGGAAAAACTTTATCTGTTTGACTGTTTGCTTTTATTAAAAGTCCTATGGCTAAATCAGGTGCAGTTAAGACGTCAAGTCTTGCCTTTGTTGATCCAAACATTGACTTAATATGATATATTTGTGATTCAGTGTAATGGAAATCCTGCAAATGATAATGATCATTTGAAACCTTTTTCATTTCATAATTTGTTTTACAACAATAGTATTTTGTCTAGGCTTCATGGAATGATTCTTAAAGGGATCATTTCATAATTATGGTTCTTTCTTTAAATGTCTGAAGCAAACATCATACTAGCTGAAAAACTAAAATAATCAATAGAGATGCAGAGATTAATATGCAGGAACTGCATGATAAATTAATGCTTTTATAACTTAAAACGGCGAACACTGATATGCTTAATAACTCGAAACTACGCTGATGGCTATCGCTTTAAGTTTTTATCTTAATAGTTACATTGATGAGTGGCCGGATATTGATTGTCAGCCATACAAAGTAACAACATGCATACGTTGCTGTTTTTATTTAATATTTGAGATTGGCTACGCAAATTGCATATTTTTCTTTCAATATAATGTTTATCAATGAGAGCTAGCTATCAAATTTCAAATATCATTTGTGGCCACCATTATTAATTAAACACAGAGCAATTTCCAATCATAATGCTTATATTTTTGTTACGCTACCGGCCATTCCAATATTTGTTGCAACGTGCGTAGAGAGCTCAATCTTTCTCAGCAGTGTAAACGTTGATTGGTGCAGCAATTAGACTTTGTGTTTTTGTTTGAAAGCAAGAAGTTGGTAACCGAACTTATTCATGACAAAAATGATTGTGGCCCAGCCTCCAAGTAACGATATATAGTAATAACGAAAATGTATATTATATGGCTTTTGGCGTTTATTTCTTTGTTACTTGATCGATATATGGAATTCTGACTGATGTTGAAATATCCAAGTTTTTCCCAACCTGGCCCTGCGATCGCATCATGTAATTGAAAGAGCCATTTTACACGTACAAATGCAAAAGAAATAACATATTATATGTCACAATCAGCATTGAGGGCAAACAAACAACTAAGTTACCCGTGCGTTACCATATGCATGTCCAGTGGGAAATTGACAGTTGTAATACGCGTTTAAGACTGTCCACAAAAAGAAAATGGTTAATTCATCACATACGGCTTGTCATATTTAAATCACGTTACATACAAAAATGTATGACAATTCTAACACATTTCCCCGAGTACAGCTCCATCACATAATACAGCTTCCATCTGAAACTTAGATTATGACTTCAAGATGCAAATGCACTATATTTTTCCCCCCCGTAAACTCGCCTTTATAAAAATTTGGAGAACTTGCTGGTCATGTCATATCTAGCATTTACATTTCAACTTCGATCCAGTTTACGAATCGCCATAAAGCCTTGTATTTCCATTACCGTCAGTTCTATAGTTCAAAACCATACAAATGTAACTCATCTATCAAACCTGTGCAAAGCGTGACATTGCTTATCTATTTTTTGCAGTGTTCTAAATATGATATTGAATGCAAATAAAATGTCAAGAATGTATTGACAATTATATAGATTAGTTTCAAAGAAATAAACGTGTTTATAGAATGAAGAACAAGTACAGTACATGTATATTATCAACGTTGCTAATACGTTAACTAAAGTACCTCGTAAAAGAAAGTTAAAATGATCTTAGCTTTTAAAAGACACGACATGTGAAATGAGTTATACCGACTGAGAAATGTCAAGTAAGTTATACCGACTGAAATCGATTTCTTCAAGTTATTTCTCAGATATCCTTGCAAATTATGCCAATAGGTTTGTTACAAAAAGGTTTAAACACATTTCAAAAGTCCTAAATAAGTTTATTTTTCATTTAAATCCATACCAAAAATAAATGTTATTATATCTCCTTCCACTTTCAAGATAGACACGTAAACAAGTAAATGCATCAATGAAAAGAATACACTATATATATTGAATAACATATGTCTATATGCACTTTAGGCAACATAGTTCTTATGATTGGAAACAGAAAGTTGTTCAGATTAAGAATGGATTTTGAGATCATCATTTGCAAAATAAGGGTGTAAATCTATAAGTATGAAGAGATGCTGAACAGTAGTTTTTGAGACACATACTTCTGAGGAATGTTCAATAATACAAACAGAAGGATAGAATAAATACTTTTATCTTTGCTACTTTGAACGTGTGATACTTATCTACAGTAGCCTGTAAATTTTATGCTTACATCCCACCTGAGTAATCATATACCCCGAAGCGTCGTGTATTTCACAATAAAGGAGTTGTTATCCTGAAAATCCTGTCTTCCAAGTGTTTATTAGGTATAAATCACTCTTTACAGAAACAAACTGTAATCTTTGAAACACTTCAAGCACGTCACCATTAGGCTTATCTACTAGCAAAACGTGTTTCTTCTAAAGGGTGTGAACGGTAATGAAGTCATCTTGTTTGAAAAGTGAACATAATGGAATCTTTGGAGGAGAGTATCTTTCCTGAGAGAGTTATGTCAGTACTCATTCTTCACCTGCACATTTTCTCCTTGTCTTGAGGAGGTGGCTGATCTGCTGCACGCACATTGGTGTAGTGAGGAGCTACTTCAGTTGTTTGCATTCTGTTTTAACCTGCTGTTTTCAATCTATGGAAAACGTTAATGTCACAAAAACCTATACACTATAGTATTACTAGATGGCAATTGTCACATAAATCAAACAGGAACTTTTCCGATGGGCTATCTGTCATGTCTTGTCTCAAGAGTTACATTTTAAAGAATATTTTGTTTGATGTCGGTGAAATAAAAAGTGTTTAAGCTTGGAATTTGACAAAACAAGAAGAGGTCTACACAAAATGATGAAAATTGAATGGATATTGAAATTTATTTGAGATATAATCTTCAATGAAATCTGCTTATTTAACGCAATTCAAAAAATCTTCCAAAAAGGTATTGTTTTCAGCAGGTCGCAGTCATGGCTGTTCGTTTACATAGTGCGCACTGCTAACATAAAAGAAGGAAGGATGCAGAAGGTGAAAACTTGGGATAGAAAATACCAGGGGAGTTGACCAAATCAGATTGAAAACATGCAAATGCTTGACTTGAAAGAAGAGTTACGTGGTTCTTTGCATAACTGTAACCTATGTAAACACTTTGAGCATGCTATCAATCAGTTCGTCTTAAAGTGCCATGTGTTTCTGATCAGGAGGACCGTATTTTGAAACTGTTTTGTTTCAAATTGCAAAACCATTAGTCAAAAAAGCTGTTCAAAGGAACATATAAATACTCTGAGAGAAGTGTGGCCATTCTCTACATATTGAATTCTTACATTCAAATATTTCTATTTTTTAACAAAAAGGGATTTTGTCGGAGTTTTTAAATATATAACGATAAATGATAAATCAAAAGCAACGGAGATGTTTCATAATGTTGTTGAAGGGAAGACTTTCAAACAAATATTTTCATTCTCTTTAAATATGCTATGCGACTCTATGCCTTTAATTTTGAAACTTTTTCCCCCATATCACTTCTGATATAAAAAAACGCTCATTAATTGTAAATAAAAACAAGTCAAATATTATCAATAACGTCATTTGAATGGTTGAGAACTGAATGTAGCTAAAACGTATTAATTTTGGGCTGATCAGTGAAAAAAGTGACCAAAAAAAGGATTCAAATGTAGAATATGATTGACAACCAAAAATTTGTACCACTTCTTGTGCACGTCAATTACTCAAATGGAAACTTGTACAAAGCCATTAGACTGAAATTTTGGATTATAAGTACTAAAAAATGTATTCATGTTAAAGGATGCGGAATAATCTGTGCATGAATGAATCCAATGGAAAATTACTAATTTGCATGTATTTCGTTTTTATAGGACAATATATTGGATAACTTTGATTTGTATACTCATTTCAATATTTTGACACAAAACAAATTAGAATGAATGAAAATGCCTCTTTCTTAAAAGATTATTAAAAAAGCAAATGGATATATGTATTTCTGCTTTAATTGCCATTCATCATAATATTCACATGAGTTCAGTTTTGATGATTAACAATTAAAACGCTGTTTGTTGGTTTAATATGCAATTAGCAAAATACAAAAAATGGATAAGAACATTCAAGTAGTATATCATTAGCCACAATTCTTAATCCCATCTTTCAATCGTCTTGAAATGGCAAGCACCTCCTGTTATGCTTTAAGTGCTCATCCCTTATTCCATCTTTTTATGAAAATGATTCGTAGAATATACTGGCTGCCAAGTTCAATGTTTGCACATCTCTGTCAATATTTCTTCACCTTATATCTTCATTTCGTGCATCAGACGATCAACAGGGCTTAACGATGAAATGTATACACGGGCTGCTTCTTATGTTATTGCTATGCAGACAACACGGCTTAGTAAGACCTTGCAGTTTCATATGTTTAAAAGGATCATGGTTATTCTAAATTATAATTCTTTCTCACAGTAAGAATAGGTGACCAGTCATGAAATTTGAAAATTTGCCCCTGAAGACATTTCTTTCTTTCTTAAATACTAGGCTGATTCTGTTTAATACTTAAATACTCAAAATGATTCAGCTTTTGGAGTTTTCATGAGGAGATAATCAATTATCCTCCTCATTGTACTTGCTGATTTAAAGAGCCACTCCGTGAGTTGTTTGAGTCATATATGCCAAACTTAATCAATGGTGTCATTTGATCGCGAAGTATCGAATGTTACCAAAAAGAAACATTTTTAAAGCTTGTTGTTTTCTTACATAGACAGTATGAAGGTAGAACGTCGCAATTATGATTGAAAACCAGACAGTGGCGCGCGTCAAATAGTCAAACGTAATTTTGGAGACTTATCTAAAACAGCGAGGAGAGCAGTTAGGAGTTGATAGTGTTTGTTAAGTTATATAACTAGTAACCATGCATATTGG
This sequence comes from Phorcus lineatus, assembly GCA_921293015.1. Taxonomy (NCBI): domain Eukaryota; kingdom Metazoa; phylum Mollusca; class Gastropoda; order Trochida; family Trochidae; genus Phorcus; species Phorcus lineatus. Next base: position 48,687,456 of record OV121088.1, read on the forward strand.
ACGTGATATCCACACCTCTGGGCATTTATAAGGCTGTTTTTAGATTTTCATGGAAAACCAATATTTGTCACTTATATGTCTTTTGGACATGAAAAGTTAACATGTTTTGATTTTATATCACCACATGTGACATTTAGGTTCGTATCAAAGGTAAATAATATGTTATGAAAAACCCGAAATAGTGATTGCTTTAGCTTTATGTAAGAACAATCTTCAATAGACACAGATGGAATATCTAAAGGTAATGCTATTATTTCTTATGATACAGGCTATTCAAGATTTTGCAACAAGCGTAGACAGCTCAGCAAAGCATTCCCAATAGTGAAGACGTTGATTGATGTAGGTATTAGACTCTCTGTGTTTGTTTGCAAGAAGTTGTTGCTTGTACAGTGTGTAACATAATGAATGGTGATGTAGTCTCCAATTGAAGATTGACTGTTCAGAACCATGCAAAAGCGACTCATCAATCAAACCTGTGCAAGCTAGACCTGTTGAGTTTAGAGCGGAATATTTAAACGGTTATTTGTATTTCATGATGCAAACAAATGTTATGCCATGTGAAGACGTTCTTTTTGTGCACAATGTTTCAAGTATGAACAGTTGAAAAACATTTTGTTTATTCTTTTCATGAATATAGTACATCATTTATAGAATGAAATAAAAATACAGTACATATATCATAATCAGTATAGCTGTTACCTTAACTAAACTAACTTTTAAAGATAAAGTAGGTCATTTCAGATTTAAACAAAAAGCCGACTATGAATGGTTATTCCCTTTGAAATACAATATACTAAAGAATGTTCCATGAGAGTTCAGGGTATTAGGAAGGAGCTAATTTTACAGGATGAAGGGTCATCTGATAATTGCCAATTCTAGGATTGAATACTTACTAGAATATAATAGTAAACTTTTATCTTTAAAACACAACGAGCACGCAACCAGTATGTAAATCTACAAGCAAAATGCATTTCTTATAAAGATTTAAATAGAGAGTGGAAACGGTGTTTGAAAGTTGCACACAAACAAGTTTTCTCGCGAAAGTATCTTTCCTGAGAGAGTTATGTCAGAACTCATTCTTCACCTGCGCATTTTCTCCTTGTCTTGAGGAGGTGGCTGATCTGCTGCACGCACATTGGTGTAGTAATGAGCCACTTCAGTTGTTTGCATTCTGTTTTAACCTGCTGTTTTCAATTTGTGGAAAATGTTAATGTAACAAAAACCATTACACTATAGTATTACTAGATGGCAATTGTGACATAAATCACACGGGAACTTTTCCGATGGGCTATCTGTCATGTCTTGTCTCAAGAGCTACATTTTAAAGAATATTATGTTTGATGTCGGTGAAATAAAAACTTTTCAAACACTTCAAGCATGTCACCATTATGCTTATCTACTAGCAAAACGTGTTTCTTCTAAAGGGTGTGAACGGTAATGAAGTCATCTTGTTTGAAAAGTGAACATAATGGAATCTTTGGAGGAGAGTATCTTTCCTGAGAGAGTTATGTCAGTACTCATTCTTCACCTGCACATTTTCTCCTTGTCTTGAGGAGGTGGCTGATCTGCTGCACGCACATTGGTGTAGTAATGAGCTACTTCAGTTTGGATTCTGTTTTAACCTGCTGTTTTCAATCTATGGAAAACGTTAACGTCAAAAAACTTTACACACTTTAGTATTACTAGATGGTAATTGTCACATAAATCAAACGCGACCTTTTCTGATGAGAAAACTGTCATGTCTTGCCTCAAGAGCTACTTTTAAAAAGAATTTTAAGTATCATTCTTTTTTTTAAACCATATGATTAAAACCTTCTCTGTCGGTGAAATAAAAAGTGTTTTAGCTTAGAGTTTTTAATCCATGTACATTACAGGAAATTGGATAACGACAATTTCAGAGGAGCCCTCAACCCCATTTTGACACTAAACCATGGTGTCACTTGAAAAAAGGTATTTCATTTCGAATCTGAATTTTTTTGGGGTAAAACTCATATAAAAAGGTAACCAAAATAGTGTCCTAGCATTTTGCATTGATGCATTTTGTCCGATTAAGGAATATTATAGTTCATACATGTTAATAAACAAACATTAGAGTCTATCGATTCAACATCAATGTCCTGAAATGTTATATGAACGTATTAATATATTCTGTTTTCAGAGTTTGTAGAGTCACTGCACCAAATAATTGAATTTCTTCGAAAGCAACAACCACAAAGATATTAATTGAAATGATTTCCTCATATTGTCGTGAATGTGATGTGAAATGGGCATTCATCCTGTACATTATATCTATGTCCTCAATCGAAAGCCACCACTTGTCTAATTACCCTATCGTTATGTTGTGGTTTGCGTTCTACAGAGACCGCACGAACAATGCCAAAGGGAGCTTAAAGATCCATTTTCAACTTTGAATTCGTAATAACTCCGTTTTCATATATCGCACATCCGACTATACAGTTCTGTAGAAAAATCTTTCAACAATTTTTTGAGACTATAAAAAGAATTTATAATCAACGAGAAAGTATTTAATTTTAATTTCAAAGTATACCACCCTCCAAAACTTGCCGTAGCCATAAACGAACCCACAATCCGTGACGTCACAGTTTTATGTGTAGGATTTACCATACTTCCTGTTTATCGCGATCTCATTGTTATGGCTTACGATCACGATGATGGATATTTATTTATTATTTATTCGAGCAGATAAACGTATATTCTATCGAACTAAATGCTGTTCCAATACATGAAAACGTTTCCTTACCTCCAAAATTTCTAAGAGTTTTCGACTCGGTCTCCGCGAACGTCTTGATTCGGCCATCTTTGTTTACATCCTCTGTTTACGTCCCACAATCCTTTGCGCGATCTTGCAAATAATACGCCCCTTCTATTTATAGTACCAAGTCGATTCGGGAATGCCCTTTCGTTTAATTGTAATTATTTTAATGAATTTTGATCCGATTGTCGTTTTGTTTGAATTAAAAGTTTTCTAATTTTGCAATGAATACGTTAAATTTACTTAGAAAATTATGCAAAGATGAAAATGGATCTTTAAAAGCTCCTGATAGGGGCATCAACTCTGTACTATCCTGTCTCGGGGTAAGACGTATATCTGACTCTACACTCTCCTTGCCCTGGGTGTAAACCACAGCAAAAATTTCGCGCCATAACCCATGATTCAGCCAATCAATTATTTTTATCGCGATGGTGTGCGATTACATTTCAGCCAATCAAAGAGAGCCTCTCGAACAGGAGTTGGCTTTCGCTCTTATGCTAAATGGCGACGTCCATAGATAAACAAACTGGAATAGAAAGTTTTTTAACCGATCGACCATGGTGATAATGTCCGAGTCCAATTTTGCGACTCTGGTTAGTTTATTACAACAAATCATATATCCAGTTTTAAGAGATCGGTTTGATTTTCCACCACTTAACTCATACCTTGTCATGGTGGTTTGAGTGGTCCAGAGACCCCTAGAGCAATGCCAGCTTAAATGCTCCTGGCAGGGGCACCCAAGCTTGATAGGACGTCGGGTAGAAGTCAGACCAAATTTGAGTCGTTCTAAAACCTGTTGTCTATCTCTCACAATGCCTTTCCTTCCGTCTTTTCCCTCATCCTTTTGATCATCTTTTGGATGCTTGTCATCCACGTGTTTAATAACTGAAATATTGTTCAAAACACGTTAATTCCAAACTAACTCATTCACTAGGTTTAAATTTGAAGGGATGGGCGCTGCTATATAAAATTGCCGACTCGCCTTTCAAGCGCAGTCATTGGTTGATTATGTTTAGAAAGTTTGTAGGGAATAGGACAGTTTTTTAGCGAAGTTTTTGCTGGGGTTTATACCCGGGGTAAGAAGAGTGGAGCGTCAGCAAAACCTTCGCGCCGTGTCCTATTCCCAACAAACTTTCTAAAAATAATCAACCAATGACTGCGCTTGAAAGGCGAGTCGTCAATGATATTGTAGATGTACACTTTCATTTGTCTTTTGTGGGATGTTTTTATAAATGTCCATTTGATGGTAGCTGTGAAGAAGGCGGAACAGGGGAAGGCGAAACCTGCTCTGCCTTTGTAGTGTCCCACAAACACGTAACTAGTTAGCTTAAATGACTGAGCCTTTTCATTTTTATCAGTATTTGAAACGGAACATCAGTACTATCAAAATAAGAAAAATAGTTCTCTTTTCTAAATTGTTACTAATTAAATCCATATATTCGAGATGCATTTGGCTTTCGTAAATATGTTTTTAAATGTTTGGTTTCCTAAACCAATGCTTTTTTTATCTGTAAACGGAATATGTGTGTATATTGTAATGTAAAACAATTATCAATATCACTTGTTAAGGGATAGATGAGCTGTGCTAACTTTAGCCTTATGTGACAATTATTCATGTTAATATACGAGGCGTATGGACGTTCGTTTGATGTTGAATGTTGCTCTCAAATTAGCAAGTTATGTAAGTAACCATTCTCACATTATCTTTGATAAAATGAATCAGACATATTAAAGACTGACAAAATGATTTTGTGCCAGTTTCTTTCCCTATTTGTTTCCCCTGTTTATCTTTTCCGTGCAAGGGAGGAATAAACAGGGCTTATAACGATGTAATATATACCCTGACTGCTTTGATGTTAGTGCTGTGTAGACAGTACGGCTTAGTGGCTTGTATTTTTGTCTTGTGTTTGCTGGTGTCTGACTTGTGTGTGATTTCTCATTGCAGACTACTCATTCCGTTATGTCCTTTTCTGATGTTCTCACATGAAATATGTGCTTTTTGACACGCACGACTGTAGTGAGAGGTCAGTTGTTGAATAAAGTATTGAAACACACCTGGGTGTCTCAACAGGAAGTTCTAGATGAACAAATCTAGACTTACAGACTTTAGACTAGTACAGAATCAACACAAACACTGGTTTGACCCATCAATCAGTGAATCGATTTAACAAAGTGCACAACCTTCAAACACAAATATTCTCAATTTAAAAGCGTGATATCAACTAAAACAACTACTTGCTAGGTCAATATTGGAACTGAGTTCCTGCTTTGCTTTTGCAACCCACTATCGTTACTGCTGAAAATGTCGTGTCCAAATCATTATAAACTCTATTGCAGTTTGTAACAGTTTTCCGCAGACATTGATGTTAAGTGCAATGATGGAATAAAAGAGACGATGTCAGTAGCTCTCCAGGCAGGATTCATTGCCATATAGTCTTCTTCCCTCGGGTCTCCCTTGTGATAAATCGTAAGTGTTGCCCTAATTACACGCCTTCTCTCTCAACTGTGAACAGTAATTTGGTCTGGCGTTGCCTATTACAGTTCCAATGATATTACAGTTCTGTTGCACAAGAGGTTCAAAAGATTATTATCTCTGTCAACAAAATAATAAACTCACTCTGTATAATCGTGACGTCAACTAAGGCCTGGTGATGGCGCAACAGTTTAGTATTGACAGGTTACAATTGCTTTACAAGGGCAAACAAGGAGATTGAAAATTGACATCGTCATATCGTCATGCAAGTCTGTGGTCAAGACAACAATGGGAATTATGGTGGCTCAGAGAGCGTCGTCCCAGGAGACACACGGCCTCGTTTTGATATTAAAATTGTATTCTGGTCTGGTCCACCTCTGTTTGACAACTTCAGTTTCCTGTCGTTGAAATTTGGTTATCTTAAGATTTACATTTGTATACAGTTTTAAGAGCAATAGAATAAAAACCTTACTAGTAATAAACATAAGTAAAAATTTGGAGGTATAATCGACTCAAAAGGGTTATAAGATGTCAAACTTAAGTTTATTTCAGGCAGGTTAAACCCCCTAATCGACGTTAAAAACATCAGTTAACTAACGTTCAAGTTTGGTTAGTTTAACTGTCGTTCAAAGTTGGTATGTTTTCACGTAGTTTCAAGTCGACAAATCATCTGAAATCAAATAATAATAATAATGATAATAATAATAATAATAATAATAATAATAATAAAATTAAAATAAAAGTTGATGGTTAATTCCCTTGTACACCATTGAAGCGCATTTTCAGTTAGATTAAGGGTTTACAGAGTGAATCAAGGAACTCAGTTCTTTTCTATTCATTTTGCAGTTTGACGAGAAAGGATATTTCTTGATGCCTAAATGCAAGTTAAATATGATTTGGAGATTTATAATGTGTTTATCGGAAACTGAAACGCTACGTAAGCCCGTTTTCTGAAATAAAACATGATCTTTTTTTATCCCTTTCCAGTGAAATGGATACATTTTAAGCCTTATCTATTGTTTAAGTAAATACTACATTTACTGCAATAACTTAAGGGATTATTTTATTTATACAGTCTCTAAATGAAGAAGACATGCTGAACTAAGTTTCTAGTCTCAGTCAATGACATTTAGAAGAAAAAGGATACCATTGTAATTCAAACTATTTAGCTTTGTTGTCAACATAGAACGATGCTGGTTATATGCTTAAGCTGTAACCTGATCCTTTGATGTGAATTATCGAGAAAAAGCATTCCTTAACGATAAGTAAATGTTCAAAACCAAGGGAACAAGACCAAGTTACTCGCCAACTAACAATTTACGAAACATTTAGAACGCCGTAGGTGCTATAAAAGAACTCAAACGCTTTCATTGTTGTGAACGTACTCAGATAGCAGATAGTACATTAGAAGTGATTAATGTAAGAAACACCATATTTGATCACATTTAAATTTTGTAATGTCCGAACGCCAAACACAAATCTTTATCGAGAAATTGTATTTCTTATTGTAATGCTGCTGTACTTTATTACTAAATAGATCATAACAAGTACAGACTGTCTAGTTCTATATTCAACACTCATTCTTACTCTTCCTCATTTGTCCATTACAATAGGAAACCACTACTCTACCTAAGACGGATTTACTGGGCTTAACGTCGTTATATTTCCTCATGTTGCTTTTGATGTTAGTGCAGCGCAGACAACCAAACATAGTGGTTTTGTTTTTGTCTTTTAGATGCTTGTTATTGCAAACAACACAAACCGTTTTGTCTTCATTTTATGTCCTTTTCTTGAAACATGTTTCCACCATCACGATATAAGAAACACAGACTCAACACAAACTTTATATCTTACTGCCAGTAACCTGATAAGAGAAATAAAAAAGTTGCCAATACACATCACAGGTCTCCGGCTGTCCAATAAGCTGCATTGACCAACAACCTACACATAAGAAAAGAAAATTTGTTAAAATTGTTAGAATTAAGCAATGAGGAAAATGTTTTTGTTAAATATTTTAAGTTTATCATTTACACTTTGAGAATGTCACCACCTTTTTGAACTTACGGCTATGCACTATATGTCCTCTGAAAATGTAACAAATGTTTTTTTAAAGTTTTCTTCACCAGAGTTTGAGCTTTTTGTCAGACATGGACATTATTTGGAAAACCCTTATCCATCACTCGTATTTCCCTTTTGTGGACTATTTCCCCATCCATCATTTCGTGTAGCACCTACGTACATCTGTTCTTTCAGAGGTATCAAAAGCTCAGGGGCTGAAAAAGTACGACTTCAATTCTATTGACCTTTAAGGAATTAGCTGGCCCCAAGGATGAGTTCTCTACATGTCTTGCAAGTTCTTGTATTGACATGAATAGATGTTTTTCAAGCATGAAATATGGCGGCATGATCATAAGACAAATACAAAGTATACAATATGATATGTTTGTCTTAAATGTGATAGGAGGAGGTTGTTGTAATTGAAGGAGTGCTTTAGATGTTGAGAGGGTATTTATTAATTATTTATTATGATTAATATTCATATATTATGAATTAATTTCACAAAAACAGTTGTATATTTACTATTCCTACTGCTTGTTTCTCGGCAATACCATTAATTTAATATGGATTCATTGACGTGGTCCTCTGATATTTACTATCAAATATATTACCACTTTATAAATACAATAACTATGTCATCAATTAAGATATCTTACAATTTTGTGTATTTCATAGTTTATTGATTTTTTAAACATAATTTCAAAACACAACAACGATAACGTTGGCAGCCTGTTGCAGTCGTAGTATGGTTTTTTGACTGCAATGTTAACACAAAAGAAGGAAGAATGCACCAAGGAGGATTTTTGACAGAGAAATACCACCGTGAGTGGCCAAATTAGTCTAAAAACATGCACTTACTTGTCTTGAAAGCTGAGTTAAGTTGCTTTTTACATAACTGTTATCTTAGTAAACCCTAAGAGCATGCCATCAATCAGTTTGTCTCAAAGGGCCTTGCGTTTCTGATCAGGCAGATCGTCTATGTACATTTTCTAAAAAGGTTTTGAAGCCGTTTTGATTAAAATTGCAATATAATTAATCCATATAGTTGGTCAAAAGAAGATGAAATCTCTGAAAGAAATGCTATTATTCAACGAGTGAGCTGTAACACAGCGGTAAATATCTGTAGTGATTGAGCCTTCTCTTTAACCTTGTTTTTATCACTGTGAAATATATTTCTAACGAAGTGATTACTTTCAAAAAATTAATTTTAAAAAGTAGAATTTTTCTTTCCAACTGTCAGTTTAGTCACCGGAAAAATTCCTCACAGTACTTTTAGGTAATTATCATGAAATTCAACCTTTTATGAATATATGAAGAATACGATCCCAAAATGAAATACCACTAGAAATGTGAATATTGTTACGAATGATTTTGGAATAGGAAAATGTCCCCAGTCAAACCAGCAAAATATAGCAAGGCAATTGTATATTAATTACAATTTATTCAATCAAATAATAAACAAAGTGTTCAAGGTTACAATATCAAGCTAACACAAGCTATAATACAATATCAAATGAGTCACACTAATTCGCTATACAAATATATTCACCAGTCCTTATGAATCACACAGTTGATGTGTGTAGAAAACAGTCAGCTGGTCTTGATAGGAGATAGATGAATCTGGTTTATAAAGGTATCCAAAAACAGTGGCACAGTAGATGATCACAAAGTTGATTGTAAGAAGCACGATGAGTAAGAGTTCTAATGCCAGTCTATATATATATATATATATATATATATATATATATAGGTTAGATACCTTCCAGAATGTTCTTTAAAGTTCCATGACAAACTCCAATCAGAAGTGTCCAACTCAAGCAATCAAGAAATAGATAGAACATTCTAGAATACATTATTCTAGACACTGCCAGCTAAGACTATCAAAATAAGTGTAAGTGCGACCCACTAAACAATACAACAATGTTATACAATGTTTAACTTATAAACAATCACACACTTATAACAATATGTTGTTTCAAAATCTACAATATCACAAAAGAGCTTAGAGGTGGGTAGTTAAGGATAAAGAAACTCATGCTGTAAACTTAAGTTTTTACAGCAGTACTATTACATTCCCAGGCACAAGGTCCAGTATTTTGATTCTATCTCGCATCGTAATCATATTTATTCTGTAGGTGGAGGCATGTTTAACGAAGTGTTACATAGAGGATACTAAACGACCTTCCATTTAATACTATTTTTATTAAACGAGTTAATGATTAGTATAAAACGAGCGAAAGCGAGTTTGATACCAAATCATTAACGAGTTTAATAAAAATAGTATTAAATGGAAGGAAGTTTAGTATTCTGTTTATTACTTGACCTCAGTAATCAAGCATTATTACCGAAAGTGTACTGAACGAAGCATTTCCGCGACTAAGCCGCCAGACGTCAGTGCCAAGATTGTGACGTCACAACCACACAATATTATGACGTCATATGGGGAGCGGTATTACACTAGTTTAATATCGCGGTATAAATATTACACTGTGGTATCTTACACGGGCGAGTAATAATTTGTATATATGTTACTAGCGATAATGAATGTTCAAATTTGAAATAAAACATCTATTGGACGTACATGTATTGCTGTATGAAGGTGTGTCTTTCCAATGAAGACTTTCAAAGAAATATTTGTCAAGAGATAATTGTACAAATTTGATGACTCGGTTACATTCATCTTTCTATAATGTAATGCTACGAGTTTCTATCTTAAATGGTTGAGTTATCAAAAGAGTGTCTTTACATCGATATATCTTAAATTATATGTGAACGAATTTAGAAAACATTATCTTGAACACAATAAACGAAAAAAAAAACATTGCTCATTTTCATATCTAAAACTTTTCATCATTGATGTCAACATAACACTGTGAATGTTGATTCTCTTAATTTGTCTACGTTGCATGATTTATTAAAAACTTACATTTAAAGTATATACTGTATTAGCATATGTTATATGGTTAAGTATATATTTCAAAGTTGCTCCACGTCGACAACACATGGAGGTTGCTGCATCAACTACATTGTTTCAAATGGTTTCCATAAACATTCAGTATAACGTTGTACAGGTTATCGCTGAGACGATGTGTTACAATAAAGGTGCGGTGAGATGGGTCAACCTGACAACTATTGTCTTTGGTAATGTACTCCACAACGCCTTTACAATTTATGATTTGACGAAAGCACTTGGTTATGTTCTAATGACATTTAACGTAAATGATATATGTCCCACTCCATCTCTGATATATAGGAGACAGTTCTTGAAAGTCAAATACGCAAGATCTTAGCAATGGTGTCATTGATTTGAATCAGAACTGCATGTACCTGATACTTATCTTTATAAGGCTAATTATGTAGATACAGTGACAATGGAACGGTTTATTATTGAGACTATGATTCACATGTGAAACATGTACCTTTTCTGGCTGACATCAAATACTCCATTGGAAACTTATATGCTAAGCCATGTGGTCGACATATGGGATTAGAAGTTATGGAATACATGTAAAAGAGATGCTGGACGTTGGCATCTGAACCAACATAAATCTATCGAGGAATTTCCATTGCAAATTATCGATTGTAATTAATTTGGCGCATACAGGTGAATGCATAAAATATATGTTGTTCTGGCACATAGCCAAACTAATTGCAATTCAATGGAAACCACTGTAATGTTGCACTACAAAGCAAACATTTTACAAACAAGTTTTAAATCATATCTAATTGCACTTCCAGCAGCAAGCAATATCCTTTCTTGTTTTATCAGAACACCACAAGCATAGACCTGTTGTCCTTTATTTAAGAGGCTGGCGACATTTACTGGATTAACACTGTAATATCTACTTGTATCTGAAAATGTGCGTCACTGTTGCATTAACAACAACAAAACAACAAACTAATCAGTAATTGAACCAAACTACAACCTGATTGCCACTTCATAAGATTAAGATTTAGTTGTGATTTTACACTAAATTTAACTTTAGCATCAAGAATCTAAAAAACTAGACACAATGCCTTACATGAACATATGACTTGTTTAGCATTCTGCAATTGTGATTTGTTATTAGTAAACTGTTCACCATCACAAATCGTTATTTGACGTCACGATTATACAGAGTGAGTTGTTGACAGAGGACATAATAGCAACAAAACTGTAATACCTAGGTAACTATATTAGGCAACGCCAAATTAAACTCAACTGAGCGAAGAAGCTTGTAATTGGGTCAACACTTAGTCCATAGATTATTAACCTATCAATTTCATGACGACCCTGAAAAAGTTCATTGATAAATCTCGTAACATGTTGCATATGTTTAATATTGTATCAATTCTTTTATTTTATCATTTCCAAACACTCGTCATTGTAATAGTAATGTATAATGAACTGGCCGATTCCACATATGAATCCTTTTTTCCATATACTTAACAACTCCCGTACACACAGAATTCTTGTATTTTTCTTACATACATATAACCAAGAGAAATGATAGATGGGCATTATTTGGAAAACCCTTATCCATCATTCATATTTTCCCTTTTGAGCATTCTACCCCATCCATCATCTTTTGTAGTGTTTAAGCACCAACTTACATCTGTTCTTTCAGAAGCCTAAAAGGCTCAAGGGGCCAAAAATACTTCTTCCACTCTCTTGACCTTTCAGGAATTAGCTGGAACCGTGGCTGAGCTCTCTACATGTCTTGCAAGTTTTGTTAATGAGATGAAAAGATTTTTTGCAAGCATGAAATATGAGGGCATGATTATATGAAAAATACTGATGATATGTTTGTCGAAAATGTGATAGATGGAGGTTGTTGTAATTGAAGCAGTGTTTTATTTGATGGCAACTTTATATACAAGTGTGAAACACAAAAGAATAAAATTGTCAAAATTGCATAATTGAATAGATGCTTATTATAATTCATATGTTACTAACTAACTTAACTGTTCAGCCATTAGTTTTAGGACGTGAACGTGATAACACATTGAATACAACTTAAGTAAAATCATATGTTTGAGTGATAGGTGACCTTGCATCTTCTTAATGCAATAAATATTATTAGATAAGACATGTATTTAACTATATCGGGTGTTTTAAATTTTTGCTGATATTGGAACATTTTTTAAAGCCCAACATCAAAGATATCGTTTGTAGACTGTTGCAGTTGTAGTTGTCTATTAATTGCACGATTTCCTTAAAGAAAGAAAGAATGCTTAAGAGAGGAAACTGGGAATTGGCCAAATCAGATTGCAAACATGATAACGCTTGTCTTGAAAAGAGAGTTATGTTATTCTTTGCATAACTGTTATCTTTGTTAACACTATTGACATGCAATAGATCGATTTTCTGATCAGGAATACCACTTATGTACATGTCATGAATATGTTTTTAAAGCAATGTTGTTTAATATTGCAATATAATTAATCCAAATAGCTGCTCAAAGCAGGATCTTAACTTTGAAAACAATATGGTTATTCTCTAATTACAGCAGGGTGGGGGCGTTACCACTGTAGTAATTAGCTCTAGTGAGCATTTGTGTTTTTTTAACTGTTTGTTGCTTTGAAGTAAACTACGAACAAAATGAGCAAAATAGGCCTCATTTCTCAAATGGTTGACAATTTAATCACATTTGATCACAGTGTCCCTTCTGAAACACAACATCTATTCCAGCTTGCTTCTGGAGGAGTCTTCTAATACATACTCTCCTCTAGAAACGCATTTGTGTACATCATCCTCGTTAATTATATAACTCATTAGAATCAAGTATACATCAACCTTTTACATACTCATCAACTACAGAATGTATGTATTTTCCTTAGTACTCTACCAAGGTCTCACTTGTTTGTAAGTATGTATACTGAAAAGTTGCAATCATTGCAATCAAGAAGTTGAACATCCATAAAACCTGGTTAAACTTTTGAAATATATAAATATATAGATAGATGGAAAATGTATATATACAATTACAAGAAATACAAAATTTTGTCAAGAGAATTAAACTACTATACCAATCCTATTAGATAATTTCCATATTCCATTTTCCCTTTTTAGAAATGCATGAGTATAACGATAAATGCTGCCATCAAATTAAGTCATCAAAATAAGTGTACATTCTTGTATCATATTTGTTTAAAACATTTATAGATCTTGCAGACACATCGACAGGGCTTAACAATGTAATACAGGCAATGACTGCTTTTGATGGTAATGCTTGATAGTAGCTTGTAATTGGCTCTTTAGATGCTTGTAACAGATTAAATATTTAAGTTTGATTTGTCTTTTCTGACAAGACATTTGGCTATGTCTTCATCTGATGTTCCACACGAAACAACTCACCATCACGATGACTACAGATAGTCTTTTAATCTCGCGTCATATTTCCTTATAAAAAACGCAAACGTTCCCTATAGTCATCGTATCTGGATGTACTTAACCTTTCCACAAAGCATGACAGCCATCAATGACTGGCATTCGTTTTTTTCAATATCCTTAAAACTATTTAAACTTTCAGATCAAAATATCCACATATCAGCAACGTCATTCGTTACCGATTTCCTCCCCTCTCCAGTTGGTATAGAATGGTGAATTGTCTGCTAGAGCTTAACATTTTAACTTCAACCCAGTAGATATTAGCCTAATTCTTATTTGTTAAACAAACATGACCTTAACAAAGCAAATAAAAATCTACGGACAGATTGAGACATGCTATACAAGCAGCCATTACTACCCTCTCATTTTTTGTACCATTTTCGAGGCTTAAGCATTCAATGGAATATCTCTTCCTTTCAGCAATAAATACCTGGAATGCTTTAGCAGATAATGTCAACTCCTCACAAAATATCCGTTTGTAAAACATGTTTTACTGACTGTACACCTAATTGGTTTTTCATGAAGTAAAAAACGTTGAAAATTTTTCAATATGTTACGGTACTTTATAAGCTTATTAAACTTTGTTTATACACATTTTGAATACAAACGAAGACTACGTGCATCTATTGTAACATCAAGAACTAGTTCTTAATGCCCACTATATTAAACCAGATATACAAACTCATGTTTACATTGAGGGGCAGATGTACATGTAACTTACCATAAATTTCCATTAATCGAGCCAAATGTAAATGCATGTAAACTATTCAATCTTCCATTTAGGATACCAATCATTTTATCTTAAAAGGATATGTTTGTATTTGGTTGTCTTCCTGTCACTTTTATTTCTTATTGTATCTACAACCTTATTTGTCCTCTGTATGTGAAAACACCCAAATTTGGTCCTATAAACCAAGTCAATGATTTTGAAGGTTTTTTTGGGTAGACAGTTTACTTGAACCATGCCATCAACATGTTTCTCTACAAGCACAATGTCTCTAGATTACCGATATTGCCCTTCTTCATAATTATGGACAGCGGGTAATGATGCAATTTTGTATAAAATCACAATCCATTACTGGTCATAGTGAGGTGATTACCTTCTGAACAGAACAACAGAAAACCATTTATAACATGACCTTTCTCTCTTAGTCCAAGGATAATTTGCCTCATACTTCAGGCGATTACATTACACAAAGACAAGAATTTAAATAAAGTACTATTATTAAATCAACGGTATAGTTGTCAATATAAAATAAATTGTTTTTCGATCATCTTACTGATTACCATTACAAATTCACCAATATTGATAAAAAGTTTTATTATTCCCCCATGTAAGATAATGTATCGTAATATGTATACGGCGATTTTAAACTAGTGTAATACCACTGCTCGTATGACGTCACAATGTTGAAGTCACGTAAATTCTAGTTTTAGCACCTCATCGACAGTTATGCTGTATGTGCAAAAAAACACAATACCCAACTTGCAGTTTTATTCGTTCATGATTTGGGATCAAACTCACTTTCGCTCGTTTTCTACTAATTCATTGACTCGTTTCATACAAATTGTATTACGTGGAAGGTCGTTTAGTAACCTCTATGAATCCAATTAATTAAGATACTAGAAACAGTATGAGTATATGTCTTGGTGACCTGCTCAAGCTTCTCCTGTCAACCATCCACTTAAACATTATTATAAGAGACGTTTGTAGAACATTTCATGTTTAATCAACTCACAAGTTACAACAAAATGTCTGTATGTCTGATGATGATCTATGAATTAAAACTGCCTTCTCAGTTTTCCCGGATTCATACTTAAAACATTTCTTGGATACTTGATGCGACAGTTTCTTGAAATGAGGCGTCACGGCGAAGTTAATTCATATCAAACGGCAAATTGTTTTTGCACATTCTGATAATTTGAAGAAGTAAACACTAACACTTGCAACGATCTGCAAATCTTTTAACGTGATAGGACGTCATTCCTTTTTTCATCGTCGTTTAACAATGTCTTTTCGACTTTTTTGTATACAAAATTGCCAGCTTCGGTACATTCTTATTAATTCACTGCTTCCTTATTCAACTTGAGAGATACCTTTGCTTCTTGATGTGACAGTTTGATTGAATGGAGAATTAAAAAGAAGCTGAAATTCATTCTTATCTAATGGCAATTAAATTGTTCTTCCACATTCTGCTGATTTGAAGAAGTAAATGCTAAAGGATTTAGCGTCTTGAATTTCTCTGTTATATATAAGTCATTGTAATCATTATTTATTTGTTGATTAAATGGTTGCTGCGAAAGTCACTTAAAAAGAATACAAAGTTCATAGAAACAAAAGTTAAGTGTGGATTTCCTTTACACAGTGGCTCTTCAGTTATATATATATAATATTGACTTATTCCTTGGACACTTGAATATTTCAATTTGATGCTAGTTACATAAGCATAGTCGAACTTTATGTTTTTAAAGTTCTAGCGTGTTTTCTGAAACTTCTCACTAAAATCGTTTTACTTAAATTGGATATTATCATTTGTTTTATTCTTTGAAGTACACAATACTTATATATGTATTTCTAACATTTTAGTGCTTTCAGGTGACTAGGATGCTTACTACTGTAATTTGAGAGACCAATTTACCTATACAGTGTCGAAAGTAAAGAATATGTGCTTCATTAAGTTCTTTGGCTATAGTCACAATCCCTGACATTTAGAAGTAGATGGAGACCATTGTCAGCGAAGCTATTTTATCTTTCATAGGACGATGCTAGAGTATAAGCTTTATCCTTTAAGGTCTTAACCTTATACTTCAATGTAAATTATCTGAAACATTCTTTAATGATGTGTAAATGTTCAATGAGAAAACATGATGAAAGCAATCTTGGCATACTAAAAGCTCAAGATCAAATTGCCGACACTGTTATTCATAGAAATCAATTAAATTATAGTATTTAGTCATGAACGTTGTATAGGACTTGTTTCCATTTGTTTCGAGGTTTAAGTTGCTTGTGTTCGCGCAAATTTCTTTTTAGGACTGTTGCTGTTTGGCGAATATATTTTTTGACATAATTGAATACCGTCGGGGGGGGGGGGGGGGGGGGGGGGGGGGGTTTAAGTTGTTCAAAGCCGCATCCTGTGCCTTGTGTGCACTGGATCGTTGTCAAAATGAAGCATAACTCGACTAGTCAACATGCTGCGCCTGTTCTTCTTAAACGCCGCTCTCAGTTGCTCCAACTCGACATAGTAGGCTCCTGTTATTGTAGAAAATGGTCACCATGATCTTGCCAGCAGATGGCTGAGTTCTGAACTTCGTTGCAGGAAAGTGCTTATGCTTCCATTGCATAGATTCCTGCTTGGTGTCAGGATCCAAATGATGAATCCATGTTTTATTTCCAGTAACCAGACGGGCATGAACGTTATCGGGAGCGGAATTTGGAATAGGAACATCTCCCCAGTCAAACCAGCAAAATATAACAAGACAATTGTATATTAATTACAATTTAATCAATCAAATGATAAACAAAGTGTTTAAGGTTACAATATCAAGCTAATACAAGCTATAATACGATCTCAAATGAGTCACACTAATTAGCTATATAAATATATTCACCAGTCCTTATGAATCACACAGTTGATGATTGTAGAAAACAGTCAGTGGGTCTTGATAGGAGATAGATGAATCCAAAGGGTATCCAAAAACAGTGGCACGGCAGATGATCGCAAAGTTGATTGTAAGAAGCACGATGAGTAAGAGTTCTAATGCCAGTCTATATATACATAGGTTAGATACCATCCATAATGTTCTTTAAAGTTCCACGACAAACTCCAATCAGAAGTGTCCAACTCAAGCAATCAAGACATAGATAGAACATTCTAGAATAGATGATTCTAGACACTGACAGCCAAGACTATCAAAACAAGTGCAAGTGTGATTCACTAAACAATACAACAATATTATACAATTTTAAACTTCACACAAACAATCACACACTCATAAGACATTTTAGATGTCCGTGATTCACGACTGGATTCAACTGTCTAATTTCGTGCATTTAAATCTTGTGACACCCATCTTGCAAACATCTTGGATATGTGCAAGTGTTCATGAATTATTGTTCAAACACTTCCGTGAGAAATGCCCCACTTTTAATATATCTCCTTTTCGGGCAAAAAAAAAGGAAGACAATGTCAGCATTGCCTATTAAGTGATTTTGTTTAAGTACTGTGTTTATGAGAGCGTAGTTATTTGTCAATAAGAATCACTATGAACACTTTATGCTAACATGTTCCTTTTTTCGCAAATCTTTTTGACGTCACTCAAGGCTTATATATAGTCCACATTAAATGGGAAAGTAATTGGTTTTCTTACAGCGAGTTCAGAATCTTATCCTGAAAGTACCACACGGATTACTTTGAAATATAGACTTGGTTAAACGATTAGTCTTGAGAGTCCCGTGTATTTACTGCTAATACATTATCGATATTAGATGAACATTTTAAAAATAGTATAGACTTTGACTTACCTCTGCATGAATTCTTTTCGCTCATAGTAATTAAATATTCACTACATTTTACTAATAATGATTCAGTGAAATAACTATCCGTCTTATAGAAATTGATACTGAATATATTTTGCTGACGTCAATCTGATGATACAGCAAACACCAGTCTAGAGAACTTACTAAACCACAAATCCTCAGATCAACCAAGTGAAGAATTATTTCATGTACAAAAACAACGTTAAGCAATCTATTAAGTTTAAAAACCAATTAATGTTATAATCATAAGCTTGGCAATTGGCCTCTTTCATATGTATGTTTTTATGAAACTTTAAAACGCAATTTTCAAGAGGCCAAATTGGATCTTGTTTGGAGAGAGTGACACTTGGCTTTCGATAACTAGATTTAAAAATGATTGATTAAAATGACGGATTATGCTGGTTCTTATTATTGGATTTAAAAAATGTTTGAGGAAAACATTAATTCGTTTATTCTCCATGACATGAGATTATCATCATCAAAATCTTATATATGCAGAGTAATCGCTATATCTTAACGTTGTGTCAGCTTAAAGGGCAACTGCTCCTCATTCTTATAGCATAAACAAAAATTAAACTTAAGGCAAGTTTAAGAAAGTGTATGGTTTTTATCGTTGTTCAAACTGCTAGCATCTTTAATGTTTTGAATAATTTGGAATTTTCGTTTACAAAGGTGAAAGTATGCTAACAAAAACAGAAGGTGACACCTGTGTTAGAATCAAGTACAGTTGTAGCTTTAAAAACAATATCGTTATGTAATCAATAAAATTGTCTTCATTCAAGTCAAGCAAAAACATTCAAAAATTTTTTTAAGATACAGTAATTCAATCTATCATCCAAACTTTTAATAGAAAGAAAATGTGTTTAGCAATCGACGCATAAGCTGCCCCACCCTTTAATCGCTCCCTCGCCATGTTTTTATGTCTGGAAACAATTAGCGCCCCGTCTCAAAAGTATAAGACGTTTCAAACAATTCTAGAGTTATTTATTTATTATTTAGGAACAATTAAAAATGCAAATAAACTTAGAATATATTCATGTAAATATTTGATCTTTCTATGTGAATCTAGAATATCAAGACAATTAATTCAATTGAAATTACTAGTCATTTTAATACGCCCCGCAATATCGCATTATCAAAAGCCCCCAGGGCGATTGATATCTAGAAGTTGCTATTTCTGTTTCTTCTACTTTGAAATTATTATTATTTGTTTGAACTGTGATATTTGTATCAAAATCAGTTCTAGGTTATGGACCCTAAAATTATTTTTTAATTTTGATTGAAAATAAATATGCCTGATTGTTTCGTTTCTCTGCAAGTCGTGTTTTTCATATTACACTTCTATATGCATTTTAAAGACAATGGTAAGAAATAATACTCACCTAAATGTATAACATGATTGTATATGCCATATGAATTAATGTCCTGCTTCTGAGAAAGGTAAGTGTAATATTGGTTTGAAGATGATGAAAGTATTTTCTTTATTAGCCCCAATATCACTATCATTATTTTGTATATTCTCGTTTTGCAAAATGCCAGCTAATCTATATATGCTGCCAAGTCAACATTACTATTTAATTAACAGTCTGATTATTCGCTGGGCCACGTAAAAGCAACATTGGGACTAGTTACATTATCATTTAATCCACTACGTGTTTTTGAAGAATTTTTTTATGTTCTGCATCAAAGAAGGAAAGGTTTAAACTTATTCAAGAGTTAAAATAACATCACATGGACCGAATGAAAACTCTTTATATTTGTTAATTGGAACTTTCTGTCATGTATGTCTCTCGCAAAATATCCATAAAGCTTGTCTGGTGAATAGTTAATGCTATATTCATTACAAACACAAAGTACTTGTACAAGTGGAGTAAATGACTGCTCCTGCACAGTGATTAGATCTGGCACAGCTTATTCAGAACACCAAGGCTCACGCCTATCATGATAACGTAATTGTAAACGTCAGCAAGCCGTTGCTTTCTGTCACCATACAATTGAAAAGTCTGAAACTCTGCAGCAAATAGTACACACTGAATCAACCATTATAGCGCGATGGATAAGTAAATATATGCTTTCGAGCTTCTACCTTTGTGACGTGGAGTGGGAATTTTGTGCATCAGTTGCAAATACTGGTCTTGAAACTACTGGCAACAGATCACCGTGCTAGGAGGTACTTTGCTTTTGATATAATCTTTTGAAATGTCAACTTTCCACCTAAAGGGGGTTTGTTGGTCTTTTGGATTATTTATGTGACATGTGACCAGGAAGACTGAAACCTTTAGTTAACCTTCACAGCACTTTCTATGGCTTGGTCCCCGCGGGGTTGAAGTGAAAAGCCGTTTGCGATGGCAATCTACACTGTGCACGAAAGACGGTTTGTCTGGCCAATAATACGAGCTTTTATTATGTGAAGAGGAAGTATTTCGAAATGCTCCGTAATTGAAATTAGAATATTCTTCGGATCTGCTTTTGTGAGACTTGCCGTCGTTATGAATACATGTTTCAGCACAAATATCTTCATAAAATAATCAGATTCATGAACGAAATAGAATAAATTGTTAAACACCATACGCCTGCACATATTAACACGTTTACTCATTAAGAACAATAACGATAGTTAGTTTCAACGTTTAGTTACACTACTTATAACCACATAAAACCTGATTACGACATACCTGATGCATTCGATACAAATAAGTTATTTCACGCATTTTATTTCCATAGTTTTTCTGTAAACCTGAAACCTTTTTTTAAATCTATTTTTGATTATGTGAGACGTATGTTTTACTTTGACCTACATACTCTGTTTCAGTTACATGTATGTTGTAGAGGAATTTTGTTTGTTTCAAGCTTGAAATTAGCTGGTTGTCTGACAGTTAAGTGCATGCAAAGAAAAGTTAAATTTAAAGAGGTTTTGATCCTATCTAAAAATACTAATATGAACAGGACCATGAATGGAGAATGTTTCATCGTGCTGAAACATGAGTTTATAAGAAATCACTCATGGTGATCCTTTTCTCCTTTTTCTGCATTTATTGATTACACATCGATTACATCATTTCAAAACAATAAATTACAAACTTAATTGTTATATATATATATATATTCCCTGAAGAAGCTTCGAATCAAGAAGCAGAAATATGCATATTGGAAAAAAGATAAAGTCATGATTGTGAAAGTTGATTTACATCTTCTCTGTATTTTTTAATACTTTCATATATATATATATATATATATATATATATATAATACATCAAATGACGTAATAATTATTTGAAATCAAACAAACCACAAATGTCCTTTGTGTAAACTGGAAATTATATGACTATACGATAACTTTAACTAATCACTAATTATATATATAGTATACATTATGTTGAAGTTTTGGAAGAAGATAAGTGTGTATTGTTGGCTTTTTTGATTTCCAAAATAGTTGCAGTTAATGAGACAAGATACTGCTTTCTACGAATGAAGGAATGTTATTTGCTCATTGTAATGTTACATTCAACAACAACTTGTTTATTTTCTAACTGAAACTGTGAAATGCTTTTATGACGATTCAGTAACTGGAATAAATTGCACGACATGCATGAATGAAGTCCCATGAGTCCGCTTTAGAGTGTAAAAGCCTCTCTTACATTCTTAGTTCCGAGTAGGTGAACTATCAATTAAGCTTCTTTGTCTGGGAAAAGAAAAACGCAGGGTAAAAGACCATGGTTTGATTTCAATTAAATAGGTGAGGTGAAGTGAGGTGAATTGGGTTCTAACGCCGCATAAAAAGTATTTCACTTATATCACGGCTGGTAGTACTATCAAAGGGTGAAAGCCCACCCAACCATTGTGGCTATGTATTGTGAAAATCAAATTATCTGAATTCAAAGATAGTATAGAAACGTGACGATAGTTAAAGTGTATACTTATTAGATCTCAAAAGATAACATAATGATATATTATATTGAGTCATTCTTTTTGTATTCAAATGCAACAAAACTCTAATAATGCATTCTGCATCAACCAATCATCAATTTGTTTGATGTATATTTTTGTAAGTAAATCCAAATGAATTGTCATATAAATATGTAACATACGTCTGAATCCAGTCGTTCGTAAACATCTCTAAAAGATTAACGATTTTAAATTGGTTTCAAACAAATATATTGAAACATATTGATTCATAGTGATCTTAATGAACATTTACATATAAATTAATTAAGATATATCTGTCGACAATTTTTTTGCAATAAATGTTTAGTATTCTCAAAACAAGTTTAACTTCGATGCGTAAATCAAAACCTACTTTTATGGTCTTTCATAATGATTTATCTTAGAGAACACAGTCAGTAAAAGATGGAAAAAAATACATAAGCATATTTTCAGAACAAAAAGGGTGAAACATTGTCATTAATTCACAATAAATCGTCATCGCCCTCACTAAATTATACTTGATATCTCGTAAAGACATTTATTGAGGCCACAAACGAAGAAATGTAGTCAAATAGAGGGATTCGACTCAACTCTACTTGATCCTGGGAAACTGTTATCGCTCTTTTCTGTCCCAGGAATAACCACATTGCACAGTTGCAGTCTGTGTGTCACGTTATAATGCAGTTCTTTATCACCATTCAAATAATAAATGTTATTCATTTTACATTCTTCACAATATACTTTGAGATTTCTGCCAAGATTCAACTCCTTGGTTGTCTAATTTGTTTATGTTAAAATGGAGAGCAAGACGTTAAAGTTTGAGTGTGACTCATTCATCGACTCTTATGAAGCTGTGGATATTTGTTGTTCATGAGTAATACTCTAATCCCTCTAGTTTGACAGCAAATGAGGAAATGCTATGTCTGCTGCTTGAACCCCTTCTTACTGTGCAGTTTAAGGTGTTAATAAATCTCGAATAGAAATAAAGGTATCTTATGACGGGTTGACGAGCCTTCATATGTGTTGGATAGTTTCCCAACATAGTGATCGCCAGAGGAATCAATGTAACGATAGATGTGTATTAATTTGTCATTTTAGTAAAATTAAATTATTGTTTTATTTATATAGATCATGATCATGATTTGTATATCTCAATATCTCTATAGCCCATTAGGCATTACACTTGCTTCACAGATAAATGGAGCACCAGGTTACTAAATTGTGACACTCAAAATTAAAGGTATAGTTTATGTATAAAAAATAAACAATATATAGATGTGAGGGATTATGCTACGGCTCGTCAGAACTATATGAACCCATTGCAAATAGCATCTTGATCCTAGTCTTGATGACTGTCAGATGAAAGAAAATAACAACTCTCAATTGATCAAGAGATTGGATTTCTCATCATCAGCAGTATGCAATAAAACCGAACTATCTAATTTCATGTAATGAAATTGCAAGAGTTCCAATATAAACTTAAGCCATCAATTTTGTGCTCTTCCTTTATTAACTATATTATTGCTCTCGACATTGATTTATTATCCCTATCTCTAATAACACGATGGTTATTGCCATCAGCAAATATTTGTACAAGTATAACTGCATGGAATCAGATATATTACTATTTGTTTGTTTAATCTTATGGAATGATAACTAAATCAATTGTTTTTTTAGATTCTCTGAACAGAATCTGAAAGATATGCATACTGTCTCGTCAAGTTTCTTGTTCAGGGGAAAATTAACTTAACGAACAGCATTTTCCTTACTAGCAATATGCAATTAGCTTTTCGATTGGACTTTTCCCATACAGAATGGTCTTCACGTACATCATATCAATATGTCACTGATTGATATACGAAACAGTAATAGATATGCTTCACACCTCAGTCATAGCGACCACAACATATTACATGCAAGGGCCTACAGTGCTTTGAACGAGAAAGAACAATGTTTATGTGGTAGTCGGGAGCACGTCACGCCCACTTTGCTTGTTTATTTAACTACACAAGAATTACCAGAACGAGACCACAAACACAAATGACACAGACAGGTCGGACCAAGGAGAGGCAAAGTGGCGACCGTGGTTCTCAACCGTCAAGGACAACCGGTGCATACGCAGGATTCTCCTACGTGACCGTGTGTCACTATGACTGAAACAACAGCAATATCGTCTCATTGGCAGCGTCATTATGTGGTCAGTAGGAGCGTAGTCAGACGTCTTTTGGGACATAATATTTGAGTCTGCCAGCCCTTTCGTTCCTTTTAGGCTGAGCCATCGTGGCCGACGTAACCGTTACCAACCGTCAAGAGTGGTACAAATGTGGCAAATTAGGAAATAGCAAAACACTTTGTTTTCTGAAGAGGGTCGGTGTCCATAGACAGTGCTGATAGCCGAATGATGAGTGAAAAAGGATTAATATTGTGTCTGTGAGCTCGAGGTTATGAAATTGGGTGTGGTGACCATAAAACAGAACTGGACATCTTTGAGAGTTCTTAAATTGCCTCGGCTACCTCGATACCGTTTTAAATCCTATGGTGCTTTCTTAACTTCTGAGCAATCCTAGACCAAACAGGACACAGCAAAGATAACTTGAGAGTCCCTAACTGCAAACAAGGCTAAAATTTTGCACCATTACAAGGATTATCACCCATTGAACATTGAGATCATCTGGACAGACAAATAAGACGCAGAATCAACCTCCGTCAAGTCGGCAAGCGTTGACCAAGGTACTAATGGAAGAATAGCTAACCATCAAAAATGACATCATCAGGGGCCTTCTAAATCTGAGCATCGCCTTCTTAGGAATGTATTCAAGCAGAGGAGGCTGTTCGTGATAGTGACAGCTATCGACTATTCCATTTTTAAGGGATTTAGATTTTGTTTTTTGCATATTTTAAGTGTCAATTATTCTCGAACAGAAATTAAGATTTCTTATGACTGATTGAAGACGAACCTTGATGTATGTTGGATAGTTTTTCAACATAGCGATCACCAGAGTAATAAATGTAAAGATAGATATTTATGATTTAAACATGCTTTTGTAAAGAGTATGTCACTTGCGACTGTTCCAATATGTTGACAGACTGAAAAAAAAGTTTATTGCAGTCAATAATTATCCTGTTCTGAATGTTTTTGCATATGCCGATACTATTCCGAGTTTACTGTAACCATAGAATTAAGTTGGATGTTTATTTATTTGAAGTTTTGACCCACATTAATCTGTAGGTTGAGTCGGCGGTGTAAATTTGACATAACAAGAGACAATGACTTTTGAAGATCACATTGATTTGGAATTATAAGCATTCCTATATGGGTACCGAATGCTCATTTATACCATGAATTATGGTCACAACTGTCCGAACGAAGTTAATTTGTCCTCTGATGAAAATTGTCTGAAATGAAATACATTACCGCTTTAAGTGTACCAATAATTCATGAAAAATAATTTAATATAAAGCTGTTCCTGCTCGCTTGTAGGGTTTGAAATAGGTGTGTCTTTCGAAAATTCCCGGGACTGACAGTTAAAACTATTTTTATCATTATAATGCAATTATTTCGCACATTCCTGTTCATGATATGTAAATTATTTGTATATTTTTGGAACCTCCAAAATATCCTTATGAAATGTTTGCGACGGTAACATATAAACTCAAATATGTACAAAATAGAACACTTTGTAAAGAAACATTTGCCTTGAAAATAATCCATAAGTAGCTACACTTTTGATATCAAACAAACTTGTCCTAGAATTCACTAAAAAAGTTCGAAGAACTTCTGCATAGTAATTTTCCCGTTGTAACATAGAAAGTTAAACTGAAGTTTAAGGCAGGTAAAACCATGAATTCAAATGAACTTTTTTCTTCGTTTAACCTTGAGAACAAGTTTGTTTAACTAGGTTATCCCCTCTCCTCCCACATATCAGTGCCAAAAAAATAAAATAATTATTTCGTTTTTATTTCGTTAGTTCAAGTTGTTGTGACAATAAGTGTTACATTAGAAGACTCTTTACTTTGACAATGGAAAGCATGTTATGGTCGTCATTTGCAACAGGAATAAGGGGTGACTTGAAGTTTTCATATCAACAATTTTTTAAATTACCGAATTCGTAATATCGATTAAGAAACTGAAAAAACATGAATTCTTAGCAGTTGCGTTAAGTATTATATCGAAAGGCAATACACTTCGGTTATACAATGCAATTGAATGGTCCATCGAGTTTCTCAAATTGGCCAGAAAGGTATGACGGAGGCTAAAACAATACCTCATTTTGTGCTTCCTGTAGGAAGATGGTAGATAAATGACCTAAAGGACTGTTTTTATTGACAGTTATGTGTAGAGCAAGCAATAAGATTTGCCTGGTTTCATTAGTGTGTTTTGCATTCAAGGTTCAACGTAGCAATCTGCAGCCTCAAATCTGATTAAGGGAGAGTCAGCTGCCAGCAATCGCATCATAATCAATTAGCAGATTACAATTAATTACGTCTACTCGCCTCCCTGTGCACAGAAACGCAGTAAGATGCAACGATCTGTGATGAATTGCCTTGATCATCAGGGGACGAGAGAGTTGTGAGTACACTAATTTACTTGACCCCTGGCCCTAATTTTTAGATAAACTAAAAGCATTCATGTCGTTACGAAGCAAAATCCGATTCTTCGAGTGAATTGTGGCACTGTTTGTTGAGCATGACGGGAGTCAAGTTTGTGTTATTTGTTCTGCTTCTAAATATGTCCTGTCGGTGGAGAAAGCAAACAGCTGATGTCGACCCAATGACTCTCTTTTAGATCGAGGGTGTTCACGGAAGAATGTACGTGGAATGAGGCGATTTGGTATTATAAAGTTGCCTAGCAACCGAGTATTAATTTACTTTTAATTTACTTACTTGAACGATAACAGCTATCAATGTCAAGTGAAGAAGAACAGAGAAATCAATTAAACCCCTTTCTTCCAGCAATCAAGTAATCAAGTTACCAGTAATTCATTGAATAATGGAAACCGATTCCAAACTTGCAGGGAATTTAAAAGTTATAGGAATTTAAACAAGAAGATGTTCCTTGATTGCCACAATCTGGGTTGTATCAACTGTCATCTAAAGAAGGAATGTATTCCATTATTATGTAGTCATTGCTTCACAAAATTAAAATCAATAACAACAACAGTGGATGATTATGAAAATAATTATAAAATTGTGTGTACATAAAGGATGTAGAAGAACGATGCTGTTCTGATACAACGTTTAAAAGCTTCCTGGGTGTGTCACATCCAGCTGTTGTTTGGTTTAAGTATTATAATTTGATCACATAGCGTCATTTCATAAAATATCACTTTATATTTAACAATATTACCTCTGGTTCATTTGATTCTGCAATCCAACAAACGGCTGGACATTGTTAACTTGAAAAATCTAGATCATCTTTTATGACGAGGATGGTTTTAGTGGATAACATGCCAAACATTTAATTCTATCTTCATATCTTATTCCAATAAGAATTTCATTTTTGGTTCATATTTAGACTCGAGTGTATAGAATCTATTATGTTACCTGCACGATAAATGAACTGAAAAGCCAGTCGTAACTAAAGACGTAGAGAAATAACGAAATACCACATTGAACACATTATATGTCTAAAACATAGATCCCTAGATAGAATTGGATGCCATCTGCCTGGATGCCAAATGATACAAGTCGTTTAAAATAAGGCAATATAGACTCTCAGTAGATACGGCAAAGCAATTATCACTTTGTACCTTAGTGCTGTTTTGAATCTATTTTAATCGCACTTAAATAAATAAAAAAATCAAATATTTTGTCAAAAATGTGTTCTTGTGAAATTTGTGATATTTATCTACATGTCAGTGACTTTCAGGAATTTGAAAAGCTGAAGCGTTTTTAATAATCCAGTTAAAAAGTTGTAGTCTTAGTTATTCTGACTGTAAGATGTTCACTCACTGCAGGCAATCTACTTCAAACAGAAATTCAAGAATATTATATCAGTACTATTTTACACGAACCCATTCATTTATGAGTGTCCTCATGGCGTGCATATACTTCACAGCTTTTAGTCATGTTCACAGCAGGGTTGACAACCCACTTCTTGTCAATACACATGTCAACTTTAGATATCAAATTACCCCAGTCAAGGATTTAGTACGCTTCTCTTGGCTAGCTGTGTTATAAGGGCTTGTTTACATCTTCGTATCAAGACTAAACTTAAAAACGAAATCACTTCTTCAGCTTTTCATGCAATTAAGGACGTCTTTACAAGATTTATTTCGAGTGCTAAATTTCAATACTAATAGCATTACATCTCGTATTAATTTTGGAATTCAACACAATCAGTTTTCACAGCGATTATAATTTCTTCAGTATATTGGCAGTGTCATGATGATGTGTACATGTATTTCTTGCAATTATCATTTTACCATTCGTCTAAGTTAGATCTTTGCAGTTACTTTCTATATCGCGACCCATGTAAACGGCCCAAATATTGTTATTTTATTAATGTAGATTTGCCTTTGTCGTAGTCATCATCACTGAGAAGGTTTCATCTCTTGATTAATAATTCAAATGTGTATTTTCTTTAAAGTAAATGCAGTAGATTTGTCCTCATTATAACGCTGTCAATTTGTGCCATTTGAAGCCGTGATTGGGTCGTTAATCAGAAATATTTGACATTGTACGTTTTTACTTTGGAGTCCCAATATCTCTCTAATCAATTTGAACCATATTTTTATCAAAGCAGGAACTGGGGCGGGATAGCGCAGTGGTTAGTGCGTACGGCTTCTGGTGGAGAGGTCCATGTTTCGAACCTGACAGGCTTTCTCCCCTTCAATATTACCAGCAGCCATGATATTTGTGATATACTCTTGAAAGCGGTGTTAAACCTCACCTCACTTCACTAAACATTATCATCAATAATTCTTGTGCTCAGAAAATGACTTGTAATAGCAAACAGTGCCATCAGTTCGTGTTGTTCACACTAAAATAGGCCTAAAAGGAGGATTATGGCCTTTGATAGAGGTCATCTGTCATGTCCCCACGGACTCTTTTGTCTGATAAGTAAGGAGACATACTGGAACCAAAGTTGATAATGGGGTGACAATTTTCTACTCGATGCTTTGGCTGCTGTGAAACGTGTGGGTAGCAGCAGTACTCCAGTATAGTATTCTTTCTTTATTGTCAATCACACACATCTCTTTCCGTGTATCCTTTCTGCCTTTCTCTCTTCATCTGCTGTGTCCTTCCTTGATGTTGCCCCTTTCTATTTAGTTTAGCGCGCTTTCCTTTGAGAAGTGAAGTGAGGTTATTTCGGGTTTAACTTTGCTTTCAAGAGTATTTCACTTGTATCACGGTAAATAGTATTATTGCAGGGAGAGATCTTCACTATTATGGCTATGCATTGTGGTAAAACGTGCGAGCATCGGCTGCGCTGAAATTCAGTCTGACGCTGTACCCAAACCTAACTGCATGTAGACCAGTTTTCTACTGCAGACCATGTTGCAGATACCTAGGTGGGATTAGAACTCAGGGCCTCCTGATCAGAAGTCCAACACTTAAACTACCGCCCTAAACAGTCCTCCACTTTTCTTTGTACAAAATAGCTACCTATTATCTAGCCACTCTTTACAACAATAGTAGTTATTACTATTTCTACTCTTTCATTATTATAAAACCAAATCATCTATCCTATTTATACCTGTTACATTGAAAATAGCTAGGTAAGTTTAAATACAATGGTGATTTAGGTAATGTGTGAATATGTAAACCACATAGAATATGAATCAAACATTGATATAATCTACATAAACTACTTGTTACTGTACAATTTTGACACTTGTATTGTGAGGATATTCCTGTGTGCCATTTCATTGTACCAGCTATAGATTTTGTTCAAGCTGTTCGAAGAAAGATGGTACATGAAAAATAGATGATGACACGTTTTCAGATTTGAGTCAATTAGAGCATTTTTGTTGTTGACTATCCAATATACACCAGCATCACCATTTTGCATGTAGGCATAGCATTTCATTTTACATGCATCATACAGTAATTGAGTACTTGGGCTGCTGACGCTTAAAAGAAGGTGAAATAGGTGTTCAATTTAATATCTAAGGACATATACACGAGGCCTTACGTTCATTGTTGGAATTCACACCTAACAAAGCTTTTGGAGAATAGAGATAACAATATAACCTTTTGCTGTACGTTTCATAAAAAAACACAAGCATGACAGGTTTCAATATAAGGGAGTTTAACTAAAACCCAAACCAAATGGTACATGATGTTTAGAGTTTTGAAATAAAGATTTTTACAGAAAGACTAAAATTTGATAATCTTACTAAAAGGACATGGCAGTAGTGAAACGTCAACCATATCCAATATAGAGATCTGACTAGCGAGTGAAAATATCAGGTTGTTACTGTACCTCCTGTCATCAAGCAAACAGAAAGCACATCCCGATTCTTTAACAATTGACTTACATATCTAGGCTTACACTGTTATCATTTGCCCTACCTACTATAACCCATTGTTGTTGAAAAGGGTCTTGAATTTTGAGGGTTCTATTTATTAGATAGGAGGCATCGAAACATCTCTTACAAATTCTAGAGGTCTTGCTATTGAGATAATCAATAAATCATTTTCCTAAAGGATATGGATTCAACGCAGTCAAGAACATTGATTATGTGCACATCATGGTGCTCCCGTGCATCAATCATTCACTGTGGTCTGTTCTTCTCCCAAGTTACTTCTCCCAAGATCGTGCTACAAAAGATCTTGTTTAAACCCTCAAGCAAAAGTATTTGACATCTGTGATGGATTTGTTCTTGTCTCTGAGTTAAAAGATTTTGATCAAATAGAAATGATGGCAATACATTTTGACTGCAGAGAAGAAGTGTCTAACGCACTTAGCGGGTATTAGCAATGATCCATATATAACTTCAGATTGATGTAAAACAACAATCGTCCACATTAAAGAAAAAGTTCATTTATCAGTTTCAAATATTGTATTAAGTTTGCTATCGCTAAGCATCAATATATCAGCCATTAAGATATTTGGTGAAATAAAATTGCTAGTGCCATCTTTATTTTATGCAAGGTGTCAAACACCAATTTGCTGCATGGGTTTGATTATGCTGAGCAGACAAACAAAGAAGTTTTCCCATGTGTAATAAATCCTTCCTATCTCGACGCCAGATATATTTGGGAAGAATAAATCAAGTTACTTAGACAGTCATATCAACAATAAGGTGTTTATTTTAGCGTTTTATTCAGAGTCTGTCATGCTCCAAATCTCCCCTGAAAGTTAAAAAACTACATTTGCTTATGACATTCGATCACGTAACTCCTGAGTAATGAATATAGTTAGCCTGAATAACTCCTAGTCTCATTACCAATCATCGAATGTTATATCTACTCTATAAGAAACTAGGGTAAGGTCAATACCTTGAGAATATGTATTTCTCATTTCACTTTCTTTCTGTTTGTAATTGAATTTGAAACTTTTATTTAAAAATTTTATCACTTGAAAAACACCGACCTTTTTTCACAGTTACTTGTGGTATTGTTGATTGCTTGCAAACAAGGGCCTTTTCCTTCTTTCAAATTAAGGTAATCGAATCCATTCAGGTTTTTTTTTTTATTTCAAAATGTTTTTAAGACGTTTATACTTCAAAAGAAAAATTAACTAACACATTCAATAAATGTCCTCCATAACGAAACAGCTTCGTTTAGGAATTAGAGCAAAATACAAACTTTTTGCAAATGCTTTAATTTTCCAATCTCACAAAAAGACATGTAATTGAATATATTCTCGTTTTCTCGATTTTACGAATGCATCAGTAGCAATGAAATTAGAAGATAAAAAACTGGGCTATTCTACTATACATTTAAGGAAATCAGATATATAGTTTATACAGATAGGGAACTAACTAGTCAAAATGAGAGTTCGTGTTTAAATTGGCGCGTTTTAAGTTTCTTAAACAACATTATTAGTTGGTCGGTTGTACATTTTTTTTTTGGTGTCTAAATCGTAAAAAAGAGCATAACTGAATGTGACCAGACTGCCTCAACAATAAGTTATCGCACTTTGCGACCATGAGATAATTGGTTCTTTATCAGTCCATTTTACTTCCAAATAAGTAAATAAACGTCCAGGACCAACAAAGATTCAGCCAGCTTATCAAGGTGTATCACCCATTCATTATATTATTATATTGTTATGCTTGCACAGATAAATGCCATCCTATCACAAGTCCCGATAAGTTATCCTCCAAAAGGCATTCTCGAACCAATTGCAAATTACATGGAATGTTAAGAGACAGTTAATACGGACTTAGTGCTATGATAGTCAGAGGCCAATGTTAATTGATGGTACTTACGACTATATAAGTATTAAGAGAGCTTCGAAAGTCTAGGCAAAAAATTGAAATAAGAACTTACTTTGAACAATTTAGCTTGAAGTGTTCAAGCTCATGTATGTATTATAACTGCAATTTGGAAAAATACTTGATTTAAGAATGTAAGTGTGAGCCAGCTTGTTAAACTTGTAGTAAATATGTAGGAAGTACATCTACTGACATTGAGAAACATATTGATTTCAGATTACTTACAGTTATATTATGGTATTACAACTTTGCAGCTTTTTCAACAACTAAATACTACTGACAGCTTGATGTAGCTTAATGACACTTGAAATACATTTGAAGTCTATGTGCTGGGCAGCTTAGACAAGTGGTTAGTCGTGTAGACGAATATGTGGACAGCAATTGAAATGAAACAAGACATGTTCGAAAGCTTGGCAGACATTAGGTAGATACTTTATAGGCTTGTGATATTAAGTATCCTTCAAGGACTCTGTATACAGCAATATGAAACTTGCTGACACTGTACATCGCATTTTAAAGTTAATAGAACAGAGACTACGATTCGAAAATTTCATTGTCTTTCTTAAAGAAATAAGGGCTAAGCAAGTGTTCAATTTTGAGTGCTACAGCCTTTATTCGACTAGTGTGGTTATCCTTTTTCAAACAATCATATTGCAGTAGTATCTATTGATTTATCTGAAATAGGACATTTTTTTAAAACCTAATTACATTTGAGGTGTGTAGCCATGCTTTGATCTTAAAAGAATATAAGGCATAAACATTTTATACTTTGATTTTGTATTTCCTTCTATCAGCTGGGAGCATATTTTTTCTAGCATTTGTTGAAAACTCCTTTATACCCCACTCACTCATATTTCTAGCAACACTGGAGCTGGCAGTAACATCCCTTTTTCTTCTGCTCAGAAAGTAACCTTGAACGATAGCATTGCAAAAAGTTTGCAGAGTATACACGCTAGTTGGAATGCTATCGTTAACGGGAAGGGCATTCCTACAAAAGGACCATGTCTTGTGTTATGGGGTCAGGTCTTCATGGATTCACAGTGTGGTATGAGGAAACCTAGTGTTTAAAGGGCAGTAGCACGTTATGTTAGATAACTAATCCAACGGAATTTAAAATAACTGTTTCCAATTGCAAGCCAATGTTTTTAATCAAAAGAGACAATTTAAAAATATTTCCTAAACTCATGTGATTAATATGTGAACACACAAAAATGGCCACTAGTGTTTTTTGCTGGATACTTTATTATTTCCATGCACGACTGCAACTGATCGGGTTAAGTAATGAGTGTTCCCCTTTTGATAGTAAGGCAACTGCTGCAAAGAGAATATCCGGGTAGTGACAAAAATATAATATATTCTTCTTTAGGTTATTTGTCAACTATGTTGCTGTCCAACAATTTATCCTTATTGACTTTCTATCTTCCTTTGCTGTCACTTTCTAGATAAAGTCCCTTGTTGACAATTAGAGGGTTTGCTTATATGGAAAATATCCCTGGAATTTGTACAAAATGCTAACTACTCTCTAGCCGCTCTTTATGATTATAGTAGCAATGAATAACAATTAACTGTGTTTGTGCAAAGAGTTCCGAAAGTCCTGGCATATCATCACTCTGATCAAGACGTTACTTTGGTTCATTCTCAGCACCCTATTGGATTATTTGCTTTCAGTAAATATATAAGTAGCAAGGTCCCAACTGCAACTGTAACCCTGCAAAAAGTACATATTTCACGAGAAAGCAAAATCTTTTGGACATTAGCCATGTTTTTAAGGATTGCATTTTCATAAGCTCTCTTATCTGTCTTGAAAGGAAGAGTACAGAGTCTTTAAGGTCATTCAAAACAGTTTATTCATTTCATATTATTGCACATATTATAAATTGTTTAGTAGTCACACACATAAACAACACTGAAAGTGGAAACAAATCATGTAATTATTATTATTACACTGAATACGTGACTCTTAAACATAGAACGACGACATTGCATTCAATGAAATAGCACATTTATATCTGCTACAGTAATATGTATAGTTCAAATATCACCAGTTCATCTCTTTGAATGTAAACATGCGGCCCTATCCAGTCCGAAATCTATTAGTTTTAGGGCATTTTAATTGCACTTAAATAAGGCTGGTTATCATCACATTTGAGGGTTGGTTGTGATTAAGAGCTGTGGAGTGATTTATGGCCTCATTAAACATTGACTATCTAACATCTCCTTTAAAACCAACTGTTTCATCTTCACGTTTATGAGGTATTCAGACAAATGCTAATGACAACCACACAAAATTAATTCTCTTCTGGAACAATTAATGTTCAATTGTGCTAAAGGATTACATCAATCTACACCACAAGTAATTGAAATATTGCCAAAGCGATATCGCTTATACAATTACTCACTTTCAACACCCTTCAAACGTGTTATCATGCCACAGGCACTTTTATGTTTGAAGCAAAATTCATACTGGTTTTTAAATTACACAAATTATTACACAAGTTATGTCAGTTATGTCAATAGGGCTGCCTCAAATTACCCCAAATTTTCAGGATAAGGGTTTCTTCTAATGGCCAATTTGTTCACACTTCTTTATTTTCTTCAAACTTGCACCAAGAAAAACATTTGGACTAACGGAAAATCCATAAATGTCTTAAATAACGAATCATTATTAGAGTTTCCTAATATTGACAAATGAGGGATTCATGCAAAATGCTTCGATTTTGCAACTTGGCTCAAAAAACATCTCAACTAATCTTTCCTCCTGTTGAATTCCTGATTTACCAGTGCAACAGTAACAATGATCGAAAAGTTGTGATATCAAAATATGATAAACAAGCAAAACGTTTTTTGTAGACATTTTTATTTATCCCATAGCTGTTAGTATAGCAATCCCAAAAGTCATCACTTTCTTTGCGAATTATATTTATTATTTAAACCAACTAAAACTTATCAACATTTCCTTTTCGTTTTCTTCATTCTACCATAATGATGATCCCTGGTGATTATTTTCAAACCTAGAATAAAATGAAATTCTTAACAAGCAGCGGTGATGCAACGTTCAGTTTTGTTTCGTAAGCATTTTACTTTGCATATTAAACCTTCGCATTCGTCACTCTCAATTTGATACCATTGTTGACATTTTCCTTTAAGTTGCTTTACGTCATAGATCGAGATCAATTTTCAAACTCTTAATCCTCAGCACCATCCTATCCTTAAAAATAACTTGATCTTGAAGCGGTTATCAGTTTGCCAGATAGGTTTTGTTTGTGTTCAACATTAACATTTTGTTTTCAATGTTCTGGAACTGGTTTGTAAGTGAAATGTGTATTTGTCTTTGGATGCGAAAAGACGCCATCAGCAGTTTGGTGTCTCTCCAAAGATTACAAGCACCCGAGTTACATTCCTCATAGCATATCTGTCATTTGACGGGATTTAAATTCATTGTATGAGCGTTAGGACTTTTTACATCGCGTTTTCTCTTTTCAAAGGTTACCTTTTGTTTTGTTTCCTTTGGAACTTTGACTCATAGCCTTAGGCATTTATAGCTTCTTATACTGCAAACATTAACCGTTTGCTTTGCAGGCATATTATGCCTTAATTTCAACTTAATCCCAATCTTGACATTTTCACTTAGCAAACTTAACGTCTTATATTGACAGCAAATATTCAAGCTCTCAAACGCTTAGAAGGTAATCAACTAGTTTATTTAAGATTGCTACTTAATTTTTTTTTTTCAATAAGGTATGTCCCAAACACAATATCTATCATAAATGCACAGGACAAACTGCCATGGAAATTTTCAATTCCTCTTTGCAATAAAATGGATTTGATTTATAATCTGTCAGTATTAGCACCCAATGGTAAATAAATATCCATGACTAGCAAACAATCATCCTGATTATTAAAGTTTAACAACAAATCATGATGATGTGAACTCTAACTTTTATCAGTCAGAACCATCTATCAGAGCATTTTGCGTACCATGTTGCCATGCTAGATGATAATATAGAGTTTCATATTTAGCAAGATATTTCAATGAAGAACTTCACGGTCACATGACAAATCAAAGTGGAGACAAAAGTGAAGATGCTTGAAGTTCCTGGTTTTCAATTTAATTTTTATGTTTTTAATAAGTTTTTACGAGTATACTTCAGATTAGCTTCAAAAGTAAGTTTGATTTCAAGAAAATGTCACCCAAACCTCTTGAAACGCAAGCATGTTTAACTATTATGTTGTAGGTAGATGATATAAAATAGACATCCATTTTCTTCTATAAAAAACGTCACTGTGGCTCATGTACTTGTGCATACTTTTATCAGAACGTTGCATTATTCACAAATACATGTAACCACTGACGGGTGGACGTAACGTTGACAAGTTAAGTACATTTTAAGTGTTAGTTTTTTAACCAGACAGGACAGGGATTGTCAGCTGTGAGAAGTAGTAAGTCGTTCAGTGTATAAGAAATGAGAGTGGACAGTAATTGAACTGAACCAAAATTTCGACAGCGCACCTGTCCACTTGTAATATATTGTATATCTATCCTTGTGTCACTCAGTGCGTAAACAGTACATGAAATCAAAGTGTAGTGTTTGTAGAACAAGGGCTGTCAGCTGAGAAAGTAGTTAGTCTTACACGGTAGAGAAATGTGACTGGAGAAAGAGAATTCAAAAGCTTTTTCTGTTATTTCCTTTACTTTCAAATATGACTGAGCAACAACTACATTGTAGGTTCATATGGTTATTCTGAATCCAGAGACGCAAATGTGTTTGTCCGGTTCTAGTATATTCTTTTGCTTCACAATCTATTCATATGATTCTCTTTACGTAGAAGAACATTTTCTTTTTCTATTTTATTACCACGGAATTACATCTAGTCCCTTCTCGGAGCGCTTAACTGTAGAAGCAGGCAGCAGAGGTCTGCAAGGGATTGGGAAGTTCCTGACACGATAAATTGTTCCCCTGCTCTAATATCACTAATAAAAATACATTCATGCAGTTACAAAACAATATACCATTCCTCGAGTAAACGTTTGGACTCTTTGCTAAACATGACGCAAGTTAATTAGGTATTCTTAATATTTATCTTCAGTAGAGAACACAAACATGCTGATGCCGACTTGATTACTATCTATGGAATGTAGCCAAAGGGAGCTTAGGTATTGTAAAGATAACCGGGAATTGATTTACATCTAATTAACATTCTTGACCGATTACAGCCAACACTGCAAACTAAAGGTAATCCAGAAATAGTTTACCCTTTTCGTGCAGAATCATCAATTGGGCATATAATTTTATCAATAAGATTCCTCAAAATTCGAACTATCTACCTATGTTTTTCAAGATTAACTACTAGCGCACAAGCTCTTGAAATATAGCATTGTACACATGAATGAATCTTTATATTACCTTAGTAGGACAATTACACAATGAGATGCTCAGTCACTTGTTGTTACTGTCTCTGCAAGACGTCTTCATTTATGTGAACTTTGTGAGCGGGTGCATCGTCGTCGTCTTGAAACAATTTTGTTTCAAAACACCATTCGAGCAGCATACTATTTCGATAACGTTTCTGTAAAGAACAGTAACAAGATTGGTTATGATGGTGAGTTGTGAGTGGTGAGTTGGTGTTTAAAGCCGCTTTCAAGATTATTTCACTTATATCGCGGCTGCTAGTATTATTGCAGGGAGAAAGCCTGCAACACTATTGTGGCTATGCATTGCGGTGAAACCTGCGAGCATCGGCTGGAACTAGCGAACCATGGGTGTTACTGCACTGAATTTTAGTGTAGCATTGCACCCGAACCTGACTGCGTGTAGAACAGTTCTCTACTGCAGACAAAGTTGCCGAGCCCCTGGCGGGAGGTTATGATGGTTAATTCCAGTTTAAGTTTTAATGGGTGTTTGTTTATTGTCATTTGTTCCAACAATAAACATGTAAAAAGATGAAAATAGGTTTCATGGCGTGGATCTTGTGGCCTTTACTAGGGTCACAGAGTTACCAATTCTATAATATTTAATCCCAATCAGGTTAGGAGTTTGCACAAAGAAGATGAAAGTTGGTTTTTAGGGCGTGGTTCCTGTGGCCATTATTAAACCTATAGATTATGTTTACGATATCTAGGCCTTTTGCTACTGAGCCATAAGCCCATCAAACCGGATGAAGCTGTATTAGATTTTGTATTTATATGTCAAAGAACATGTTACTTCTAAATTTTGCATCAATATTCTCACTCTAAAATACACATCTCTTATGAAAAAAAAAGGATTATTTTTACTCGTCATCATTTGCGTTTCATGTAACATATCAGCTTCAATAACGCTGGTCAGATACCTTATATATCATTTGCACCTCGAACATTTTAACCGTTTCTGGTTTTTGCTGCTTCATACATTTTTGTGGTTGATTTCATTGGTAACCATCACTGAGAAATTTAAATCTCTTGATTAATCTCAATTTAAGGGAAATGAAAATGATAAGTCGTACCAACGTATTTAATTTGGGACATTTTTGGCATTGCTTTGATCTTTAATTACAATTCTTTGACAGTAAGGATTTTCACTTTGATTTTCTGTAATCCTTTTGATCAGCTGGGAGCATAGCATTAGTAGCAAACCACAAACAGACAAGAACTTAGAATCAACTTGAGGGGAAGCGTCCTTATCCCCCTTCATGATTACATGCTGGGAACACAGAAATGAGTCCTGAAATGAATGAGGAATATGACTTGCAGAAGTGGACAGCATTGACATGTGATTTTGTCTGGTCAATAAGGAGGACCAGTAGTAAGGAAGTCGGATAATACATTGACCATTGGTCGATTCACACTGATGCTGTAAGAACCTCTTGGTAGCAATAAGACGTTAATAAAGTCTTCTTGCCTTTTCAATTTTCAACTCTACTCTTGCCGTCGATTCGGCGGAGGGTTTCGTTATGAGTTCCCTTGTCGGCAATAACACGTTTACACACTTTGTACACAATGTCTAACTTTCTTCTGGCCCCTCATTGCAATTATAGTCAGTATGAATTACAGTCTACCGTCTTCTTTTAAAGACTACGTTTATCATCACACCGATCAAGGTATTACTGCTGTCAATTAAAATAGCCTATTGGGAGTGTGTGCCTCCATTAAACAATACGGTGTTTAATACCTACTTTAAAACACAGTGGTTTATTGATATTAAAGAGCAATTAATTTATTTTTTTTACAAAGCAGAAATTTCATTTCTGTACTAGAGTGTAAGTGTAATATTTAATTTCCTATTTAACGGGTTTGCAGGATAACATCAGAAGTTCAGTGTCTCCGTGTATGTAGACATACTTCCGGCTTACTGCCCTGGTGCTATCAGTTTAAGGGAATTTGAATATTTAAAAGATTAACATGGACTTAATCTGCCATGTTTATTACCATATTAGATTGTTGGTTGTAGTTAGAATTAAGTGAATGTCCCTAAACTTAAACCAATTAATTAATTGTGTAGTTTAATCACGCAGTTTGATTACGTCAACACAAACTAGACTATCGTCACGTTTACTAACATGTAGTTGATCCTAGTAACCTAAGATATTACAGAGACTATTATTTTATACACGTCATCACATTCATTGATATATCTAATGTGCTACCGAAACTAACTTAAACCCCAATGCCAGAAGGTTATCCTGAAATAAAATTAATATTAAAATATTAAAATAATAAAATTTTTGTAAAGACATGTTTTCTTTTCACACTATCAGCAGTTTTCTGTCTCTCTGAATTTGACAAGCACCCGAGTTACGTTTCGCGTAGCCTAGCTGTCACTTGAAGGGAAATAATTTCTTTGTATGAGCGATTGGACTTAATTCATTACGTTTTGGAATTGTCAATCCAAAGGTTAACTTTTGTTTAGTTTCCTTTGGGTCATTGCCTCATCGCCTCAGGTATTTATTGCTTCTTATCCTGAGCTGACCTTGAAGCACTTTCAGTTTAAAGTATTAACCGTTTCCTTTACAGGCATATTGTAATTTATTCTAAACTTTATGCAAATGTTGCATTTAGTTTAGCAAAGTTTGTGTCATGTATAGACAGCGATGTTAACGCTCTCAAATCTCTAGCACTATCTGAAGATGTTCATCCTAAAATACAAGCGTGAATCAATAAAGCATGATGTAATAATCCACTTCTTCTAAATTGTCTTTAAACCTGAATAGCATTTTTCGAAAGCTAGTGACAAAATATTGCAACCATCTATAGAGTAGTTTTCGAAATGACTCCCAAGCATTCTGCACAGTTGCAAAGTGGGTTGCAAAATCTAAAAGTGCCATGTCAGGTCGAATCTCCAGCTGTAATGTTCAAGTTGATGCTGTTCACTACATGATGCTTCCAGGCAGAAGTGTGACCATTAAGCACATGGCCGAAATACTGGGCATTTGTTTCGGTTTGTATACACAATACTGACAGATGTTTTTCACAAGAACAAGCTCTGTGCAAAATGGGTGTAAAAAATTTAAACTGGTGACCAGAAACAGAAACGACTTGACATTTAAAATAAACTTTTGCCTCGATTCAGGGGAGACAGGGAAAATTTTCTTAAAATGTATGTCCAAGGATTAGACGTGGGTACATCACCTTGACCCTTAAACTAAAAACCAAAAGCAAACAGTGAAAGAAGTCCAATTCCCCAAACCCAAAAAATTCAAGCACGTTTCATCAGCTGGAAACAACGGGGCATATCGTGCTAATTTTTTCAGTTATATTTTTAACTTAAATTTTTAGGTTTTTTTGTTGTTGTTATATAATCATTGAAGTTTCTTCATACCTTACCGGACTTAATATTTTTATTTGTTTTAAACCGGCTTTAGATTGGGATGAATATGTGGCCTCTGTAAGACCATTATGGCGCTTGTTTGGGGTCCAAGTAATTCATGTTCGAGCAATTATTTTCGGAAAGTACAAAAATTGGATAGTGTCAATTTGTTTATCCCGTCTTGGAGAGGCAACTGTTTCATCGTATTATGATAGTGTGCCAGTCATGTAGCCCTGTTGTATAAAGTTTGGCTAATGTACTAAATGTTCATGCAAGGCGCATGATTCTCTACTAGACGGCGATATATAGCTACCCGAGGTAGTAAGACCTGCATGTTGCTCTTGGGTTGGCCTTGGGTTGCAGGTTTTAGCTATCGTGGAGGTAACTATTTGGCAAAACAACAGCGGTCATTTGAGAGTATTGATGCATGTGAATCTAAGGCTCATTGAAATGTCAAAAATGTTAAACTGCAATGATGACACACAAGAAATAAAGGCAATAGTTGTTAAATCGCTTAAGTCATTTCCGTGAGCTTTGCAAAAGCTAAAGATTATTCGAATATGCACCTTTCACATTGAGTCTTCTTTACCAAATACATACATCTCATTTAGCGACTGCAACATTGCAAAGGCCTGTGAGGCAACAGATATGGTGTTCATGATATGCATTTGCTGTTTGCATTTGCTGATATATTGTCAGGTAGTTTATATTGCAATATTTGACCGCTAGGAGACACTGCCGGAAGCTTGATAAGAGCTCTTATAACAGAGGTTGTATGGGAATTAATGAATTAATTGGTGGGGGAGACAATACTGATTTCCACTTCTCAGCCATGTACGGCTCCGGTTGAGGAACTTTTATTTATGGCCAGCCAGTCGAGTACTTATCGGTTGTATCGTCTGTGAAAAGTGTATTTCAGCCGTAAATATACATGGACAGAATGCTTACAACAACTCATTTTATCTTTGACAAATATAAGTATTTGTCGTTTATTGATAGTAGTACGACGCAGATAGAAAATATAACGATAGGTTGCAACTGTGATTTAACTTAATTGATGTTATGAATTTAAAAGATAATATCCATTTTCTTGATTCGTTGATCTGAGCGGTCATGGAGAAATCCTCATCTTGACTCTGATGTATCCATAACTATTTTGGTCCAATTTTCGCCATGTTTGTCAATTATAAAGCTACAAGTAAGATGAACACATATTTTGTGCAATAATTCAAATCTATGCATTTATTGGACTGAACTCTGTTAATGAAACACAATAAATCTAATACAAATGTCATACATAATTTTACCAAGAATGTCACCAATTTTATCTACGAATGTTGTAAGATATTAACATGAACAGAACAACAAAACTTTCCAATTAACTCACTTACTTTCCATAAAATCTAGTTATTTATTAAGGGATTTCCAGTTAACAAATTGTTTATATCATGAGTAATATATTAGTTTGATCATTTAACCTATACTACTAGTAAATTATAATTCTAACATAATACAAACATAACACTATGGCACATCCTGTACGTTCTTGTAGAAATCATGTGGCCACAGATTGTGATTTCGTGTGACTATCGGGATCTTGGGGTAAACTTTGGGTTTTGTTCAAGTTTGCATCGTGGCGCCGTCGTTGCCAACCTCATCCGAGATCATTCAGTTCATTTCAGGTCAGTTTATGTGGATGCTGGGTTTGATACATAACGAGAGTTTTTAATGAAGAACTGACACACTTCAACTTCAGCTTCAAAGGTTGCTTGAAACAATAGGATTTTAATTTATTTTTAAAAGTTTTAATAGAATACTTCACACTAGCTACTGAAGTAAGTTTGATTACGACAAAATTCTATCAACTTCTTGAAACGTCATCTTGTTATACTTGTAGGTTGATGATACAAGATATCGTATTTTGAAGTGATGGGTACCAACTTTCAGCTATAAATATATTCAGTACTACTAATGCCCCTATATAAATGTTATCAGAACTGTGTATTCTTCTCAACAGCTAAATTACCACTGACAGTTAAACGTAACGTTGACATTCTAAATAATCTGAAGTGTATGCTTTTAAGCTGAGAAAAGTAGTGAGTCGTTCAGTGTATGAGAAAATGAGAGGAGTGTAATTGAACTGAATCAAAACTTCGACAGTGTACCCGTTCACTTTTTAAAGAACATTATTAAACATGCATTGATACTGTAGCTTGTATTTTTTACTAAACAAATGTAACAAGAATTTACTTTATCTAGCAAAGAGCTAGTAAGAAAAAGACACTGACTTACAATAAGCATTCCCTTTTTATGCAAAATTAGTGAAATAAAAAAGTGACATGGTTAAAAAAGAATAAGCAAGCATTTAAGCTGAGCATTATTGAAAGTGGTAACTCATTGTGATTTAAGCAGTCTAATTACTAATTTATTACAAGTAAGTCATTGACTGAAATTCATTTAAAAAAAGTAAGTAAATGCGTGTAAAAGCTATAGTCGAATGCTTTTATCCGAAAAAAACACACAAAGAGCCAAGTAACTATTGATGACATTGATAAAGTACTGCTCTCCAATACTAATATACAAAGCTTTTTGAGATTTTAACGAGTTAAAAGTACTGTACTTAGAACTTGGTAATGCATTTTATCATTCCCTTGTATAGTTGATGGTGGTACTGTTGGTACTCATATGTTTTATTTGCGTTGATATTAATAGTTTTGTTTCTGTAAACAGGCTCAGGATACATTTTAAAGTGAATTCAAGTGAGGATTTAAGCAAATTCCTTTTTATTGCAAAGGCTACGCGTTCGCAATTTCGCTAAAGAAACCTTATTGAATATGTCATCCTTTTATTTTATATATTCATTGGTAAAAGTGATATAGATTGATGAAAAATTTAACACTTGGCTTTTCCACTGTTCATTTTGGGAAAGCCTGCAGTCTCCAAACATTCCCAAAGATATATATATCAAGACAGGACCAGCGTTTATTTTATTACGTAGCATCTAGTATCGTCTTCGGCATGAAGCAGCATACTAAAGTCAGTACTTTTGAGTTTGATTGTTTTGGGTTAAATTATTGTTTGAACTTAATTGAATAATCGATCTTTAACTCATTGATTCATTTGATGAACGTCTCCATCGTGAATTCTTTTGTGAGATTTGGAAATATTCCGTTTGTTCCTGGGACTTATCGAGAACCATGAAATGGATTCTCATCACATGTCACACAAAGCTTTTCATAGGGAAGTTGAAGGCACAGTCGATTTTAATGATCTTAAAATGATTTGCCATCGTCAGAACATGCGTATAAAGGTTTTTATCAATATTTAGTGAGGACGGTTCACTTGATTATCATCAAATAAAACACCGAAATCCGAATGATTCATGTCATGTTTAGTTTGATGACTTTGGCCTTGATGAAGTTTTTTAAGACGCCCAGGGGTAAT
Organism: Phorcus lineatus; assembly: GCA_921293015.1. Taxonomy (NCBI): domain Eukaryota; kingdom Metazoa; phylum Mollusca; class Gastropoda; order Trochida; family Trochidae; genus Phorcus; species Phorcus lineatus. The sequence continues at coordinate 48,732,206 of OV121088.1, forward strand.
AATGTGGTTGAGAAGGAAATAACTATTATTTAAGAACACTGAAAGTGATATTCTGTCATAGTATCGCTGTAAAAACGATAATTCAAAACGATTAACACTGGAACAATTTGACTTTTTTATTATAAATTTCACTTAAATTATTCTAATATTGACCCCTATACAATGTCTTTGAAGCTAAAAGACAGAAGGAAAGTCTATAATCGTTGTTGAATAAGAACGTTTGCTTCAAAAGATTTTGATTTCGAGTCCAACGTTTTTGTTATGTATCAATGCTTGGAAATGACTGGTATTTCCTTTAGGTTTGACTTCACAAAATGATAAATATTTATGATATATATTAGTCTGCTGATTAGACGTGTCTCTGAATAACAGTTAAAGTTGGAGGCATCTTATAGTTATAAGTTATAATGACAACAGTGACAAGATATATATTGATGGCAATATTGTAAGCGACGTTTTGATACTGATTAGTGTATCGTAAGGTTACAACGTCACAAACAATGAATATAAAAGTTATCCATATATTTCTTATCATTAATTGATATGAGAGTTTGCAATTAGGCTGACACGGTGGACATGGCTCATTTGTATCCCAATCGCAACATGCACAACAGTTTTAGGTTTCACATATTCTTCCAATGCAAGTTTTCTCTTTAACTGCATATGTATCAAAATTTTGGGCTGATTGATATGTCAGTCTTAAGGATCACATTTGAAAACATTGTTTTCAAGAATATATCAAAACAAACTGTAAATCAACAATGCAGTTGCTTATGATTGAGGACAACTTAAAAAAAGGGAGATATTTTCAAAACACATTAGTTCAACATGATACAGGTATTTTTATTACTATTATTATAGCATTTTGTGCTGCTTGGTAATATAATGTAAAGCTGTCATTTTTGGCCCAAATCTTTAGTGTCTTTCAGCACCCAATACAAATTAATCATTTACACCCGACTAAGAACCTGAATTATTAACATTTTCTAAAAATTTCCTAATGATCTGTGGTCAGTTAAAGTTTGACCTGCGATAGCCATCAGACTACAACCTAGGCTGTTCTCTGCAGGGAATACCCTCTGTCAAACCAGTATAGTTATAATGTTCTCATGTTATTCATGAGCTTCAGGTGTTAAAGTTCCAAGTATGAATCTCACGTGTATTCTCTCTAACTTGAAGTGAAACATCAGTTGGGAGTATATGGTAAAGTTGATAATGGGGTGACAATTTTCTACTCGATGCTTTGGCTGCCGTGAAACGTGTGGGTAGCAGCAGTACTCCGATATAGTATTCTTTCTTTATTGACAATCACACACATCTCTCTCCGTGTATCCTTTCTGCCTTTCTCTCTTCATCTGCTGCGTCCTTCCTTGATTAAGTCCCTTTTTTAAATTTAGCTCACTTGCTTTTGTAAGGTCAGGTGAGGCGATTTGGGTTATAACTCTACAGATTTAAACAATCAGCATAGTATACCAAATGAATCAAACATTGACTTTATCTACATTCCAATTTATTATTGTACTTTTTTGTCACGTATCTTGTGAGGATATTCCTGCAAACAATGACATTGTACAGGCTATAGATTTTGTTCAAGTTGTTGGAAGAATGATGAAATATGGATCCACCGCTGTCAAGAACATTGATTATGTGCTCATCATCCTAACATGACGCTCCCGTGCATCAATCATTCACTGTGGTCTGTTCTTCTCCCAAGATCGTGCTACAAAAGATCTTGCATAAATCCTGATGAAATAGAAATGATGGCAATACGTTTTGTCTGCAGTAAAGCAACGCCTAATACACTCATCAGGTTTTATCAATATTTCATGTACATTTTCCGATTGCAGTGAACTTGTTTTTAACCTTGGAGAACAACAATCGTCCACATGAAAGAAAACGTTCTTAATCAATTTCAATTCCTTGAGTGACATGGTTATTGTTTAACATCATTTGGAGGAACGTTAGTCATTAAAATCCCTTGACTGTAATAAAATTGCTAGTGCCATCTTTGGTTTCTCAAAGTGTCAAAACCAAATTGCTGCATGGGTGTGATTGTGCTTAGTCGACAAACAAAGACGTTTTCTCACTGTAATAAATCCTTCCTATCTCGACTCCAGATTTATTTGTGAAGAGTAAATCAAGTTGCCACGAAACCAATATCATCAATGAAGTTGATTTTGTATTGTGTATTATAGAGTCTGTCATGCTCCAAAACTTTCCCGAAGGTTAAAAGATTTACATTTGCATACCACACGCAATCTCGTAATGATTAATGAATATGAATAATTTCTTGTCAAATTACCGATGATCAATTATAACAACTCGTATTGCCCTCCATATAAAATTGTACTTCATACGTAAATCTGCATGAGATCCATGCCTGGAGAATTAGTCGTTTGCATATTACTTTCCTTTTCTGATTGAAATTTGAATTTTACTTTAAAATGTTTACTCTTATAAAAACGACATTTTTGTTGAATGTTATTCATGCAATGAACCAATGCCACGAGTGGTTGTTACATAAAGTCCATTTAATGATCAACTGGTAGGTTCAGTTTATAGCAATTAACGTGAGTTACCAAAGGAAACGCTTTCAGAACAAACAGTGCACTGATATAATACTTATTTAAGGGCCTTATCCTTTTTTATAGCCTTCTTGTATTTTAATGTGGTTTTCTATATAAATTCAAACATAATTTATAGACGTTCATACATCAAAAGAATGGCGCAATACTTACACATTCAATAAATGTCTTCATAACGAATAATCTTTCCGCTTGTCACTTCAATTAAGGATTAGTGCAGATACCAAAGCCATTTAAATGCTTAAATTTTCTAAATTGATGAATATACATTAAATACAACCTTCTTTCGATGTTTTTACAATGCATCGTTAGCAATGAAATGAGAAGATAAAAAGACTGGGCTATGCTGCTGAACATTTAAGGCAATCAAACACCAATTTGGATAGATAGGTAACCAACCAGTTTAAATGATAGTTACAATTAAAATAGAACGTTTTCCGTTTCTTTAACAATATTATATGTTTTGTTGAAAAGAATGGGTTTTTTTCTAACTTGTACACAAAAGATCATAATTGCACGTGGCCAGAATACCCTAAAAATTGTGTTTTGCAACATAACAACTTGTCGCTACTTTGTCAGTTAAGCTGAGTACAATAATGGTAAATAAACGTCCAGTACTAACAATCAGCCAGGTTATCAAGGTTTATCAAAAACTCGTAATGATCTGATGTTGGTTTTGTTCTGCTTGTAAGAGATGAATGCCATCCCACCACAAGTTCCTCACACTTGACCTCCGTGGAACTACCATCGAACCAATTTACTTAGTGTGTTTTCACACCAGGTTTTCTTAAGGGACAGTTTATATGGCTCTCAGATGCTTCATAGTACGGAATGATTCAATGCAGAATGTTCTTGAATGTTTCAGTTTGAAGATGATGCTAAGCATGTTTTCAACCTGCAAATTTCGATAACACTTTAAGATTTAGGAATGTAAGTGTGAGCCAATTTGTTAAACTTGTAGTAAGTAAGTAGGCTGTAAGATCTCCCATTTGACATTTGCTAGTACATCCACTGACATTAAACAACATCTTGATTGCAGATTATTTACCGTTATATAATCTTATTAGAACTTTTCAGCTTTTTTAACAGCTAAAGTCAACTGACAGGTTGATGTAATTTTGACAATTTAAATTCTCCTGCAGTCTATGTTCTGAACAGTGCAGGACAGCTTACAAAAGTGGTTAGTTCTTCGGACGAAGATGTGGACAGTAATTGAAATTAAACAAGATTCTGACAGCGTAAGTGCTCACTTTGACTATTTTACCAAGACATGTTCGAAGCGTATGCTCAGCTTGACAGACATTGGGTACATGCTTTATAGGCTTGTGATGTTAAGTATCTTTCAAGAACTATCTATATACAAATATAAACCTGCTGATCACTGTAGAAAACACTTCAAAGTTAATAGGACTGCGATTTGTAAATTTGATTTTCTTTTGTATAAATATAAAGGCATTACAGGTGTTGAATTTTGAGTGGTACAGCCTTTAACTGACTTTGATAAAATGTTCAGTGTACTCATATTAAAGAGGTTATCTGTTTTCAAAGAACCTCATGTCTGTAATATCTCTTAACTTTTCTGAAATAGGAAATTACTAATTACAACACTGATGTGAAGTCTTCAGCTTTGATCCTGTCCTGAATATAATTTTTAGACATAAAAAGTGTAGACTTTGATTTTGTAAATTCCTCATGTCATAATATTTGTGGAGGGGCTTGATCTGACATTAATATAATTTTCCTTAAGCTCAGAAAATCACCTAGTACGATAGGCTTGCAACTAGCTTCTGATGTTCACAGAGGATCAGATTAAACAGATGATAAGAAATAAATTTATCAGTTATTGATGAAAGACCCATCTCTCTTATTGACATTGTTAGCCTCGTTTGCTATTTACAAATTACCAAATAACGGGCCTTTTCAGTTCAATTTATCTAAACTGTAATGATAATTCTAGAAATGTTCCATCACTTCAACTGTTTATATATAATTATGTTGTAACAGATGATTACATACTTACTATCTAAGCTTGTTGTGAAGCATAAAACTCTCGTAAGGTATTTAGTTGTTACATTGGGTATGTTAAAAGCCAGAGATATCTAAATAACTGCTTTCCACATTGATAATTACAATCCAGTTGTTCGAAGTTAGAAACAAATCAAAGGCAAGCTCTTATATTTCTAAATGAAATAATAATTTGAAATGATTAATACCTGTACGTGTCTCCATTGAAATAAAGATTGCAAACATTATCTATACAACATGATTAAAGTTACACATGTTCAAACAAATACATTAATAAATTCTCTTCTGTAGAGAGCATTATAGGATATTGATCTGAGTTGGTTATAACATACCTCAAATATTTTTCGAACTACAAATCATTTATTTATTTTAAAATTAGAAATAAATGCAACATGTAATAATCTCTACAAAGAAATCGATTTATCAAAATATATTTTGGAATGCAATGCACAACAAACATATCCTGATTGTTATCCTGTTAAGGATGAACTAATTGTAGTATTTAGAATTGAGGCCTAAGCAGCTATACATCTGCATTATCCCTAACGCTTTATAACTAGTCTTAACAAAATAGCTTTATACGAAAACATATGTACTAAACAATTTAACCAATTTCAGATTCCCATACAACTATTACTAAAGGAAGGAACTTGATTCTATACCAGCATTTGCATACGTTCAATATTGTATACTTATATCAAATAAGTAATATGTAAAATTTAAATATCCTGAGTTTAGTATCTATCTGAATGGAAGAATGTTGTCCACTTACAGTATGAAATATCAGTTTAAGGGCATTTTACTACTTAAAGAGAAATTTGCACTTAATATGAGTTATCTATAATCACATTTGATCGTTGCATGTATTTGAAATAAATTGGAGTGGTTTTGAATAAACAGTAACTGTTACTAACTGACATATTCATAAGAAAGGAATTATATTATCTTATGTACTATATTAGTCATAAAGATAAATGATAAAAGCAAAATTAATTCATTCATGAAACTATTATTATCTTTTTTGGCTTACAACGATTACATTAATCAACATCGCAAATAGTTGAAATAAATTTATTTCTAAAACACTTCAAAAGTGTTATCAAACACATGGAATAAAATTGACATGCATATTTGGCATATGTCCAATAAAATACGATGCCTGGAAACATCTGTATTTAGATTGACTTGTAGAGTGTGACTTGTCTGAAGGTCTGAAGAGAAGCGATGAACCAAAGTTTAGTTTGACTTTTGTTTGTTTTGTTTCATTGTATTCTTATTTCAATTTTAAACCTTCGGCTGAAGTAGGAATTCTATTTGTTATTTTTAGCTTGATACAGATATTGACATTTACCTTGAACTTCCTTTCCATTATAAATCAAGATCAATAGTCAATCTATTAGTCCTAGGTACCATCGTACGGAAGGTTATCCTTAACTACTCGTGATCTTAAAGCAGTTATTGGGTTGCCAGACATGTATTGATTGTTGTTTTAACATTTGAAAAATGACTATGGGGGATGTAAGTAGTAATTGCAATAGTTTTCGGACGCGAGTTCACAATATAGCCTGTTAGCATTCTTAAAGACACGCCATTAGCAGTTTAGCTACTCTCAAAAAGATAACAAACATCTTAGTTACATTCATCATAGCCTAGACGTCACTTGTAGGGGTTTAACTACTTTGTATGAGCTTTTGGACTTCATTCATCACATTTTAACTTTTCTAACCAAATGTTACCCTTTGTTGTGTTTCTTTTGCGTCTTTGCCTCATTGCCACAGGCACTAATAGCTTTCTACGATGGGTTGACTCTGACGGAATAACAACTTCAAATATCCAACTTTTTCTTAACAGGCATATTGGAACTGAATGCTGACATTTTCATTTAACAAGTTGTATGTGTTATGTTACATCCTTAGCACTATCTGACGAAGGTCATTCGAAAATAGACTAGATCGTTAAGCAGGAATCTGGCTTTCAGACAACTTTTTTCGTGTTTAAAGAGTTTTGATGTCTAGGAGTATGTGCATTAATAGTGTAGTGTACATCTTTAAAGTAAAGTTCACCTTAGTTACATTGCCGTTGCTTGAACGTACGTAACCTAACGTATTTAAAGTTCCAATAAGATGTTTTGATTAAAATTGGCACGTTTGACGTTTATCCTATATATATGGTTGGGTCTGTATAGACTGTTTAGAAAGGAGTTCTGTTTTAATGACAAAAACAAAAGCAGCTTTATAAACATAAATGTTGTAATTTAATGATATAATATGCCTTACTTTGAAGGTATGGGTATATTCATTTATCTAAAAATATCGTCACTTTAGTTAATGTACTTGACTAATGATTGATATATTTTAAGTTAGACTGAAATACAACGAAACAGAGAAACTATGCATAATTTAACCTGAACTCTGTGCTATTCTCAGCGTTAATCTCTCTTTGACCAGGTTACATACATCTGCATTGTAAATTTTTCAACAGCATGGAACAGGGACTGTAAGTTGAAAGATATGGTTAGTCTTAGCGTCTATGAAAAACGTTAACAGTTATTGAACTGAACTCATCCAAGACTTCGACAGTGTAACTATTGACCATGCATTTTTTAAGAACAATTACTCTAATCCTACCTCAAATTTACCAGTCATAAAGAAACATTTCAAAGGCTTGTGATATTGTGGATATTTACAAGTGTGTCAATCTGTTAAAGAAGAATATTAAAATGCGTTCGCTGTAAATAAAACTGGAATGTCTAGTTTGTAGTTCTTAAGTCATGAATCTTGTAATAAGCAACAAGCATTTGTTCTATCTGACAAAAATCCTTTTTAGTATTACTACGAAATTTTAGAAATACGTTAATCTAAAAGGATATTAATAGAGAAAATATCCTTTTCATCTTTTACCGAATACATGAGAATAAAAATGTAATATTGACGAAAAGCTATCCCAGCTAAGCTAAGCAGTCTCATAGCCATTGTAAATACATTTTGATCACTGATTCTCAGATATCTCGTATACAAAATATTTTTTAGAAAATTCAAGCATGAAGTTATGAAGCCAAATTCCTCGAATAAACATGTGGACTGTTTGCTCAACATGACGCAAGTCAATTATGCGATATTTGTTCACCTTGTAAATATTTCTCGTCAGCAGAGAAAACAAACATAGAGATGTCATCGCGTATCTCTGCGAAGAAGGGTTTTCCCTTGCAGAACGAAGCTGGAGATAGCCTTAGATATGTTTAAGTTGTCTAACAAACGGAAACTTATCTATATCTAATTTACTTTCTTGAACGCGACAGTTTCTGCCAACTTAAAATAAAAGAGGTATAAAATTGGACATAAAATTTCATCTTGTAAAATTTCATCAAGATGAAATTTCAAACTTCTAAATATCTACCTACATGTAACTATATTTTTTCAACAACAACTTCTGGCGCACGAGCTCTTGAAATGTAGTGAAATGAAATCAATCTTTACATTACCTCAGTAGGAAAATTACACAATGACGTGCTGTTATTGAACGGAGAGACAACAGGTTGATATGACATAATGAACAGTTTATAACGTTTGCGCTACTTCTTCTTCAGTCGCTCAAGACAGAAATGATTCTAGTAGGGTACTTTGTAGTTTTGACTAAGTAGTAGGTTTGTAGTCTATCTATTCGACTGGTTGTTACTGTCGCTAGAAGACGTCTTCGCTTATTTGAATTTATGAGCAAGTGCGTCGTCGTCTTCATGTAATATATCTTTTCAAAACACCACCCGAGCAGCATGCTGTTTTAATTACGTTTCTGTTTGGCTCATCGGTGGGTGTACAGAACAGTTCTAAGATGTTTTCACCATAATACTTGGTTTTCGTTTAACGATTATCATTTAATATAAACAAATGGATCCAAACTTAGCATACTCTTTCTTGATTAATGAATTTCTGCACAATACATTTGAATAAGTTTTTTTTACAATGGAATTTTTATAGCCGTTTCAAAATATATTATCCTATGTATTTGGAAAAATACAGTGCTTGTTTATTGAGTTGAATAGTTTTAAATATCCTAAAATCAAACTTGTAATTCTGCCATCTACTTCGAAGTGTTTTTGGTTTTCGTTCTATGTCAGTATAACTTAAATTTTAAAAAAAAGCTGCATTTGATTTTATATTAATCAAAGATGAGCATTCATTGAAAACAGTCAACTTCAAAAGGATACTTGAAGTGAATAAAGTATAATTTATCATTCATCAATGAGTGTTTCGTTGAAAGTATTTCGCCCACAGCTAATTTCGTGTTCATTACATGTTTGAACACCCACGTCTTGTCAAGGCATACCTTAAATGTTAAAATAACATCATATTTTTTCACATTTGACAATGCAACGTGTTGTGAGCATATGACAATAGTTGTTTGATGGTTCGATTTAAAACGAAATCGCGTCTTGAACCCTTCATCCAGCTTAGGTTGTTATTGCGATATCGGTTTCAGTTGCTTGCATTTTGAAATTTCAATTCTTCATGCTTACACTTTTGGATAATATCACAGTCTCATATCTCCCTATCACCAATATTCATACCAATGATGTGTCAAATGTGACTGCAGAGAATTTTGTTACATGTTTTCAGCTCTATTTCAATAAGCATTGGCTCAAAATACAAGGTTCACATTAACGGAAGTAATGAGCAATAATACAGATAATCTCTTATGAAAAAAGTGTATAATTGATAAAGTCACTAGAGATGTGGGGTCCAACACCGCTTTCGAGAGTATTTCACTTATTTCACGACTGCTAGTATTATTGCAAGGAGGAAGCCTGCAACATCATTGTGGTTATGCATAGTGGTGAAACCTGCAAGCATCGATGAAAACTAGCGAACAATCTGTGGTACTTCGCTGAAATTAAGTATAGAAATCACCCGAAGGTTCCCTGGTGGTATTCGAACCTCGGACCTCTTGATCCGAAGCCGAAAGCAATAACCACTGCGGTATCCCGTCCCTCACTCACGTGATCAGTTGTGGCTCTTTTGTGTAATGTATCAGCTTTAATAACGGTGGTCGGGTAACATATGTTTCATTTTCACCTCAAACATTTCAACTGGGTTTGTGTCTGTGCTGCTTCATAACTGTTCCTAGTATCGCTTATCTTAGAAGGTGATACGAATCCCGCCAGGGGCTCGGCAACTTTGTCTGCAGTAGAGAAATGTTCTACACGCAGTAAGGTTTGGGTGCAATGCTACACTGAATTTCAGCGCAGTACCACCCATGGTTCGCTAGTTCCAGTCGATGCTCACAGGTTTCACCGCAATGCATAGCCACATAGCGTTGCGGGCTGTCTCCCTGCAATAATACTAGCAGCCGCGATATAAGTGAAATACTCTTGAAAGCGGCGTTAAACCCTATATCACCTTATCTCACCTAGGTGATAAAACATGGCTCATGTTAAACATATACCTTCTAGCAAACCACGACATCACACTAACCGAAATGCCTAATCACCTATGAGTAGCGTCCTCTCCCAACCCCCGTGATTACATGCTCGGAACACAGAGATGAGTCGATTATTTCTAATAATTATTATAATCTAATAATAATTTAGTTCTATTTTGTGTTTCTACGGTAGTTATATCTGGTCAGTGATAAGACCAGTGCTAAGACAAGCAGATAAAATAAACATTGACCATTGGTCGATTCACATCGATGCTGTTATTACGGCTGGGTAGCAAAAAGGCTGGGTAGCACCAATGTAGTTTTCTACTTTCTTTTATTTTTAGTCACCTCTCACCTGCCGACGATTCGACGGAAGACTTGATGAGTTCCCTTGTCGGCAATATAACCCCTTTAACTTATTTAGTACAGATCACTATACTTTGTACAAAATGGCTAACTATTCCCTAGCCCCTCTTACCATTTACAGTATTTATGAGCTTCAGTCTACCGCCCTTGTTTCAAGGCTTTGTCTATCAACACATTGATCAAGGAATTACTGCTGTCGATTCCTTATACCCTGTAGGGAGTTTGTGCCTCCAGTAATCCTCTACAAAACATCATGTTTTATTAACAGGAAAGAACAATTAAAATTGTATTTATTATAAAGTTTTATCTCAAAGCAGGAATGTTATTTCCGGTCTAAAGTTTGCTTGAGTGCTATATTGATTATCCTATTTGATGTATTTTCCGGATAATATCAACATGTCAGTGTCTCCTTAGGTTAGGGAATGTGACTATTTAAAAGAGAAACAAGGACTTCTGTCAGAAAGATGGTTGGTTGAAATTTAAACGTTTGAAGTAAATGTGCATAAGATTAAAACAATCAGTAGTACATTTTTCTCAGGCAGTTAGTTCGTTAACACCAATCAAGGTTAATGTTGTTGAAGCCTTTCTAAGATGAATTTTCTTGTTTCTATTATAGAGGTTTTCATGCAAAAATTCAATAAACGACTTAAATAAGGAATCATTATTCCAATTCGCTTGGTATTATTGAATTAGAGATTCAAGAAAATTCCTTATTTCTTGAACAGGCTTCGAGTTTCCATTTTCTTTGTACCAGTCATAAAACCTGATTAAAATAATTATCAAAGATGAGTGATGAACATATGGACATATGTGGGACCCAAACATTTTCATTCAGTTTCATTCAGCATTGTGTTTTACACTTCAATCATACTGCTTACAGACATGAGGTTACAAATTAAAGGAGCAGTAGCACGTTTTCTTAAATAAATAAAGTGATCTTATAAAAGAAAAAACTGAAACTTTCCAGTTGCAAGACAAACTCTGAAATCTCCAGTACCTTGATTCAACTGGATGATAAATACAATTTTGAAGGAATAATTTATAATTAAAGGTTGTAATCAACCTCGGTTACTTCATCACATCTCATGGAGTGAATGTGATACTATGTCTGCCATACAATACACATGTTATCTGATGCGTGTGTATTTCATTTAAAGGATAACATGTTTCAAACCTTCAACAGGAAAAGGAAAGACTTCTTTGATAGGCAATGTTTGTTTCCAATATCTTTTCCAATGGTATATCTTGCTCATTATATATGGTTCTAGTTTTGCTTTCTAATAGACGAGGTACCAAATCTTTAAAAACTTTAACGATCTCAAATCAAAACTTTCACTATATAACGTCTTCTTTCAAAAAGTGTTATTTTGCCTTATAAACAAAAATTTGCCCAAGTGCAAATTTGCATACCTATATTTGATAGGTATTTAGTGTAGACCAAGCACCATAAGTCCTCTCAGAGTGTCTCTCTGAATGTGAACACGCTGCTGAACTACAGTCCAACGCAATCAGTTTAAAGGAATTTAATTGCTTAAAAGATGAAATTGGACCTAAGTTCTATCATTTATCATTATTATTTTTGTTGTAATTACGAAACTTTGGAGTAATTATCTCGAACACTTACTCAATCTTTGACATCTTTTTGTTTATGTTAATCCATAGGGAAATAATCACTAGATATGTTCCAAGTATAACTAATGTCTTTTCTATTTTCATTATTGGTTGAAGGATTACATCATTCTAAACCGCAAATAGTTAGGTTATCTCCCAAGGAATATCTTTCAACAATTACTTACTCACTCGTCACATCACTCAAGAGGATTTTCATAACACTTCCAACTACCTTTTCATCACATCACATTATCCAGCTTCTCTCTACGAAGCAAACATCATTCTGGTATTCATCCACACATTTAAAACATGAAATGCTACATGACATGTGTCCGTAATCTCACCGAAGTTCCTCTGATATCATTTATATCAACACGAGTTTATAAAAGTAACAGGCCGAGCCTGGTTTTTTTCCATTTCGTTTTCATATGAAATATCACTTGATCGACTACAAGCATATGTCCTGTGAACCAGGTTTTGGATGATAAATCTAGAGAGACATGCAGGATCTGATGGGCTAGGGGAGGTTGGCTGTATTTGTTAACTTAAATAGTTCTTCTTCACCAACATCCATCACTGATAATATCTTCTTGATCTTTTAACGCCTTCCTAAGTTTCACCTTGGGTGATGACATTATTTGTCTGCCCTCCATTCGTCTGCACATTGACATCCCTGCTGAATATAAATAAGGATCTTTAATAATCTGTATTTAAATCTTTCTTCTTGATGATGTGAACCTACGGTTACACTTCCATTGAGACATTTATCAAAATCTTGTCCTCCTTGTACATACCATTTGTAGATGCTTTAGAGTTTTCTTTAAAAATAGAAAAAGAGCCCAGTAATGAGTGATCACATTGAGATGTACACAAATGTTAAGATACAACAGTTGACTAAGATTTAAACGAGATAACAGTACTTGGTACTTATTGCATTATAATTTTCAAGTTACTGTTCACGGTAGTACCTTTATCTAATGAACCCATTTATATTAATACTTTCGTCAATGTATACAGGTCGCCTAAACCCTCACTTTCCAAGATGTGTAATCTAATTAACAACCCGTTCCTGAACACAGAGTCTGGAAACTCTCCAACAGTTACACACATTGCAGTTCTTAAGTCTCTTGGGCAAAACAATCCGACCTCCATGTAACTATTTCAGGGCTAAAAAGTCTACGTACGTCAACCTACTTTTAAAACTGGTTTTAAAAGCTCGTTGTGTACTTTATCAGCAGTGAAAGCAAACATACTGATGTCCAGTCGATGACTATATCTGAGATAGAGGGTTTACTCAGACGATTTGTGTGGAATTGTATTCTATGTTTAGCTCATCTGGCCTTGAAGGTTGATGGGCTTATGGCAAGGTATGTCGTCCAACGTCCGGATGTAAACTTATTACTATTTCATCTTCTTCTCCTGAACCCTGGGGATTCTCAATTAAACATTTGGTGAGTAAGACGTTCTTTCCAATACACATTGGCCATACGTTTATGTATTTCGGTCTTATTCAACCCTTCTTTCGTGAAAAACTTTATAACCGCACGATTTTCAGTTTTAAAAATTTACATGATTACAGGAAGGTACCTGTGTTCAACAGGCTCTAAACTAATTATCCGGACGGGTTGTCTGTGTCTAAATATGACATCAATGTTGATGTCTTCAGGGGTGTATCAATACTCACTACTATGAACTCATTAACTTCCCTTCGTATTTTCAGGATCTATTAAAACCTCATAAGGGCCATAGGGACATCACCCTAGAATCCTTTTTTCATCCTCTGCTCTAGAATCAAAGGCTTAATAAGCTACTATCTTGTGTGGAGAGTCCTTAGCTGACAAGGATTATAATCAATGGATTTGGTGATCCCGTGATCATTTATAGAATGAATTATAGATACAATCATTGGCTTAATAGCTCACCAGGCTATGTTTTAAGTTGCCTAACAACTGGTAATTGATTTACATCTAATGCACGATTACAACTACAAGAGAACCAGTAACAGCAATACCCATCTCTTCATAGATTCATAGCACCAAAGTTAATTGGCCGTATATCGCATCAAATTAATCAAGAAAAAACAAGAACTATCAAGAAATTTCAAAACCCATTACTATTATCATAGATAACATTTGTTAGATGTACTTTATTGCAATCAGGTAACACAATGAAAAAGACTTATATATTTACGAAAGTAAAGTTTAAAGGAGCTTTACAAAGATGAGATGTTCCGTTATGGAAATACACTATAGCTAATTAAAGTTGTCCTCCCAACAATGACTTGGAAAGTGGAAAATGATCATGTGCTAACTGTTTCATTTTTAGACTAAACGATTTACAAAACATTAGCTACTGGCGATAATGTTCTCTTACCCTTGAAATGTACTATTTTACACAACAAATTATCTTTAGATTCCCTGAGCAAAAAATTTAAAAAATGCTGGCATATGATCATTTTTTTCCCAATGATGACTTGTTAAATTTTAATAGTCAACTGTTGTTTTCAACTGCATCAAGCAAACTAAGCATACTCTCAATAATTGTGTTATTATGAGACATAAAATGCATTTACAAGAACGACTGATATATTAAGCAGGGTTGTAGGTAGGTTATCTGTATGACGATGTACATGATCGATATTTAATCAAGCATGTTCTTTTTAAATTCATATTGTTGACTGTACACTGGATAGGGTAGTTAATGAAAGAATGCTTTCATTATTGAGCTCTGTGAGTAAGTGGATTGTCATCATTTAGGTGATTTTATTTCCAACACGTCCGAGCATGTTGTTTATTAAACCCTTTCCTAACCACTGAGATCACTTTGCGAGGTTTAATCATTATATATTTCTTCACATGCCTCAAATGATTCTGCAAATCAACTTAAAATATGTTATATTTGTAATGAGCGACACATATGTCTCACTAACCACGATGATGTACTATCAATTATACTTATTTGTAGTATTCATAATGACAATAAAAATGAGAAAACTATCAATGGGTTACCTTCTGATAAGGTCATGCTGTTCACAATTTGCGCCATATGGATAGCTGAATAAGATCTTTGGATCTATTTGAGGCTAATTGTAAAACAAATTAATCATTATCTTAATAACTGTTTGGTGAATTTCCTCAATTAGGGTAAAATACAATTATTTTGAGGCTTCAGGGTTATTAAAAGCTGATTGCAGCTAAATGAATAACGCCGTATTTGATGATATACTGTTTTCAGATGCCCATTGACTGCAGGCAGTTTACTTCTAAAGGATACTGAATGACAATAAAGATTGATTTATTATTCATCAATGAGTGTTTTCGTGGACAGCATGTTCACCAGAGCTATAAGTCATATTCAAAACAGTGATTATGTATCATCCCAACTGCGGATCCGCCCCATCTTAAGATGGGACGCGTCCCAACTTGGGATTCCAAGTTGGGACGTCCCATCTTGAGATGGGACGGGGGATACTAAAACATGTTAATAACATTCATATTTTATAATGAATTGTGTCAGTGAAACATGTTTTTAGATGATTTTGTTATATTCTTTTCACACCTACGAAGAAAATTTGATATGATGTTCATTTACTTCACTTTCTCATTCGGTTTCATCTGTAATCGAGTAGGAACGATTCAACACTACTCAAACATGTATTTAAAGTCACATTTGATTACTGATTGAATCACATTTGTTAAGCGACATAACAAAATCAGATCAATATATATATATATTTATTTTTGGATAATAGTTTTCAGCATTTTTCAAACGACCAATACACGCGTAGATCGAACAGCTGTAAACAGAGAGAAACCAAACGGCTCTACATTTCGCAGAGACATCTATGTATCTTAGTTTCTTTTAAAAAAGGTTGTATAAATTTTTAACAATCAAAGATATGAAGTTATTCTAAAACAGATCCAAGTTTTACAATACTAGTGATAAATTGCTTTTTTGAAATATATATCTAAAAAACGTACCTGATACAGAAAAACGAATAATCCATGCAAAAAAACTTCTATAAGCAGAAATTAAGGTACTCTCCATCGTAACAATCCAGCACTGAATAGACTGAATGTGTTAATGTGACAGCTTGGCGTGACAGAGGACGAATGATTGGGCACCAATTTGCCCACCGTAGGTAGTGTCAGGCTAAAACAACATATGGAGACACCATAAACCTATGTTGTTTTAACAAATTATTATCATGTTTATCTACTTGGCGACTTGGTTGATTGTATCAAATGTTAAAAAAATCAAAAGTTCCTATTATCGAAGTCTGGTTCCCCAACATTTTAGATATTTTCAACTTGTGCCAACTTAGAGTTCATTGAATATTCCCTAGTAACTCATATCAATATACTGAAATCTATCTTAACGGCGACAAATCTTTGTCACAGAGTGTTAACGAATTCCTAATAATATCTGTTTATCATTTCATAAATGATGCCAACCGATTTTTAAAGCTCTTTCCTAAAAGTTGTACAAAATGACATATCGGTATTTGCTGCCTGTTGCTAATCCTTTTCCTTTATCCTTTTTATCCTTTTTCTATATATATATTCTGAATTTTGTGTAACACATGTTTTATGGAAATAACATACTGTTTAAATTATAGTATTATACTAACTGCCCATTACATGATTACACATATTGCATATTTTCATACAATGAAATATGATAATATTTTACGATAAGCAATGACAGTTTCAATATCAAATTTGTATAAGAAATGACAGTTTCTATATCAAATTTGTATAAGCAATAACAATATGAATCATTAAGTCCTCTGAAGATATTACATTAGTACATGTATGTCAGCACAAAATAACTCGATAATTGTTAGTATATCAATAAAAGTTCATTGATGTGTACTTACAAACCTAATGCCTTTTTTCGGGGAGACATGTTAAGTAGCATATTTAAAGATAACAAAACGATTAGTTAAGTAAACTTTCAGCTGTAAAACAACAATGTTACACTGAAATGTAATTCTTTCCTCTCACCTACTCATCTTATTTGACTCAGTTGACCAGTTGATTAACTTATTAGCAGTAACAACACACAACAATTCTCTCAATTCAACGCTTCTAACAAGCTTAGATAGACGCTTGTACATATAAAAAAACAACCTTTTCTCAACTCTGTACCCTGGTTTGTGACAAAAAATCCTGTGAAGGTAAACAAAGTTTATTAATTAATTAACTCAAAGTAAACAAACTCCGTTTATAATCTTCTTGTAGTAATGATAAGAAATGAGTTTATGAAATGAAAAATATGGTATTTATAAATTAGCATGAAAAAATTGCCTTTGCAATATTGAATATCTTAAACGAATTGTGTTGCAACAGTAGATCGTATTTGTTTGACTTTGTGTTGTATGTTTGATGGTTTCAAAATATAATTTCTATTGGCGCGGCAATAATATAAGCTTCCAGATTTCTTGCAAATCTATTTTCTTATTTTGAAATGAATAAAATATGTTTAAACCATAATTTTCTTTTGTAAATCTTGGAAAGAAAGTTTTTATTTTTTAAAAAATCTATTAAAGAGTCTGCTATTTCCCCATAAATAATCAATGGACGATGTTAGATTTCATTTTGGTATATATAATCGTTCTCTTTATGAAATTTTTTTTTGGAATATATTCAGTGTGGCATAACAACATTCATCGAATAAAAATACAATAACAAAAAAACATAAACTTTTGTTGTTGTTTTAGGTTAGGGTTTGATCACGTCTGCTTCCACCTATCATTGATATTGCCGATAGGGGCCAATGCCTTGATAAATATGAATGATAATCATTGACTAAAACAACAAACGCTCGACGTGTACCTTTGTAGTGTTACAAGCATGCTCATTTACAATTGGTACCCATTCTTGTCACTAATTGGAAGGTGACATACAGGTATTAGTGTCATAACCGAACCGGATGTTTACCAAAATCCCTTCTTCCGGACATCCCCCCTACACCAATCCCAACCCCCTCCACCCATCTCTGAACTACCAAGCAGAATGTTTGCCATTTGCACCACGACACTGATCAGATCAAGTGTGATTGGAAAGATGAGGAGGCATAACTGGATTTATTTACTGGACATCTTAAAAGCATTGACGGAACACGACTTATAGGTTAGTGTTTGTGAATTAGGTCTAAGAAACTTAAAGTTTTAGGTTCGACTATCAAACATAATGAGTATATTGAAATCTTGCTTAACGGAACGGTTTATGTGTAAGAAATTAGCATTCACTAAGAGTGGGTTTTGAGTGTATAATTGAATATAATTTCTTCTTTTTTTTCTATTTGCTTAACATGCTGTCACAATTGAAAATAATGAAATAATTTATAAAATTTTGTATAAGAATTACTTTTGAAATCGTATTGTGCTATGATGAAAGACTAGTATGCGATGAGAGATAGATATAGCCAATAAGTCATTAAAATCAACATAAAAACAAAATATCTTTCGAGGTCCATAAACCGCTTATCTAAAGGATACATGTTATCATGTTTTTACTAAATTCAACATTAGAATAAGAATATTATGAACATGTTAAAGTATCCGCTGTCCCATCTCAAGATGGGACGTCCCAACTTGGAATTCCAAGTTGGGACGCGTCCCATCTTAAGATGGGACGCGATCCCAAGTTGGGATGATACAATGACAGTACTATCATAACGCAATTTTAAAATTTTGCTAAACTATTCCTATGCTATTTTTGTTTACAGGTTATATCAAAATCTTCGTATTATGATTTGATTTAAAAGAAATTGCGTCTTAAAAGTTTCATCCAATTGAGGTTGTTTTAACAAGATCCATTCAAAAATGTGTAGTTAAATTTTTCATTCTTAAGGCTTACATCTTAAATAAGTTCGCAGTCTCATTCCTCACACATAATTATAGCAATGACATATGATCTGCCGGGAGAGTCCAAATGTCCATCTTCATTGATGAGGTGAGGTGATATGGGGTTTAACGCCGCTTTTAAGACTATTTCACTTATATCGCGGCTGCAAGTATTATTGCAGGAAGAAAGCCCGCAACACCATTGTGGCTGTCTATCGCGGTGCAACCTGCGAGCATCTTCTGGAACTAGAGAACCAAGGGTGGTATTGCACTGAATTCAGTGAGACATTGTACCCAAACCTGACTGCGTGTAGAACAGTTCTTAACTGTAGACAAAGTTGCCGAGCCCCTGGCGGGATCCATCTGTATTTAGCATGTTCTTCATTGTTCGACTTTTTCAAGAACCCTTGTCTCAAAATATAATTACTTCGTTTATACAAAGCCTACAACTATAACGGTTAATGGTTATTTCGATCTAAATGATTAACTGAATGGTCGAATATGGCTTGAATAATAGAGGAATCCCTCTTGTTGCACATTTTATGAAAGTGAGTTATGCCATTAATATGCAATATAACCTGATTCCATAAATGTGTTTTTTGTGATTATCATTCTCCTAGGCATATTGAAAATATCATCGAAAGGCGCATTTATTGGTATGTGCACAAAGACAACGAATCGCAAATATTGTATAAACCTGTTTCATGCAACGTATTAGGTTATATCAGCGTGGTCAGCTAACAAAGGTTTTTGCAACCTTTACCCCTTTTTCTAGTCATCAGTGATTCATAACTTATGGTGTAAACTGTTAGCTAGTATCTTCTTAGTTGGAATGCACTAAGATAACTGAACATTGCCTACGTAAACGGTAGATTGCCTTGATCATCATTAATGAGAAATTTCAACCTCTCAATTAATCTCAATATAGGCCGGGGAAATGCAAATGGTAAGTTTCAACATCGCAGTTACTCTATGACAATTAAAGCATTGCTTTGATCCTTAATCAAAACTCTTTGACATTAATCATTTTTACTTTGATTTTCTGTTTGCCTTTAATCAGCTGAAAGCATTACATTTCTAGCAAATCATAACCTACATTAACCGAAATAATTTAGGTACTGAAATCACCTTGTGAGTGAGCAAGCACAGAAATGAGTCGTTAGAGGGGTTGCTTGTCTTCAGAAGAGGACCATACAGTCATGTTTCCATAACAACATTAGTCTGGTCAATGACTAGGACCAATAGTAAGAAAGACAACTGATCCCTGTCTTATTCACACTGAATCTATGGGAGCGTCTGGATAGCAAAAAGACGCGAATGTAGTATCTATACTTACCTAATCACCTCTCCTGGGGACGATTGAATGGATTGCTTCTTGATGCAGTCCCTAGTTGGCAATAACATGCTATACTCAGTTAGTTTATTTGTTCTTTGTACTTTGGAATTTGGACGAAATGGTTAACTATTCCCTAGCCCCTCTCAACAATTATAGTAGGTATGAATTACAGTCTATCTTCCTGGTTTAAAGGGACGCAGAGTATGTTGTTGGGTCAAATATGTCCGATTTCGTTAATCTTTCAAGTTTGTCATCACATTAGATGGTTTGCTGTAGATAAAATCTTTCTGTAATATTAAACCAATCAGTTGTGTAATTTATCAGCCAGTTAGATTCGTAACAACTAGAAGACACAAAAATAGACTATCAAGGTTTATTTATCTGTTATTGAGCCTAGTAACTGAGATGTGGATGACACTTATTCTTTCATGGAACTGTTAAAGTTAAATTTTCCTTTGCACGGAAGCTTTACGTTACATCATTACACTTGGTTGCCCAGTCAACTTTCATATTAGTTTCTAAGGTATGTATTTGAAAGAAACAATATCTCATATCTGTTCTGGTAGAGACATTTGCATATTTTAGGAGATTGTTACAACTGTGTTAGAGATTGGGATTAAGATAACGTGAGATTGGTGATATTATGCAAGCCATTTAACTCCGACTGAGAACAAAGATTCAAGCCGTATCATTTAACATGACGATCGGGTGCTTGTATCATTCCTTGAGCTCTATAGATCTTCCAAGATCATTATCCAAACATCATGTATAAAGTAAACGGATAAGACGACATGGCCTTTTTCATTAATGAAATACAATACAATATTGTTTAAAAAATAAACAGAAGTTCTGAATGAAGTTCAACAGTGTTGTCTACTCTTAAAGATTTATAAAAAAACCCCATAAATTCTTAAAAGACAGATATTACTACAATCCTTTATTAAATGTTAAGGTTTATCCTTGCTGGTGCCACCACCAGTCTTTGCGAAGCATTGATGTCAACACTCGTTTGCAGGTGTTACAATATGTCAATAAAGCAGAGCAGACAGAATATAAGAGTTCTCGTAAAAAGGCTTATCTACTTGTAAAGACTAAATGAAGTCGCTGAGACACCTGTACGGTACAATGAAGATATCTTGATCATCCCATCTTCCAACAACCCGTTGCAGGATATTAGACGAATCTGAATTCGTAATTACATACATCTCTTCACGCAAGTATGAAGCAAACAATATGGCTATATGTTAACATCGTTTCTCAGCTGATATTCATTTATATTATCACGGTGTATTGCTTTATGAACATCAATACACTACGTCTACTTCAAATTCTTAATTCTTTGTGTCAGGTCCTAGGTGGTATTCAACAAACAAGTCAGTAAAAAGGTGTAACATGTTTTATATTTTTTGAAAAATAAATAAAGTGCTTATAAATTCATTTTCAACATTTATTTATCGTAAGTAAAAAGGTACATTGTCGCTTTCAAACAACATTTCTGTGTTCTAAGATATCTAGAAAAAAACCCACTAAAATTATCAAGATTTCAATATATATTTTTATTCCAAATAAAATTACATTGATATTCACTCTGAAGCTGTATTCATTAAATAACAACTCCTTAAGAGGTGAATATTTTTATTGCACACGTGAATTGTAATGGTTTTCATGAAACAGTTCAATAAATGTCTTTAATAACCAACCGTCATTCCATGAAGATTTATATCTTTAAATTGGGGATTCAGGGAAGTTACTAGGTTTTTTTGCACAGGCTTCTATTTTCCAGTTCTACTAAAGACCCCTAATTGAATACATCCTCCTGTTATCGATTTTCTTAATGCACCGGTAGCAGTGATACAAATTGATTTAAAAAAAACACTGGGCTATTTTACTGTTCATTTAAGGAAAGCATGCAGTCTCAAACCAACCCCAATCAAGGCAGATACCATATGACATTGTATTTGGAGGTGTTCATTCGTACAGATGAGGCAACGTACTTCTGTCAGCACTGATGATTATTTTAACTGAAACTATTATTTGGACTTTTACAATGATTCATCAACAAGAGATAAACGTTTCCATTGAAAATACCGTGATGTACATTTCATATTCAAGGTGATATTTTGCAAAATGCCCCTTGTTCATCAACAAGGTTGATATTTGAACTCTCAAGAACCATCAAATGGATTCTCATTACATGATGAAAACATTTTCTCACAGGGAAGTTGAAGGCACAGTCAATTTTAATGATCTTGAAGTGATTTGTCATCAACAGAACCTGCGTAGAAAGCTTTTGATCTATATTTCTTAAGGACTATTCAATTGATTATCATCAAATGTACCTCATGAGATGGGAAGGAGCCATTGTCATGTCAATTTTGATGACCTTTCCCTTGATATAAAGGGGGATGGGTTATACTGTGGCGGAGGAGGAGGAGGTTCATATCATTAATGAACACAGACAGTGTCATCTTGTCATAGCAATCACTGTCACTGGAATAAAACCATGTAATGGAAAACAACTGAAACTGAAACAATTCGTATTTTTTCACGTTCACTTTTAAATATTGATGAATCTAAACGTTGGAAGAGAACAATATAATCGTAGCTGAATAAGACATTTTGCTTTGAAGGGTAGATTCGTTTTATGTCCTTCCCAAGGCATAAATTGATGGTTTTCAGGACCATTGCAATGATATAGGTTCTCTACAGACGGCTGACATCTGAGACGCTCTTCATACATCCAACTGACCTCAATGGCGTCATATTTCATAAACTTTAGTCCAAAAAGATACTCAAAGGAATAATTAAATATTGCTGCTATGCCATACTGTTAAATTCTGGGAACATTATCATGATTTTATAACGTTTTGCACATCCAAATGAAAGGGATCAACGAGGCGCGGTTAGGTATCTTATATTTCAAGCATGTGCTTGTCCGTGTCTGTGATCAACAAACTGCCAATTTAGTTAAAAAATCTGTTCACCGCATGACAATTTTTAATTAGTGTAACGTCATCACAAAACAATCATGTGTTGCTTAATTCTGTCAATGTGTAAATTAGAGTATACCATTTACATATAGGAGAATTTTGACATTTATTGAGTTGCATGGTTTCTCAAACTGTATTTTGTATTCAATTACTTGCAAATTGTTTTGATGTTAATTGTTAGGTGTCCAGTCAGTGTGAAGTTAACTTTAAAGGTTGATATTTCAAAAAGATTATTTCAGGCTTCACCCTTTGTCAATCAATCAATCCAGGAGACGAGGTGAGGTGAGGGGAGTTGAGGTTTAGCGCCGCTTTCAAGAGTATTTCTCTTATATTGTGGCTCTTAGTATATGTATTATTGCAGGGAGAAAGCCCGCAACACCATGGTGGCTATGCATTGTGGTGAAACCTGAAAGCATCGGCTGGAACTAGCGAACCATGGGTGGTAATGCGCTGATATTCAGTGTAGCAGTGCACCCAAACCTTACTGCTTGTAGAACAGTTCTCTACTGCAGACAAAGTTGCCAAGCCCCTGGCGTGATTCGAACCACGGACCTCTTGATCCGAAGCCGAACGCGCTAACCACTGTGCTATCCCATCCCCTTCCCGGAGACGAAGTGTCCTTGTTGATAACATTTTCTCCAAGTCTTTCATTTCCTGAATGGCGCGATCAGGGCATAATCAGCCATCATTGATTAAACTGAAATGAAATGCTGCTTTGAGATTTCTAAACTATTTCGTCAAATGGCCTATCACATTCTTTAAATTTCAGGATTACGATTGTTATTTTAAAAATCAATTTCAATTTATCCAAATGTTGTAACATGTATCATTATAATTGATGACCATCCCCAAATTGCCAATAATCAAAGCAATGACGCTGAATTGTTCCTAGATTGTTATGCTGACATGAAGGTTCAAACTTATTTCTGAAAGTATCTGTTGTCTTTAATGTGTATAGTCTTTTCTTTTTGTGAGCCAGGAGTAAGTTCCTGTGTTTAACAAAGAAAACCAGCTGGAGCTATCTCTCTGTCACTCTAATCAATATTTGTTTTATCTGTTACCACTGTTTGTAATTAAGCTTTCATTGCTTAGATTTCGACATTTCTGTATCAATATTGAGACTAAGTAAAAACAGCTTGCCCTTTTCCCTTGCTAAATGGTATCTTTGGCCTTCTGTTAAATATTTAAGCAGATGGAAAAATGTCTGGACGAAGCTTTGGAGAGGATACACATAGAAACATGTTTTTGACTTCTTTCAACGTATTCAATTGTGCGCTTCACTTATTGAGTCTTCTTTACAAAACACTGGTTCATGGCATAGGTATCGGTGACAACAAATAAACTTTCAATATAAAGAAAGTTTTAAATTAATGTAATACCGCAGAGAGTTTGTGTCACAAAATGTTTTACCTCTAGGGCAATCTGCAAGAAGCTTGAAAAGTGTTCATAAGTATATAATTTATGACTTGAGCTACTTCTTTTGAGAGAGAATGTTTCATATGAAATGTGATTTCTAGACAGTTGCATGAATGAGATTTTCGGCGGCATTTAGATTGCAGATTATTGAACTCCTTGCAACATGTAGATGAAGAAGGCATCACTTCAGTGTCTACAGATGTCAGGTGATGAATCAAGTCCGAACATTTCATGAAAGGCACAGTTCCAATACAACAGATCCCTTACAAACACATCTCAAGATGATTGGGGTTAATTGCGTCTTTTTTTACCGTCAGACTTTTGCCTCTTCCTGAATCTGGCCTTGCTTATTTATAGCTGTATGTGAAGTATAAAACGTGACCTACAGGCATTACTTAAAACTAAACCTGATAATAATCCTGCACGTGGAAAATAACCATGGGCCGTTGTTTTTGTCAGTAAAACCTTTGAAATCAAGTCCTATGATAAAAACCAAGAGGTAGTTCACATTTTTGTCAGTGTATTTGATGAAAAAGGGTGAAATAAAATGTCTAAAACTTTGTTTACAGTTCTTTCATTTAAACATTTCTTCTGTATCTTGACATGGTACGTACACTAACAGTTTGCCCCAGACATCTCTAACGCTACAAAGAACCAACATCCCATCATAGTTTCACCAGAATTTAAGACTAAGAATTACCATTAGCTTGACAAGCGTTAACAAGGTCTTAAGTCTTCTAGTTAATGAGGAGGAGGTGAACATTTTCACTCATGCATTGTGTACTGTAACAACAACCAATCACTATGTACATCAACCTTATTAAGGGCATACATTTTATTATATCTATGTACTTTAAACTACTCAATTGTACAACCCTATTCCCATTTATGTATACATTCCCACACAAAATCATGTCCATTTGCTTGATAACGGTGTTAGTGGCTACATCGAAACTTTACAATCGTTCAATTAATAAGTTGTAAATCCATAGAACTTGTTCTCTCTTCATCTCAACAACTTCTAAATTAATGTAATGCACGGATAATGTTATAATCTACTCTTAAGTGTATAAACTTACTTTAATCGCTTACTTCCGAACACAGACTGCTACTGACTCGTTGCGATGAATAACATTTGGATAAGGCTGAACTGTTTGTTATCAAAGTAAGTACCAAAAGTGAAAGGTGTTGTAACTCACAGCTGCCCCATTAAACACATTAAATATCTTCAAGGGCCGAACATAACAGTAAATAGATGGCATCTGCCTATGGAGAATTTATAAAAAACGTTAAGATTCTTCGTGAGGACAAAAACAAGTTCTCTATGATAATGACTAGAGTTTAAATTGAACACGCAATAATGTTTAATATAGGGGAGTTCGAGATACAAGTCATTCTTGCTTAAACCCACATATAAATTGTTACTCTAAAAATTCACTAGTAAATATCTTAAAGTTAAGACTAGATGGGAAAAATATGTCAAGGCTATTCAAACCTGAAGATTTTTTAAAGGGAATAATGCTGTTCGGTACAAGTTAGGACTGGTACGGGGAGGCCTAAGTTAACCGCTAAATTTCATCTCTTTCTGAAAAGGAATATTGCCATCAAATTACATTTTTTTTGTAGAATATGAAGTATAAAAGTAAATATTAGATAAAAAAAATTCATCAAAATCCAATATTTAAAAAAAAAAGCCATTTTCCAATGCCATAGAAAATGCCATGGCTTTCCTAATAGCCACAGAAAAATGCCATGGCATTTTTATTGTTAAGAAGAGGTGAAGTACTTGTCATAATACTGTTGTGATGTGGGTGTCCGGCTATGGTTAGTGTATATTGAGGTGGGGCATGCTGTCAATGGGACGGCTGTTAACTGTGTATAGGGAAGATAGATAGCTTTTGGTCCTTTAAAAGAGTAGTCATATATCAACAAACAACCCCCGCTCAACGATACATGTTGAAAAGTCATTATAATCAAACATACACTAAATGACAACAGAAATCCAAGTCCATATAATCCTCATTTATTCAGTTGGGATGAAAGAGGTTCACGATATTTAGAGGTTATAACATGCCATTTTTCATATCATACCCCATATCAGCCCGAGACCTTCATATCAGCCCAAGGGCCGCAGGCCAAAGGGCTGATATGGGTCGAGGGCATGTCGTAACCTTTTTATCATATATTTTCCAACATGAAAAGACTACGCAAGTCACGTTATAAGGTAGTTCTATTTATTTTAGATAACTAATATAGATCAATAACTAACAAGAACGGTAAGAAAAAACTTTTTGGTACCTAATAAATTCAAGATAACAAGGACTTCATAAATGTCATTCTTGTCCGACGGTTTTCATTCTTAACAATCCCGTCAAGCTGAATGATTCTTTCCGCCAGCGACTGCGCAGCGTTTGTTCGCCGCGGTCAGCCATTTTGATGACGCTAGCAGACGCCACAAAGGGAGATAACTCTGACCAAAAATTCCCCATGGCTGATATTGATATGGATTTGCGGACCGGTCTGATATGGCTGTTATGGATTTGCGGACCGGGCGGCAATATGGATGCTATGTCCTTACCTCTATCACATATGCAAAACACCCGATATTATTGATACATATTTGATAAAATAATATATTAACAGATAAATATCTCTAAACTGCTCAGACTGCTTTTGACCACTTAGCAAATTATAATATACTACAGTTGGTTAACTTATTGTGCTAACATAATGAAGTTAATTAAACTGTAGTGCAAACTTAACATGCTATTGCTTGACTTAGAATCAGATATATATTAATGAACTTCAATAGAAATCAATAGAAACAGTTTACTATTAAGATAACATTTACGATCAATACGTCCACAGCTATATTTAGCTAAATGAAAAACTTTGCACAAGTGTCACTGGATACTCAAAATTTTGCCAATTTGCTATCTGTGTTATCTAGATTAGAATTAATCTGAAAGGAAACAAAATCACAATTATAAGAAAGCTTTCAATGAGAGAAATATGATTCAATCTTCAGCAAGAAACATGTGGTATGTTACGTATATTTCAATTTGATGCTTACCTAGTTTTTTAACATTCCTTGCATGTATCCTTTTTGTGGATTGAGGACCAAATAGTCTAGATCTGACACACAAAAAAAGTTTATCAATTGATGTTAATTTAAGGTTCATCATACCATTGTAATTTATATGATATATATTGAATGTGGATTATTGCGATTGCAAGTCAAATTACATGTTTTACCTTCGAACTCTCATCTTTCTTTGCACGAATAAATTCCACGGCAACCCACTCATCAAACTGAGGACCCCAGTGTCTGTAGTGCACCTTCACTTTCTGCCCTTCCACTTCAAGTACTTGGCTATGTACCTGTAAGGAAAAACTAGAAATGGTTAGTTAACATACAAATACATAACAGGGATGACTTGGAGATCATACAGAATTTTGGGTTTTGTTAAATTCACATGGCTGCTAATCTCAACACATACATGTGTGTTCAAAAACTTTCACTATAACCATTTTATTTTAAATAAATAATTCTAAAATACTAAAATCATATTAAAAGTTAAATAGTCCAGGACCAAACAAATCTTAACTGCATAAAAGGAATCAGGGTGTTCAAAAATTATCACAATCTTACCATTTATCTTCAAACTTCACCTCAACTGTTGCTCCAACTTGAGGAGGTGATAGCCTTGAACTCTGAAACACATATTTAATACATACTGAATTAAAAACCATCTCTGTTACTGTGGCTTCAGAGTCTTCTTCTGAGTCGAAGTCATACACCTGAAAGTAAATTTTCACAATCAAAATATTAAGTAGGAAAATTGTCAGTTAACAATATTATTATGAAATCAGACAATTACTTTTTCAAACAAGGAACAAAAAATTATTCACTTCCATCTTTGGCTTTCTTTCTTACTGTCTGAAAAAAAGAAGTAAAATGTCAAGTTACAAAAATGGACATGTTTTATTTAGAAAACATTTGGAGTTTGTTTAGTGTTTGTATAAATGATACTAAATGATAAATTGATAAGTAAATAAAGTTTCTTTCAATCATGAATTAACTTTATTCACAGAAAATGACAAAGACCATTCTTACCTTCTAATCTTAGATTCTTTGTTTCCTGCATCATGTATTCCTGTCTTCTCATGATTACCAGCTCCTGCCTCAGTTTCTTGTTTTCTCCTCTCAGGCCGGTTGTTTCTTCCTTCAGTCTTTTGTTCTCTTCCTCGAGACCTGCCTCTTCATCCTGGTTTCTCTGAAAAGAAACAAGTAATATAATTTCAAAGGGCACAGCACATATCAACAACTGTAAACGATACCTATCAAACTTCTTTGAACAAAATTTAGAAAATATCTATTATGACAGGAATAGTGATAATCATTTTACATGTATATTACCATATCAACTTTTACAATCTTGACGTTATTTTTAAAAACCAAACTGCATCAACAGACAAATGTGTAACATATATAGCTCATATATGTGGAAAATATCTGTTTGGACATAGACAGAAAAATTGTTGTTGTGCAAGTTATTAAACAGAGGAATCCTAACAAATATTTCATTAATTAATTAATCCCTGGGAATGAAATCCACAGGTATACATTGACAGAAATAAGTTAAATGTACAGTGCTGTCGGGTAAAGCTACGCACCTAAGAGATACATGTTTATTCTTCCGAAAACAATACAGTATATCGGATAAAAACCTTGTCACTGTTAAAAGTTTAGAGCTTCACTGATAACATTCATGTAAAATATACATGTTGAAATGTGTTTGTCAGTGACACTGAACGTTTTCTAACGACTACCGCTTATTCCCGTAGGTCGGCAGGTGCAGGCTAAAGATACGCACGCAGGGTTTGAATACACCTAACATTTCCAATTTTATGATTTTGATCGATAATTAAACTGTTTTCTGAAGTCTAGGTAAGGACGAACCGATAGTCAGAACAATTTTTTGGTTTCCAATGACAATTGTTATGTGGGAAGGCAAACTGTTGGATGACTAGTATTGACTAAATGTTTGCTAGGAATTTTGTCAGTTTCTACCAGTTTTGTGCCAACAATCAACAAAAAGGCCTTTTTTACCTTTTCTAAAACTTCATGATATCTTCTAAATTGCCTAAAGATGCATAGACATAAATCTATCCCGATTTACTAGGTTAAGTTTTGTTCGAGTGCGTATCTTTACCCTCCGCGTATCTTTACCCGTCACGGCTGTAATTAAGAGTTGATACAGGAACATTGAAACAATGTAAACAACACTGAAGATTTTAGATAACTGAGCATGAGAGAATAAATTATTCAACAACCTGTAAGATGCATGTGCACTTTGTTTATTTACTTAATACATTTTTAGCAAATAAGAATTTTCTTTTTGTCACTAGCCATGTTTTAAAAAATCATGAGCTGGTGTAGCCGCAATGACATAAAATTGTGTCTTTAACAAGGAATTTTAAGAAATCACCTATAATCAACTTTCATTCACAAGGTTTCTATAGGTTAATAAATAATAAGATCTTTGAGAATGAGATCAGGACACAGACAATAAGACCGTTGGTATGATCTATATCATTAGTCCATTGCTATGTTACGTTATGATGACAGGAAAGAGAAAGGGGTATCTAACATTCTGGAGTTATTGAATATATTTGGATATTGGGATATATGACAGAGTCAATATGATAATTTTCCTTCAAATTTAGTAAATAGAGACTGAAAGATATTGTCACACAAGAATGCGCTATATCACTATAGCTTTTAAGCAAAGGGTTTCTCGCAAGGATGTTAAAATCATATTTCAACAGAAAGAATTATTTGAGTTCATTAATGTAAAGAAATTCGAAATATCATAGCATAATACCACGTATGAATGATACAATTGAACTTTATGGTGTATGGCCAATTATTGGTTTCTTTACGATGAACTGTACGTAGTGTACACTATATGGTATTAATGTAAATTTGAGACTATATTATGTGTAAGACATGAACATGAATAAGAATGTTTTCCCTGCCAATATGTTTTGACATGATAAATGTTTTTTTTTACATTTTTACTATATTTGTACTATAGGCATTTGGCCTAAGTAGTGAAGGAAGTTTTGAGCATGGAGCAGGAGTCACTAAACTGAAAAAAATTTGCCATGTGCAAAAAATTAAGATTTATAGAATATCATGATGCGTCTTACATTGTACGCCTAACAATGTGTCACATTGTGTAACAATTTGATAATTTAACGATTGGAAATGTTTTTGCAGGAAGGCAAAGAAAAAGATCCGGCAAGAGAGAAACAGTGGCAGTTTCAACTAAAGACGTTTTGGACACATGGAACACTAAGTGCTGTAGTAAGGAGTGCATGAAGAAGTTGACCTGCAATGACATTAGGATTCACAGGGAACAGTTTTGGAATAAAACCAATTATGAGCAGAGTGTGTTCATCAACTCGGAGATTCAAACTGTCTTCAAATACCAAGAAGAAGGAGCAAACGAAGTTGTCTTTACAGTGGATGGATCAAGCATCTGCAGTAGATGTTGGTGTCTGCTATATGAAGTCAACCGATCAAGGTAAGAAGCTTTTGTAATAATCATTTATACATGCTCACAATATTATTTGATATTGGTTGTTCCGATAGATACTGGAAATGCACCTGTTTTAGGCCAACCTGACAAAGGTATTAATAAGATCGACAATTTTCCAGGTTAATAGACTTAACATATTACCATATTAGTTCACAAATAAACTGTTTTATAACCTTTGCCTATTTATATAACAATAACTATCCAACTTTGCAGATACTACGGTCATAAACGTGCAGTTAAGAGTGTGCTGCCCATCCCTCAGGACAAACGATCAGGACAAACGTACGATTCAAGGAGATACATACTTGCAAGGCTGTGGATGAAGAAGTTCACAAAGAGGTATGCCTAAGGTTCAACAGTCTCAGTAATTGTAATTGTAAATGTTTCGATTTTGTTTAAATTGATGAGTTAACCATATCTTTCAACTATTAATTACAATTATAAACATTGATTTATTAAGTGTTGTCTTAGTTCATCATTATGAAAGTATACTTGATGATATGTGACCCCTCTACAAAATGCACACAAATATTAATCTCCTTATCGACAGAAATTTTCAATGGTAATTTTCACTTTCCAGATATGGTGACAGGATGCGACACAAGATGGAAGTCCAGCTGCCATCTTGTATGACCAAAACACATGTGTTCAACACGTACAAGAAAGAAGAAGAAGATCTTCAGAGAGAAGCACACCTTATGTTGCAGAGGTAGGTATTTTA
The DNA here is from genome assembly GCA_921293015.1 of Phorcus lineatus. Classification (NCBI taxonomy): domain Eukaryota; kingdom Metazoa; phylum Mollusca; class Gastropoda; order Trochida; family Trochidae; genus Phorcus; species Phorcus lineatus. The sequence goes on from OV121088.1 coordinate 48,764,129, forward strand.
ATGCTAGAAACTGTGTGTCCGAAAGAAACCAAGTTGGGTTTTTTCAGGGTGTTAGCTTTATAGAATGACCGTTGATTAAAAAAAACCATAGTTATATGGTATCAGTGGTTTTCAGTAAGATGACTATACTAACTACTTTCACAATTTTCATTAACCAGTCACTAACATTTCTGAAAGAGATATATTCCATGATTTTAACTCATGGTTGTCTTATGCCTCAAGCATGCAGATTTCTTTAGAAAAAAGAAAGATGAGGATAATTTTTTGATTATCTGTAATGTTAATGTTAAAGATGCATGAAAACCAGTCGTTCATTCATAGTTACTTACTCTTTTGTAACTGATGTAATTAAGTGTGGTCTTGTTCAGGATACTGAGGAAAAAGTACTACAAGCACTGAGAGAAGGCAAAGGACAAGCCCAGAAAATATTTGTCTATTATTATTGACAACATGGATCAGAATAAAACCAATCTTCCAGTATTTCCAGAACAATCAAAAGTATTATGCATTTTTATGTTTCTTTTATTTGTGTCCTGGTGCAATACAGTCGACTCGACCGACCAATGAGAATTTTGAATTGTTAAAAATGTCACAACATAAATGCCATGACAACTAGGGATATGTCCAAAGATTTTCTTGTCAGAGAAAAATTTAATTCATATAATATATATTTGGAATGGAGAACATTAGAAATGAATTGGATATGATATAAATCAGAATATGTAATGCAGCTGGAGCATGTTTATCACTCCAACATAATTTGTGATACCTACCATTAACAGATAGGACACAATTAAGATTAAAGTTACAACATAACTAGCAGTCATACAAAGTGGAAGAATGTTTTCACTTTCTGTACATATGAAAAAGCCGATGTTTTATTTTCAGTGAAAATAATAATTGTCATATCTTTGGTGTAAAAGGTCATGTGATGCTGTACTTTTGCAACTTTTGTACTTTAAACAAAGCAAAATAAGATGAAAATCAAGCAGTGTATTTATAAAAGCTCATGGTAATGATATGCCATTTTTTACAAATCCATATGGTTTTGTTTCATTCCTTCTTTTTAAAATGGGAAAATGTGGCCATTAAACAATCTCTCAGGACCTGCAATCATTTGATAATAAAAAAGCTTTCTTGTAGATTTCTTAACAAACCTCGTCAGTTTTTAGTTTAAAATCTTAAGTAAACAGGGATAACTGATTGTCAAATGTGTGATTCATTTTTTTGATTAATTTACAGATTGATGCGGGTTTGACTCATGTCAAACATCAAATTACAGGTGTTCTAGATCATGGCCACTTGGAATCTCATGCTTACATATGGAACAGCACTATGAGCGGGGATTGAAACATCACATGCTTTGTCCTGCTGGATGTCTTGTCAAACGTTGCAGAGGTATTATTTATTCTGATTTCTTTTGTGAATGTATCTTTTATGTTCATCAATATGCTTGAAATTGATCAATACAATGAATACAGGTGTCTAGTGTCCAATTAGGACTGTGGTATGCAAGGTGTGTTACCTGAGGTGTATTGCCTCGTTTGTACAAGAGTACCAGATATTAAAACTTCAGGAAATAGACTGTAAAACTTTAGTAACAGTACCTTCCATTGCAGCATGTTGCACAATATTTTAATATTCGAAAGCATTGTTGAGGTGTATTTTCTACTTTCTCCTGGGAAGCGATATGTGTAAGGAAGGACGCAAGTCTCAACTGACATTATCAGATGACTTTTGTATGATATATTATGTTATTATATATTGTTTGTTTCTAGTTTGATCTTTTGTTTTTCAGAAATATGATGGACATCTTCCAGAGACACTATATCTTCAGTGTGACAGTTCTAGGCAGGACAACAAGAACCAGACAGTGTTTAGTTTCCTAGTCGCTCTTGTTGAGAAGAAGATATTCAAGAAGGTATGCACTTTGATTGTTAATACCTGTATCTACTGAACTCAAGAGAATGTCTTTGAAATAGAGGTATGCTGATAAATTGTTGCAACGTGAATCATGATACTTAATCTGACAATATACATACGTATTTGGTCTCTGTATTGTGATATGTAATGTTCACTTTAATGTTGTTTATTCTAAAAAATTCAAAGTGCTAGTCAAAAGTTAATTTTCTTGTCAATAAAAATCTCTGGAAATGCTCAGTTGTGACTTGTTGTATTAAATTGTTCTGTAATGAGATAACGTGATACTTACCGTGATGTGATATTACTGTATCGTCACACCTCTACTTTCGAACAACGTGAGTGTCATTGTGCTTTCAGTGTTAAAAAGATACAGTGTCAACCAAGTAAGAAATATTTAGAGATGAAGGCATTACAGCTATAGTATAGAAGCATTGTCATAGTCATGGACTAATATTTGTGGTGGCTGCAAATAATTTAGGAAGTAAACACAATCAGACATATATGTGAAATCATAAGAAGACTTGAATAAGAATAAATGTAATGTTTATTACTCTGTATTTTACTCAATAAGAAAAATATGAAATTAATGAATTTTTAATGTTTCAGGTGAAAGTTTCGTTTTTGACGGTAGGACACACCAATGAAGATGTGGACCAGCTATTTTCAACTATATCGCAAGCCCTCCACCGATAGCCTGCGCCAACCATTCCAGCCCTCGAAGATGTAATACGATCAGCATACACTCCAACCCCAGATGTGGCCACTTTGAGGAACGTATGGGATGTCAGGGCCCTTGTGCAGAATGAGGACACATTCAAGGGTCATGCAGATCCCCATGTGTTCATCCTGAAGATGAGTGGTGATAATGTTATGTTGAAATACAAAGACTGGCCAGTGGAAGGGGAGCAGTAAAGAACTGTCTCATTATCGGCAAGGGCTGAATTCGAGGATCTCATTCCAGTTGAGGCCAACTTTACTGAGGGAAACATCCTTTTGAATGCAATGATGGCAGATCTTCCGAAGTGGATAAGATCCACAAGACTTTCAATCGAAGATGCCGAATGGTGGAGGACATATCTTCCGTCTATTCTAGATACTGACCAGCCAACTGCCCATCCAAGGGACCTTAAGTACTATCTCCAAATAGAAGAACAAGAATTTTGCCCACAGGCAGTTACAGAAGCATTGGCCCGAGAAGAAGGAAGAAGACAAAAGAAATCCATGGTGAGTGGCAGCACCTTAGCATTATTCAATGGAATTCAGATTGTAAATACAAAACAGTTTGATTTGATTGTCTAAAGCATTAGATAATTAATGACTTATTCCTAAATCAAAAGTTTAAATGCTTGTGTACAACATCAATGAGAAACAAGTACCTTCATTCTTTTTAAGGTCACAGTCAGCAAGAGGAGGAGGACATGAGATATGCAGATCCCAGATTTCAGATTAATAACAGTGATAAATGCCAATCGAGATATCTATCTCCAAAGCCTTTTGAGTCAAAATGGCTATGTCTTGACACACCACTCTGCATGTATGGGGAACTTCAATGCCTTTACCTCACATTTTAGCTATGAATAATTGTATTAAAAATTTCTAGTGCTATGAAATAAGCACTTGTCGTGTAGTCCATGGCTTGTAAATAGAAACTGAACAAATAATGGGTAATGACTGGTAGTCTGAAGAACTTGTTGAAATAAGATGATATAATCATAAAGATGCATTAAGATAGCTGGAATTTGTTTCCACTGGTTATTTCATATATGCAAAAGTCTGAACTCTACACAATTATGGTCAGTAAATGTAAGAAAATTTGACAATTCAACATTTAAGAAAAGGCCTGTTAATTTACATCCTGTCTCAGGGTAAGACGTATAGCTGACGCTACACTCTTCTTACCCTGGGTGTAAACCCCAGCAAAAATTTCGCACCGTAACCCATGATTCAGCCAATCAAATACTTTTATCGCGATGGTGTGCGATTAAATTTCAGCCAACCACAGAGAGCCTCTCGGACAGGAGTTGGCTTTCGCTCTATCGCTGAATGGCGACGTCCATAGATAAACAAACTGGAATCGAAAGTTTCTTAACCGATCGAACATGGTGATAGTGTCAGAGTCCAATTTTGTGATTCTGATTAGTTTATTACAACAAATCATGCATGCAGTTTTAAGAGATCGGTTTGATTTTCCACCACTTAACTCAATACCTTATCATGGTGGTTTGAGTGGTCCAGAGACCCCTAGAGCTATGCCAGCCGGAGTTTACATGCTCCTGGCAGGGGCACCCAAGCTTGATAGGTCGTCGGGTAGAAATCACCAAATTTGAGACCTGTTGTCGATCTCTCACAATGCCTTTCATTCCGTCTTTTCCCTCATCCTTTCGATCCTCTTTTGGATGCTTGTCATGCACGTGTTTCATAACTTAAATATGGTTCAAAACACGTTAATCCCAAACTCACTCACTGGGTTTGAATTTGAAGGGATGGGCGCTGCCATATGAAATTCAAGCGCAGTTATTGGTTGGTTATTTTTAGAAAGTTTGAAAGGAATAGGACACGGCGCGAAGTTTTTGCTGGGGTTTACACCCAGGGTAAGAAGAGTGGAGCGTCAGCTATACGTCTTACCCTGAGACAGGATGGTTAATTTATAACACAAGTTACTAAAAGTTATTTTATCTTTATTCTGAGAGCATCTGTAATTTTGATGTTTTTTGGTTTTGAGATGTAGTAAAGGTCCAAAAGGTGTTAAAGTTTATATAACCACAAACATATTTCACTATTTTCTTTGGAATATATGAATGTCTGATTACAATATTGTATAGTGCGTCAAAAGTCGCTACTCAAATATGTTCAGTTTGGTAATGAAAGCCGTTATTGAATGCCACTTAGGATGAACTATCTGGCCACAAACCGGTGAATGCATGACTGGTCACACGCCCTTTTTGTGACGTCATTAACAGAATACATCTATCGAAACAATATCACAGAAAAACCCAATAATTTATAATTTTCAGAGAATGTTTTCCACTCAGTTAGATAAATCAGTTGACGATGTTACACTATTAAGCGTGTGGTGTTTAAAAGCTATCCACATCAATGGTAATTAAACAATTATTCAGTGGAAATAATGATGCGCTACTCTGTACCGTCTGTTTATTACATCACACCCGCACGAATTTTGTGGCCCCTAGCCCAGGTGGGTTTTTCACAGCCAATAATTATGCTGTCTTAATGAAAGGCTATTTAAAGGTGTTTATTGGACAATTTAACAAAAATCAAGCCCAGTTCTTATTTTGTTGAAAAAATCTTCGAACGAAAATCGAGAAGTGATAAAGTTGAGGTTACCGGTTGTTTGACTGTCCTTAAAGGTATCCAAACTTTTTATTTTTATTGATGATTATATTGTATAGTTACTCAGATTAGTAAATGAATTGATATGGATATTGGAACATGAAAGTTGTCTCTGTTGTCTTTTTCTGGTGCCATTTAATACATGATAAGTTATGCTTTGACTTCGACTTCGGGATGGGACACAGTCAACCCATTGACAGCATGCCCCACCTCAATATACACTAACCATAGCCGGACACCCACATCTCAACAGTAATATGACAAGTACTAATGTCTTCTAGAAGAGCATGAACACAACAGTTATTACTCAGTTACAGAGCTGGTTTGACAACCTACGTCATGACAAAGCACATGTCAATTTTCAGATCTCAAATAACCACTGTCAAAGCTTTTGTTGTCTCAACCTTTTGACACGCTATGTGATCAAGGCATGATACAAATATTCCAATCATGAGTAAACTTCAAACCGAAGTTAGGTCAGGGCCTCCTTCCACAAAGCAACCTTAAGTAAGTTTAACTTTAACTCCAATTCTTGAGCATTGCGCTAAGGTCAACTTAAGGACTTAAGATAACCTCAGGGTGTAGTGAAAGGAGGCCCAGGAACTTCCCATGCAATTAGACCATATTTAAACAATCAAAAGCACTCAAGGAAAAGTATGGGCTGCCACAAACGCCTACATAAACTATTAATCGTTAATCATTTAATCCCCTTCCCAAAATTCCACTCCCGCAATTACAAATGCCTCTAATTAAACCCCCCCCCCCCCCCCCCCCCGCCCCAATAGCTTCGAATAGTTCCAAATCCATGCCTTAAATTACTTTACACATTGTGAACATGTTCTTACACACAGTAACATCCTCATAAACAAATGTGGAATTAGATGATACAAAAGTAGAGTAAGTTATACATTGTTGAATAACGGTTTTCAGGAAATCTCTTGGATAAATGATTTATTGTCACTGGTTATGTTGTTGCAAAATACGGAAACAATGTTTTTTTCTTAGGTCACAGAACAGTTTGAGTGAATTCATGCTATTTGCATTACCACTTAGACAAATATATTCCAAGTAATTTAGGCAAAGACCAAAATCTTCTATTAAATTATCAATAGATGGTCAAGAGAAATTTTTAATAATAATTATCTTGGTGCCCATTTCATGTAATATAATTAACTGGTTTTTTTTGACACATCTAACACGACAACTTTTCTTAGCGAAGTCCAAACTTAAATTTCTATGATGTAGCTCTGATTATTATCGTAGCTTTTCAGAATGCTAATACTTTACAAAGCTTGGCACATTCACATGTCACTCAGATTTTTTACATCATGGCGTTTGATTGGTAAAGCCTTTTGATCACTACCACTGATATTTTCAATCTCTTGATTCATCTTGAAACGAAATTATCTAAAAGTAAATGCAAGCCATAGGTCACATGACAAATTTGGTAATTAAAGAAATGTGTAGCCATGCTTTAATTCTTAATTAGAAGTTCTGACACCGTACGGTTTTATTTTGGTGTTTCATTATCTCTGTAATCAGTTGGAAGCATATCATTTCTGACAGAGAAGATCCAAACAAAAAAACATCAATTTCCTTAAGATCACAAGGTCACCTTGTAGGTTAGCATGGCGAGTCGTCATTCCCTCCTACGTGCATACGTGTAGTTTATTTGGCAGAGAGTTGCAAGAGATGAACATGTATGCAAAAGGGGCCAGTCTGTCATGTCTCTATGGACTTTGTGGTTTGGTCAGTGAGGAGACCAAGTGGTAAAACACCGATAGTACGATGATGATTGTCTAGCACACGCAACTGCTGCTTTGAGAACGTCTGAGTAGCAACATGACTCTAATATAGCCTTCTTGACTAATTTTCTCAAACACGCACCTGACGTATGATTCTTTCTGGCTTCTCTCTTCCTTTGCTGTAGTCATTCTAGCTGAAGTCCCAAGTCGGAAAAAACTTTTAATTAAATTAAATTTAATTTTGAACATAATTGGTTTACTTTTTATATTAATAAAACATTTCATTACCAAAGTCCGCATTAAGTAAAGTTAACTTTCTTCCATAGTTGTCACCATAATATCATGGTTCAGATATCCTAACAAGGTATGAAAGGACAAATGTTGCGAAATGACAAATGTATCTAAATGATTTGACAGCATTTCTAGCTACGAATGCGAAATTTGTTCCTTGGAAACTCTTAACGTACACTATACAATTTAACCTCCAAGGCGAGAAAAGTATCAAATAAAGATCGACTATTAGGTTGGCCTATTTTTATTGTTTAAGATTGTCTTGAACCAAAAGGAAAAAAACTTTTTCTTAAGTTATACATTAAATGATGCTGAAGTTTGGTTTGTAACTGGTGATCCAGTACCTTATCTTGGTTTAGAGATCAATGTGTCTCCGTGACCCTAAGAGGTGGAACGTAATGTTTCTGCATTTGCACCCAAGCTGAACAGATCTAAACAATCACAATGGTAAAATTGTGTTTAAGAATACATTTAGTTTCAGAATAGACGTAATGAAAAATAGTCCATCCATTGTCCTCAGTTCAGAGATTAAAGTAAATCCAAAAGCTGCACCCATTACTAGTTCTACCGTTGCAACAGTCCATAAGTACATCTTCTTGTGAACAGGCGACTGTAGATTCTTCATATCTCTAAGTTGACTTTGGCAGTCTGGTGGTTTTCATCATTAATCACATATCAATTGGAAAGAGTAGTACCTATCTCGTTGCATTGATAGAAAGCTAAAGTGTCTGCCTATGTCGGCATGTACTTTAAAATAGCCTCTTAGTCTGCTTTAGTACCAGGGAGAGGCCCTCCCCGTGCACACAATTGAGTTACTTTCAAACACGCAGCCGATTGAGAATTCCTAAGTTCTAGGTTGACAAGATTTTACCTACTCTAGTGGTTAACTAATACCCATAGTTGGTCATGAAAGATATGTTTTAAATAGTAAGAATTAATAGCTGTCCACTATCAAAACACAGTGATATCGTGTTGATCCTGGAGACGACTCGTTAAACTGTTTACATTATTACTAGGTTAACATTGTACATGGACTATAGTCCCTATGTATTGTATAACAAGCTATTTCTAATGAAATGAAACACGAAGTAGCGCACTTTTGTTCTATTTTCATTAAGATAAGTCGACCTGTCGCGCCTGTCTAGTTATTTGAATCTGAGCAGCTTGTTAAGTTCGCAAACCTTAAACTAACCATATTGTTCCTCTCGCTATTACCAAATCATCATTGACAGAAAATCCTCTGTGTAACATCTACTTGGGCTTCATCGTGAGTGTTATTAATCGCCCTCTTCACTACCCTTCTGGATATATAACCATCATCGCATATAAACATGTACATATATAATATCTGCGAAAAGTTACCTGAAATATTTTATGATATTTTGGCCATTGCGATAGCCATAAGCATGATTCATAGATTTATCACAATGGTGTTGATCCATGGCTTTCCAATAGCGGTCTTATGAATGTAGCATTCATTTAATTCTGTTAATTCAAGATGATCGTAAAAAGCAGCATCTCTAAAATGAAAAAAAACCAAATGGATATTACAACTTATAGAAAAACGATCTGCTTTCTTCAGCAGCGAGCGAGCGAGTTGGGGTTTAACGTGTTTTAAACAATATTTCAGTTATTAAACACGTGGATGACAAGCATCCAAAAGAGTGGACAGATCGGGGAGAAAGGGATCGACAGGATGAATGAGAAGACGGAAAGAATGGCATAATGAGAGATAGACAAAAGGCTTTAGAACAACTCAAATTTGGTCTGTCCTCTACCCGTCGACCGGTCCAGCTTGGGTGTACCTACCAGGAGCATTTACGCCCCGACTGGCATAGCTCTCGGGGTCTCTGAAGCACGCAAACCACCACACCATGATAAGGTATTGAGTGGTGGAAACACACAACGACATTTTGTCTTTTATAATGATAGCGCAAGACACGCGAACGATTTTAGAGTTTAATCTTTTTAAAAGAGTCATGTTATACAGTAAAAGGCCACTCAGGGAGAAAGAGATCGAAAGGATGAGGGAAGAGACTGAAATAAGGGCAAATTGAGAGATAGATTGCAGGTCTTGGAACGACTCAAATGTGGTCAAGATTCTACCCGTTGACCTTTCCTGCTTGGGTGCTCCTACCAGGAGCATGTTAGCTCAGGCTGGCATAGATCTCTGAAGCACGCAAACCTCCACACCACGATAAGGTATTGAGTCCAGTGGTGGTCTTCAGCAGCAAAGTAGAATTTAATGCTCTTGTATCTGCGTTCGTTTCCAATGGTTCATTTATTTAACCATTCATCATCTATATAACACAACATTTTAACGCTTAGTTTCACAATCGACTTAAATGTTACTTCTATCGCCACTGTTAATAGAGCTTGACATTTGTTTATCTACTGTATGTGTTCGAAAATGCCACTACTATATTTTAAATTTCATATATGATGAATAGCCTCGTGAAGTTCATTAGTATTACAGTCGCCTTCTTAAATTGAATCAAACGAAGTTTCTTTAGTTTGTGCTTTATATCTGAAGATTATTTTATAAATCCATATTATTTATCTTAGAACTCAAATGTCTCAATATTGACTTTGTGGATTTTAAGAAAGTTAAACTACACTCAGTATCTAATAAATGGTGTTTAAAGTGGCATACAATCTTTCATTCACTGCAGTGAATTACTTATGGCATTGACATTAAATCATTCAGTAGATGAGGGGCGGTCTACTCGTGTATCATTCGTACACCTTTGATCATTTCAGATAAGAGTTGCTAATCTATTTGTCAATGAACATGTTTTCTTCAAATAACCACAGCCAATTTGATTTTCTGAACAGCATATAAATGTGGTGCATCTTGATTAAACTGAAATTGAGTCCTGTTTGAAAGTTTCTGTACTTTCATTTAGCTTTTGGCAGTATCGGCTTCAATTGCTTGAGTTATTTGTTAAGTATGAATATATAAATAATTCATTGTCAACCGGTCAAACAATTGAATATAGTGATAAACTTTTAATATGAATTTTAATATTAAACAAAGAGTTTAAAGTTGTAATATAAACTAATACATATTCAAAAAGGTTATACCATATCAAATATAAAGTGAGTGAGTGAGTTGGGGTTTAACGTGCTTTGAACAATATTTCAGTTATTAAGCACGTGGATGACAAGCACCCAAAAGAGAGTGGACAGATAAGGGAGAAAGGGATCGAAAGGATGAGGGAACAGACGGAAAGAAAGGCATAGTGAGAGATAGAAAGCAGGTTTTAGAAGGACTCAAATTTGGTCTGGCCTCTACCCGTCGACCTGTCCAGTTTGGGTGTCCCTACCAGGAGCATGTAAACTCCGGCTGGCATAGCTCTTGGGGTCTCTGAAGCACGCAAACCACCACACCACGATAAGGTATGGAGTCCAGTGGTGGTCAAATATAAAAGGTAAGATTCACAACGTCCTTGATCAAATAGCAGTAATAGGTAGTCCTGTCCTTGGCAATTCCTTGATGATCCTGGTTGTAATGTGTATTCAAAAATGGAGCCATGGGCTCTGTAGCTCATCAGACTTTTGATAGAAATAGGTGTTGTGGTTTAGACCATGGGGTCATGGGCAGTGTAGGAAAGATAGCCTGTCCCAACGTCCGAGTTATTCACAATCAAATAAAAAAGGCCCATTGCCCATTTGGGGTCAAGGGGTCACCGAACCTACAATTCAGAATCCCCATTGTCCAAGGAGTCTACACACAACTATTAAGCTATCAAGACCTTTTGGAACTGGAGAAGAAGATGAAAGTAGGATTTTAAGGTTTTGACCCCTGTGACCCCATTTGGGGTCATGGGGTCACCAAACCTACAATTTAGAATCCCCAGTGTCCAAGGAGTCTTCACACAATTTTTCAGCTCTCTAGACCTTTTGGAACTAGGGAAAAAGATGAAATTAGGTTTTTTAGGTTTTGACCTCTGTGACCCCATTTGGGGTCATGGGGTCACCTAACCTACACTTTAGAATCTCCAGTGCCCAAGGAGTCTACACACAACTTTTCAGCTCTCTGGACCTTTTGGAACTGGAGAAGAAGATGAAAATAGGTTTTTCATGTCTTGACCCCTGTGACCCCATTTGGGGTCATGGGGTTACCAAACCTACAATTTAGAATCTCCAGTGCCCAAGGAGTCTACACACAACTATTCAGCTCTCTGGACCTTTTGGAACTAGGGAAAAAGATTAAATTAGGTTTTTTAGGTTTTGACCCCTGTGACCCCATTTGGGGTCATGGGGTTACCAAACCTACAATTTTGAATCCCCGTTGGCCAAGGAGTCTACACACACCTTTTCAGCTCTCTAGACCTTTTGGACCTGGAGAAGAAGATGAAATTAGGTTTTTCAGGTTTTGACCCCTGTGACCCCATTTGGGATCATGGGGTCACCAAACCTACAATTTAGAATCTCCAGTGCCCAAGGAGTCTACACACAATTTTTCAGCTCTCTAGACCTTTTGGAACTGGAGAAGAAGATGAAATTAGGTTTTTCAGGTTTTGACCCCTGTGACCCCATTTGGGGTCATGGGGTCACCAAACCTACAATTTAGAATCTCCAGTGCCCAAGGAGTCTACACACAACTTTTCAGCTCTCTGGACCTTTTGGAACTGGAGAAGAAGATTAAAATAGATTTTTCAGGTTTTGACCCCTGTGACCCCATTTGGGGTCATGGGGTCACCAAACCTACAATTTAGAATCTCCAGTGCCCAAGGAGTCTACACACAACTTTTCAGCTCTCTGGACCTTTTGGAACTGGAGAAGAAGATTAAAATAGATTTTTAAGTTTTTGACCCTTGTGACCCCATTTGGGGTCATGGGGTCACGAAATCTACAATTTAGAATCCCCATTTGCCAAGGAGTATGCACATAAAATTTCAGCCCTCTAGAGTCATTGGTTCTGGAGAAGAAGTCGAAAAAGTGAAAAGTTTACGGATGGACGGATGGACGGACGGACGCCTTGCCATGCCATAAGCCCATCGGGTCTTTCAGACCTGATGAGCTAAAAATGCAGCAGAATGATTGCCAAGTCAGTTGTAGAAATTCACGTTGATCGAACGTGTTAGTTAGTGCTATTTAATTTCAAAATCCTTCAAGAAATACATTTCCCTAGAGAATTTATTAGAACAACTAACATGCGACCCATGGAAACTATTCATGTGTTTTTACAATTGCTGTTAGATTAGACAGTCGTACAAACCCTGCTTATGTTCTACAAGATCTAGCTGCTTGTCAATGTATTACGGGTCAGTAGCCTTTTACTGTGTAACTTGACTCTCTGAAAAAGAAGCTTGAGCAACTCTTAAATCTTTCGCGTGTTGTCTTGCGTTATCATTAACAAAAACAAATTGTCGTTGTGTGTTTCCACCACTTGACTCAATACCTTATCGTGCGTGGTGTGGTGGTTCGCGTGCTTCAGAAAACCCAGCCGGAGCGTTAATGCTCCTGGTAGGGACACCCAAGCTGGACAGGTCGACGGGTAGAAGCCAGAGCAAATTTGAGTCGTTCTTAAACTTGACTATCTCTCACTATGACTTTCTTTCCGTTTTACCACTCATCCTGACGATCCCTGATCCCTGTCTCCCTTATCTGTCCACTCTCTTTTGGATGCTTATTAAAACCCCAACTCACTCCCCTTTAATGTGTTTTTGTTGTCATTTAAGCATCACGGATTCACTGCATTGACATTTATTTGTTTACTACTTGAAGTAGTTCAGTTTTGAAAATACTTTGATAACATGACGTATGTAGACGAAAATACCTGTTAAGGAAACATAAGACTTCTTAATGGTCGACTTGCAGGAAAGAATCTGCTGATGAATAAACCCAATAATGGGTGGGACTTTCCTTGGAAACAGATGGTGGAATGTCTTCCTATATTGAAATACAGAAAAACTAGTTTTTCATGAATTAAAGCTATTTGGAAAGTAGTGTGTAACGGTGTTAACTCCAAATAATGATAGATAGCATAACGTACGTAGTACCTAGTTAAATGTTTGACCAGTTATTGTCTTGTATGCAATTGGTTTTCGTACACAGTTTCATACACATACACGTATATAAGTCCGTTATCTAACGCCAATGTCCATTTGTTACCGATGTCGGGATTGGGGCGTCGGAGAAACCTCTAGTTCACTTCATGGAGGCTGCTTGAGCAGAGCCGAAGTTTCTGCAATTGGCTGCATCAGCAATCTGCTTGGCTGAAGCGAGTTCTGGTGCCTCCCAATCCCTGTGTTTGGTGCAGAAGATCCGGTGACCGTCTTCCGTGGACATCAGCTCCCTTCTACTCATTGCTTGTTTGTATCTGGTATTGACATGCTGCAGTAACTGACATCTCAAGTCCGTCGACACGGTTGCTGCTCTTCTGCAAAAGATACATTTTTAATTACAAATTGTTTCTTTATGATGATAGTTATTGGTACTGATTGAATGAGGACACAGAGTAAGTTCCTTCCTTCGTGTCATTACATGCATTTAGTTAGCAGGCGAGTTAATCTATAATAGGTATCAAAAAACATCTTAAAACAATAAAACATACAAAATATTCTATTAATAACAAAGCTAAAGGTTTAGTTAATTAAGTACTCTGAGTGCTTTTTATGCGACAGGCTTGGTGTTGATTACTATGATTTCCACCACTGGACTCAATACCTTAACGTGGTGTGGTGGTTGGCGTGCTTCAGAGACCCTGAGAGCTATGCCAGCTGGGGCTTCCATGCTCCTGGTAGGGACCGGTCGACGGGTAGAAGCCAGACTAAATTTGAGTCTTTCTAAAACCTGCTTTCTATCTCTCACTATGCCTTTCTTTCCATCTTTTCTCTCATCCTTTCGATCCCTTTCTCCCTTGTCTGTCCACTCTCTTTTGGATGCTTGTCATCCACGTGTTTAATAACTGAAATATTGTTAAACATTAAACCCCAACTCACTCACTACAATGATTTAACTACTCTTTTCACAGTGGGTAACTTGCAACTGGGTTATCTAAATGTCCAATCAGAACTAGCATAGGTTATTTTGGACTAATCCCCTTCTTTACCTACTCTCCTCTTACGCTGGTTCCTTCTCTGTCCATCTATGTGAGTTTGGACGTTGCCTCATCGGTTGCTTTTCTTGGCTGTGACCGGGGGTGGGGATGGGGAGCTAAAATAGCAATTGTTATTTACTACTGATATATTTGACATCTTACCATTAACGCTAAAATAGTTAAAGTTACAAATAGGGGCGATCCAATGTATTTTCTCTAAGTTACTCTCGTAGTAGTACCCATTATATATTATAGTATTTTTGTGTGACTTTGTTGCACATTTCTATCATTGACATCTTAACAAAATATAATCACCTTTAAACTCATCAGATGTCTTATGTGGGACCATTGCCTCGGCGTTGTTCCAGCAATATGCAGCAATATCTCTGCTTGCCTTTGTAGTCTTGCTGAAACAAACATGTTTTTTTTCTGATTCCATATTAGAATACGAATATATGTTTATCAAATCATTTAATATTATTACACATACAACCTTTTTACTAGCATTACCTTAATGCATTCTACTTTATCAAAATAACTTACTTGGTGTACAGGTCCAACTCAAGTGCCTTGTGTTGAATGCATTCAGCGACGGCCTCTCGCACGGCATCCTGCAAAAAATAAGAATTAACTTAAGAACATGATGCACTCTCCTATGACGACATTTAGAATATTACCTTACCATACAACAAAATCAACGTTCATTGTCATTTCAATTAACATATTTAAGAATCAAATTGAAAAAGATGAACATAAAGATGAAAGAATTTCAATATTTTTCACATATTTTAAAAGGATTGAAGCCCCTAAGAAAAAGAGGATTTTGAACATTGCAATAAGGAAATATTCAAATTTGCTCTGATAAATTTAAAGAGAACAGTGACCTGTATGAAGAAATAAGTTGATGACAAAACTTTACTTCATTGCTGACTTTGGTCGTCGTTTTCTCTCGAGGACCTCGCCGCTCTAAGACAGCTACTCTTTTAGTCAAATCAGTAATCTGGTAAGCAAATAATAAGAGCAATGATCAAGTAGAGACGCATGGTATGTCAAATAACATACGAATTTAGCATCAAAGTGATAAACACAAAATCATGCTCAAATAGATATTCAGTTCACATCTCGCACATTATTAAAAACAATATCGATGCATGTTGTATGCAACAGAGAAAACTAGTTGGTGTTATAGTAAAACTGAAACATTCTGAGGTAATTCTGACGGTATAACCGGAGAACAATTATGTTTCGAGTCGCATAGAGTGGCTGTTGCTGTTTAACTGTTGTTTGCGATAACTCAGCAATCTTCCGCTTCACTTCATTAACAGATCGGATCAGGAGGTCCGTGGTTCGAATCCCGCCAAAGGCTCGGCAACTTTGCCCGCAGTATTGAACTGTTCGACACGCAGTCAGTTTGGGTGCAATGCTACACTGAAATTCAGCGCAGTACCACCCATGATTCGCTAGTTCCAGCCGATGCTCACAGGTTTCACCGCCATGCATAGCCACAATGGTGTTGCGGGCTTTGTCCCTGCAATAATACTAGCAGCGGCTATATAAGTGAAATACTCTTTAAAGCGGCGTTAAACACCACCTCACCTCATTAACAGACTTCAAAAGTGTAGCTTCAATAGCCCTTGATTACACTTACGCTTCACTCCCCAAGGTTGACACTGTCATAAAACAATAAATAGCAGGATGCTTAGTAATGTTTCTCAAACACCAAGTTTATTTCATCCAGTGTCCAGAACTTCATCCATGTCATATCTCGAAATATGTTGGTATTAGACAACTTTCATTAAGTCTTCTATTTACTGTATATTCAAACAATTCTTTGACTCTACAATCACTTCAAGGTAGCATGCATAATAGGAGCTTACATAAAAGGAGTTCTGGCAACTCACCAGTTAGGATATATATCATCACTGTAGCTTGATAGACAGTTAATTGTACTGATGAATCCAAGTGTATCCTTGCTTGGTATATGATAACATGATCTAAATAGCTATTCGTTGACAGGTACATTTTAAAAGCAACGTCAGGTTTTTACCTTAGGATAGACTGCATCAACATTCCATTACATTTATTTAAAACAACGCAATATAAACTAGACAAATATCAACTAATGATAAGATTCATTACATGTCAAGTAATATTATATGACAGTCACATTCTCACCTCTTTTACGAGGGTTCCAACGTCGTCGTCGTCATTGTCTGTGAATGAATATAACAAATTGAAATTAAAAATTGGTAAAAAGACCTTCACAGGATGATTTGGCTTTTGAGACCATAGTGGTTTCGGCAGATCAGCTTGACCTATCCGGACACATGACCAACACATCAGGGAAATATGACACATTACAAAAATGAAAACTAAGACGACAAAGGAAGACGTTGAGGCAAAATATTGGACAAGGTATTCAGTTTTCTCTGAATTTCCATAGATAGATATAATAATGGTGTCTGTTGTGGATCCCCTGCATAATCTTTGTCTGGGCACAGCTTCACGAAAAGGCTATTGGTGTTCATATTGAAAAGGAATTTGATAAACTACAGAACAAAGTAGCTTTAATTCAATGTCAAAGTGTTATTGGTCGTTATTAAAATCACTGTTTTAATGCAGACCAGTTAGTAAACTGGACCTTACTGTTCTCTGTTTATGCGTTGAAGGAAGTCATTGGAGACAAACATTTAGAGTTGGCGATTGTTTATGCTAGCCTGCAGATTGATATGTTGTAGAACCATTACTAATGCGGACTTTGCTGATCAACTGCTCATAAACATTTCATGGCATTTGAGAGAGTGACACCAAACATGCATTTGCATGGCCATATCCATGAATGTGTAAAAGACTTCGGAACAATATATTCTTTTTGGCTGTATAGTTTTGACACTGCAATGGTATGATAGGTTACATACCGACTAACCATAACAACAATGATTTGAGCTTATGTGAAGGTTTCTCTGCCACAGTCAACTTTTGGCAACATCTTTCGATGATGACTTTAAAGTTCAACCCCAGTCAACCCCATAATTGATCAATTATATGTTGGTACCATTTGGGAACTCTGGCAACTGGTCATGCATCTGACGATGGTTAATTGAGGAGGATGTGATCCAGACTGTGTGAGCCAAGTTCCGTGGAGTGGTTGGCTGCATCAATGTACCAATATTGCAAGTGTAAGATTATCGGCTTGACAGAGTTTGAGCACAAATATTTATGCCCGCTGCTAAACAAATAAAGAGGCTGACTCTATCAAAACAAGCGGTTGGCACTTCAAGGAGTCCCAGCAGTAGGTCGTGATACACCTCTTTTTGAGGCATTGCACCCTGAAGACACTGTTGACAGGTCCATCATCAAGTACAAGGGTGTCTGTGTACATGGCGACATTAACAGAAGGCATGGCGTGTTCGTCTGTCCCCGTGACAAATGCGTTTCAATGAAATAACATTCCAAGTCCATCTGAAAGTATGTAATTTTCTTAGTTTTAAATAGCTTATGATTTTAGTATCTGCTATTAGTAAATGCAGTTTATCGTGTACAAATTTGTCATAAATTATTTTTCACTTGTTTACATATGTATGTATTTTAGCATAAATAATCAATTGTACTTCATTCGATAATTTTCAATAATGAATTGTTGAAAAAAATACAGTTTTTTTTTATTAAAGTATTTACATATATGTTTTTCAGTAAATTGTAAATAAACCATGGTTTTAGTATCTGCTACTGTGCAATATTGTGTTTTATAAGCTTTCATATGTGTGTGTATTGCATCGTAGTACATTATGGCGTTTTATGTTATTCTACATTGAATATGTGCATGTATGATTTCAACAACAAACAGGTTAAAAATATAACATGTTCAGACTGAATGAGTATGTGTTATTCTTCAGTAGATAAGCTCATGCTATAAGGAGAAATTTCATTTTAATTTTTTTATGTGTTTGAAGCACATTGGTGGTCGAAAAAGCAGATTTCTATAAATTCAATTTATTTCCTATAGTTTCATTGAATATCAAAGTGTATCCTGAATTTTGATACTCGCAATTTCTTATAATTGAAATGTGCGAAAATTCCGACTTTTCGAGGGTATACTGTTTAGGAATTTCGATCTTTCCTAGAAAGTATACACTCCTATATTTTCTCCCGAGTAGTAAATATATATGCTTGTATCAGTCTCATTCCCACCTTGTGCAAGGTGTTGACTCGCTTCAATGTCTCCACTCCCACTCATTGTAAGGTTAGTTAACACTCAAGCGCTGAGCAAATTTCGCTTAGCAAATAGAAGTTCATTTTCACTTTGAAATTGTAATGTTATCAGTCCATGGAATCTTCTTAATTAAACGTAATGCAAAGAAGAAAATGTGATCGTAGGAAGGTAGTTAAGTTTACAGTAAGACGATTAACATTGCAATCGATCTACCATGATTAGCTAGAGTTGATTGCTGCAACAGTACAAACATTGACTGATGACCCGAACATGATATTGCTCTAATTATAATTGTTAATAAAGCATGTCAGCAAGTTTCTGCATACGTACATCAGGCTATGATGGATGGATACAGCATTGGGTTTATAACGTTCGTGATCATGTAAATGCTAACAAGGTTATTTGTGTCAAGATTAGTCATCTTAACTTTATAGAACTGTTATTATTGAATACACTTGAAGACAATTTATGATGATGTTTAATTGCATGAATTTGTTTGTTTTATTCAATTAATCGTTTTTTTATGTTCGGATACGTTAACATTATTTGATGTAAAGAAAACAAGTTCAAATTACTTTATTTCAGATTTGAGCATGGTTCATTTCGTTTCATTTTAATAAACCTTTTCTATTTGTATTTCTTTCTAACAACAGTGCAATTTTAAAAGCAAATATAAAACGTGGTTTTAGCCGATATATGTCAAACTTCCTATATACTCTTTTCTTCTTTCATTGATGTATCTAAATCAGCATTATGGTTTGTTCAGAAGAAGCCATGGGAGTGGAAACATGACGTTTTTAAAGGTAATATGAAATGATAATTGCATTACATTGAACCACACATGTACTACATCAGATTTAAATAAACCAAGTGACTCTTACAACAATTCAACGGAGATCCAATCCAACACTCAAGGGAATTGTTGTCAGCCACTTATTATAAAGTCACTATATGACCTTTCTTTCAATAACTTGTTTAAGGAATACACCTGCTAAAGAGATATGTTCTATTCTTCGCGCAAATTTGTTGTCAGAAATTTTATATGTTGAATTGATGTTAAATTTTGCAATCATTGAATTTTTTTAATTAAACCGATTAACAAAACTATAATACTAAAGATCGCGTATCAGAGGGGGAAATTTGTTGGTTAGGAAAGTGTTTTATTTCTCAGTATTTTCTTAAGTAAAGGCACCTTAAACATTTATCAAAATAATCTCAGTCAAATGAAACCTTTAAATTTATAAACGTTAAAAGTTTTTTAGGATAAAATGTCCTTAAATACACTAAGGGTACCCTCATCGTTTCCAATTCAAGGCTATATCAGATTCACCAAGGAAAACTTTCAAGAACTCTAATCTAGTAAGTGATCATAGCGCTGATGTCGGATTTAACTTTTTGGATGAAGTTGATACTTTAAGATGTGCATACATGCGTAGAAATGTAAGTCATTAGGAGAGTTTAAGGAAAGGGACCTCTCCTGAAGACACTAATAAACACCGCAGCAGAGGAAGAGAGGGAGTCAGTAAGGAAGGAATGGCAGCAGGGGAGATGCTTGATTGACAATTAGACAAGAATACTTTATTTTCCTGGCTGTCAATTAGTCGTTCTCACAGCAGCAGTAGCATGAACTTGACACTGGTCAACGTGTTATCAAACTTGACCTCTGACCCTAATCACTGACAAAACTGAAAATTAAAGGCTTTGGGTACATGAGGGAAACATTCTTTATCATAAAACATTACCATATTGCATATGTACATACGATTGAAACACAAGTTAGAAAAGTATCTTTTTATGATTAAGTACAAAACGAGCGAAAGCAATATGATATCATATGATAACGAATTAATAAAATATAGTATTAAATTGAAGGAAAGTTAGTATTCTGTTTATTACTTGACCTCAGTAATCAAATATGATTGCCGAAAGTGTACTGAATGAAACATTTCCGCGACTTGGCCGCCATTGTGACGGAGGTGCCAACATTGTGACGGAGGTGCCAACATTGTGACTTCACAACCATTCATTATAATGATGTCATACATGATACGGTTTTACGCTAGTTTAATATCGCCGTTTATATAATACACTGCAGTATCTTACACGGCGAGTAATAAATTGTATTACATTGCCAATGTGAAAATGAGGTGTATTGCCTACATGAACATAAACTTAACATTAATGAATAATAAACCAAATGTGATATTGTGAAAAAGAAGTTAGAACAAGAAAATACTTCGACATTGCTGGAAACCTGATACTAAATGGTGATATATCCGATTTACATGGTATCAATTCAACATTGAACTTGCTCTAGATATAGAAAACTTTATAATCCTTCTTGAATACATTACTTTACATTTGTACTAGACAACTGGTAGCTGTAGTCTTCTTAAGGATTATGAATCTCTTTTCAAATGGAGTCATGTTTGTAATTTCCGTGTGTTTATACAGAAATACTATAAGGCATATAGTGTTTATCCACTTTTCTATTTGAAAATATTTCCATTGATACGTAAGAGCTGGGTAAACTTTCCACAAAAATTAATGCAGTGCGATTCTTTTGAATACAGCAACCATACGATCAGGTCATTTAAGCCCAAACTTCTGACATCAAAATCTTTGGTGCAATGTCATAGTGGATTTTTGTTACAATCTACTATGCACTACGGCACATTTTACATAGTGAAATTTGGTAGGGAAACGTTTATAATTAAATTCGTGATGTGGAATGGAGATGCACCTAGTGTTGACTGATATACAACATATCTTGTTGAAAACTCTTGCTAGCTAGGTGGCACTTGAAGTGTTCTCACTGACAATGAAGTATAACATATCTATGGTTTTCAAACACAAACGGTGTATCTCCTAAATAATAATGTGTTCCATGTATGCTGTTCTTGGCTCGTCATCTGAGTTAACTCTTTTATCTAACTGGTGTACATTATTTCATTAATATATATGCATAATGCTTCAGATTTGAAAATCAAAACTCTGTTTTAAGGATTGTAAATACTAGATCAAAGCCATGACTACAACAAAACCGGTACTACAAAAATATTTGAAGATGTATATTCAAGTATTTCTGCGATGATATGCTATTGTTACACATTTCCACATTTCTTTCATTGTCGAAACTTGGGAAAACGGAAGATGAATAGTGAGTTAGTGAGCTGGGGTTTAACGCCGCTTTCAAAATTATTTCACTTATATCGCGGCTGCTAGTATTAATGCAGGGAGAAAGCCCGCAACGCCATTGTGGCTATGCATTGCGGTGAAACCTGCGAGCATCGGCTGGAACTAGCGAACCATGGGTGGTACTGCGCCGAAACTCAGTGTAGCATTGCACCCAAACCTGACTGCGTGTAGAACAGTTCTCTACTGCAGATAAAGTTGCCGAGCCCCTGGCGGGATTCGAACCACGGACCTCTTGATCCGAAGCCGAACGCGCCGGAAGATGAATAATAACCACTACCCAAAAACTTAAACTTCCATATTCGCATATCTACCAAATTAAATCATTTCAGGTTTTGACGTTTGAGAATGTGAAATACGGCGATTGTATAACATTATAGAATTGTTAAAAGGTTATCAAAAATCCACGTCTGAAATAACTACAAGAACCTTCTCCCCAATAATAAATTTTAATCGTTATTATACAGTGCTGATATCATAGTACATGCTGTATACATTGTTCATTTCTACCGTTGAATTGGTTCTTAAGATAACACAACATAGCGGCAAATCAAATAGTGACTTTCTTCTTTTACGACTCTTAACTTCAAATAGTTGAACAAGAGACATTCTACCTTTACCACCCTAAGGAGTGAAATCAAATGAATTTGGTGTGAAGTTGTTGAGCTTATTGTCAGCAGATGATTGATAGTCTATCACAAAAAGAAAGCTGTTCCCTAGGGCGCAACCTCGGCTACGTCTCTGTTTACAAAACGAATCCATACAGCAGCTTGATCTTACACTAACATGCTTAGGTCAACAAATGGGGTTTAACCTTTGTGATCACTCTTACAGCTGATCAACGATAGTGAAAGGAATCCTTTCCGGATTGAAAGTTTACTTGAGTAATGAGAAAATGAACTTTCAATGACTTGTTATATGTATGTAATGGCTCTTCCCTCTTTATTTCCTGCTTAGGAACAAACTTTTACAATATGTTTAGAAAAACAACAACTATCTTTTCACAAATAAATTATGCTTATATTTCATTGAGTAAAGCCAAAAACACTTTATATATTTTATACTACTGCACAAAAATAAAAGCCTAACATTCAAGGTAATGGATATTTGAGACAAACAGGAAAACGAAAAGTATAAAAGGTAGCCATGTTGAAAGGATTTACCCAACTGACAGAAGATTAGTCGTTGAGCTATGTAAACAATTGTGTGTATGTGCTCATGCCAGGAAACCGATTTAGAATAAAACAATATATTTTAAATGAAAAGGCGCCATAAAATGAAAAAGAAACAAATCACGCCACATTTCCATTATAAACGAAAAGTAAATAATTCAGAGTAGCAGTTTTTAAATGATATAATAAGCACATCAATTTAAGTGTATTTGAAACTGGCAAAAATCGAAAAAAGATAATAGAAGAAATGTGACCCTTGCAGAATTCCTAGCAGTAACAACTGGCACTTCATTGTTATATATAAAGGTACTTTTGGGTAAAAGGACCAAGACTAAGACAAAATAGGCATCTGGTAAAACAGTTTGGGTAGCAAAACTAACTGGTGTAGTGGTTACCATGCTGCTGGCCTATCACGCCAATGGCCCGGGTCCAAATCCCGATGGAGGCACCAAACATTTGTAGTCTTGGCCATGTCGTGTGTTGTGTCCCAGGACAAGACAATTCATCCACAATGCACTCAGTCAACCCAGCTGTACAATCGGGTACCTGAACAAGGGAAGGTATGGACCTACACGGTCTCGCCAAGCGCTATATAGGCTGCATCGAAGTACTTTTCCCTCAGGGTAATAATACAGTTTGTGCGCTTTGAGCATGCTCTGTTATGGATATATACGCGGTAGAAGAAAGCTATTATTAGTATTATTATTATTATAAATACAGAAAACCTCGAGTAGATTTGTTTAGTGTAAGTTTAAAACATGATTTCATTTCAGTTTAACCAAGATGCATAGCTGATTCAATGTGCCCCTTTTACATCACGTTCAGATAAATAGAATTGACTGCAGTTATTTGACATTTGAAGGAAACATGTTCTTTGACAAGAAGTATGCTGTCAAGTATTATCTTATCATTGCCAAAGGTGGCCGAGTACAAGTGATCCAGGAGGAGACATCCTCTCATGTAATAATGGATTTAATGATGAGAAGTTGTGGTTCAGAGTAATCCTCTTAATTCTTGAGATTTGAAGTGAATTCCCTGCAGTGAAGGAATTTCTAAAAGTCAGTTTTAGCAAAACTTTATTAGACAAACAGTGGGGTGTCCAAGGCAATAAGGCACATTTTGTGGCATTTTATGTCCGTTTTTTATGTTAATGAATGGAGATATATATTTTATAAACACAATCTAGAGTAACCACGGAATGGTACTTGATATAATATGAATAATAGAATTATGAATTTAGAATAATATTTTATCCCATGGTGTGTATATCTATAAGCAATGACACTGACATCATCTTAATTTTAAGTTTATTCGCACTAACTTTAGGTACTTTAAAATATATTACAGACTTCTTGGAGAGACAATGTTCTACCATCATGACACATTTTGTCCAGAAACCTGTCGAGTATTTTATTAATTGCCAGCAGTTTTATTTTGTTGTTGAACAGAACCTCTTTATACATGTTTTATTAATGATTTACATTTCTTGGTAAAAAGGGAAAGAGGTAGAAGAGCTCTGAAATCTGGTTTCAGTTCTGTTAATATTGTATTTTTATATAAACGTTCACAGATTATGTTAGGGTCAAATATGTCAAGCTTAAAAAATGGTGTTATTTGATCGGGAAGAAGGTGTTGTTTCTTAAAATTGGCATCCCAATGCTTATCACTTCACTAAAGGGGAAAAAACCCAGGTCAAAGTCGATATTCGTGATTGAAAACTGGACAATTGGGTACGTCAATGACGGAAACATAATTCGAAAATGTTTTAGAGCAGTCACAACAACAAATATATATAGTTGGTAGTGCTTAGTAGGTCATTCAATGTCATGTTCATGTTCATGTTCATGGAACGCAGAATTTCAGCCTATTGTCATCCTTATTGCCGTTTTACAAATGCGATTGAAAAACAAGAATGTATCAGGCTTTTGTCATTTTAGATATAGAGATTTAACATTGAATAGGCGATTTTTAACTAAAATCAAGACATATATTCGCTCTTATTTAGCCATTTACAACATTTATGAAACATACACTGTGACACACTTGGACGAAACACTTCAGTCTGTTGACAATCTTCTCCTTGAGTTTCAAATAGTAAAAGTCTGATGCCGTTTAACTGTTCAAGCTTAATCAAATCATGGGTGGTAAATAGGCTGTTGAGAGTAAAGTACATGACCTACAAGCAAACAAAAACTTTCTAAAACACAACAGATGTCATTTTCAATGTCACATAAGTCATTTTACATCAGCATTATACATACTCACTACGAGTTAAACAATCTGGGCCTAGATTTTCGAAGCTTTCTTAGCGCTAAGATAGTCGTAAAGCTACGAACTTTGTACTTAGGACTATCTCAGTGCTAATAGAGCTTCGAAAATCTAGGCCTAGATTGTCTCTATCACAATTGGAAGCTGCTGCAGCTAGTTTAAAGGGTTTCTTTGCAATGAAACTTAAAACCCTTCAAAATATATTTCAAAAACTGAAGTTCGAAGCATCTACACTATAGTGTCTACTTCAAACTGATATGTACCACTTATGAATACCTGACAGAAGTACATAGTGTGCAAACTGATTCGATAGAAGGACTTAACTGATAACAGATAGGTGTGTTGGCGTGATGGCACTAGTCTCTCACAAGCATCAACATAATGAAACTACAGAAGGAACCGCTACTGCTGCTTCGAGCGCAACGGGGAGCAGCCACACTCAAATATAGTCTTCCTGCTAACTTTCCATCACAATTATTCCTTTCTCTCTCCCTATGCTGAAGTCATAATTGAAATCTTTCGGAGGAGTAACCCTTCGCCAATAACACGAGTTACGAATTAAGGAAAGGCTCCTGTCTTTGTACAAAGTGGCTGACTATTTTCCAAATGTTTTTGCAATGATTGTAGTTATAAAAGTCATTTTGATGTCATGGTTCAGAGTGCTCTCCGATCGGGGATAAATGATACCCCAATCAAAGCAAGACCGTGACTTCTATACATGAAACTAGGTTTTCCTTTCACTTTTCAAAATCGTTTATCCATGTATATTTTAAAGCGAACAAAGACAGACACTATATAATTGTATTATTAAAGGACAACATACATACAGGGGAAAGTTACACTCCACAACTTGATAACGCAATGTGTTATTTCATTGGATACCATCGAATAGTGCAGAAACACTACGAGTGCAATAACACTTAGCTAACTGGTTTAACTACGTGTCAAAACAGGTTACACTGCATTCAAATTGTTTTGGTTAATTTCGTTTGGTATTTTCTTTCATTTTCGACAATCTTGAACACATTAAATCATTTTATTTTAAAATATACTATTCAGGAGCATACTTTTGGAAGATGTACAGGCTTCAAGGTATTACACATTCACATAAACTGCATGCTAGGCTCATATACATTCATATTATGACAGTTGAATTTCATGGGTCAACATTGTATAAAACAATGAATGGTCATGTCTAAAATTCCATATATCACACTGGTATCAATCTAATTTTATAAGAAATATATGCTAAACTCTCAGCTGTATAATACGGGAAACCTCTCAAATACCCCTGTAGCTAGACACGGCAATTAATAACACTGGCCATGAGCCAGGGGTTTCATTAAAGGCAATAGTTGCTGATGTAGTTAGCATACCAAGGATGTGTTGTCAGTAATTGGTGGTTGGGTGATGAGAGGAACCATAAAGGTCAGATCGGGCATAGCAATTTAAGTACAGTAGATTTATTGCAATCATGTTATCATATATATAACATGCGGCTCTGCTTTTGATGCCTTTCATTAAAAACGTCCATAATCATAATTTGAGAACTGAAATGCAAGCATAAGGGGAGTTCTTAAAGACATTGTGACCAACTGAAGATCGCTGGAAAGTGTGATGATTCAATAATCGGGGTAAAGTTCAGTGGATGTAACTGAAAAGATGAATTAATATCTGTCATTTAATCTCGGTGATTTTTGTCTATTTAAGCGATTTCAATTATATTTTTATATATTATCTCAAAAATTATTTTAGATATTGGCAAAAATGACTTATTGAAAGTTAAATAAAAAATATTATACACTTGATCGTGCTATGAAATCTCTACTCCCTATGCTACTAACATGTTTAATGTCAATACCCTGCCTTCTCCATAACTCTCTATATTTGTCATTATAAGGAGGAACCTAGCTCTGTGGATGATGGGTCACGGCCTAGCCAACTTTTGTCTGTAGCAGAAAACTGTACTGCAGTTCCCTACATATGGAATAGGTTTCAAAGAATAGATCAACAGAGAGTTAAGATATAATTCGGTTAAAATACTTTAATAACTTTTTATTTTATTTTCAAAACATATGTAACAATAAACCTTTTATTGAAAGCAAACTAAAATAATTAACTATTTAAGCTCTTTGTCATAATTGTGGTTTTATTGAAGTAAGGGGCATGAGTTCATATTTGCCAAATCCCTTCCTGAATAAATAATTGGCATAAAAATCCATGTTGGTGATAACAGAAATGGAATAAGAAAGAATTTGTCACATAAACAGTTAATTGGAAGCAATTTCAAATTGTTACTGAAATCAATCAGACAGACAAAAGTACAACGCTTAATTTGTGAGAGCGTGGAACTTACCTGATTGTTTTTGTTGATTTTAGATTCAATTTCGTCAGTGGAAAATGATGACATTGACACATATTTAACTTAGAGAAATTATCAATCAACTTAACGTGTTACTTGTGCATTAGTTATTACAAATACCACACACATAAAGTCACACTCAAAGACACACTGGTATTTAGAAAAGAGTCACAAATCTGTATTTAAAAGGTCGGATCAGAACATCAGTGCATTCAGCTGCAGATCAGTGAAGATGTAGCATGTTGTCCAAGGGAAAACACTACTAAGAATTTTTCAATCTTCTTTAAACTAATTATCAAGTTTGACATATGGAGTTCCTGCTTTTTAATAAGAGCAATGACTTTTGCTTGAAACTCAATCTGTTTTTGTTCTGACAGTAGATGTTGAATTTGACCTAGTTTCGGTCTAGGAAACAATTGTCTTCAGAGAAGAAAAAGCTGTTGTCTTTAAAACGTTTGTACTATTCTGAACCTTGAAGTCTACAATAAAATAGGATAAACTGCTTAGATGATGTCTTAAGTGCTGACATAGTAGCATCGTAGAATGGTAAACTTCGTTCTTGGTAGATAGCTCAGACTGATTTAATAGCTTAGAATAGTTCTGACGTCTTTCAATTAGGATACCACCCAGCTTATACCAAATTGAATAATTCAGACGTATTTCAATTTCAACTCAATGAATAGCATTTCTTCACATGAAACCTGTTTGTAGAAGTTTCTCAATAGTTGCATCAAAGTTCTGTCTACTCATTTATACTTCCCATTTAGATAACAACCCTCCCAAGTCATGAATGATAATATGAAGATAGAATTGATAGAATTGATAGAATTGCACATTAGTTTGATGTCAGGTACAATGAGTTTTATTCATTGACAGTTGATATACATTATACTCTTAATTTAAAAGTTTTAGTCAACAACCTATATAATTACTTTGATATATAAAGATGGCTCTTGAAAACCAGTTCTGCTGACGGTTTCTCCCAATCAAGCTCAAACACTTCAACAGTTTGCTAGAAATGTGTCTATTTGAAAGATCAGATGATTTTTCTTAACATGAAAACTTGAGCAACTCCACCTGATGATGGACCACAAGCTGGTAAGAAAGTCCCTAGTGCAATCAAACACCCTATGCCAATGTGAACTTCCCTTATATTTACATAATTGTTTGGAGCTATATCTCTACTGACAACTTGTATGAGTTGTGGGAAGACGGCCTTTATCTCGCAGGAGCCCCCGAAACCAAATATGGATCGGTGATAAAGCTCTATTATCTGGCTGATTACTGTTAGATATAGCGTATGTGGTCTCTGTATTCATTACTGTCAGCCTTTTATCATTATTGTCACTTCATTCCCCGCCTCACATTTCCAAAATAGATTAGTTTTGAAATAATACTTTTTAACAGCCAGTCCTTATTGAGCAAATAGCACCATTGATAAAGTTTGGCATATTTGACCCAAACAAATAATGGAGAATCTCAGTCTCAGTCAACCTTACGAAATGTATTCCAATTTGAGGAAGTCAACAAAGTTTGACACAGAACGCTACTTACATTGTATGTGAACTGGCCACATGTATGTCTCGTTTTATTCGTCTTAGTTAAAGCCGATTTTCGCTTGATATTTCACTGGGTACACAAACCAAAGCTTAGTCATTCAATAAATTCTTTTTTATCACGATGAAAACATTTAACATTGTAAGCGGTCTTAAATGTTCAACAGAGCAACATTAAAGTGAAGACCCTTGATATTACAAGTGGACATTATGCCCAATGTAAGTCAACATTGGATAGAATTGCGAGTGCTCAAAAGTAAGTTACCAAAAGCAGTGTAAGAGGTTATACTGTGTGTAACTTATTCATGTTCAATAAATGCCCACATTCACGTCCTACTACATTGGAAGGTTCACCAAATGCAGCCCTCGTCTTGCACTGTTAAGGAAATAGACATCAGATGCAACTGAAATGTAAACATGTCTGCAGTAATTTTGGTTTCGGGGGTGCTGCAGAGTTTTTATAATACTATTCATCAGCAATGGTTATATTTGCTCAGACGGCGGTTATTCAACATACCGTCAAAACAAGTCTCTTTCGTCAACAAACTGGATTATAAAACAGCCTCTGCAAAAAAAGTTTTTTTCCCAAAGTGCCTCTTTGAAACCGAAAATTCAATTTCAAGACATGTTTTTCACGAATCTGTCTGCGTCAGGCTGAAATGTACCATGGAATCTCTTGACTGAATTCCTTAATTCTTTCTCAATTAGAAACTCGTTCCGAATACATTACATGTATAATTGGCATAAGATTATTTACAGAAAAAAGCAAATGTGAAGGTGTGAAACTGAATTTGGTATTTCATAGGAATCTTTTTGAATATTATGATTTCAGACACTTTTCTGTTTCAAACGTTTACAAACAGGGGTAGCTTCATCATAATAAACTTAATATGATGCGTAGCAATTAAGAGACATGACAAAAGAGAATTAGGCAAGGAATTCTTGAACTTGTTTATGAAGATGTACGAAAACACCTGTAGAATTACATATCCGGCATTGAAAGTACTAGGTTCTCGATTCTGATTCAGTGATTTTTCCGATTCACAAAACATCAATTCAGGATTATATTTGCTCTGATTGGTCGAGTTTGGTCGGTATTATGCGTTTACTGATATTTCCCGATACAACTCAAGAATTGTGGTGACTCACATCTCTTTGGTCCGAGTAAAATTACAACAAAAGTAAAATGTACTAAAATTTATAACAACCGTATTGGGCCCTTCCATAACAACAAACGGCGTGTGAAGTATTGCTTCTTGCGTATCACAACGCGAGGTACGAAGTAAAACTTTACTCTTGTTGAAGTTTGTTCACTCCATTTACTTCCAGCTTCTGTACACTGTGAAGATCTTTCACAGGTTTTCCATTTCATTTTTGATTTTGAAGGTAGAGTTGGCAGTGTTGCACGTTGAAGGTTGCCCTCAAAAGTGGTTTCTAAAATAGGGACAAATTTTTCTTCCTTCATCTTTAGAACTTTTTAATCTTCACCGTAGCATTAACTAAGAGGATATACACATCTCAACAAAATTAATGATTCATGCAACGGGGTGCTTTGTTGAATAGATGAAACCATACATTCAATCAATGTCACTCGAAGTGGATACAAATGAAGACAAAAAGGGTAAACCAATCTCTTGAGTGCAATGTACATAACAATGGAAACTTGTCCTAACAAAGCGATCATATTGCTAAGCTTTCTTTCCGATAATGCACAGAAAGACCTGATAGAAATATCACATATCCGGAAAACTGATGAATAATTGCCCGATGTCTTCATTAAGAGAAATACTTTTGGATGTGAATAGAATGTGTTGTCTGTGCTGAATGCTACGGACATTTATAAAACATATTGAACCATACAAGTGCAAAAAGGACAAGCGACCATGAAACTTGGTTAAATTCTGATGCTGCCCTAATTTCTGATAGAAGTCAGCCCTAAATACAAGTCTCATAACAATGTCCAATAAATCAGTGATGACAATATTTCCATTCTCTTGAACGTTGTGAACCTAGGTATAAGAAGTTTTAGTGCAAATAATAGAATCATATGTTTTTACATGAACGTTGCCACTGTAAAAAAAAACTTACATCGAAACTTGTCTTGATAGATACATTGGGACCCAATGGCATGATTAACACCAGAAGTACATCAGTCATCCAATTTCCGTGAAAAGATTCATTTATCTCCTACAGGGAAAAACAAGTTCATCCTAATTTCCGTTTCACAAGAGTTGGTTTTTGATAACTGAAAACACATATATCGTACATATTAGGATTTATTGCGTTAAAGTTTCATATATATATATATATATATATATATATATATATATATATATATATATATGTGAGAATTTAGTGCTTAAAATTCTTTTTTACTAGAATATAGTTAGCAATCTTAATGTTTTCAGTGACAGTGGTACTTTATCTTTCTGTCAAATAATAATGTATATATACATGACACTTTGAAACGCTTGTACTATTTACTTTCTTGACACAAACAGGGCTTATATGGATAATAATATTTATGGATAATAATAAGTGTATATATATATATATATATATATGGCTTATTTGACAGAAAGATAAAGTACCACTGTCACTGAAAACATTAAGATATTGCTGACTATATTCTAGTAAAAAAGCATTTTAAGCACTAAATTCTCACATAGGCCAAATCACAGTGTGATGTAGTTTTGACACTTTCAAAGGGTTTGAAGTTTTCCGTCTGTAGAAATTGTAGCACGAATTACAAGCTACCAAAAATAAAAGTAACACGAAACTGATTGTAAGGAATAACTGCATTTTGTGAATTATAAAGACACGCTTGTACTGGCAACTTTCTTGACACATACAGGGTTTACATGGATCGTCGCGTACATAATACTTCGTTGAACAAAACCTGCAATTGCTTACAATTTGTTTAAAAATGTAAGCTTGTACTGATCGAGTCACAATGTACCAGCAGTGTCCTTTAAACTTTGGGACAGTTTATAAATGGATATGTTTGTACTGAAATCTTTAAAAAGTCGAGCAATAAGTGTTTATTAATGTAAGGCGACACGTCAATGAAAAAAAGAACAAGCTTTTTGAAACTCAATGAATATTAATATGAGTAGCCTTTCATTTATTTGAACCTTTCATTAAAACATCACTTACAATGTCCATGATCCGTTAAAAATGTGTTCATGATGATTAAATGTGAAATGCTAACCTGTGAATGTTCAAAAGAGAAAGTATTAGATATGTTTTCTATATACATTGCCTTCTGATCGATATAACTTAATTAATCTGGAAATGAAGTTACTGTCAGATGAGTTTAAGCAATAGGTCTATAGTTACATGACTGAGCTATTTACAGGCATGCTTTGAAACAGCACATATAGTTCTCATGTACTAAGACGGTTTAACCTTTTTCTTCGATATCCCTGAAACAAGATAAGTTCATACCTATCCATTAATACATTTATGTATACAAGACAAGTACGATTATATGAACAGTATACATTTTGCTGTTGACAGCCTTTCTACACAGATAATTGCGTCTAATGACGAAGGAAACCATTGGCCACAGGGTATAAATATAACGCAACAGACTCCAATATAGTGTACTTTCCTAATTGTCATTCACATCTCTGTAATAATTGATAACTCTATTCTGTATTTCTCTCTTCCTTTACTAAAGTCTCACTTTTTGTCTTTAGAACCATGCCCCATGTCACCAATAACACGTTCCACTGTCCAGATAAGGTCACATACCCCTCTCGTGCTCAATATGCTGTCCATCCCTAGCACATTTATATTTGCCTTGTTAAAATGAGTGTGATAACTCAATTAGACCCGAGGGACGCATTATTAATTGCTTCATAATGACTTATGATGACATTTATTATGACAGGTGCTGACAGATTCTTTCCTGCAGGCTAGTCACTCGACACTGCGTAATTACATGTTCGTATTTGGCAGGAACAAGATATCTTGCATTTCCTTTCTTCTCACTCATTAACGAAAGCATGGGTTGAGAGTTCGTCTGAGGGTTGGTTTGTTTGCCTGATGAAAACCTCAGCATATTGGTCCGATATGCTTACGGTTCAGTGGCATTCACACCAGCCCAAAACTACTGTTTATCATTTAATATCATTATTTCCATCAAAAAGGGGCCTTACACAGGTTCTAATAACTAATCATCATTGCGACCTGTCAAGTTCTGATGAATCAATATTATTTGGGCAGGAAGTATGTTCACATATATGACGCTAATTCATTTAGATTAACATATTTAACGCAAGTGCTCGATAGTGACACTTGACCCGCTTGCTAACGAGTAGAGTTATTTGGGTAAGTAATAATCGAGAAAAAATGTATAAGCCTGATATGCATATCATCTCCTACGATTGGTATGATTTATGCATAGTCTAATTAAAAGCATTAACATTACATATACATGCAATATGAATACATCACTGTCAAACGCGCGAATCAAAACTAACACCAACATTATAGATTGAATTGTCTTGTTGTGAAGTCATTAACAAGCAAGCTCCTGCATAGTGCTTTTGCCAAATAGTTAATATGGAATAGATTATTTTTGGTTTCAAACCAACTGATTAACAATTTTCACTGTATGATTGAAACGTTTATGAATGATCGTGTATGATATTGAAAAAGCTGTCTATTTTATAAGGGATTTTGGAAATGGTAAACATTGTTTAATTTTGATAAGGACAAACAGTACATTTCCATCAACAATTCAGTATTGAAGGTGTCCCAAAACATTTATGAAGAAAATTCGTAACAAATTTAACATTATCCTGCTTTATGGGACTGTTGAATTATATTTTTTTAGGTTTTACCATATGAAATTTCGTTTCATATGTTATAATCCTACATTGCAAAACAATTTGTTGAAATGTTCGCCGCTATATCTAAATAAAAAAAATGTCAAAAGTAAGTGTATTTTCCTTTTAAGGTTATTTTCAAATCATTTATGGAAAATATGCCTCAAATTCAAATAAATCATAACCTGTTTGCCCTCTACAATTCATTCTCTTTTTTCACTCTATGAATTCGAAGATCGTCATAAGCTGTCAGTTAAAGCACTAGAGGGCAAATAAACGTCCACGACTGACAAACAATCAGCCTCATAATACCAGTTTATCCCCAATCCATATCGATCAGTGGTCGATTTTCATGATGCCTATGACACCGACTATCAAACAACAGATGTTATCGGTTTATTCCTTTATCTTGTGCAGTAACTTTTGTTAGGTATGAATCTAGTTCTAGAGGTTAATAATGATTAGGGATAGCGCAGTGATAAGTGCGTTCGGCTTCAGATCAAGAGGTCCGGGTTTCGAATCCCGCTAGAACCTTGTCAGCTTGGTCTGCAGCAGAGAACTCTTCTACTTGCAGTAAGGTTTGGGTGCAATGCTTCATCGAAATTCAGTGCAGTACCACCTTTGCTTCGCTAGTTAAAGCCGAAGCTCGCAAGTTTCACCGCAATGCGTGGTCATAATGGTGTTGCAGGCTCCTTCCCTGCAATAACATTATCAGCAGTGATATAGTCTTGATAAGTGAAATAGTCTTGAAAGCGCCTTTAAATCACAAATCACCTCACCTTTACTTTCTTTCTTTATTCTGTTATTAAAGCTTTGCATCCCTCAAATAAATGGCCAATTTACTGCTTACACTACTGTGGTCCTCTTACTCTTGAACTAAACATGTTGTCTACGTTTTGTAATCACGAGGGGCCATGGTAAAGGGATGGTTAGTCTTATAGTGACTTGATTTTGACCTGGGCAGTTATTGTACATTCTAAAGGCATAATTTCTAACAATTGCATAAGTCATTTATCAAGAAACATTCGTAAACCTACGTCCATCTTCGCACTTTAAGAGTAGGGTAAAGAATTGTTTTGTCAATTTTCAGCTTCATTTTGAAAACTTTTAATTTGATGTTTAAAACGTTGGTCATGCACTTAGATAATTTTGCAGCCATCCATAAGTCTTACCAAACGCGAATCAATTGACGGAAGTATGTCGGTTTTGTGCCGTTCTATTTAATTACCTTACACACTTCATAAACTTTCCCTACATTAATATAGAGTCTGATTAAGATAAGCATTAGGATTGACCCAATCTTCTACCAATGCTTAGATAATGATTTATAATAAGATATATTTCCCACAACACAAGGTCTTGAATCACTTGGGTAAAGCGAGTGTGTTCTATTGATAGAAACATATCATGAACATTAACAAGCAAAACCACAGGTTAGTTAACTCGTGTGATAAGATTAGTTTTGCTTTGCTTTCTCATGGTTAAACTGTGCAGCCGACCTACATGTTTGAATCTATTCCGTCGATTTGAGAGATGTAAGTATAGATCAACCTAACAGAACAGAAATCTCAGGTTGAACAATTATTTCAGTGGGGCACTAGGACCAATAAAATCAAATCAAAATCAAAACCCATTTGGTTTTGACAACATCGTTTAGGGTTGGATATCTCATAAAAAGGTAAATTATATTGGCAGTGTGATTGATTATGTTGACGTTATTTTGAAACAATATTGTTTCTGTGTCTCTACATGACTCACATTGATCGGTAAAATAAGACTGTTAATGGTCATACTGAACACTTGAATTGAGACTAGGCAGTGTACAAAACGGATTGAAGGGTAAAGCTTTTAAAAGTTATTAACTATCAAGAGATAGAACATAGACATTTTATATTTTTATTTTTTTTTTTTTTTTTATTTTCCATATTTGTGTTACAGGCAAAAATAAGTAATATGTTTAATCAAACAATCGTCACATAAATAAAGATACAAGAAAATCCACAGTTGGCTATGACATTTTTTAAACAAGAAATCTAAATAACATTACTTTCCAAGTAATAAGTGTAAACTTGACCAATATTGAAAAAACTTTGCTTCAGTTTCGGTTGACAGAAAAATATATCTAGATAGGTCATAATAACGTACAATTTCATCTTGGAGATGCTCTAACTTTGGTTTGTAACCATAAATGCTACATCTATGAATATACTTTTTGACTAATAAAATGATTGCATTTACAGGATTATTGTTCTTTCCGTTCATTCCCAGTATAACAATTTTATTAGTAAATTCTAATTTCAGTTGGACAGAGTTTAACCATAATTCTATTTCCTTCCATAATCTGAGGATAGTTTCACATTCCCAAAGCATATGGTTTAAGGTTTCTATTTCACTTTTGCAAAACGCACAAAGTGGTGATGATATATATCCTATTTTATAAAGAAATTGTCTTGTTGGGAGAATATTATGAATAATTCTATATTGCAACCATTTTAAGTCTGTGCTTTTCGAACATTTATTAGCAATAATGTTGAAAACTTTCCAATCTTTTTCATCAAAATCACTTTGTAAAACTTTTTCCCATTTTGAAAAGCTTGCCAGCCGAACAAAATTCGAGTTAATAAGAGCCGCATATAATTTTTTACTCCCAATTATGGTATCAATTTTGGATACATTATACGGATATATAGGATTTTGTAGCTTTTTCTTATATTTCTTTATGTTCAGTGAACGGGCATATGTCATAATGGCTCTTTTCACCGATTCGTAAGTCAAAAAGTTAGTCTTGATACAAAAAGATTTGGAAAATTCTTCATAAGTTAACAGTCTTCCCTCGTCATGGATCAAATCATTTACAAAAATAACACCTTTCTTATACCATTCATAATACAAAAACGGATGTTTATCAACATTTTATATTTATAATAACTATATAGGAAAATAAAATTAAGATATCATTTTTCCTTTAGGTCAAACAGAAGTTTCACTTAATTAGAATTTTATTTAGATGTTGTAAAACAATCTAGATGAGCGTTGTGCCTAGAAAACTGAAACACACTTTTAACTTTTCAAAGCATAGGATTTTCATCCGTATTCAGCACGGTAAATATGACAAATAACGATTATAAACAGAAGGAAACTTTCAACACCAACTATAGTTAACTCTAAGTTGGAAATAATTTTGCAAGAAATACTTTAGCCGTGCATATGTAAATGGGAAGCCAAGGCACAGCATGCGAGTTGGAGATATACTGCCTTGTCACATTATTTACATAGAAACTTTGCTTTCTATCGAATTCGAGTTTTCACCATATAAACTTATACGTCATTTAACGATAGCAGTTTAGTGACATGAATGAAAGATTATCTTTGCCTGGTTTTCCTTACTACATTTCTCTTGATATATCATTTACGTGATTCATTCGCCAATGTTAGCGATTTACAACATGCATACAACCTATGAAAGATAACCTGCTATTAACTCTTAGTTTGTTTTAAAAAGCATTTTATTATTCTAACACTGTACAGTTTAGAATAAGGTGAACATAAAAACTGTAACTGTGTGGCTGTTTTTGTTGTTGTTGTCGATGGTAACAGACTATAACTGGCTAGATATACATGTCACAATAGTCTTACTACACTGTACTTAGAGTTCACGCAGATAACCTAAATGACACGTTCTTACATCATCGATATTGATGATAATGTATCTTCCTGACAAGATGTGGCTATCTGATTATATGTACACTATAAACACAAATGAGAAGAGAAATGTGAACTGTGCTTTGTTCTTGGCGGTTTCAAACTATACGAGGGTGGTTTTGCAAGCTTGGCATTAATGTTTACTTGAACAGTGTCAGCGTATAGCAAGTGTTATTCTAGTGAAAATATAATATTGACACATGTCAAAAGATTTTATAGACACAACTGGTAATTAGATATCAGCTGCATTGACCTAGGGTTTCCTTAAGCATGTATTCTCTCACATAACCAATGCGCAGTAATCAAGTTAATCAAAGCTACAGAAATACATAGCTGCATGCGTAATGTGATGGATAAGGATGCTCCTAACTATTCAACAGTTTGTCACTGGTTTCTCCAGTTTAAAAAGAGCAGCGAGTCCTTAGACAATTACGCACGACCAGGCAAGCCAGTGATGCCAACCAACCGACAGTCATTGCTGCGATCTAAAGAATAAATTTAGCTGACCGGGTGTGAAAGTGTCGAACTGTCCTTTGAACTCAAAATATCAGTTTGAAGTGAAAAAATTATTCATGAGCATCTTTGTATGTGCAAGGTATCTGCAAGTTGGGTACCCAGAAACCACATTAGAAAACGATAAATGATGAGAAAGATAATTTTAGTGTAGCGTTATATGCGATGATGTTTACATAATGCATATTAAACTCCGTGTGTTTTATGATAAGTACATGCAAAATAACTAAAACTTAAACGGTCTGCATGGCAATAGATATTCCTGATGTACTGTTCCTGAGCAAAGTATGTATACGGAGAGATGTAAAGGAAGCAAGTTATTTTGGCACACTAACCTCATTATACATATTTAGACCCTGCAGATACCGGAAGCAATCTAGTTCTTGTGTACTCACCAAAATGTTTTAAAAACTTATCACGAAGTAAAAAGAGTCTGCCAGACAGAGATGCAGATGGAGATAACAAAGTAGCTTCTGTTCTATGTTGTTTGATATATTGTGTATACGAACCCGATGACAATGGAGATCACATGTGACACTAAGAATTGAACCTTTCATCATTAAATTAAAGATCTATTTCTGAACAGCTGCGTCTTTGAACCATCAGAGCCGAGGGTACTCAATTTCTGTACACTTTCATGTCAAATCAAATGATGGAGCATGCAGACAAAAGTGATTGCTTAGTTAAATTGAGACCAGATCCAACAAACAAGGAAATTGTTGTCAGCAACGTTTTATATAACATCTGTATGACCTTTCTTTCAACAGTTTAATTAAAGCACATATCTGCTGAAGATATATGTTTAAGACTGCTCGTAAATCTTTTTAACAGTTCCATTTTCTCTATCACAAAGCGCTGTAAATGAAGTGTCTATGCTTGTCTGTATATCATGTTGGTGTTCAACTTTGTCAATTTTGGATAGATTTTAAAAAAGTATTGAAAATAATAATCATAATATGTCAGTTTTAAAGCAAACGTTATTGTAACAAAACATCACGTCTGAAATGGGATATTTATTTATTTGTTTAGGAAAGTGTTTTGTGTAGTATTTCCTTCGGTGAAGTCACCTAAAACGTGTTTAAATAGGAAATGATATCAGCTTTTAAGGGTACATATGCATTGGGTGGTCTTGTGGTTTCAAGGACAAGTCTATGTCAGGTACTTATGTTACGGTTTAGTTATAAAACCATGGTGAGCTCTAATTTAGAAATCGATGATAGTCCAGTGCTAAAGTAAGATATAACTACATGTATTTAGATTATGTAGCAAATTGTAACTCACTTTTAGATGTTGTGGTCCAACTAACCCTTACTTGCACCTTCACACTTGCCTTGAAATGCATAACGTTTGGAGAGTTTAAGGAAAGGGACCTCTCCTGAAGACATTAATAAACACCGCAGCAGAGGAAGAGAGGGAGTCAGGAAGGAAGGAATGGCAGCAGGGAAGATGCTTGATTGACAATTAAGACAAGAATACTTTATTTTCCTGGCTGTCAATTAGTCGTTCTCGCAGCACCAGTAGTTATGAAACTTTAGCTCTGAACCTACCTACTGATGACAACAAATTAATCTGTTATAAGAGGAAAACTCTCTTTATCATAAGATGTGATCCTCTGTACATATGTTTGAGACACGCGTTAGGAACGTCTCTGCTCGAGATCAGCACCTAAGGTTACTTTCTCATGGAGGAATGTGTCAGGGTCTCAATTGCAAGAAAGCCCTTTTCTAAGAGTATGACATTAAAACAAAGTAAACATATTGCAAAAGACAACTTCAATGATACATATGGGAAACCTTGGCAATGTATTAATGAGGCATGTTGCTTGCACTAGGGATTGATGAGTAGTAAGTGTGTGAGTGTTTTACAATTATTTGATTCTGATTTTTTATCTTTATTTTTGATTGGTTGATTTTATCAAGGTAGCATTGCAACAATTCACTTGCTCCTTATAGCTATTCTGAAATACATACATTTACGTTTGTACTAGACAACTCGTTTTAATTGAAATGATTCGCCTTGTCTTATTTTCTGTGTTTACACAGATTTATCATGATGATTGTAGTAAATATTTGACTGTCTATATAGGAATATTAACGTTAATCAGTAATAGCTAGTTTCTGTCATAGGCAATACATGGGGATTCATTCAAATGCAGCAACAATACGAGAGTGCTTCTTACTTCAAAATACTTGGTATAATGCTATCACAGTGACGTTCTGTTACAATCAACTAAGATCTTTATATGAAAATTACAAGCTTTGTTATGACTCTAAAGTTGAAAAAAACCCGACTTTTTCAAGGAAATGTCATTGATAGTTGTGTTGAGTAGGGTCAGAAAAACATATTTTGAACGTAATATATTAGGTTTAACTATATCAACTTATCTGGTTCTGTTGAATAATAAGACCCAAAAATCATTACGAGGTAATTTTCATTTTCTCAATTCAAGAAATTGTTTTAATTGTATTCTGTGGGGCAAAAAATGCATAACTGAAATAATCATAGTTGATGACTAGAAACTTTTAAACCCATTTTTAATGAGATGAATATATTTACAAAGATGTGACGGATATATCATAAAGTTTGTAGTTGATATCAATTTTTCTACCTAAAAACATTTCAATTGAGTCCACCAAATCCAGCAACAATGCAATGATGTCATTTCCGCGAGGACGTCAAAACCGTACACACAATGCCACAGAAAAGATGTTTGAACGCAAAGTTTTATCTCTATGTACATTTCTAAGCTTCTTTTGAATACAAAGACCGAAATTCATTGTGTTCATTTGGTGATAATTAAAATCATCATGATAGATATACCTTGTCTTAAAGATGAAACTTTAGTTTGCTCATGCTTGGCGTTTGGTTTCAAATCTCAATTTATTTGAAATTTTATATTAATTAACGTATAACAAGTGTTTTACTTTCAAGCACACACGCTTAATTGTCTTCCTTGCTCTTCCAAAACCGTTTATACCGTTTAAAACAGATTTTTACTAGGTATTATCTTACTTTCAAAGGGAGAAATGTTTACAATTTCTTTCTTATTAAATTATGAATTGATAAACTAAACGTGTACATCATGTTAGTCATGAAATTGGGGAAAAAGGATTTGCTGATATAAGATATACATTATCTAAAGTTTAAGATGAATGTCATTTGTACATGGTCGTGTGTGTGTTCGTGATAGGATAAACTACGCCAGATATATCTACGAGAACTACAAGAAAAATCGTAAGATACACATTAATCGTTATTACACTGTGCTGATATCACAAGACAAGCAATTGTTCATCTCCACTGTTGACATGGTTCTTATAATAGTATACAGTGGCAAATCAAATAGTGACTTAGGAATATGTGTCTGGCTATTCACAGTTGAACAAGGGACTTTCTACTTTTAACCCCCAAGGAGTGAAATCAAATGAATTTGGTGTGAAGTTGTTGAGCTAATTGTCAGCAGATGATTAAAAGTCTATCACAAAGTGAAAGCTGTTCCCTAGGGCGCAGCCTCGGCTACGTCTCTGTTTACAAAACGAATCCATACAGCAGCTTGATCTTACACTAACATGCTCAGGTCAACAAATGAGGTTTAACCTTTGTGATCACTCTTACAGCTGATCACAGAAATTGAAAGGAATCCTTTCCAGATTGAAAGTTTACTTGAGTGATGTTAAACTGAACTTCCAATCACTTGTTATATGTAATAATGGCTCTTTGCTCTTCATTTTATATGCAGAAAACAAACACAAACTGTTTCAAATAGTTCATAACTATCCATAAAAAGAGATACATATCTTTCATTTGTTATTTGAAAAACACTACCTTTTAAAAAAATGCAAGTCGTTTTTCTTGATATAGTTATTTACATAACAATTTTGCTATTCTCATGAGGAAGCTATCTGATGTTTTGTAAACATGTAATTATGTCCACTTAAGATAAGGTAGATGAGTTATGTTATCAACGTAGTTTAGCAACTAGCAAGCAAAAAACGCCCCACTTCAATCGTATATGAAAGGTGATTTTAGATTTTTCAGAGTATAACGAGTATGCTGTCGGGGTCAAATATCTCTGTACTATAAACTATCTTGTTCCATAAACTTCTCAAGTGGTGTTGTTTTTGTGTGGAGAAGAAGTGGCTGTTACTGAAGACAGATCAGTAAAGAGAACATAAGTCGAGATTTGTGATTGAAAACTGGACAATGTGTACCAATGACTGAAGCGTTATTTCGAAAGATTAGACACAAAAAAGTATGGTAGTGCTTAGTAGGTCGATCTTAGTTTATACATGGTAATGGAACACTAGATTTCGACTGATCATCATTTATGGTTTGATCAGTCAGGTGCAGTCAAGCATATAAGATAAATCAACTTGTCAGTGGTTAGAAGGCTGTTCAGAGTGATCCAAGTCCTATTTTACCCTAGAACATGATCTGCAACCGAAACATGTCTAAATGACACAGATGTCCTCATATTCAATTCAAGTCAACAACTTCCAAACTCACTATAAGTTCAACAAGATGGCCCTTCAAGACAAATTCTGCTGTATATTTACATTTTCCTTTTCACAGTTACATGTAACTGCAGCTAGTTTTAATTGTTTTCGAAAAATAAGACTTCAAAACATTCAAAAGAAGTTTCAAAACGCGAATCTCAAAACACCTACACTTAAGCTCTACTTCAAGCTGAAATGTGCTGTAGGTTCTTCATTGAATACTTCAAGTCTATCTTACACCTGTCAAAGTCTATTCAACACCCGAAAGCCATACGGCATGCCACTTTTCAAAACCTGACACATGCACTCGGTATGCAAATTATTTCGATAGGAGGTCTTTACTGATGACAGAAAAGAATGTATTGATGGCATTCACTCCCGAGCAAACTAAAATCAAGGACAGGTCACTATAAATGGGTAATACATCTCGATGTGTTTATGATTGTCTGGTTATCATAATAAAACATTTGTTCAGTGGGTTTATAAACTGATAGCTGTCTAAGCAATTTGTTACGGCAAAATGGATAGTTGGGTTTAGTGGGCAGCTTGTTCAACGAGTTCGAGGTTATTTCGAATTAACATTACCACGACTGTTTTCCAAAACACAGCAAGACAATAGAATTTGAACTAAACTTGCCGTAAAGTGAAAATATCTTGCTTACAAACTTGCAGATTCCCGTTACGAAAATTATTCCAAGGTCATAGCTATCGACTGGGCCTTCATCTTCCAAACGAGTTGAAAATGCAACTAATGTTTCTGAAGATATCTCCAGTAGGATGAAT
The DNA here is from genome assembly GCA_921293015.1 of Phorcus lineatus. NCBI lineage: Eukaryota > Metazoa > Mollusca > Gastropoda > Trochida > Trochidae > Phorcus > Phorcus lineatus. The sequence goes on from OV121088.1 coordinate 48,807,582, forward strand.
GAAGGTCACAAAATATAGGACAAAAGTTAGCAATATTCTACACAATAGTTTATGTTGTAGGTAATCGTAAGTGCTGAGTAAGAATGATGCATAAAATTTTATAAAAACGCTGCTGAATATTATATTCGATATGCTTAATGATGTAATATGAATGACTTAGAAAACAATTAATTAGATTAAACATTGTTTAATATAACATATAAGTTATGAAATTAAAACTATTTGTTGGATGTCATATTATCCTTAAATTAGGCATAAATACTTGTAAGCAGATCCAAATTTAAAAGTCCTTTATATATTATGTTTTAAAAAAGTAAAACACATCCTAAAAGTGAAAATGATTAATATTGAAGAATATATATATTTTATTTGTATTGAGCTTTTTCCCTTTTCAGCATTAAGCTGCAAGCTATTGATTATTAGAATTAACTTTGGCAATGTCTATCTGTTTTGCAAAGCAATAAAGAGCAACAAAGACGGAAACTATAGGTGTATACATTTGTCAGAGTTAGTGATATAATCCCCTTTGTTTAAACCAGCTTTCAGATTTTTTCTAAACTGTCATCAATGTTTCTGAGTGAAAAACATACTACTTGGGTCATTTGACACATTTCATATGTAGAAACGTTGAAAAATGGCACGTTTTTCAAATGATGCTAGAGTCTGCCTACCTTTGAACTTCTGAAGCAGGCAAATTTAGCTCTTTGATGTTTAAAGAAATGTAAGAAGAATATATTTGTAGTACATTATACACCACTTAGCTAATGTTCACGAGGGGCATGTTGTTATTCAAAGTGAATAGACAGTAATCCAAGAAAACAATAGTAGGTCAATATCATATTACCCATATGGGACGATGTACACAGTGTAGCATTTTTCTGTAAGTAACATTGGAGTTACCCTTTTTCATGGCTGTTCTTTTGTTGTTGTTCAGTTGGAAACGTTTTTACCCGTATTCTGCATTTAACCAAGGTTTATTTATGCCATGTCCTTGCCAGTGGTAAATTTCTCAAGACGTCATGGAATAAGCTGCTATATCCCCACAGCACCACCGGTTACATCACAATAATTTCAGTTTAAGCCGGCTTGTAGTGAGTCGGGAGTCGCTGACCTCTTCCAATTTATACAAAACTGTTTAATAATAACATTATAAATGATGGTTATAAAAAGAAGGCATGCACTTTCAAAAACAACTACAGTTTATTTTGAAGTATTTTAACAAATGACATTTGAGCAGCGCTTAGGTAAGTGGCATGAAAAGACACAGGACATTGGAAACATAATATGTTATTCCCCGTCACTGGTTAGTTATCAGCCACACTCAAACACTCAAACCTAGTCTTCCTGCTAACTGTCAATTACGCTTCATCTTTCAGTCATTTTTGCAAAAGTCTTACTGAAGTCTTACTTTATATGTTTCAGAGGAGTCCCCTTTTGCCAATACCATTTGTTTTGCTAATTCAGGCCAGGCTCTTGTCCTTGTACAAAGTGGCTGACTATTCCCCAGCTGCTTCTACAATGACTGTAGTTATGAAAGTCATTTTGATGTTTCGGTTCAAAGTGCTCTCCAATCGGGGATAAGTAATACCCCAATCAAAGCATTACCACGAATATTGCTTAGCACCCATGGGAGAAATAGCCTTCTATAGATGAAACAAGGTTTTCCTTTAACCTTTCCATCAAAATGTTTCTTCTTCTACATTTAAAAGTGCAACAAAGATTGTAAATGTAAGAAGCGTTTTTTTTCTAAAAAGTGGTTAATTATTATTTTTAATTCAAACGGTTACTTAATACAAATACGATTGAATTCTAAAGAACATTTTTGTTATACTTTCATAATAAATATTTTATCAAGAGGTCGTCTTACTATAAATCGTACACTTTATAACTAAGATCAATTAGTGGGATGATCTTTATCTTGCTTAGAAGGGAAGTAATATTATTAGTTTGGAGTTTCATTAATTTTTTTGCTTTCATTTTTGAAACTCACGAATACATTCATAGAATCATTTTGATTGATTTTTGACATTCTGTTTCAGGGCATGATTTCGAAAGATACACAGACCTCAAAGTACTACACACGCGCAGAAATGACACGTATGCTTTCATTCCACGACAGTTGTTTATCGCTAGATCAGCATCATATAAAACAAAACGAATGACCATATCTATGAGTCCATCTATATCACAATGGTAACAATCCCATTATCAGAAAGATGCTCAACTCTCATCTAGATAAGCTCTCAGATACCGAGGTAGAGAAGATAATTAATTACACTGGCCATGAGCCAGGGGTTTCATTAAAGGCAATAGTTGCTGATGTAGGTAGCATACCAGGGATGTGTTGTCAGTAATTGGTGGTTGGATGATGAGAGGAACCATAAAGGTCTGATAGGGACAGGCGGCCTCGACACCTCGGTCAGATCGGGCATAGCAATTTAAGTACAGTAGATTTATTTCAGCCATCTTAAGGTAATGAAAATTTATATAACATGCGGCTCTCGTTGCGTTTCCATTCAACAAAAACGTAAGTCCGTGTTCATAATCGTAATTTATGAAATGAAAAGCAAGTGTCAGGGCTGTTCAGATCGCTGGAAATTGTGATAATTGGGAGTTTAATTCATTCGTTGTATTCTAAAAGATGAATTTACACCAATTATTAAATTTTCATAAGGTTAATCTTTTTAAGCGTTTTTAATTATCATTATCAATTCATCATTAATATGATTTGACATTTAGAGTAAAAAGACTAATTGAAATTTCAATATGATGATGTATAGAAAATTTCTTACATGTTGTATACACTATATACTTAGAATGTTTTAGGCCAATAACCTGAATTATCCTTATGTGTTTACTTGTCTTTCTCTTGTAAGTTTTCCAATATAATCAGGAAATATATTTGATTATGATTAATATCTCATGCATCTTTCCATAGAACAGTTCCATGAATTTATTTCCTTTTGCACTACAATACTACAATGATAACACTGGACTCAATACCTTATCGTGGTGTGGTGTTTTGCGTGCTTCAGAGACCCCGAGAGCTATGACAGCCTGGTAGGGGCATACAAACTGGACAGGTCGACGGTTAGAAGCCAGACCAAATTTGAGTCGTTCTAAAACCTGCTGTCTATCTCTCAATATGCTTTTCTTTCCGTCTTTTCCCTCATCCTTTTTCAAATATATAAATATATGTCATGTCCAGTGCTAGGGGCCTGAAGCTCCGTTTCAAATACAAGAACTTCTTGTTAGTTTTATTATAATAAGATGATAGCCATAAATTTTAATATTTGCAAGATGACCACAATATGGAATGACTAATACTGATGTGACTGGCGTGTGGTGGCCGCCTTAGCTTTCGTGGTTACTCTCCCTTTAATAGTCATACACACATGCATTATTCTAACTGATTTGTTTTGTATCTATCCCCTTTAATGAAGACTTAATGGGTTAATACTTTCACTTTACCAAATAAAGGTATGGTTTGTGAGGGATATCTCTTTCCAATCAATTGCAACTGTAATTAGATTCTTAAGATCGAATTTAAGGAATGCCGATTGTATATCCAAATTAATTAGATGGATAATGAGCTACCTGTCAAATCAAACTAATTAAGGAAGAAAGTCAGCAACACTCTTTCTATGATATCGCAAAGATTTACGAGTGGGAATATATTTGTACACAAATGAAAATCTTTTTGGAATGGATGATGATTGATGATTTCTTTATACTGACAATATGAGGACTCGTACAAACTCACTTAATCATTGCAGTGGCTTTGCTTTTCCAACACGTTAAAAAGGCTCCTAATTGAATATATCCTTTTATTTGCTGTGAATTGATAGCAGCAATAAGAATAAATTAAAACTTTGAAATGTCAAGCCATACATTTACCTAAACACTAACCGCTGTATTGCCAGTTTGCTTTATTGCCAGTTCACGTGTTCACCAATAAACCTATCAACCTTATAAAACGTTGTTTAACAACGATGACTTAAAACTTTTAGGAGATTCTTGCCAAAATATAATCGTTTTGGAAAAAAATTATATAATTGTGTTTAAATGTTTCAGAACATCAGTGAAGATCTTGAACCATCCAACATCTATTGAAACCAAACGGTGCTATAATCATGAACTAATGATATCAAGCTCTTGTACCATACTTGTGGTTTTGATTGAAAGTAGCATGAGTTATTATTTCGATACTCCTACCAAGATCGGAGACTATTGTTAAAAGACCAAATCGTCATTGTTTATGACGAAAAAAATTATTACATATATAAGTCAATGCAAGCGATTTCTGGAGAAAAAAGCCAATTGAAAACCACACTGAAATGTGATTTTTTATTTCCAAAATAATTAAACTTGTAAAAATACTTATTCTGACCATTGCAGATTGAAACCAATGCTTAACTTCATTAAGTAGATCTTTGTCAGGCCGTTTACATAGCATCTTTTCATCAGTAGTCTGAAACTCCTTTTAATCCAATCTACATTAGCCACACAGCTTGGGACACCTGAATGATTATGATAATGAAAGCTTACCACCTTCATGTATTATATGTTTCCTAAAATAACGAGCAAATAACCCAGTAACAACAACGACCAATAACGCAAAACATCATTGCTTAATAGTTTTTGTCAGCATAAAAGGTCCATTGTTAAAACGTTATTGTTTACATTGCTCTTTCATACAAAATCATACACATTCTTGTTACTAAACTTAAACTAGTCTTAACATAAAATATGTATTAACAAAGTGATTTTTCTTCCGTTAGCACATGCCATTCAATGTTCTTCAATGCTAGTGATGGTGATCATAGAACATAAAACATAGATACATATATGCTCATGTATGATTTGTCATATTTTAAAGCAAAAGTAAATTAAATTAAAAAAAAAAAATCATCAGTGCTATGGGATGACACTCAAGGATAGCCAATGTAATGGTAACGTTTAATACTATATTTTGATAACACGCCATCATGTGTACCATTCTACAATCATGATATCTGCTCACGGAGTAATCAACTATCAGATTCTAGATAAGTCAAGTCATGAGGCTTAAGCCACAGCCCAATATACAAAATATGTACACATTTCAGTTGTTGGATACCGAATATTTTTTATGTTAACAAAGATCATTTTCTGAAATTTAGATTTCTAACAGTATATGAATGGTAAATGGTCCATTTTAATAACAATACAAGGATTATAAACAAATAAAAAAAAACGGATTTGCTATACTTCATAAAGATGTTTCATCTACCTTTATTATACTTCAATTTTAATATTCCAAATCTAAAATGTTTCTATAAACAAAACATAATAAATACTTTTCAAGAGTTAAAAGAGTTTCAGAATCTCTCTTCATACAATATCGTGAACTATTATCTAATTTATATGTCCATGACTGAAAAAACCCATGTTGATTGCAACTGCTGTAACTTGATTTATAGAAAGGACTTTCAGACATCCAAAAAAGGAAAAGTTTATTTATGACGGCTATGTATTGTAAAAACAGTTACCATAGTAGACTTGCATAATATATAGTTAACAAGGAACTTTATCTGCACTCATGTGGGTGGTTTTTAACCAATATATTATATACTTATGTACTTATGTAGTTTTTTTTTGCATTGATGATTAGTGGGTATCTTCTGCACTCGCCATAAAAAATAGTGGTAGGATGTTTTTTGTACATGCTTTCAAGGAGATAAAATTTATGCTTTCCTCATATGTCAGTCCCGTACAGTAATATTGGTATACTATTATGCTACGATGCCAGGAGAAAGACATGTTATAAAACATGACAAGTGGTAGTTACCTTCACAGGAGGTTCAAAGCCTGGGGCTTTATTGTAATAGGTTTCTACGTAGTGTGACTGTAGTCAATATTTGCATTGTCTGAATAATTAAAACATGTAGGTCAACTGCACTTTATACCTTCAGAAAGTGAAAACACATTTTATCATGTGTTATGAAACATTATTGTGCTTAATAAAGTCAATGATTTTTTAACCTAATATAAAAAATAAATAATATAAAGGTACAAATGAATAAGAAAATGTTGTTGCTGTATAAAACTTATTCAATTGGCGGCTAATTTACCGTTGATATTTTCGCAATGGTAAATGACAAATCAAAATAACTAAGCTGATATCTATTATGTCACAAATGTATTACGAAACACTTGTTTCCGACAGTCTGATTCCGCAATCAAAAGGAAAGGGAGGGTGGAGCTAGCAACATCTTGGGTTTTGATAAATTTGTTGCACACTCAGACATGTAGAGAGAGATCACAGGAAAGGATAAGTATCCATGAAGTCAAGCGACCAAAACGACAACAGACACACTTTACTCTTTTGGAATTATTTGAAACAACAAATATCCAACTGATCACATTTAGACGCATTTAGAGAGTAAAACGAACATGTTACACGTCATCACTGAAAACAGGAATTCACAAAGATAATTTAAAAACTTTGTCCGTCGAGAGATTATATCTACCCTTTGAGGAACAAAGATGAGGGAAGGACCACAATTGATGATATTTGATATTCAATGTGAACATTGACGCTGATAACCAAAAACTTAAATTTGTCTATGAAAAAAATTAAACTACTAATAGACACGTCAGTAATATATATTATTTTAGTAAAACTTAGATACATGCTTGTTTTGAAACAAAACGAAAGCCTGTTTGGAAGCCAAGTATTCATCACTTCACATTAAGCGCTATGATTAAAGTCAGGATCATGTCTATGGTCTGTTTTTTTCTGACTGTTCTTAAAGCCGATAAGATTCCACACAGAGAAATGATATGAAGTGAAAGGTTGCATAAAGCAAATAAATTCACGATTGACACGAGTGGGTGCAAACAAAATGTCAGCTCACTCTAGGGCTACGCCGCCTCGTCAGATAATAGCTGATATTTCGTATACATCCTTTGTGTCATCATGTATCTATTACTGATCATAACAGAAGTGATCATATCCTGGATTGCAGATGATCTCAATACATAGGTATGTCCCTCTTCAACTATATCAAAAGAAGAATATAAAAAAAACATTCTTTTTGAAATCAAACATATATCTTTATCATGATGTGTTTTATTTTCAGTTTAATGTTTCATTGTCTCCAGATACAAATCCTTATAAGCATTAAACAAAAATTGTTTTGGGGTTACAAATCTATCTAGAACATCACACATGCACATCATTATTCTTTATGATGGAATAAATCCATTATTTCCTATGAAATCATGAAGTTACCATTCCAATACGTCAACAGCAGCTTCTACCGAAGAGGACATATATCAAGGTCAACAGACATTTGTCCAGGCACTGGATTCCACTGTGAGCCCGAATTTGCATGAAAAGACGCCATTAGGTGTGATTACGATTTCGAGGAGATGAATTATACTTTACTGGAACTTTGTTATATAATTAATTCAGTTTGCAACCCATGAATACTACTTGTTTTTCCACGAAAGTAAACGTAATATTGAACAATATTTATGAATTTGTGTGAATATCTAAAAGCTTAGAATTAGTGGCAGCCAAATAAGCACTTTCTGGTCACATTGTCATCACTTCCTAACCAGGTACCCAATTGTAGTGCTGGATAAACTGGTGAACATTTCAAATAAAGTCTCTTGCTCAATGTGAAACAAAACGTTTTAGGCAGAGAATCACCATCCAGAAATGAACCGAACAACCCACCAAACCCCCGAGCCATGTCTGATGTTGTTGAACTTTACTGATTAAGGTCAACTGAGTAATCCAAACGAAGACGTGCCATGACAATATATAATTTTAGAACCGTTGCACATATAAATTTTTGTCATTACATTATCATTATAGAATGACGTTGATTTACTAATGACTTATTGAATTTAATTGTTTTAACTTTAAAACCCTTCTGATCCCATCATCCAAGTCATTATCTTCTCAAGAACAACAAATTATATCAGACAGTGTGCTATTCCTAAATAGATTTATTTCTCAGTGTTCGGGCTTCAAATGTCGGGGGTATACATTACGGATCTTCGCAGCCTGCTCCAGGAGCATTGGCGTCTCTGCCTTCCCCTTTTACAGCAGTGTAAATCGTAAGGCATTCCTTTCATGACATTACCCGGAAATTAAGAAATATTATATCTCCCGCTATCGTTAGCGTAAAGAGCTTTTAATAGATGCCATCATAAAAGTACTAATCGTAAAATATCAGTTTACGTCATTATTTCTATTCTCTTTGAATCTTGCATATGGTCTTGTCATCACATATGGTTGTCAACATTATACCCGAGGGCAGAGGAAGAAGGGTTCTAAAAGTCCAAAACGTTGATGAAACTTTAAATATAAATGAAACTTACTTAATCAAAAAAAGCCTTTGGCTATAGGAAGTTCTGTCAAGTTCAATAGATGGCACTTTGTTCCCCTATGTTGGTTCACGTTCAAAAATGGCCACTAATTACACTGTTGTTTCTATAAAGCCTTAAAGTTAATAAAGCCAAGAGACTCAAAATACTTCACACCCAAAGATGACAAAACAAATCTCAATTAAATCAAGTCTACATTAAGAAGATAAATAGTTGTGTTTGTAAAATTTCCGGGATTCATTGTTATTCTATTCACGTAAATTTGATTTAAAAGCGACGGCGTTAAGGGTAAGGTAAGGTTTAACTCACTGTGAATTGTCGGCATAATGTACATTAAAAGGAGAGATAATATAAAACAGTAACATTCGTAACACCAAGATCTTACAAATACCTGTTTAATTTCCGACCGAAAATCCACATGCAGCTAAGCCTGAAACGTTACTTAAATTAGGTAATTGAAAATATGTTGGTTCTTCAAAACTTAATCATCTTAAGATTTATTTGTGATGTCTACCGAATTGAGAATTGAGAATACAAGGATGTCATGTTACAATAAGGTGTAAGGACACTTCCATTTAACAGAAAATATATCAATCATCTGAAATGGTTCAGTCAATCTCTTTTAAGATACATTTTTAATCAGTTTCAGTTTTTACGATGATATTCAGATTCTATAAAAAATATATATTAGACTCCTTTACATTATTTTGCTGTTTAAACATGATGAACAGTCATGTGGTTGGAAATGACGGTTTCTAGGAAAGTCATCACTTTCTACCAAAATGTTTTAAAATGACTAAAGTCTATGACGTAATAATAAGATAAAATGAAAAAGTTTTTTTTATGGTTAATAATAAATTTACGTAGATTGGAGATTAACGATACCGTGTTACTGCATTACATACTGTTCATCACGTATCATTTGACTTTGATCAGAACCTAAATGCCATTTAAGATTATATGAATTTAAAACATTTCATATATTTATCACAAAATGACGACCATATGATGAATACACAATGGCAATCTAAAAACAATGATGATCATGCGTATTTATGAAAGGCTCAAATATGTTTGAGAAATATATGTATATCCTTGTCAGTCTTTCAATCATTATCGCGACTTCCTTCCATGCCTCACCTTTTGCTTATACAAAAGCATTGGGGTAAAATGATACTTTTTGCTACCAGTAGGTTATTCTCAATCAACTTCCAAAATTTGGCATATGTGGCTCTAGCAACAACTAGAGTTTCTCACCTTAGTCATCCTTTTAAACTTAAAACTTAGAAAGTTGCCAAAGTTTGTATGACTCAAGTCAAATTACCACACGTATCTGTCAGTGTATTCATCTAAGTTAACGCGAGTTTTGCTAGAAAATTCACTGGGTGCACAAATTCTAGCAGAGAAATGTAGTTCGAACTTTATAATTACATCGAAAACATTTGATATTGTAAGCGCAACAGAGCAAGGTGAAGGTGAAGACCCACAATATTACAAGTGTAAACTCTGCATGATGTAAGTAAACATCGTGTACAATTGCAAGCGCGCCAAAGTATATTAAATCAATCAGTGTGGAGAGTAAAGCTGTAAGAGTATTATCTAGGTTCAATAAATGTCTACATCAGCGTCAACATACATTTTAAGGTTAACCGATTCTGTCATCTTGCTGCCCCCGTCTTGCAGTGTTCAGCCAGTACACCTCAGATGCAATTAAATTGCCGGAATAACATCAACATGTCAGCCGAAATTTGCCTTTTGGAGTGATGGAGTTTTAAGAACACTATTTACTATTTACAGTACACAATCACAAAATCTATTTTTGACCTAAGAGGCTGGATATTCACCTACTGTCAAACAAAGTCTTAATCTAAACTATGGTTACAGGTTAAAAATGCCAGCCTTTTTCTTCCTAAAACCGTTCTGCACAAACAAAACTGTGCTTTTTCTCACAAAAAGTCTTTGAAACAGCAAATTAAATGTCGAAAGACAAAATCTCAAGAATGATACTGAAGTGTCTGCCTCAAGTGAAATGTACCACAGAAGATCTTCATGAAAGTCATTAATTCTTTTTACTATTCAATTGAAAACTCGCATAGACTACCTTTTGTATATTTGTCATAAGGTCATGTACATAAATTAGATGACTTGCTTACTTGACTAGCTGGTCTTGCTATTGAATGATTACAGTGAGTGGTACTGTTGTGGTGGCTTTCCATTTTCAAGCATCGCTTGAAATGACAACAAATTGATAAAGATTGGTGTTACAGGATTATTGTGTGCCTTCTTGTATGTCAGATTCGGGCTATTTATTGACCCAGTGGTGATGAAAATAGATTATGAAACAATCCGGTTAAAACGTAATGGGTTAGTAAGTTTTGTTGGGAGCGTCAGGTTCCTGCTCCATTTCATGGGGACAAACGTACGATAAAAAGTGAATCAGTTTTAAAGAACCAAATAATTTGATGATTAAAAAGTATCAGGTCAAGTTTCACACTTTATGTAAAGTAGATTAATTACCCCAATACAGATATACATTATACTGTAATTCTTCAGCATATTGCATTTACAGAGGGTCATCACTCTATTTATTTGCATGTATAAACGAGGGCATTTGAATAAAACTGTAACCTTTACAATATCATTGTTAAGGATATTTCACACAATGAATGCTGAATGACATTGAGTGATGAAAAGGTTATCATGTTCGATTGTTTTGGGATGGTTAATATCGTTTATAAGCAGTGAATGCTAGGAATATAGACATGGCGCGCAAAGAACAATGGTTATTTTTAATGTAAAACATTAACAATCCTTAAACATGCTAACAAAATATTTTTTTATTTCGTATCAAAGATTGTTGCAGTGCAAAGTCATGTATATGTGACGTCATAACACACAAACAAATATTCATGACCTCACTGAAGTAAGCAAAACAATTAAGTGGCTTTCTGTTTATTCAATTAATTTCAGGACACACAACTCAAGTAGCTTTGAAAGCAAAAATATGCAATCTAGAATGTATATTCATTCAACAATCGCAAATAAAGTACATGACATTAATGAGTTTAGTTGCTTTCAGTGTTTTGTTGGACTTTTGAAAACAAGAAATGGCAGACTCAATAGAAAATGTTGTTACATTCTTTTACTGAAGGGTGTAGCTGTTTTTGTGACTTGATTTCTCCTCTTTTTATGGCGTCTAAAGTGATGGGCTGCAATCTGAATGGTTCACTATGACATGCAAGTATGCCTTATTTGCATCATTAACGTATTTCAGCATATACAGTAGATACCGCATAGACGGTATTGGCATTTGCATAAGCATCTCATTTAAACACTGTAAATCTATTCTTACAAGCACTTGTTAGGGTGACAAAGTGTGTATATCAAATGAGGAATTAGTTGAGATCACGCCAACTTGTAACGATAAACGTAACAAGTGATTTTAGAATCGTGATACTTTCTGCTAGGCACCTTGAACACACACATGGTTTCCTAGCGCAAAAGAAAAACAATTTGAATAACCTTGTACTAAGTATCCTTCCTTCATGTAAAGAACAACATGTTGTCCACAATTAACTTGGTGGATTTACATTTCTTAACAAATGATACATACAACCGGATGCCATGTCTAGTAAACTGAATTATACATTCAACCAATGTCGCTCGCAGTGTATCCAAATCAGGTAGAAAAGGGGGAAACAATCCCTACAGTGCAATCAACAGAACGACGAAAACATGTCTTCACAATAATATGTTTTTTCTAAGCTCCCTTGTTAATAATGCACTGAGAGTCCTGAATAGAATATCACATATCCGGTAATGTGGTAAGCGGGATGAATAATTACCCTGAGGAGAAGCCCGAGGTTTTCATTAAGAGGAATAGTTTTGGATGTGAATAGAATATGTTTTCTGTGCTAGATTCATGGATCAGTTAAATAACAAGTAGAACCACACAAGTGCAAGAAGGTCAAACGACCAAGAACTTAATACAGAAAATGGATTGCTGCCTTTTGTTTAAGATGGAAGTCAGCTCTACATGCAGGTCTTTTAACATGATTCAAATTATAGAGTCATGTCATTCACATTAACGTTGCATCTGATTATAACGCTTACAACTAAATACGTGACAAAAAGTTATTGTGACTTCAACACAATTAAATTATTGGGGAAAAAACAAGAAAACCTGTCATCCAATTTCCGTGAAACATATTAATTTTATCTCCTAAAGGGATGAGCAAGGTCATCCTCATTTCCGTTTCCAAAATGGGAACACATATATCACATTGTAATTATTGGTGTGAAAGTATTATATATAGTTTCAGTGTTTCATCTTCTTTACCCCTTTTCTTAAATTAAAATCTTTTCAACCTTATTAGTGTTTGTTAGTATGCTTACCTTGTTGCCAAGACCGACAGCTTTTGAAGGGCCGTATTTAGATAGACGACCGCACATGATGTTTTATTCATGCTAAAAGTTCCCAATGCCAAAGGATTTTGGATAAATTGAAAATTGAAATGGATGTTTCATCATTAAATTAAACATCTATTCCTCGACAACTCTCTCGTTCGATTGCTTGTTGCATATGTTGTGAACCGTTGAGTATAATTCTAAAACAACTTTCAGAATGCTTTGAATAGCACATATTGCTCATGGATTGGAACCTTTTGTACTTTTGTCTTCCATTTCTTTGTAACAATCTAGACATATTCATATATTTTGCAATGTCTTATCCTAATAAGCTCCTTTTCTCGACAGCATATTTTCCCCCCATCTTAATATAGTTTGCTTTTAATGGCACGTTTGTCTTGTCACCGCATGGCAATTGCCATTACGGAAAACAATAGCCACACTACACCAAACATTTGTAACCTTGGCCATGTCGTGTGTTGTGTACCTGGGCAAGACACTTCATTCACATTGCACTCAGTCCACCCAGCTGTACAATTGGGTATCTGAACAAGGGACGGTATGGACCTACACGGTCGCGTGAAGCGCTAAATGGGTTGCATCGAAGTACTACAATTTGTGCGCTTTGAGCATGCTGTCATGGATATATGCGCGGTACAAGAACGCTATTATTATTAGTATTATTATTATTATTATTATTAATAATAAGAACATAATAACTCCTGTGAGAACAAATGCATTGAAGAATCCAATACTGTGCACTTTGCTTTTTTTCATCCAAACATCTCTGTTATCTTTGATATGTCACATTATCTTTCACTGTCAAGATAACCTCACTTAACTTTTTAACATTTGTCTCAGTTTGCTGTATTTGGTAGTTATGGATGAAATTCTGATATATTTGCACAGGTTGACGACAAAGAGATGGAGATAAACTACTGCCAATTCCTAGAACTCGGATATTTTTCTGCTAATATATGAAAATCATAACTCAACTAGAATGAAGAACTTGTAAACTGCTTCTCATTGAAAAACTACTAATGTAATACTATCATATTGTTATGTAAACTTTTCCTGTTTGATTCGGAGGCCGAACCTTTCTTCGTTTAATCTGCGAGAGAAGATAGAAATGATGTTTGTATATCTTCTACCTTGAAAGTGATCTGAATAATTCGTCTTATAATCCATAGCCAATCTATATATAATTAGCTATCTATACTCGTCCCCTTTAGCCAACATGATGTCTAAATTATTCATTGTTATTGTAACTGTGACTTCTAATAAAATTTATTAAGACAGGTGCTGACAGCTTCCCTCCTTCCTTCTCACTAAACTAGCCATATTAACTAAACCAGGTGTCAATAGTTTGTCTGTGGGTTTGTTTCTTAGTTAATTCAGGGTATGGGTCTGATACGCTAAAGTTTCTGTGGCCACAACTGAATGCAGTTTTTTGATCATTATGTCCATTAAAAATATAGATCTTTTAAAAAAAGATGGATTGACCGGATAAATCAAACGAATAACCTCTTTTTAACAGAGAAATTTTAATATAATTGAAATAAAGATTTTAAGAGTTTCTAACAATTGAGTTTACCTGTTGTGTCCTGTCATGTTAAGGATAGGACGCTAAGTCAAGGAAACCGTTAAGTCATGTTAAAAAGGTTTTGAAGATCCGTGCTTGATAGTTCTACTTAGCACTCTGCACCAAGAAGAGCCACTCGGGTAAATAACCAAAATAAACATTGAAACAGCCGAAACGCATACAATCTTCTTAAATTGCACAAGAGGTGTATGATAAGTGAAAAGTTTACTTCATAGCATACATCAGTTTCAGCTATTCATTACATGTACATATTATAATGTCAAATGTTTAATTCAAATCCAACATTATAGACATGTTATTTATTTTTTCTTACAGACGGAATGAAGATATTAACCTACGATTCCAAAATAATAACTTTGCCAGAGTGGTCAAATAGATAATAAACAACAGATAAAACATTGAAAATATTTTTTTGTAATATGTCAAAACAACCGAGCAACAGTTTTCGTTTGTGTGCTTGAAAGTTTTATTGAACCTGAATCATACATCAGTCAGGTTATTTGACATATCTAACACACAAGAAAGTTGTTCCCGATTTTTTAAATATAGGACCGTTTTAGGTCTTTAGAATAAACATCTGATTTATCTAAAATTCAAAACAATGATCATCTGACTGTCCTTCACAATTGATTACCCTATTTTACTCTATAAATCTCAAGATCATCATAAGCTGTCCGTTTAAGCACTAGGGGGCAAATAAGCGTCCACGACTTACAAACAATGAGCCTCTTGATAACGGTTTATCCCCAATTCATATCGATCTGTGGTCGATTCCATTATGCCTGCAGACAAAGACCACCACATCACAACCTTCAGATGTTATCTGTCAAACACTAAGTCCCTCTATCTAGGCAATTTATGTAGCCTTCTATTAAGTATAAACAGAAAAGCAGATTTATAGGTAATTAATGATTAGCATGGGACCCTTCTAGAAAACCGTCCATGTCACTTTTAGCTTGACATAGACACCCTCGTGTAGATGACTGATATTTATGTTTTTTTCATGAAATGTTTTTTTTTCATTTTTCCCCATGAGAAACACTTCTTGCTTCTTGCTGAAGTGTATGAGCGATGAGCTGTCAACAAAAATAGTTACCAAGAGCCATATTTGTAACAACAAATATATCTTGTAAGTAACTGTTGTTGACAAAAGCTGCTCGATTTGACAGTATGATAAATGTATTGTCAGACCTTACTTCATCTTAGTGTTTAATGTTATTAGAACTTGGCTTTCCTAAAATGAATAGCAAAATTACTGATGAATAGTCTTGCCTTGATTCATGATCTACACCTGTAGTCTAGGTTGTGAAATCATGAGTTACTAGACTATAGGGTCGGTAAGTCTGTTCGTCTAAATGGATTTGAATCTGGACAGTAATTGTACACTCTAAGGGGAAAGTTTCTCACATTGCAAATAGTAAATTTATCAACAAACATTCATTAACCTACGTCCATCTTTCACAAAATGGATAGAGTGAAGGATTGTTTTGTCTGTTTCGTTCTTAAAACTGTTATTGATGGTTTAAAACGATGTTTATGAACATATGCAGCAATTCATAAACCTTACTACGTGAATCAATCGACGTGAGTATGTCGGTATTGTACCTAACATTTCGATTACCACAAACACACTTCATAATCTTTTCCAACATAAAGGATGGATATAAAGAATGACTAGGTTCGACGTTAGGGTAAACTTCTCTAATTTCTAAGAATTTTCCTTTCGAAATGCTATATATAACACCCAGGCTTGAATTACATGAAGTATGCCCTCATACTCGAGCTCGTTCTTCATATTAAAGATTAGACATAAAGGGTAGAGTGTCTAGAGGGTCACTAAGATCAATAAAATGATACATGAATCAAAACCCATTTGATTTTGTCAACATCCTTTGATGTTGGAAGTCTCATGAGAAAGTTTTACATGTACTTTCAGTTTGACATTATTTTGAAACAATATTGTTTCTGTGTCTCTACGCGACGTCTACATATATCAGTTAAATGAGAGGGTTGGAAATTGACAAAGGATTTTTGTTGGTCACAATGAACACTTTACGTGAGGCTAGGCAGGTTAACGACAATGATTGAAAGGCAATTCACAAATCCTAAGAGTAAAGCTTTTAAAAGACATTAACTATCACAAGACAGTACAAGGATGTTGGTGTTCTCGATTCCGATATATTACTTTCAGCTGATCAACAAAAGACAGTTTCCTAAATGGTAACAGATTGCAACTGACCAGCTTTAGGTGTAACAATACTCTTAATACTTTGTATTTACCTTTCACGCAGACATTCCCATTGGCACGGTATTACATCCTCAATATTGATAATGTTATATCTGTCTGACAAGCTGTAGCTATAGGATTCTTATCTTCGATTTAAGCGCCATCAATGCGATAAACAGGAGCATTCGATTTTCAACTGTTAGATATTTCATTAATGAATAAAAGTGAAAGGAAAAAGAAAACTGAGAATTGTATTTGTTCTTGAAGATTTGAAACTATACTTAAGAGGTTGATGACAAAACAACAAATGTGATTTAAATGTATATATATATATATATATATATATATATATATATATATGACATATGATATATAGCATAGATTTAGCAAATCATTTGATTTCTAAATGTGATAATTAAAACAAACGCCTTCTGAAATCAGATAATTTCATCTCGAAAAAGATGATAACTTCAAACACTTCTATCTCTTCTGAACGGTATTATTTGAATATCTGATTGTGTTCATTTGCATGAAAGCATTTGGCATTTTAAAGTATATCTGACTATAACGGTACGTTAATTACTCACTATTGAACATGAGACATACATATATTTGTATAATACGACTTTGTTGATACTAGATAAATTATATGAATTTGTTAATATAAGTGAATTATTTGAGGAATAGTATGCACTGGACAGAAAACCATATTTTCGTGTTTAAACTATAATCGTTTTGATAACTTGTTTCTAAATTATGAAGGAGTTTTGACTAAATAATTCTTCATTTTATGATACAAGGTTAGGATTGTCTTCTTTTAAATTTACTTCACAAAGGTATGTTTTTAAGGCTAATAACCTTCCTATCAAAACTGTTGTGAATGCAATGCTTAGACATCGGTCATCGATTAATATTGCCAAGGGCATTTTTAAATCCTTTATCATATGTATTGGTATAATGTGCTCACCTTTCTGTTCTGGAAAACGACGGCTGATTTTGATTGTGAGTTTTGTTGAGGAGCACATGTTAATTTTATTTGTTGATTACAAAACCTCGATATAATGTGAAGATAAACTTGAACACGAAGTGGCTATATAGACACAGATATATATATATATATACACACTTCAGTCTGAATTTTTGCTTTCCATGATTCCACTTTCAAAGAGAGTTTTGCCATTCCCGTTTCAAACTTTATGCGATTCAAGGAATTTCTATTAATTTGGAATCTTAAACTCACCGTTGATCCTGTAGCAGTCGTGTTGCATTAATCCCAATATCAATCTGAAAAACGTCATTATATCGACCTTGATATCCAAGATGCCAATGGCTTGCGAATGGATTTGAAGCTGAAATTGGTTCCTGCCCTAGGAAGGATCATTTTCACTTTCGCATTTGTGATACATTTGATACCTGAATACATTTAGTTAGATGTGTATCTGCATCATTTTATGTAATTTGACCTAAGCAGTTGACTAATTGTTGGCATTAAAGGATTCAACTTTAGATAACAGTTTGAACTATCTCTTCTCTTAATATGTAATATGATTTGTTACAATAAAATGTCAACTAAACCAATTATAACCCCCAACCCCCAGTAATACTATAAAAATGTACAAATATTCGTGAACTGTCACTGTAAGCACCATCAGGCAACTAAGCATCCATGTCTAACTAACGATCAGCTTCACGTTGAAGGTTTATCACTAATCAATATCCATCTGTGGTCGATTTTTGGGATACCTTCGAGACAAAAACCATAACACCACAACCCTTAACTATCATCGGTCAAACAGATAGTTCCTCTATCAAGACAATATATGTACATTAATCTTTAGTAAGGTAAACAGTTTCGGGTGTTTGATAAAGCGAGATTATACAATTAAGCTTATTTGTTGCACATGTTAGCCTAATAAAGATGCAAAAGTGCAAATGCGTCAGATTACAGATTTTATAATTGGTTTCTGTATAATGAGAAGGACGTAGTGTGTTATTGGAATGCGATAACAACCGATAATAAACAACCAGCAGAAAATTGCATAAGAGGTATTCTATCTAATTTGTGACTTTAGTGTTGTTTTTGAATGTGTGTTAGTGTTTAGTGTTTTCTTAATATTTAAGAATCATGGACATTCAATGCATAATCCATTTTTAAGTTTGAGCATGCTTCACCTAGTTTTGCAGTGCAGCAGACCTTCATATATCAATCTGCTATAGCATCAAGCTCAGAGGGCACGTCAAAACAGAAAAGATTGGATCTTTTTAATGAATTTTCTCTATTCTACCCGTGTGAAAAAAATGTAACAGATGTGTGAAAGTGTTGCGTGTTACAAAATCAGTGCCTTTTTTAAAGAGTTAAATTAACATTTGCTAATAACAGTTCCTTACACTGATGTGAGACTCAAGAGGATTAAGCTGTCTGGCTTCGTTTCTTGTTGATGGAAACAAAGCTATTGTTTGTTTGCAACAATACACTTAATACAATGCACACGACGTTCACGTATATAACCTCTGTGCCACACTATTAAATCATCGATATTGATGATAAAGGGTTTTCCTGATGCGTTACGACTATATAATGGTTTCTGATAAGTTACTAGCTGTTCGCTATCCCCTAGACATTTCATTATTTTTTAAATTTAACTATTAAAAAAATGAAAAAAAAATTAACCAATTGATAAAATTAACTACAAGATGTAGTTTGTTTTCAATATTTTTTTTCAGTTTTGATTATATATCTTTTCATATATATTTGTTTCCACTGGAAGTGACTGCTACTAGAAGAAATCAGAAAAATGTACTTATAAAAATGTCATTTTGATTTATCACTCCCAGTAAACATTAAGCGGTGTGCAATGATTTTTGTTACTTCAAAGCACTCCTCTTGCTTATATGTTTTACTATCCTTGATATCTTTTACGAATTAAAAGAACAGAAACTATACACTTTAATGCGAGAGAGGGGAAAAGCTTTGACAAAGTCATCGAAGCATAACTCCCAGAAGCCACGCCCAGTGTGTGACGTGTCTTTTAAAAGTTTACATATATATTGAATTCACTTTATCATTGATCTATCTTACAAGATCAAAGAATATATAAGCAGTCTCTTATCTCAATGACTTCGTAAGAGTTAACTTTACTAGTTTAATTAAGTTACTTCAATGTCAAAAATATGTCAGTGCAGGAAATTTGTTATCGATGCAGGCAAGGATATGCTGGGGATGTAGTAATGATAACATGTTCAACTCTCTAAATGTAATAAAACTGCATTAACTAATAATTATTTAAGAAACTTTTAAGAAATGAAATTTCAAGACAACGTTGTGCATTGTCTTTAAAGTGTTTGATCAAATACAAATCCCAATCCCAATAAGTAATCTATCTAGACATACAAATACTCATGACATTATCTGAACTCAATCCATCTTCCACCAAACAATACATTTCCCCTTTTTACAACTAAGTTATACACACACCAACATGTACTGATTAGATGACTAAACTGACGTTATGTCTTCTCAAACAGGTGCTTTAAACACATTTGAATTGTGTTATATTATATAGATTAGCACATTAATAAATAACTATAACCAGATATCGGATCAAAAGTAACACCGATAATGATGGCACTACAAATATAATGCATGGATTGATACAGTTAAACTTCAAAAATTTATCCCACCGTTCCTGATAAGTCGTGAATGAGCAAAGCATGTAGATGAAGATGCTCCTTAAAATTTGTCCATAATCATCTTTTTAATACAAATCACTGATTTCTTACTGTAGGCTTGAGTTCTGGTACTGGCCTGGTGCGTTCAACACAAACTCTCCCGGCAATTAAAAATTAACTTAGAATATAAGGTCACTCCATGCCCATGTTTAAATGTTATCATCAGATTTTTTAAATTTGATTTGGTTTCGCAATGCTATACAAGGATGGAGGTTATATATTTGAGTGTGAAGGCTTTATTGTTGAGTGAATGGATAGTAATTTGATAATGCTTCCTTCCTAATGTTGCCATGTTTTTCTTTTCATGAAGTTTTGTGTGAATTTTTTTCCCCCTCACATCCCGCATTTCTAATGGCCTTCACAAACTTGATCGCAAAAGTGGATTGTAATGGAAAATGCTGATGCAAAAAATAAGTAAGTAGGAATCTTTAACTTTTATTTCGTCTCACTTTGCTGTCGGTGAGAAGAACTTCTTCTCATATCTATATTCACTAATGATACGCCCTGAAACTGGAAAATGCTGTTGACAAGATTTGTTAATACACTGGGGATTTTATATGCAGGTGAATGCAGGTTTAGGCTCCTTTTTAGAACACATATGAATGCGTTGATCCCAAATGAAGATTCACATGACACACGGTACAGACGCCAATGAGCAACAACAGAATGTGATTTAAATGATGAAATTATTCATACAATGGAGAATTTTTGTCACAAATATTATATATGTGAACTGCAATTGTGAACGCAATTGTTTTCTTTTCCATTACCTTCCTACTTTCTGTCTTGTGACTGAATATCTTCAGAAATTGTTTTTTAATAAACTGTGCTTTTACGAGAACACTCCTTGTTCTAAATTAAAAAGAAAAAATATAGCGTGACAGATTGTACTATAACTACCTTGTGCTTTCATTTTGATATGGTTTCATTATGTATGAATTAGCCTTGTATCGCATAGCCATTCATTACATACCTTTATGAAAGTTCATTGTGAAGAAATTCATTAAAGAATCATATTTCTATCTTCTTCAAGATAGTAGATGAAACGTCTTTTCAAAACCGTAAACAGACACTTATTATTGAAAATGTTGTAGTAAAGTAATCAAAAGTTTGCATTAATTTAGTCATTCTGCTTATCACAGAACATATTAGTAAGTAGCCCTCCAGTTCGTCTTGTACTTCAATTCAATCATAAACTATGTTCAATCGAGATCAACTTGAAGATGATCAGTGGTTTGATAAGTAGCCTGTCTTCATTAAATATCAGTTGATGACCAGAGGATGTTAGTGTGAGATAATGCTCTAGTACAGTTTCACGTTGTATATTAAAAAAGCTTATTAAAAAAAACAAAATTTTTTGGACTTTGTTTTCTGATTTTATAACTGAGCATGTTCCATCTCTTGCATGATCAGAAAATTAGAATTCTGAAGAGGAAAGAAATAATTCAAAATGTGCGAACAAAGAGATGCAAAGAAGCAGGGGCTTTAAACACCGCATCCGTTCATCCTAATCCTCCTCTGAAGAAGAACTAGCAACATTGAAGGAGGGTCTGAAATAATAACATAAAGTGCATCAGGGTTATGTAAATGTTTTTTACGTGATACCAAAAATACCTTTGCATAATTTCCAATCTAACATAAACATTAACAGTAAAGCCATGTCTTTAAATGTACCCATAGACCTAATCATATTGTTCAAAGCCATTAACCTGCAAGCTATATCATAATACCGTTGTCATATGTAAACTTTGTTCATACTGTTGTAAGAAAGGTCATGTACATAATATATCTGAAATAGAAAATGTCTCAAAACCTTTTTTTTCCCCTTTTTTTTCTTGATATACATGAGCAACCAGTTTCGTCCGTATGCTTGAGCAGTTCATGGAACATGAATCGTACAGTAATTGAGTGCTCTGGGCGCCTTAAACTCTTCAAAGACGCAACACAGATCAGACGAAGCAGCTGTTCAGAAATAGATTTTCAATTTAATGATGAGAGATCCATCTCTTAATGTAAAACCTGACCTCCTCAGTCTGTGACATTTAGAATTCCAAGTCTAAAGAAAAATCTTTTAAAAATTGAATAAGCTTATCGTATCAAATATTAGAAATAACCTCCAACTTTAACCATATCGCTAACAGTTCTTCATCAGTGATGACAAAATAAGGATGAAAATCTTTGATTTCATAAGGGGATAAATTACATGTTATGAAACGTTCACATTATATATATCATCTTATATAGATTTTGTGTTTCAATTATCAGTAACAAACTTTTCTGAAACGGAAATTAGGAGCAGGCTGCTTCATGCCTCCGTGAGATGACTGATGTTTATGATCAAATCATCTTATACCACTGACATAAAGTCCAAATGATTATTTCACCTAGTCTCAAGTTTTTTTCCAAACGCAAAGACGTACTCGGATTCTAGTAAAACCTTGTGCACTACAATTACTAATGTTTTGGTTCACCAACAGGCAGTTGTTTCATAACACAACTAAACATGGTCACATAAATAGTACACACAATCTATCTCCTCTTGGATTATAAATTTTATCAATGATATCCCAATTTGTGATTAGCTGAATCTTACCAATATGCCGTGGCCGTCTGTCCTTACTTTATGAGCGCACTATCCAGCACTTGACAACATGCCCGTTGTATCATTATAACCTTCAAAACTATTTCCTTTACTAAAAAGTCCTGTCTTGTCAACTTACTAATTATTCAGCCTAATTACCACTTTCGCAGATAAATAAAGGTCGTATGTTAGGCCATGTATGTAGAATCCTCAAGAAAGCGTAGCCTGTACCATCATAGTGTTGTGTAGAAATAAAAGAAAAAAAGAAAATAACATTTTGATGATTTGGATCTATTCAGAGTAAGAATGATTGATTGGATACTTGCATCTCCATTACATGGCACCCAAGTATTTTGTTGATGTTAATGTATAGTCCGAGTTCATGCTCAGAAAAGTAATTAAAATGATTAAAGCAAAATAATATGTCATTGTTATTAAACTGTTGTAAAATTTAACAAAGTCTTCTCAAATTTTGTGATGAAAGCATCTATACTTGGGGAAGAATACGTACTTGGAAAGCGATCTCTAATTTGCAACTAGTAACGACAATATAATCACTTAGACTTATTATGTTTGTGTTCTCTGACCAATGCAATTAAAATGAAAAAATCAGCGGGCAGGGACGAATAAAAAGACTCTTCAGATGTTGAAGAAAAGCGAATTGTATGGATTTACAACAATTTCACAAACGTCGCATCACTTTGTAAAGAAAGTAGTCAAATAATCCTTGCTTGATAACGATGTTAGCATTAACAGCGAAAGGTCGCATCTCTTTGCTTTAAAGAAATTGTAAATCGCTGGAATTCGTATATCTACCTTAAAATAAGTTCTAAATGCCATTGAAAGAAGTCTCAAGAACTTGATGGCCAACCCATGAAGCCTATACGTCCAGGAATATGCATGTTTGAGATATCAATGAGGTATAGAGCGACCTGTATCTGTTACATTACTGAATATTCTGATACAAAACCATTCCTGTGTTCTTGGGGAATGACTGTCTGTGGTAAGATTGACCGTCTAATGCAGTTACAATTACCAAGTTGATAAAGCATGTGCTTGAGCAAGATTAACTTTGTTACTTGTTTTCTTGCATCATTATTTCACCGATTTGCAAATTTACTTTTCGTAACGTACCTTGGTGTACATCGTTGTTAAAATATTTTGATGATATAGCATAACGGCTGCACGTATGAAATAAGACTGAGAGAAAAGGATAGACTCATGCCACCCTTTACCTTTTGCAGATTCAGAATTTTTTTTATTGAAAACAACATTTGTTATAATGCTATATATCATTTAAAGACATAAAAACGACTCCTTTGGTATCACCTCCATCTGGCCTGTCCAACTTTGAGTGATCCTACCAGGAAAGTGGAGGTTTCGGGCACACCAACACACCACGACAATGAAGTCAAGTGGTGTTATATTCTTATTAAAATATTTTTGATAGCATAGACTCCATGTCAAATTAAATAAATACCTCATAAATTAACCATAATGCAAATAGTGATTTGCCAAGATAAAAAGTATTTTTAAGTCTTCATTTTGTATACAGATACATACCCTATGCCCCGAGGAACGGGTCTCACTCTGTTTGAGAGCCTATCAATCTGGTGTTGTCAATTAGTCCAACATCTTGACGCTTCATTCATTAGATCTCACGCCACGAGATGGTAAAGGTGAAACTTGCGGCCTTTTAGATTCATTATTCATAACATGTAACATGTGTAACCGACAACTACGACTCGCCATTTTCACATTATCGCACATTTGCCAGTTGTAAAATCCACATAAAATGTATATATCTTACAGAAAGGTAACATTTTTTAAGTCTCTGATTACATGGTTCGATTCGAGCTCTTGCTACTAATATATTCATTTAAATTTTCGAAGAGATTAAGTAGCTGTTCAAACTAGAAATTAAACAATAACGTTATTTTGAGTAGTTCATGCTAAAGGTTTTGTCCCTGATCTGTCCATTCACTTTTGGATGTTTTTCTTTCACATGTTTGATAACTAAAACCATGTTGAAAACACGTTAAACCCCGACTCACTCGAAGCTTAGTTTAACCACCTGAATTTTTTTTTTTCAAACATAGAAGTAAATAGACAACTTTAAAATTGTATTCATTTATAATGGATCGTTAATCTTTCACTCACATCTTAGAAGACTGTTAAAGTCCTTTGTTTTGAAATACTATGTAAGGTAGTAAGGTACTTCAAACAAGCCGCATATATTCGGTCTTGCGGGCGATTATGATGGCGTTCCATATTTGTGTTTCCAAGTCAATACGTCAATGATAATACAAATATATCAACTAATGTTTTATTTTTAAGGACGTCGATTGACCACCTGTTTCCATTTGCAACCCTAGAGCTATTTTGTAATAGCTTTGTGAGGCACTGTCGTTAAAACTGAGGCAGTCTGAAATAGATGCTACAAAAGTGTCCATAATGTAGGTCGTCTGCACTATAAAACTGAGAGATCACAACAAGAGCTATACTATGACAATCTCAGTTTTCATATGTTGCAAGTTAAATGGATATCACTAATAATTCCATGATTATATCGGTAGCCCGTTATCAAACATATCCTGAAGACACTCTCTATATACGTTTTCAATCAAGTCTTTGACTTCTAAATAAATAAATCCACCACTTGACATAATACCTTGTAGTGATTTGCGTGCTTCGGATTATTGGACATTTGTTTGTTTGCCTTATCAAACAATGGGATATATGAATATTTTGTCAGCATTGACTACTTACTGTTCCCTAATAAATGTGTTAAATCAATCTGCCAAAACCCTTAGCTGGTCTTTGACTCTATGTAAGTTTTGTCACCACATGGTGTTGGGATGCTGGTATTGTTACGATTTCATAGTCGACACAATTTTGTTATCCGACCTGTGAGCGGATGCAGAAGATCACATGTGAGGTATGACTTTCATTATCAAGTTGAAGATCATGTTCTGAATAGTTGCTTCATCTGATAGTTTGTTCGTCTTTGAAGCGCTAGAGATGCCAATAGCACTTAATTATTTTATCATTCAAGTTGAATGAACTAATTCAGAATGCAGACAGAAGTAATTGCTTAGTAAAATTGATATAAAAAGCTTCTAGACATGAACTTTCTTACAACACTTTGAACAAGGCCGGCCCAAGTAAATTTATCATGTTTGAGCCAGCAGGTTAATGACTTCAAACAGCGTAATTGAGTCTATAGAATATCCTAAATGTATTGTGTATGAGGTTCATGTTGATCCTTTTATCCAGTCCTTCGCCATCAACCTATATTGTATTTGGTACGTTAAGGTTAATGATACAACACTATTATCAGAATCAGCTATTGATAGCTCATCAGACAGCCAAAATCTTTTACCAACTACGTTAAATGCAGTTAGTACAATCATGTTCGTGACAAAAAAATACAGACTTGTTATGGTGAGTTTATTTCGACAAATAAAAGAAGGCAGGTATAATCAAAACCTATGTAGTACAAAACAGCAAGGATCATCAACCGCAACCAATCATTTATGCTTAAAATTATAGAATAATCGCTCTAATAGGACCATATTGTAAGAAACAAAATGCTGAAAAATAATTATACTTGTAATACGTTCTTATTACTGAAATGGGACTTGTGTAGATTACATTATATCTGGCAATGATTACATTGTAGCTTACGATTTAGAATATGGAGTTAAGGATTTTAAATCTGAAAAATGTTTTATAGCAATAATGAAAAAGCTACAGACATTAAGAAATTCGAACACAAAATGTATTTAAGTTTTACAATGTAAGTTCAATATCAAACCTGGTTAGTTAGCCATTTTATTTTTAGGAGGATCAATTCAACATAATAGGTGTAACTAATTTGATACTTTCTGTTATCAAATATTATCATGCATTTTCATATAATTAAATATATATAATATGAATAAAATATAATGTATACAGTGTCGTGTTCTTGTCGCTTGCGACTATCTCTTTGCTTCTAATCATTACAACATTGAAACTAAGGAAATAACAGACAGATAACATAATCCATCCTAAAGAAATAATGTTATTTGTATTATCATGATGAAACAAATTCTTGTGAACAAAGATGTTCGTTTCTATTAATGAGGAACCATTAATGTTGAAAAGGAAGTAGTTTATGAAGAAAACATGATGATAAGAAAATCCAGAAAAAGATATTTTTATTTCACATTTGTAGTTATTGCCACGGAAAACGTTTTTTGTAATACCGCCTAAACTAAGGTTTTTCTAACACCAAGTTCAAAATATACGAAGCTTGTAACATAAGTGTGGAGAAATCCTAACCCTAACCCTATCATTACTCTGTATCACGTTACACAGCACCATTAGTTTGCGTTTAGAATAGCAAGTGATATGAAAATGTGTACGAGTCCAAACCCTGTCTATCATTATAACCCTATTGTATTTACTGGATCAGTGCATTCTAATTTCTCTGATGCGATGTCAGGTAAAATATATGAACCAATTTTGTTTGTATGTTAATCAACCGTGTTAACCGTGGTCCTCTTGAAATGGTCCGATAACTCCAAATAGTTATCTGAAAGGATCGTAGTAAGTCTGTGATCAAGTGCCGTGCAATGAGAGTGGCCTGGTTGGCGAGCACCTCACATTTTCACTGATATCCTTACAGTTTCAGTCACTATGATTGTTTAACATTGCCTGCACAAAGTGGGACACTTCTTTACAGATATAGGCACCTCAGGATAATTAAGTAGAATGTGTAATTGCCGACTCAGGACGCCAGTTTTAATTGAAAAAGATAGGGCTAGACCAATTATCGCAAAGCTAGTAGAGGTGCGTGATTCTGAATAAAGCCAGAAGTGTATATTCAAGTGTTGTTGCTACCCAGACGTTCTCAAATCAGAAATTGCGTGAACTGGAAAATGATTATACATCTGCCTGACCAATCGGACCCCGAAACCAGCGAAATCATGAAAAAGCAAGATACAGTTACAAGATATCAATTGCAAAATAATCAGGTGACTCAACGTATACTCATGTATACAGAAAATGTTACACACTGTGCTGTCACACAACAAGATCATTTCATCATAAAGAAAATGTAGTATGACGCGGTTCCAATTTTGCGAATGTCTATATGTTTCTCACTAATTATATTGATAAAGTTAATAATGGTAAAAATGTTACTTGTCGACGACTTATATGTCCCAGATCAAAGTGTATCTTCAGATGACATACAGTGTTGTTGTAAAGACCCCCAATATTAATCAAGAGATGAAACATGCTCAGCGATATTGATAAAAAAGACAGTATTGCAGAGATATCTTTACAATAATATTATTTCTAGAAAATTACGATTGGCCATGCTTTATAAGGTGGCTACAAAGAACAAACCGTAATAATCAATCCGAAATTGAACATACTCATAATCATATAGACAGAAAAACATTATTGTTTTTGTGAAGATTAGTTTTAAATCTATCAAGACATGATTTAACTGATATGTTAAAGATGAAACTGGCACATATAATCTTAGTTACTTTTCGTTCCAAAAAAATACACTTTTCATGTAAACCTTGTTTTAATTGGTTGTGTTGTTTATGATATGTTTACCTAGAATGAATACCAAGCATATCCAAATTCCAAGAGGAAAAATGACCGCCACTTCAAAACTACAATTTCATGAATGTACTTACAATCGGTTGTTGTCTAAAATAGATGACAGATATCTGAATGGCCATTTCGAAGTTAGAATGAAGACAATTTTATGGATAGAAAGTTTCTCTATTCAGGATAGGCAACGTTTTGACATGGATACTAATATTTGACCGTCCCTGATACAGAATATAGAAGCTGATTATCCGTACAACTGTAATCATTTTTCAAAATAATCACATTTTACCATAACATTTTACCATACCATAAAGATTGGAACGTTCCATCAACGTTTTACAGCAATCACCTACTGCATTTTCCTTTGTTCTATTAATTTCTTCTGTTTTCTTTTGCAGAATAATAATAATAATTATCCCCATCACATGTACATTTTCATTCTACTACAACCAACTTTCTGATTCGCATCACCATAAACCATAGTCTATGTTTCAAGGTTTGATTACATATAGCAACTATTAACTTTTTCGAGAGACAACTATTCGGAAAAGTGATTCGATTCGACAGAGGGAATAACCCTAAATATATAAAATGATAAGAGCATTATCAGTTGTGGCAATTGCAGAATTACACCAAACTTCTCTAATTGATCCTCCAAAAACAGGCTCAATTGTATGAAAAGGTTCATTGCATGTTTTCTTGCAAATTTTAGTTGCAATAAGATGAATAACTTATGATGTGGCCGAGATGTGTTCAGATTATTAAATGAAGTTAAATGAATATGGCCTGATAAAAAGCTTTGCGGGAAAATTAAAGACTTCATTGACTTGAAAATTGAAGAAAATATTTTCTTTGACAAGAACTAGGTTGTCAAGCCTAATCTGAACATGACTAGTAGTTTTTGTTTCAAGTGATCAAATAGACTGAGATTTTGACTGACAAAAAACTCAAGACTTGAAATAATCCTCTTGAAATATCAACCCTTTGAAGAAATTTCCCTGGTTTGATTGAAAGCACATTTCTTTTTGGATGGATTGGATTGATTAACTGAATAAAATGATATAGCAAGGTTTTGAATTTAACTCCCTGCAATGCTTACAGCTGCATACCGAAAGTTTGTTCACCTACCACTGAATCGTAGTTCAAATATCATGTATTTGGGTTTCGTTTCAACGTCAATAGAATAACTTCAGCAAAACTGACAATGGATCATCCGTTGTCCATGTGTGAAATAGCAATTCTTGAACTCATTTAGGCATTATCTGGTCAATTCGAATTTTGGCATATTGATATAGACAGAAGGGGTCACATTTTCAAAATTTCGATTTCGTTAAATGTCGAATAAAATGTTCCATATCGACTGTCTGAGATTAAAACCAACATAATCACATTGACTTTGTGCTGAGAAACAAACGTGACTAATTTTTAAAGAAGTTGATAAATCATAAAGGATTTTATGGAGAAAAATAAAAATTAGTGTTTTCGGAATTTTGACCGCTGGTCATTTCAATGACCTGCCAAAACTGTTACGGGTAAATATGGGGTACGATAAACATCTGACATAAAGAAGAATGGACCTGCATATGTGTATTGAAAATTCAATAGTATAAGTTTCTTTTTCGCCACGCTACGATACCTCAAAGGCATCTCAAATTACATGATATTTGCACTAGTATATTCAGGTATGTGAACAAACTTTTGGCATGCAGCTGTAAATATTAAGATAAAGTTTTCACTAATTTCCTAAAGAAAAAACCTTTTCACAAGCCATGAATTGGTCGTGATATCTTTTAGCATTACGTTTGAGGAACTGTACTTATTTACAATGACGATAAGCTGATTGTCTGCCTACCTTGTTCAAGCTTAGTGCAAGTTCTTCATATCTTTATCATAGATTCTATCTGCAATATATACATTCATTCATACAAGGAGTGACTTAACCGTTTCATCTGACATGGATGAATTAAGTTGGATGCCAAGTTATTTTTCCAACAATAACGTTGATGTGGGGAATATTATACTAGGCGTCGCCCATCCGTCCGAAAGACATTATCTCCAGCTGATTTCTGTGTAATTAATTCAATTTTGAGATGTTAATCCAAATATATGTTATAAAGTGTCAGAAGAAACAACTTTGGAATTGTGTTCATGACAGGTTGTGTTACTGGCGAAAAGTGATACCTATGCTAGGAAACTGTTAAAAAATCCTGTCCGGCTTTAAACTTTCAAAGTGTTCAGCTGCTTTTAATCAAATTTTGTATTGATAACATGATTATTATCACTCAGGTCATGATAAGCAATTTGAAAATATCTCTTAAAAAAACATTGATAAAGGTGATAACATTAATGAAAGTTCTTAATGATTATTTACTGTGTCATAATAGCACACTTGATAGGTACATTAAATAGCTATTAAAAAACAGACACGTACACTCATATCATCGATGTTACACACCTAATGTACTTTCTTTACTGGGGGAAGAGAGAGGCTATGAGCAAGACTGATTGAACATCGATTACACACGTGCTAGTTACTTTTATCACACTGATGTAAATGTGCTTATTATTTCGTCTACTGTATAAACCTATATACTAGATCTTAGTTGCTATTCTTACAGCGACTTTTGGAAAGATCTAGCTGTTACCGATTTAAGGAAAACCTAATCGTCCCAAAATACATTATAGTGCATTTGCCTTTCGCAGCTACTTGAACGTCTTCGAAGGGGCACTGTTTACGTCGTTGGGGTCAATCATGCCAAACTTCATAAATAGTGTTAGTTCATTAGTTTAAGTAGTGGTTGTTTCTGAAAATCTACATCTAAATCTCATTTAGCCTGGTGACAACAAACAGATGTATGATCGAAAACCTGATAAAAAGGCGGGCCCCAATGCCTCAAACGGAATAGTTGAAACTTATTTATAGCAGACGCAATTGGAACATAGGTTGGTATTGCTTAGTGGGCGATTAAACTAATATATATGTAAATAAAACGCTGAATTTCGACAGCTCAAGCCTTTCTAATTCAGACATGAATAAAACATTAAAGCACTTAATATTTTTGTGACTAAAAATAAAATGGTCGAGTCGATACAGATCAGACAACAACCCTTAAGTCGTGCATTTTCAACTTGTAAATATCCCCCGTCAGTTCGTTACTAAATACATTCCAACGTGTACGTAGAGATATAAGAATCAGGAATCGTATAGTCTTATTTTCTGACGCACGGTCGTTAGGCCTCTCCTTAAAAAAGTCAAGCATCAAAATCTATGAGAAAATAACTCTTGTGAAACATGATCGCCTTTGGTTTGTTTTTTTAAACACTTATCAATAACTTAACTGGTAACAGAACACGTACCTATACGGATTGTTGTCAAGATTATAAGAAGACAAAACCGCCGAATGAGTTCGAAACACTGTCGTTCTTGATCAGACTTGATATATTAACAATGTTGAAGTCACATCGATGTTTTTACTTGTTCTTTTATTCATCGAGATAATAATAATAATAATAATAATAATAATAATAATAATAACTCGGTATTTATCATATTACCATGCAGAGGTACTAGACGGTAAATGCGGATTAACAAAATTAAATAAACATAACGAGTATTGCAGGGCTTATTTGATTTTGATTGTTTGGTCACGTGACCTCGTATACATATTCCACCTTGGAAACGTTCGATTTGAAGCGGCGCTAAAATCTTCGTAGTTTTCTGACTGTCATGGCCGACCGTCGTGAAAGGAGCGAGTTAGTGTGAAAGTGTCGGGCGCACAACACATTTAGGCATCACTGCATAACGCACTGGTTGGTTTGAATATGAATGAAGAGTCGGTGATGACCTCGACTGATATGTGTATAGATTGGTTTTCTGGTTCAACATTCCAATCTCCAGCTCGCTGATGGACAACCCCGCTGCTAGCTGGTGAACCGACAGGCCGTTAGCAAGCCTTTGACTTGTCACGATTTTTTCTCGGCACCAACGTTTCATTTGTAGGAGAGTTTACTCTTGTTCCAGCAATTTGATTATAAGATATGACTTTAATAATTGGGAAGATACACTGAGCGTGTAAAGGTAGTGTTCAACAAACCAGCGTAGCGTAGCCTTTGTTTACAATGGGGCAAGGGAGATAACTCTTGACAGTACGTCGTCTCTCGTTACTAGGGTTGCGCGTGACCCAGTTTAACATAGAAAAATATACCTACGGCACGTGACCGCTATTGACCAATGGGTATCCGACATTGCTGTCCAAGTCGAGATAATTTTAATTGTTGGTGCATCAGAGTAGAAATTCATAGAAATTGCCAATACATTTACTTTCATGGGCCGAGTAAGCATTGCCTGGCAATTAATTCATATCAAAAGTCACATAAGAGGTAATAAAAAGTGGTTTCAACATTAAATAAGGCACGCTTACCACGATTCCTATCAATCATATCAGTTATTACAATTTCAGAGAAGTGTTGGCCAACATCAGTCAGCTACAGATGTAAGATAAGTTTTAATTGCAAACATGATTACTTCTGCATGGCTAGGTTAAGTCAATTAAATATGATCAAATAGAACACGACCTTTACTTATTGATAGTTTTTAACGTTTTATGGCACACTGAATTCTAACTTGTGCTAAATTTGTAGAATGCTGTCTAAAGCTTATTCCAACACATTTCCGATATTTAAAACTTTAAAAAGTAATTTCCAACAGCATTCAAATTGAAGGAAACAAAAACCCTTTATTGATTTTTTCTGTTAATATTTCAAGCGGCCGGAACCATTTTTATGGTAATAGCTGATGTATATTTGAAAGTATTTTTGAAAGTTTGCAGTTATCTCCTTCCAGACGAACTCCAATAATTAACGTATCATACAGGAATTGAGAGTTTTACTGACAACATCTAGACTGCTTAACAGTCAGGTGATGTACGTTGCGTACATCTTGATAGGTGCAACGATCCTTATCACTGCTGGTGTTTAACTTCACCATGTTACTTTGGAAACTGGAAAATCGAAACTCCTTCAATGATACTGCCATTTTGCGTGTGTCTCGAACGGAACAAAATTCATGGTTCGATTTGAAAAGAATAATTGAGATTTTTATCTGTGTATCGTACTACGTATGTGATATACGAGAGTGGTATTATTCACGTTTTAAGTGAATTTCCAATGCACATTTAATATCACACTAAAGATTTTATTTTAAAACGCTATTCATATGTTAATATTTGGTCGTCTGGGCCTCTAATACCTGCGGTAATTAAGTTATCAACTGCAGACTCGACAGATAAGTTATAAAATACTTTATGATTGATTGCATATGAATGCTTCAACTCTCTCAAATCATGCGGACAAGATCTATTCAATCATTATCAAAACTGTAAATAACTCACAGAAATTGCATTAATGATGTTAATTCTTTCTTTACAAATACTTGTTATGTTTATTTGATATATGTATTTAACATCTAATAATGATATTGTATGCATTATCATAGTGTAAAGGGTATTTTTACGTATTCTTTATTTATCTAGAAAACATTTGTCACCAATAACACAAAATAAGAAATATTATAAATCAAAATACGGACATATTACGGACATATTATTCAATCTTTTTGATGCCCAAATACAACCAATTTTTGCAATATGGATTCAAATGCTTGACTGTCTAGAGAGCCTACATTTGATGGCTTGTGAAAACAATTTAGGTGCGATGGTTTCTGGCGAGTGTGTGAGATATCCCCTCTACGTTAAGTCACAAATAAGAGTGTTTAAAGTATTGTCTGAAAACCTTCCAAATGCACGAACTACGTCGTCCAAAAGTTGCTTTTTAATAAGATGAAGCTACAATATGGGCAAGGTATCTTGGGCATCAATATAATGGAAATATGTTTTAATGGAAATATGTTTTTATCAAGAGTGGCATTCAACACTAGAAACAAGTTCTCGTTTTGATCTGTGTAAAGACAACTAAAGCGTTATTAAACCCCTCCGTTCAGACTAGGCTTTCTATATCTAATGATAACCAAGGGTAGAAAATCGTCCATTATTAAATGCGAACGTGTATGTCAATTGTGTGGCTCTGCAATTGAGGACGAAGTTCACTTCACATTTGTCCGTTTGTTATGAATATTTACGGTTCGAATTTATTTCAGTAATTTTTAAAATCAAAACCACCATTGACAGCATTTATATTAATTGTGACATCTAGAGATATTCAACTTTTATCAATCTAGCGATGTGCATTAAGTATGCTCAAGAGCGCAGATATAAAATGTTGAATAATTTGAAATTAATACTACTATGAATAACATGAAACTGTAACTATCCTGGCCTCGAATACAATAAACGTTGTATTGTCTATTCACATATACACTTACTGTTCAAAGGAAAGTTGGCTGAACAGGAGGAATTGTCTTTCAAAAGAATAACAGTGTGCCATGTCTGACTCTTTAGTCCCGTCAGATATGGTAAAGAAGTCAGATAATGGGGATCATTATCCAACATATGTCTGCTTCCACGGATACGCCAAGAAAGCAGCAATACTCCGAAATACTCAATATAGTCTAAAATGTCAACTACGAACTACAGAATGGCTTCTTTCCTCATTTACAGTCGTTGTGTCCCCAATAACACATTTTACATAAATTCCTTCTATATTTGCTTACCTCTCATTACTATGATAATATATGTTAGAAGGAGGTATTAGCAGGTACAAAGAGTTAGGGTTAGGGTGATCAAGGCGGCTTCTATTCCCACGTGATCAATCGACTACCGGGTTGAAAAAATATACAAAGCTGATTTTGAATATTTCGTATTATAAAATTGAAATAAACTGTCCTTTTGTTTCATTTCAAAATAACAGTGTTACACTAAATGTTTCTGATGATCCTTTTTCCCATCTTTTGCATCAAATTTTTTTTTGTAAAATCAATCCAAACGTTAATTATATGAGTTTCGCCTGACCGAAATGAACGAAAACAGTTTTACGATACAGACATTAGCAAACACTCAATTGATTAAGGTTCAATTGCAATGAGGTACAGTTTTCAAATGCTGTTATACATTTACAATGAGTTTCCATTTCAACCATTTCATTGTGCTTTGCAGTGTACAATAAATAATTATGAAGCTTAAAAGAGTTCAGCCTGTCGCATTGTAAAACATATATGCTACCGCTCAACTTTCATACCCTGGTATATATTCCCACCCAAAGGTACGTTTCAGTCTGAAACCGGTGGGGGGAGTACACGAGTTGCACAAGCGGTATAATTGAGAAATATATATGAGCACCTAAAAATAGCAGGCCAATTTGTACAAAGATAAACACCTGATCTAGAGTAGGGAGAGTGTCTAGAGACTTATCCTTATCTTATCTAGTAAGAATGCTGCAAAGGGAGAGAGATAGGATTAAGCGTTGCTGATTGACAATCCAGCACGGACACTTATTTGAAAGACAAAGCGAAAACCAATGTGAAAGAAGTCAATGCCTAGGTCAAAAATGAAATGACACAGATAAGCACCATTAGACATGGAGTTGTTCTATTTAGAAAGTTTCAATAAACTAGGCCTTAGTTGCATTATCATGCAAATGGTTAAAAGGGAAAACCAAAAAGGCACCAACTCACATGACGATTGATACATATATGGTCTAGGACTAATAGTTAATGAATTCTAAATAGGAAACGAAAGTTTAATAGTATTTCCTTGGAAGCGGCCAAAAATAAAAAGATGTTGAAAACCTTTAAATACACTACTTCATATGATGATTGTTTCATATAGGTTTGTATATTTTTTTTATAAATAAATTTTAAACTTCTCCTTGTTGAAGGCAGCGTATGACAGGTAGACTTTGACATATTGACACATCAAATTTATTTGTTTTCTTGACATCCCTTCGACAAAAGTGTGTGACGAAATTCCGTAAATCTAAAGAAAAGTAAGCATTTTCTGAATTACTGTTCAATGAAAAAATTATCATTTTCATTATTTATTTAATGAAGATGAAGATGGTGTTACATATAACGAGTTTTGATAAGCTAGGCCTTATGGCAATAAATGAGTTTACACGGATGGACGTAGGACGGACGGTGATGGGTCATTTTCATATCCCCTGAAAAATCTTCGTTTGGCCCGGGATTAAAATGAAACTACCCCTAAAAGTCTTTATTTTTTTGTCACGAACATTATTGAACTAACTGCATATACTTTAGTTAGTAGATTATTTTAACGAACTGATAAACTATTAAAAAGTGTTTATGCTATTCGTTCTACGGTTTTATCAATACAAAATAACAATACAAGTAAGGAGACCAGCAGTATCCTTATATACATGACAGTTATGATATTCAATAGACCCAATTAGGATGTTTTGAGACATTAACTTACGGGCTCAAACATAATGAATTTACCATGTGCATGCTTTGTTCATACTGTTGAAAGAAAGGTTATGTCTAAATTATTTCTGTCTGCATTCGGAATTAGTTCATTCAACATGAATCATACAATAATTAAGTGCTCTTTGTGTCTCTATCGCTTTCAAGGAGACAAACACTATTAGAGCTAGGTATTATAGTTATTGTTGATAGACATACCTCTTAGTTTTACATGTGATATTTTGCATCCTCTTACGAGTCAGATATCAAAATTATGTCGAGAACACCAAACATGACCAGTAGTCCTGACCTCATGTCTTGTTCTATTTCAAAACGGAGCCACAGACAAGATTTGGGTTTTGGCAGTACAATTGAGCATATTCATGAGAAAAAAACAGTTACTATTACACGATGTTCATGTATGCCACTTTGAAATAAGTAAACTAATTCAATCATTTAAAGGCTTTTAGAACCCTACTTAGCAACTATTGTGATTAGATACGTGATGTTTCAATCACTCAACACATCTTACGACATCGCCCAGCTAAAAAAAATTGTCCCCAATGGTAAACTTGCCATGTCACGCTTTCCGAGCGAAAGCCGACAACACCCGAACATTAATGAGCGCAAGTAGTGGTGACGTAATAGTAGCCCGACGAACCCGGAAGTGTGCTCTTGCTGAATTGTAAGTGTAGGGAGAGTTTTTCGGCTTGAGTTTATAAAGTCGAATCTTGATGGAACTGTTATTAGAAATAAACATATAATGCTACATATTCTATCACAGACTAATCATGAACTTATTGGACAAAAAACTTTCTTCTATTCGATACATTATTTTCCCATTTTATAATCAGTATTCCACTACCCGACTAAGTGCGAGTGAAATCGTATTCACATCAGCATTTCATTTCATGTACTCCGAAACTTGGGTTATGGGTTTATATTTTTTGTACAACAAGTTTGCACGCCTTAGTTTCTGCTCTTGTTACTGTCTCTAAATACGGCCATTAGGTGAATAGTTTATAACTAATATTATTAATCAATTCTTATCTTTATCTGTTGACTGAGTCTACAGAATCAGATAGGCTGAATGAATTTCTTTTCCATATTTATAGTATATCTAGTAGCAAAGATAAAACTAGGCAATGGACGGTATCAGGAATATTTGTGAAAATTTATTACCCATATGGTTATTCATAAGCGGTGACATATTTTCAATATGAGCACATGTGCACTTCCTTTAACATGAACTTCCTTGCAAACGCCAACGTACACGTTTTGCCATGGCCCGCATGTGCACCGGACTTGAACCCCATCGAGCACTAATGGGACCACCTCGATCAGGAAATCCGATGTCGCCCTGTGCATCCAGTCAACGTGCAGGAATTGGAACGATATCTCCTCGATGATTGGCAACGAATCACTCCAAACGTCACCAGACCTTTGATGTCATCAGTACGTAGGCGTGTTCTGGCATGTATTGATGCTCACGGTGGACATACCCGCTACTGACTTGACTTTTAGACGTGTGATGTGTCATTTCCCATTGTTTCTGTGATCAGTGTTCCAACCAAATGTTTATTTTTCAACCCAAACGATCTTGTCATATTGATTGTAGAGATTTGATTAAAATGATTTTGTGTATGGATGTTGTGATATGATTTCTCAAAAGAATAACACTAATCCTAAACTTCTGCTTTGTTCTGTCATTGCAAACAGGTCTTATCGTTTCTTTTGGACACTAGTGTATATTTAAACAATACAGCTGTACAAAAGTTTGTTTACTTCACTTAAAGGAAAGTGTTTCTGTGAAAAGATGAATATTATTTACAGTTTCATCACTAACTTTTTAGTTTTAACATTTTAACTTGATGCCAAATATGCAAATGAACAAGACTGACTTATTTGGTAAGAAAGAAATTCAATCGGTCATCATTCCACCATGATGAAACATTGCTGAATATCAAGTCAGGATATGCTGTTCCAGGTAAGATAACTTTTTTCTTTCTTCTCGACATTTGTGATTTTGGTATTTAAATGAGCTTCTGTTCAAAGGGTATCTATAAACATTAAATTTGATATACTTTTTAAGATAAGTTATGCTTTAATCCGTCAATGAATGAACAGTACTTTAACATAATAGAATTTCAATTTAAGTAGGAATGAATGCAGTCACAATAAAAGGGAATTGCATTTTTTTAAATTTATAAATGTATATTATTTATCATAAAAAAAATTCACAACATTGTCCAGCTAAGGGCCGGAAATGGAGTTTGTTTGAAAGGACCCAAATAATTACGTTGCGAGACTCTGACATGTCATGGAAAAAGTTAAAAAACGTATGGCCACAATGTAGAACACAAAGGTTCCATACAAGGCATGATAAAACTCTACCAGAAATTTATATTGGAAGGATCCATAGAGGACCGGTTTAGATCTTGGAGGCCGAGAACTAAAACTAAACGTGAAGATCGACTTATTCGAAAAGAGTGTCTGAAGGACTGTTATGCTACACTTCACATTCTACGCAGCAGATTGGGGAAACGTTTGGAAAAACACATCAGTCACATGACCATCTCCAGACAATTGCACCATTTTGGAATCAGGTGTTACGTTCCAAGCAGAAAACCACTTCCCAACAAATTAAAGCTCAACAGAAAAAGAGACTTTTGTGGGCAAAACAACACAGGTGTTTTAGTCTCCAGGATTGGAACAAAGTACTCTTTTCGGACGAATCCATCTTCAGATGCTTCAGCAATCGTCGTAGAATGAAGGTGAGACGTTTTACACATGATAGGTACCGCCATTATTGCCTACAGTCAACTGTAAAACATCCACAGTCTACAGTCAACTGTAAAACAAGTCCATGTTTGGGGATGATATCACCAAATGGTCC
This sequence comes from Phorcus lineatus, assembly GCA_921293015.1. NCBI lineage: Eukaryota > Metazoa > Mollusca > Gastropoda > Trochida > Trochidae > Phorcus > Phorcus lineatus. The sequence continues at coordinate 48,847,397 of OV121088.1, forward strand.
TGGAATCCTTAAAATGGTGACTGGAACCCTCAACAGTCAAAGATATCAGGAAAACATCATCAATGACATCAGTCAACATGGATCTTGCCTGGTCTTTCCAAAAAGAAATTTTGTATTTCAACAAAATAATGCCCCTGTCGATAATTCCAGCTCCACACGCGCGTTTCTTGCTGCTAAAGGCCTACAAATCCTTGAATGGTCAGGTAACTCACCTGACATGAACCCAATAGAATCGCTTTGCGTTATTATTGGCAAAAACGTTGCAAATGACATGCCGAGTAAAGAGCTCTGGAATTGTGTGAAGAAACATTGGTACAAAGTTGGAAAACACCCTTCAGCCATTATACAGCAGTATGCCAAGACGAATTCAAGCAGTGATAAACAATAATGGTGGATCAACTCGGTATTGAGTGACAAGAAACTGTAATAACTTCGTTAGACATTATGTGATTTGTTAAACTTGAAATTGTATTCACAACTTGGTTAATAAAAGTGCTTTCTTGAGATAAACAGACTTTTGTTCAGCAGCTGCATTCAAAGTAAAACAAACCGCGGAGGTTGATTAAGATTAAGGCTGAGGTATTTTGCTCCAGATGTGATATTGTGAAAAGAGACTTTCACGTGTAATGTTCACAATATCAAACCAAACAAAAAATTAAATCTTCAATAGGTCTTAAAACCAATGTCAGTTACCTAGAAATAAAGTACATCTGATATTGACCTGAAAACTCGTCATTGTCATGGTATCCAACCTCGCAGATGCTATGAGGTCAATTACATAAAATAAATTACCTTTGATAACGACCTGATAACACGACACGGTATGAATAATTAATCCAAAGGGCAGGGGTTTCATATTTAACATCCCATGGCGAGAGATATAATGAATGAAGCGTCAAGATGCTGAGCTAATTGACAACACCAGATTGATAGGCTTCCAAACCTATTCCTCAGGGCATAGCCCATGTCATTGTATTCTGTTGTATCCGAAAATTTATCATTGAATGGAAATTGTATTGATATTAAAAGTTTGAATGAAAAAATGAAATACATGGAAGTTCAACTATTTTTCTACTTTCAAAAGGTTTTGATGTTTTCGGTGAACATTTGAAATGCCCTTTTATCCACTAGAATGTATCATTTACTCAGTTGTACTGCAGTTTCACGTGTCATGATCTATGTAGTTTACATCTGAAATACATTATCATTCTTATGTTTTATGTCTCTACTGTATTACATATATCATTATATCATCTTCATCCTTGCCATTCCGTAAGAAGGTAACACGTGTGTATCTTTTCTCGCATTTAATGTATACATGGGGCTGTTTGCTTAAGTACACAATAGTAAGGTAACATAAAGATAAAAAGCAAGCAGGGATGAATGATGCACGAGTACATAACAAAGCTGATCATGCTGAAGGGCATTCATAGGGAACTTGTCACATGGAAACTGCACAAGACGCAATCAATCTAATCATGCTAACATGAAAGTTTTTGTTTCAAAATAATCAGTAACTAAACAGATAAAGGACGTTGGATACTCAATTGATATTTATGATTATTGAAGCAAAGGCCCAGTGTAGTGTTACGATGCGGATATTATATACCCAGTTGTCCCAATATGAGAATGAAGTAAGCAAAGTTGGAAACGACTTTCTCTCGAATCAAATAGAATTTACAAATTCATTGTTTAAAAAATCATTTGAACATCAACTACCACTCAAGGTTGTGATCTCCTATTTCTACAGTCATATTTTTCAATTACTCACCTACACAATAACCTATTCAACGATTTAAGCACTGGACATTTCCCCTCCAACCGTTCATCGAGAACATTTTACTGGTCCACTTAGTACTAAAGAACAGATGAGGTACCTCAAATTCAAATATCTGTCAGGCTATACATTTTATGTGATCTGAAACCTAAGGTGGTCGTCGACAATTTGAAAGCTGGAGGAAACCTCTTTAATTTACCTCAAAATGGCTCAGCTTAATGACTGATGTGATTTTCTGACTTTGAAATTCAGGCCCAGAAAAAGTACTGGTCCATTTTTTAAAACTAATGACTTACTTTGGGTGAATGTTTTTTTTAGGGTTAATATGTTGTATTTGTCTGTAGAAATATATAACACTTACATTTTGAACATAGTTTTTAAAGAGAAGGGGTGGTAATACCGTTATATTCCTATATTTTTTATTACAGCCGCTTAAGAGACGTTTGGTTTCGACAATTCATGTACCTATGACATCACCTAAAACTGAGGCTTTTTAAGTTTGAGTTTCAAAATAAGCTTATACATGCCATTAGACTTGTCTGTAGACTGTAATGTCACAGGTCACATTTGACATTAAGAAATGGATCTTTCATCATTATATTGAAAGTCTATTTCAGAACAGCTGCTTCGTCTGATCTTATGTTGCGTCTTTGAAAAGTTTAAGGCGCCCAGAGCACTCAATTACTGTAGGATTCATGGTGAATCAACTGCTCGAGTGTATGGATGAAAATGACTGCTCACTGTATGAAGAAGGAAAAAAACAACAACAAAAACGACATTATAGGCTGCCACCTTTTGCAATTATTCTTTTTTTTATATATATAACCTGCATGACCTTTCTTACAACAGTGTGAACAAAGTTTACACCTGGTTTCGTTATTAGAATAGATCCTGCAGGTTAATTGCTTTGAACAATATAAATAGGTCTTTTGAAATATTGGAAGCATTGCTATGATGTTTAAGTTTATGTTTGATTTGCATTTTTATTTTGATATCTAAATCCAAATCCATTTTAAGTAGATGATGTTAGTTAATTATAATTAATGAAAATTAGCTTAAGTTAGCTTAAATGGGGTACCTCTTGTTGTTCGAACATTTTGATATACATATTAATACAAAAATGGAAGAGGTATTCAATATTCAATGTTAAATAGTATCTCACGGCATAAAGGTTTTCCAGTTATTTTTAGTAACTCTTCTAACAAAATGAAACGAGAAACCTAACCGGTACCTTTGTAGCCAACATTTAGATGTCAAAGTTAAAGAAGTTTTTTGTACATAGCCAACATACAATAACAAGTTTAAAAAGTGCATTTAGCAGAGAGTTTATAACGGAATTTAAATAAATTGTCTCTAAGGATAACGGCAATTTTTTGTGGTAATCATAGTGATTAAACTGCATAACAACTACATGTTTGTGCACAATACTGTCATTTAATACATGGAGCAAGGGAAGATAGGAGCTGGTGATTTGATAATTATCTTCAAGAGTGGTTAATTGTACCGTTTGATTAACTTAAAAACTTAACTTACAATAACGTCTAAAGAAAACCATGGCTATAACGTTAAAGTTTTTGTTTGATAGACAGTTAACTCCCCATATCCAAAGTCTAATCCCAGCTACCTAGATGATGATAAGTCAGTTATATTAATGGAAAGTGAGCTTACGTTTGCTTGAACGGGTTAGCTCACTTTCTCAGCACATTTCATCATTAAAATGCATATGTATACCCGATTGGTAGAAACCATTGCATGTCCCTTTTGGTACTCTGAACAATTTTCATAGAAAGATTTTCCATTCAAATTTTTCTTATTACCAAGTGCATTGCCAAAACACAATGAAACCCTTGTCCTCTCAGATAACAACAATTTGGTGTCATAGTCAAGATGTGTGTTGTACTGGTTACAAGGTGTATATTACAGAGAGTTTACAACAGATGATACATTTCAGATAATAAATTGTCTCTAAGGATAACAGTAACTTTCATGTAATCATAATTGTTCATAGTGGTTACGCTACATAATGATGTTTTAACTTTGCAAAATACTGTCATTTCAAGACGGAACAAGCGCAGATAAAAGTTGTTCTGTGGATTTGATAACATCAAGAGTTCTTCTTTTTGTCACCGTTTTGCTTTTACCTCTACTAATTTCGTCTTCATGGCAAGATGAATGGTGATTGACACGTTATCCTATGTAGTGTCTTGATGCAATAATCTTATTAACCATTCACTCTAGTGTTCAGATCATTACGATAACTTACTGACTCTGACGTTCAATACTTAATTTACTGTTGAAACTATTTCCAGATTACTTGCAAAATATATTTTGAAATTCTACTCTCAAAAGCTTCTTATTGTTACCATAGTCATATCAAAGGAATATATGTTAATACATTTATAATATATGTTCACAACAAATCAATGAAACATAATGAAGCATGTGACATGAAATAACATGAATCAGGTGACAACAAGTTGCACTAATTGCCAACAGCTGATTGATTGTTCACAATTGGGGTTCCTCAGGGTGAATTATTAGCTATGTGTATGTTTACAAAGCGAATCTTTACATGGGCTCAACCCTACACTAGCACATTAGGTCAACAATTGACTTTGAATCATGACATGATACCAGTTGATTTATTTAATATCATATTAACTGGGTTAAGTTCTAATTGCCTATTTACAGTTGCATCTATATCTCTTAAATGCCAAAATTGTAACCTGTTCTTCTTTTTGATTGTATATTGAAAACATATATGTAAATGTCCAATTTACGTGTATATAAGTTAAATGACCTAGTATGCAAATCTAACGAATAGTTTTTGTTATGTATATAAATAAGTTACAAAATTACGTTTGAGTAATCTATAAATAAGTTACAAAATTACGTTTGAGTAATCGACGCGCGCCATTGTCCAGTATTCGATTCGAAGTTCTGTTAAGTTACTTTTCTAATACAACCACTACTTCTTGATGACATTTCACAATATATAGGGTTCGTATTTTACCCCAACAACATATTCTGTGCCCCTTGAACTGCATGGAAGGTCTATTTACTCACAGTTTTACAATTTTGGTATTTCTGTGAATAGCTTGATTACTTATACAATATATTTGATTTCATTTACCACACAAATTTTCAAAGTAATAAATGTCTGTTCACGATTTTAAAAGAGAATTCTCATCCACTATGAAGAACAAGATAAAAATATGATTGAAACTGAACTACCTCGCAATGAACTGAATGAATCCATATTGGACGAATAATTTATAACTAATCACAATGAATAAAGTTGAAAAACTTAAGAAAGTTGTGTCACTGTCTGCCACGATCTAATTTCTTTTTCTAAGTATTTTGAAAACCCTTGTGTTAAATGTAGATATACTCAGTCACAGTAAAGGTAATGGTGAAATTAAAAATAAATCATTTAAATCTTTGTTTGCGAGATATTGTGACTAACCCCGCCACCTTTTTCACCAACTGTTACATACAGACCTCGATACAGGCCAGACGCTTAAAGAAGTAACAAGATTAAAGTTCTGCAATGGAAACTGAAATCACATTAAAAGTGAAACTATTGCATGACCTTTTCCCTTGACATTAAGCAATATTAATTTAATAAAAAAAACTACATTAGAGAGACGCATAAGCTGCTTTGAAAGATGATATGAGATAATTTCAATATCAATTTTTTTTCAGAACATTCAGTAGCTCATACCTGCGGACAGCAATTATTTGTGCTTGCTTTCTGTACAATGATATTATAGTTATTATTTGCTTAGATATATGTGGTACATGAATTGATCATACATTTATTGCAAATCAGTAAGAAAAAAAACTATTTACACAATCCAATTTCACATTCAACTCCTTTCATAACACTTCAAGTTTTATTCGTAAGTAGAACAATGTTATACTACGATTCGGAGTTTATGTTTATTTACAACAACAAACTAAAATGCATGTATCCCTTAATGTATGACACTAAACCTTTGCAAAATTAGTGAGCAAAGAGACATAACAATTAAACTTAATATTATTTAAAAACGCCCACTAGTATTTGCATATTTGCCTCATCTTTGTAAACAAAATCTTTTGTAATCTGCCATTGGTCTCCCGATGCTTAATCCTTACATCCTGCATCTTGAGCGTTATTGAATCCGCTGATCGAGCTACTTCCATATACCCTGGTCTCCTTCGAGCCAAAATCCTCATAATGCTGGCGCGGTTTGATGTTCGTGGCTGGGCTCACCTGTTATTTTTTCAGCCAATGAACTGTCGTTATCCAATTAGCTTGACGCTACTCTTTTGAACGTAACGGAATTTTCAATTCGGGTTGTGCCGCTGTTGCTGAATGCCAGTCGTCTCATTGGCTAGTTAGATAGCTAGCGATACGAGGCTTTTGGCCTAAAGGAGATCAGGATATATGGAAGGAGCTCGATCAGCGGGATTCAATTACGCTGATGTAGCAGGATGTAAAGCTTTGGAACATGTTATTTTCCCTTTTAATCGCCAGTGCTTCTTCTATTTATATGAGCACAGTGATAACCGTAGTATACGACCGATTGTATCTTAAAATTAACATTTCAAAGCTTGTCAGTTCAGCATAGTGATAAAAAAAAAACAGCAGTAGGTCATGATTTCTGATCGAAACCGCCAGTGATTGGAACGTTATTTTCGAAACTTATAACATATATATAAGTAAATTGATGTGGAATAACTTAAAATGATGTTTTAAATCATGACTGAAAACAAGTAAATACTTTTACAATACAGCGGTGAAAATGCTTTTACAACATGAGTTTTACTTTTAGCAGGGCATTTTGACAATATTCTCAGCACAAACAAATTTTGAATATTCTCTGTGTCTCTATAATTCTTAATCATGATTTATGTACATAAATGTTTGCACCTGTTCATCTACATCCTTAGCTTAGTCACAAAATATCAGGAATCACATGATCAATACTTTCAAGTGAACCGTATTAATCAATGCATTATTTATGTAGTGTCACGATTATTGGTGTTAGTTTGAATCTAATAACTAATTATAGTTAATTATTGATGTGCTTATCATACAATTCACTATGGGTTTTTTCAATGAATATGGAAATATCATCACATTTATCGACAGGATGTAGATATATCATTATCAAGTTATACCTGACTAACATTGATTTATGCATAATCTCAAATGTCAGAGAGGGTTTATACATGAAATGAGTTCGTGGTATTACTGTTAAACATGCATGTCGAAATAGATTATCAAATCTTAATGAACTTTACTTAGATTTTAGTTTGCATTAATTTTGTAAAATTAAATCTTCAATATATTATTAATTTAGACCTAAATTTCCCAAAAGTCTAACCGACTGTTGACAATATTTCTCTTCACACTACATCCATATACTAATTTAACATAAATTTATTTTATACATGACATCACAGAGGAGACAATAGTAGTATATAAAGTCACGGGCAAAAAACTTCCAATCGCATGAAAACTTATCGCCCAAATACAACAATGATTGTTTTATATTGAATGGGGTATCAAACGCATGCTTTTGCCAAATTTTGTCAAATTATGGGTTTCTTCTTTTTCATGCAAAGCAAAATAGCTCCATGCCCGACGGGTATAAAACCAATGCGAAATGCTTAACTCTTAGGATGTTTTCCACTGATAAACCCTGTTTGCTGTTAGCTAGTCAGGCCTTGATTAAGGTGTTGTTAACCTTCAATGGATTAATCGTGTTCAGACTCAGAAACATACTAGTATCTCAAAACCCATCAATATATTCACTCTCATTGGAAATATGGCATTTTCAGGTATCATGTAACATCAATTGCCTTGGTTGAAGCCAAATGAACTTGATTTTCATGTCCTTTTTATGAATAAGACGGTATTATTGTTACAACATCCCCCGAAATTTAAGGCATAAATAATGCTTCTGAGGTTTAAAAACATCATTTATACATAAATTATAGTTATCTGATGTCATCCAAGTGACCCGATGACCTATTTAGCCAGCCTGAGACCAATTTGTGACATATCTCAAAAGGCTACTGTAAACAAATTGACTTGATAGACCTACTTCATGTTTGACTGGTAATCGTTACAATTGGTGGTGTGATGGTCTTTGTCTCGGAGGCATCATGAAAATCGACCACAGATCGATATGGATTGGTGATAAACCTTCAACTTGTAACATATTGTTTGTGAGTCATGGACTATTATTTGCCATCTGGAGCCTTAACTGACAGCTTATTATGGTGTTCAGATTTATATAGTGAAAATGGATCATCAAATATTTGAGAGCTGTGACGTGATGCCTGGTTAAGAAATGGAGTTGGCACTCTCTGGAATTCAATTTCAATACTTCTAATCTTAGAACTAATCAAGAGCAAAAATGATTGTCCATCTAAAGAACCCCCTTTTACCGATAATTATTGTACTGTAGTGTATATTAGGTCTAACTTTTCATGTCACAGATGCAAATAAGCATCTAACTAAATCTCCTAAGATATCAAATGTGGTACAAATGCGAAACTGAAAATAATACTTCCTACTGCAGGAACCAATTCATGCTTCAAATCCATTTAAAAGCAAATGGCATCTTGTATATCAAGTTCGATATAATTAAATTTTGCAGGTTTAAATCACGATTAATGCAAAACTTCTTCTTCAGGATCAAAGTCGAGTTTAAGATACCAAGTGCCTATTGGTCAAAATGCAATCACATCTGGTTTGAAAGAAGATTTATGTGATGAACATCTTGGCATGGAAAGATCAGACTTAATAGTACATATGAATCAAAACGTTACATTGATTTCAAGTTTGTATTTACATGGTAGGACAAATATACTTGACATGGTGTTTCCCATAATCATCAATTATCCACTTAGAAGAATGTACAAATGTTATACAATGTTTCTCGATTGCATTGATATTCCAAGGACCAATAAATGCATTGCTCAGTTAGAAAGTTATTCAATAAAAAGAAGGGGCCTTTCCGTGTTCTATATATATATATTTTATTAATGCAAGAGAAACTTTGTATTGATTTGTTTTAAAATGTTAACTCTACTTTCTGTTTCAAATGCTTGCACTTATGGTTATTCTTGTTAGCACAATTGAGCATTATCTACAGGCAATGATGTTCTACTTGTGTCAGCAATACTGTCTCATTTTTTAAAGCTATTAAACATCCATCATATTTATAAAGCAAAGGAACTCCTGTAAGCATACCCTTAGTTTTATTATTTCCCCCTTTGCTTTTATTTTGAATAAAATATATAGCAAATGGGATTCTTTAAAATTCATCAGTTTATTTTCCTTAGAGTTAGATAACCCATTTTATTCCTTTTTTTATTTGTTCCCTTAGGTTACATAGTCAGTAATGTACAAGATAAAACATATAGGTATAACAATAGAAGGAGTTAAGGAAAGATTCCTTTCAGTATACAAATGTAATTAGCTATTGAATAATTGGATTTCTTTTGGAAATGAATTTTTTATCTAGAAATATCTGTTTCAATTGTTTTTTGTAATCATTGATTTTTGTACTCAAGTTCTTTATATTGCATAAATTGATATATCTTTTGGGAGAAATGATAATTTGATTCATTAACACATTTTTGTGTAATGTAACAAACAAGATCAAATATTTCGATAAATGTATCTTTTGCGGAAAATAGTTATTAATCCAAAGTTCCAGTTCATTCCAAAATGTCATGGTTCCACAACATTCCCAGTACACATGACAAATACTCTCAGAAATATTATTGGTACCTTATTGGGACATAAATCATTGTCAATGAGGTTCAATTTCAGTAGTTCATTTTTAGTAAATATTACTCTTTGCAAAAATCTGTATTGAAAATCAAAAGGTTTAACATCTTTTAAGCCATGGCTATAGACATTAAAAGTGTTGTGCCAGTCAAACTCAACATCCTCAAATATTTTTGCCCATTTATGACAAATCTCAAGTTTATCTTGTTTTGAAATCAGCTTCTCATAATACAGTCTTGACCCTTTTGTAGGCCTTTAAGGAAATTCTTTTGGTAAATATCGATATTCACGTGATAGGAAGTAAGGAACCGTGTCTGTTTTATTACATCATTTTACTCATGTTATCAAGCCTGCTGTCATGAGGAGTAGACTGTAAAAATGTGATATTTTCTTGCAGTTGGGCATCTAAACTTATTTTGTATTGAAATCAATTGAGAGATCTAAGAAAACATTGTTCCATTTAATCTCCGTTAGAACCGTTTTTGCAATCCCACAAATGCCATTATTTAAAAAAAAAATAACCTTCATTAAATGCTGTAGTTGAAATAAGATCCCTAACAGCTGATACACAGGAAAGCTTTAAAAACAGTATCCTTAAGCGGGAGGGTGTTCAGCTGATATTTATAATTATCATTAGTTTTCATGTCGTTAAAATACAAAGGATATGTTGCAAGTGGTAAATAGTAGTATTGATGACGAAATGAGACGAACCACCAAGGGAAATGCTGAGGTTTTACACAGGATAAACTCTTAACCCTGGTTTAGTTAATGCGGCTAGTTAAGTTGGAAGAAAGGAAGTCAACCTATCTTGTTCCTACGAACCTTAAGATGTAATTGCACAGTGTCAAGTCTTTATCTTGCATGGAGGGAAGCTGTCAGCACTTGTCATAATGAATTTCATCAAATGTCACAAACATGTAAAATTATGTAAGATTTAGGCATCATTAAGACCATTATATTAGAAGTATCCAGTGTCGTTTTTGAGATCAGGAAGAGTTTTTGTTCTATTCTCCGTAAGTATTAAATCCATATAAAAGTTGATCTTCATCAATCAGATTGATTCAAAATATCAAGGTCAATCAAAATGCTTAAAAACATTTAAATGATCCTCAACTTACAAAACTATGCACAAAAAATTACATAAACAATCAAAGTTTGTGAAATCATTATCACTAAATTAGTTTAATGGTAATGTTGGGTATATGCCATTAATTGGGAAATTAAAATCAGTTTGCAATCGAATCCATCAAATGATGACATATATGTAGCTTCATATCACAGATACTAGAGCTTTCTCATTCCCCGATTAGGATGAAGTTGAGTTGAGTATCAAACTAATCAGAGTAAATTGGAATTCGTTTCAAACTCATAAGAGAAGAAAGAGTAGCAGTATTCCATCAACAAATGGACAAATGATACAGGTTACGGACAACATAGTGAGGAGACATTATATACGTTCAATCTTGTTGAGTGTATCTAAATAATCAAAATAAGGTTAATGTTATCTGAAATACAACGCATAAACTAGGTTTTTGTTTTCCAGATTATGGGTGAAATAATAACCGCCAAGCGAGGGGTTCGCTGTGATAACCACCTCGAGCAGAGCGAGAGGTGGTTATCACAACGAATCCCGAGCTTAAGGTTATTATTTCGCATATACCACACGGTTCAACTTCAATTTATGCCTGATGATTTGTTATATGTTGTTATATAGCATTTCACTGCTTAAATCATAACAGTAATGAATACTGAAATGACACAAACAACCAAAGATGAAATTGTTATCATATAAAAGTATTGCTTATCATCTAGACACAAATAATATATGGTAATTTTCGTTGTTGGCGTATATTGTACCCAAATATTTAATTTGAGTAAATTATGTTAAAGTTTGGAGACAGCAGACAAGGTAACCGAACAACTATAAACAATATCATTAACGACGTATATGATATCATCATAGACGTATTCATAAAATTTTTAAAAGACATACAAACGCCTTGCATATTTGAAATGAACAATACTTTGTCAATACTTTGCATCTTAATGCGAGATAAGCGTGCGATATACGTTCCTGATCCTGAAAAGCGTGCAAGCTGAACAATCAACAATCACGTGCAATGTACATTCACGTGATTGAAACTGGCAATGTCAAACTGGCCAGTTGCGAATATGAATTCAGACGAAGAGCTTCTTTTGGCTTCACAAGAAGTAGAAGATATTTTAGAAATGGAAGAAGCCGTTGAGAATCTTAATGGGGAAGGTGGATCTTCACAAGTGACAAGAGAGATGGATTCGGATGATGATGCTGAACATACATCACAAGACGCAGACATTGAATCACAGGTGGACAAAACAAGCAAACGTTTTCGCGAACCGGTAAATGACTCCTACCTTCAGGACATGGCCCGATCAGCAGAGCCTAAAAACACTTTGAAACGAAACAAATGGGCAGTGAATGCATTTAATGCATGGGCAATTACACGCAACAATCAACACACCACGCAAAACAAGGAGGTGATCCCAGCCCTTGAAGTAATGTCACCAAAACAACTGAACTACTGGTTGTCTAAGTTTATCTGTGAAATACTGAAACAGGATGGAAGTGAATATCCTCCTAAATCGCTGTTAAGCCTATGCATGGGAATTCAAGGTCATATCCGATTAAAGAATAAGGTAAATCTCAACATACTGCGAAGCCCCGATTTCGAGGATTTCCGCCAGGTACTGGATGGGAAAATGAAACGTTTGACACGTGAGGGCGTGGGGTCAACTTCTCGCCAAGCTCAACCCTTTACTTCTGAAGAAGAAGATATGTTTTGGAGAAAGAAGTTATTGGGGGACCACAACGCACGGACCTTGCTCAGAACCATGCTGTTCTTAAACGGGAAACACTTTGCCTTGAGAAGTGGTGACGAGCACAGAGCACTGAGATACACTAACAGCCAAATCACCCTTCACCAGAAAGACGGAGACGAGTATCTGGAGTACAGAGAAGACATGTCAAAGACCAACCAGGGTGGACTGAAACATCTGCGTGTAAAACCCAAGTGTGTGAGAATATACCGAAGTGAAGATCCAGAAAGATGCCACATTCGCCTGTACAAGCTTTACATGAGGATGAGTCCCACTAGTGGTAAGTTTACACATAATATGTATGCGAATGAATCTAACTGTTGTCCCTTATATATGTTAAGCTATGTATTGCAAGAAATGGCATTACTCAATGCATAGAAGTTGCACTGAACTACAGATTACATCAAAAATTGTAAAATTCCTGGCTTTTAAGGGATTATATTACTGTCTCTGATTTTGTGATTTCACGAGGCGCAACCTTATTTCACTGATGAGTATCACCTTTGTTACAGGGAGGGACGGTGCATTCTACTTGACTCCACTGCAGAAGCCGCAGCAACAAGTTTGGTTCAGTCGCCAGGCAGTGGGACATAACACCTTACAGAGAATGGTTCCTGACATTGCAAAGGCTGCGGGTATGCAGGGACACTACACGAACCATTCACTGCGGTCTACTGCTGCTACAACACTATTCCAGGCCGGAGTAGACGAGCAGCTAATTATGAAGCAAACTGGTCATCGTTCTGTATCTGGTAAGCATTTGTCTGTCATTATTTCTTTACATCATTTTCAATCTTCCAGAAAATCTAAATTCTCTCCTTCGCCCCCTTAATACTTATCTTGTCACATAAAAATGTTAGCCCCTGTGAGATAAATCACACCTCTCCAGTAGTAAGTAATAAAAAATCTGGTTTCATAATTTGAACATGTCATGTATTCAATTGTCTACAACCTCTGCACTGCCTTGTTTCAAAACACTCTTAGTGCCAGGATAGTGGTAAGTACAATACTAGTACTAAAACTCTAGGTTGTATTTATAATAATAGCATACTTATAATGCGCATATATCCATGTGCAATACATGCTCAAAGCGCATGAAGAAATAAAGGGGAGCAGGAGAATTAATATACATGTGGAAAAGCAATTCTGAACAAGTGAGTCTTTAGTTGAGATTTAAAAGTGGAGAGTTCATGACAATCACGCAGATATTGAGGCAGTTGATTCCAGGCTATTGATGCTGCATAGGAGAACGATCTTTTTCCATAGGTGGATGTGTTCACTGTTGGAGGCACAAGAAGATTTTTGTCTTGAGAGCGAAGTGTTCGTGAAGGTCTATGGGCAGTTAAAGAATTCGTTAGATATGAAGGGGCAGATCCAGTGAGGCATTGGAAGGTGAGGCAGAGAAGCTTAAACTGTATCCTGTATTCAATTGGCAGCCAGTGTAGAGATTTCAGGAGAGGTTTCACTTCATCATACTTCTTTGATTGAGTAACAATCCGGGCTGCAGCATTTTGAATGCGCTGCAGTTTATTGATTTGGACCTTAGTTGCACAAGCAAGGAGAGAGTTACAATAGTCTATACGACTAATGACCAAGCACATTACCAGGGTTTTGGCAGCATCAGTTGTGAGACATGGACGAATGTGACCAATGTTTCGAAGTTGACCAAAACAACTTCTTACAAGGTTAGAGACATGGTCATCAAGTGACAAATTGGAGTCCACGATAACACCAAGATCTTTAACGGTGTCAGAGAAGGAAATGACTGAATTGTCAAAATCAAAACCTTCACAACTCAAAATTGTGCGCCTTTTCAAAGGGCCTAAGACAATACACTCAGTTTTGGAGCAATTAAGTTTAAGTTTGTTGTCATACATCCAGGCTTTAATGTCATGACAGCAGTCTCTGAGTTCCTGTACAGCAGCATTGGAATTTAGAGGGGTTGGGTGCAAAAAATTGTAAAGTTGTGAGTCGTCAGCATAGTGGTGGCGATTAATATGATAGTCATCAACAACAGTTCCCAAATCTTTCACATACAAAGTAAAGAGAAATGGACCTAGAACAGATCCTTGTGGCACTCCACAGGTAAGATTGACAGGAGCGGAGAGGCGGTGTTCTATCAGCACACGCTGGTCCCTGGAGGAGAGGTATGACTGGAACCACTCTAAAGCAGTACCGTCTATATGAAAGTCAGCGTTCAGGCGATGGAGGAGCCTGATATGATCAATGGTGTCAAATGCACTGCTTAAGTCCAACAGAACCAATATTCCAAGTTGTTTCTTGTCAATTCCTAGTCGGAGATCACTGAGGACTTTTAACAATGCTGTCTCGGTGCTATGAGACCTACGGTACGCAGATTGAAGATGGTCATGAAGATTATTTATAACTCCAATCATATTCATAACCACTGATTGCCATGCTACCATTACAGGTGTGAGATCATACAAGCGGGAAAATGAGGAACAGATGAAGATGGTCAGCAACATCCTCACAAAAAAGCCGAAAACTGAAACCAGCAGCAACCAAGAAGCCAAACCTTCCGATCCAGACGTTTCTGCGGAAACATCTGGTATGTTTTAAATTTTCTAGCTAATATGATATGAAATTTAAACTTCCTAATGGGCATTATTAATCAAGGCTTAAATTGTCTTAATTTTCTATGGCCACCTTCCTATCATTATGTATTATCCTTCGAGTATTCATACGGTCGTGATGCAAACTTCACATTAATAGAACGCTCATTCAAGATTATCATTATTGCCGAAGAGGGGCAAAACAACAACTCACTGAAGATTAT
Source organism: Phorcus lineatus (assembly GCA_921293015.1). Taxonomy (NCBI): domain Eukaryota; kingdom Metazoa; phylum Mollusca; class Gastropoda; order Trochida; family Trochidae; genus Phorcus; species Phorcus lineatus. The sequence goes on from OV121088.1 coordinate 48,862,622, forward strand.
CGTCGAATTCATCATTCTTCAGAAATAAAACTATTATGCATCCTATTAATATCAACCTTATTACTGTTTCAGATGCCTCAAACGACTCGGATGAGAGTGGCAGCAAAGGAAGGAGTTCCAGACACCGATTTCAGTTCATAAACTGCAATGTGCAAATCTTGTAATAAATAAACTGTGTGTTTGAAATGTTTTCACTTTTATGGAGAAAAACCAAACCAATGAGGTAGAGGCAAAGGGCTTTAAGCCCGATATGCCAAGGGAAAAGTTCTTCTCGAGAGTCTGATAACCTTATGAAACTGACGCTAAGGGGTTATATGATAACCAACCTCCACATGAGGGTGGTTATATGATAATCAACCTCTTAAGAGGTAGTTCACAAAAAATTCTAACCTCTGATATTGACCTGATAATCAACCCATGTGGTATATACAAAAATAAAAGAGCAAATGGTAAGTACAACGTATGATAACCCATACAATACGTTTCAATATAGGCAACAGTTTTATGTTTTGTTACTGATATCAAAGAATTGATATTTGATATTTTCTATTAAATAAGATTACTCTATTTCCAAAACACATTATTTGTGATGTTTCAAATAGGCCATGCCATATGAATTTTAAGACGAGGAGTTCTAAAGGCCACACACGAAGGAGGTCACATTTGACATTAAGAAAGGGATCTTTCATCATTAGATTGAAAGTCTATTTCAGAACAGCTGTTTCGTGTGATGTGTGTTGCGTCTTTGAAGAGTTAGGACGCCCAGAGCACTCCATTACTGCACGATTCATGTAGCATCAACTGCTCAAGAATATAAACGAAAATGGCGCTTAACTTATATTGAGAAAAAAACCCATCTTTTGAGACAACGTCGCCTGCTACCTTTAGCAATTTCATTTTGTAATATGTAATCTACATGACCTTTCTTGCAACAGTGTCAACAAAGTTAACACCTTGTAACGCTTTCCTGATAAAGTCTGCTGTTTATTGGCTTTGAGCAATAGAATAACGTCTATAGAAATCATAACGTTTAAGTTTATGCTTGTAACACTCCCCAGACATTTTATAATAATATCTAAAGACGAATCCCAACTAAGTGGATGACGTTAACACAGTTATATTAAAGAAAAAAGAGCTTAGGTTTTCTTGAATGGAATAACTCTGTTTCTCAGCACATTCCTTATTTGAAATGCATATGTACACACAATTGGAAGAAAGTATTTCATATAAGTTTTTTTAATTCTGACAATGTTCAATAGTATATACAAGCATACCTTTGTAGCCAACCTTTAGATGTCAAAGTTAAAGACATATGTTGTACTTAGGCCTCCGGGCCTTATACAAAACAAACATGTTTACATATGTTTACATGTATGATTATACAGGTGCATATTACAGACAGTTTACAACAGAATTGACATTTAAGATAAGATAAGTCTCATGTAATCATTAGTGTTCATAGTGGGTAACTATATAATGATTTTATTGTTGCAAAATACGGTCATTTCACACATGGAACAAGCGCAGATAGGAGTTGTACTGATAATCAGCTAGAGTGCATCTTTTACGCGATTAAATCTACTTCTAATAACTTCGTTTTCATGCCAAGATGGCACTTGAAACTACATGTATGTAGTTATTTAATGCAGTATTCTCATGTGCCGTTTACTCAAAGGTTCAGATGTAAAATACCATAAAGACTGGGTCGGTCAATGATTATTTTACATTTACATGTAAACCAATTTCCAGATGACTTGCTTAATATATTATGAAATTCTACTCTCAAATGTTTTTTTATTCTAGTGCAGTTTCTCTTTGGCGATCAAACATAGCAATATCAAAAATATTTAAAAAAAATATTCATTGTATGTTATAACTTTGTCATGAAAAATAATGAATTTTTGTGTCGTGAAAATGAATTAAATGTCAACAGGTTGAGCTAATTGCCAATAGCTGATTGATTATTCATAAATTGAGTTCCTCAGTGTGAATCACCATCTACGCCTCTGTTTACAAAGCTAATATTTGCATGAGCTTAACCTAACACTTTCATCCTCCAGTCAACAATTGAGATTTAATCATTACCTGATACCTATTGATATAGTTGATTTAATAAAGGTTAATAATATTTGTATCAAATACTTAAAGAGATACATGAATTTTATATGTGGCTTAATTAGGGTAAATATTATCATAGTAACTGAGTTAAGTTCTAATATCTAAAGTTGCACCTTTATCTCTTAATTGCCAAAAGTATAACATTTTCTTATTTTCGATTGTAGATTGAAAACTGACATGAAAATAGGATATTTTCCAAAAATAACCTTTGAGTTAGTGGCGGAGGAAGGTGTCTGTTTCTGTATCATAAATCGTGACTTTTGTCCTGTTTATTGTTACTATGCTAACTGATAAGCACTGTTTTCAGATACAGCCACTACCTTTTGATGAAATAATCATTTATTTCTGTGAATAGCTTGATAACTTATGCAATAGATTTACTTTACCACAGCATTTCGAGAAGTTATAAATTAGAAGATAAATAGTTGCGTTTGTAAAATTTCCGGGATTCATTGTTATTCAACACCCGCAAATTTAGTTTAAAACCGACGGCGTTAGCCGCTGTTTTTGCGTACTTATTTTTGCGTGGAAAGGACTTTGCGACTGTTCTATTTCTGTAAGAGGTGAGATAAGGTCTAGCTAATGTGAATTTCCGGCATTATTTACATGACAAACATCGTTGTGATAATAGCACATAGTGTCATTCATAAAGCTCGTAGAAAAATATCGTAAAACCCCGAGTACAAAAGTCTTGAACTAGCCCACAACCATTGTGACAGCGACGCAAACATTGTGACGTCAAAACCGTTGGCCTTTGTGACGTCATACCATGGGAACGGCATTCGAAAGAAGGCGGCCGCATGGAACTTTGAGGCAAACTTGGGCAGTTGAGCCAGTTGAAAATATTTTCGTTCTTAAAAAAGAAATCATATTAAAGTGTATTTGTGATATCTATCGGTAGACACAATATAAAAAAGGACAAGAGCAACTGTCAAATCGGAGTACGGCATGAATTTTCTAAGAAACTGGAAAATTAAAACTTGAGTCGGGCCGGCACTAGTGAACATGTTGTATCAATTCGCGGTGATTCGCCTTTGCTAATTTGCGGGTATTCATTGTCATTCAACATAGGGTATTTTTTTCGAATCGACCAATCAGAATCGAGGATACAACGAAGTCATGTTACAATGTCTGTTTAAGATTCTACAAGAGTATCCACATCTATGATCAAAAACAAGAAAAAAAACATGATAAACGAGTGAACTACTTCGCAATGAACTTTCAAAACAATTATGAAACAAATGTATCCATATTGAAGGAATAATTTATAACTAATGACAATGTATAAAGTTGAAAACCAAAGTAAGTTGTAACACTGTCTGCCTTGTTCTCTTTTTTTCTATTCAATTGTATACAGGGAAACTCTCGTAAAATAAGTATTTTTAAATGTTTTAAAGTAGGCATACTCAGTCACAGTAAAAGTAATAGTAAAAACGCCAACTGGTATTTGCATTTGTTACCGCTTAATTACACATCCCCCATCTTTGTAAGAAATTCTTTGTAATCTGTCATTAATTTCCTGATGCTAAAACCTTTAGAACATGTTATTGTTAGTCTCCTTTTCTATCAACGGTGCTTATTTCATTTAATTGAGCACAGTGATAACAGGAATATCCACCCGTTTTTTGTTCCGTATGTGATTGTATACAACCCTTTTTATAGCGGATAGTGATAAGTGTCCTTTTTCAAATTTTGTGTGGCATTCCAGTTTTAAAAGATACTTAATTTTAATCAAACACATTTTAAGTAATTATGGTATAAGAGAGGTTGTGATGAACACAGCAGACATTATACACAAGCCTATTGTGAATAATTTGTCTTGTCACAGAGCATGTTGTTCGAGTCAATACGAATTTTTTTAGAACTTGTGTTTGTACATCGAGAATGACAAGTTGTATCTGAAAATTAACATTTCAAATTTTATTTGAAAACTTATCTACAACCAAAAATATGGCTTATGGGTTAAGTATATCACATAACATATTTACAAGCAAATGGGTGTCGAATAAATTATATGATCATTTTAGATCATGATTGAAATCGTGTCAATTTCATAATTTTGGCATTAGAGTGGTGAAAATGATTTTACCACATAATTCACACTTTACGGATGACATTTTCTTAGCACAAACTAATTATAAAACATACTGTGTGTCTCTATAATCCTTTATCATGCTTGATTCTGTTCATCTACATCCTTAGTTTAATCACAAACTATCAGGAACGACATCATTAATACTTCCAAGTCAGCCGTATTAATCCAAGCATTATTCATGTAGAGCCACGATTATTGTGTTAGTTTGGATCTAATAACTATGTGTAGTTAATTTTTTATGTGCTTATCATACAATGCATTATGTCATTTTTTAATATATATGGAAATTCATCACATATATCGACTGGATGTAGATATATCTTCTCATAATCAAATCATTCGGAATAACATAGATTGACGCAAAATCTCAAATATCAGAGAGGTAATTCAGTTAATGAGTTTGTGGTAATGTATGTATGTTGAAATAGATTATCAAATCTGAATGAACTACCTAGATTTTCGTTTGCATTAATTTTGATATTTAAATCTTTCAAGAATATTTTCAAAAGACGTCTAAATGAAGTCTTGATCGGGGTTACACGCATAATGTATATAATTTTTCTCTTCACACTACCTTTTTTAAAACATGTAAAACATCAGGCCATGTATTTATTTGACTAAAATTCATTTTATATGTGACGTCACAGAGGAGAAAAATGTAGTATATATATATATATATATATATATATATATATATATATATATATATATATATATATATATATATATATAAGAAATGTTCCCAATATTAGAGCCATAGAGCGCTTTATCTACACCTTTCACATAAAATAAATCTCTGCTCCCTCGTGGTATAATGTAAGGCTCAGAGAATGTGGAAAGTTTTATTTATCCATTGCTTTTCCTCAATGCTCTCTCTACCTGTATTGTTCAAAGCGGTTATCACTGTCGTCATCGATACATTATAGTGTTAAGGGACGATACATTATTTGATTTCAAGCTATCGACCATGGTTATGAGGTTTGAACAAGAGTGTTTTGTTAACTTTCAAAACAGTAAAAACAGAGGCAGTGTATATCTTCAGTGTAATGATGTAAGTAGCACTTTGAACATTTATGCGTATGTGGAAAAGGTGGTATAAATACAGGAAACAAATGTGTCCGCATACAAATATCAACATTCTTATTATTAGTAGTACTATAATACTCGTGTGATATATTCATGCTCTGGACACCCCTTCTCAATTTCTTCGAAAGTTAGTGAGATAAGTTTAAAATCTTTTATTTAGTTCATGAGACATGTTATTTCAAGAAACAAATTTCATGTATGTAAAAGCTGACTATTCAGTGAAAAGTTATTCAAAGTGAAAAACTCGTAATGCTATATCTTGAAGTAAACATACTGTAACAATGGTCAAATGATTAACATTCAGTATAAAAATATTAGTTAAAAATCTACACACAAAAAATACAAAAAGCAAATTACATGTTTTTTATCTGTTTATTATGTGCAGGTTTTCAATGTGTGGCAGTTAATAAGAAAGAATAAACATACAAATGTCAATTTATCATATTTGTGATCATCCAATAATTAATGAAACACAAATAGTCACAACTATTCCTATTCCTTAGACGTCTTTCAGATTGTATTTGTACAAACAAACCTGTGCCTTTGAAATGGTATTTTTTTCTCATATACTACAGCAAGACAACCTCTGTTCTCAGTAGTTATATCACATTAGAATATAAAGTCGGAAAATGTCAAGAATAAAAAACAAATATACAGATGGAACTCTTACAAGCCAACATGTTTACACATTTCTTTTGTGTTACAATGCAGATATAATATCGACATTCTTAAAGACAAATGAGTTCTTAGGTATGTCGAACGAAAATACGGTAAACAATTGACACAAAACTACCATAGTTCAATAATATTCAACCACTATGACAGAAAGCATGGCTGACATTAGATGTCTGTGCAATGTCCTCTAGTATTGTGACATTGTATTAGTTAACCGCTGAACTTTTAGTATATAGTTATAGTATTTCATTTCCTCACTGTTGTAACCTGTTTGCTGTTAGCTGGCCAGGCCTTGATTAAACTATTCGGCGTTGTCAACCTTAATGAATTGATAAGGTAAAGACACAGAAACATAATAGTTTCTCAAAATCCGTCAATATATTCACTCTCATTGAAAATATAGCTTTTACAGGAGTCACTTAATATCAATTGCGTTTGTTAAAGACAAATAATCCAATTTTCGTTTAATTTTTATCAATAAAAAAATTTTGTCGTCACAATATCCCTGGAAATTTAGGGTATGTTCCCGAGGTTTAAACACATCATATTAACCTATAGTTATGCTGGCATCCAGGTGACCCGATGACCTATTTATCCAGCCAGAGGCCGATTTGTGACAGATCTCGAAAGGCCAATGTAAACAAATTGCCTTGATAGACACACTTAATGTTTGACTAATAATCGTTAAAGTTTGTGGTGTGATGGTCTTTGTCTCATCCTGAAAATCGAACACAGATGGATATGGATTGGTGATAAACCATAATCAAGAGGCTGATTGTTTATTAGTTGTGGACGCTTATTTGCCCCCTAGTGATTAAACTAACAGCTTAAGGTGATCTTCAGATTTATAGAGTGTAATAGGATCATCCATTATTTGGGAGCAGTGAGCTGGTGATTGGACTTCTCGCTCTATCTAAATCATTTGCATGAGAGCTAATCATATAATATATCAAGAGAAATAATTATAGTCCAAGTCATCATCTAAAGCGGTTTTAACCCCAGTTTGCCGATAAGTATTGGACTGTAGTTTGCATTAAGTCCAACTCATCATGTAACATATGCATATTAACATCTAACTAAATCTCCTAATATAACAATCTGGTACAAATGCGAAACAGAAATGAACCAATTGCTGCTTCAAATTAATTGAAAAGCCATTGGGATCTTGAATATAAAGGTCGATATAATGACATTTTGTAACTTATATCAAGAATAAATCAAGGCGAGTATAAGATACTAAGTGCCTTGTGATAAAAAAGCAGTCGCATTTAGTTTGAAAGAAGAATTATTTGTTTTCTATGCATGGAAAAACAAAAGACTATATGGTACATATGAATCTAACAGTCACATCGTTATCAAGTTTGCACCTACATGAAAGGAAAAATTTCCTATGGAATGGCGTTTCTTATTCAACAGGTAAAACTTTATGTTAACATGCCGAAGCTCATTCCACAGTTAGCTAGAGGTGATTTCCAACAAAGCAAACATGATCACTTTATACCAATACATATGATAAAGGATGTCAAACACAAAGTTGCAAATGGCAATCAGTGAGATATGTCTTAGCATTGCATTCATGATAGTTGTAATAGAAATATTATTTGAAAACTTTATGAAATCAAATTTATTGCATGTCTACATGACAAGTCATAAGCTCTTATGATAAAATGAAAAACTGCTGACTGTATATCCTCAAAATTCAGCTATATCATTCATGCATTATTCAATTGCTTGTCTATAAAAGAAATGCTTACACTTAGATATTGCGGTTCCTCGAAAAATAATATTCAGAGAATCCTTTACAAATACAATTATAACATGATAATAATTTCAAAGACGTATAGATAGTTTATAGTAAACTTTTTGACTTGCATAAAAATTCATTCAACATTTTAATATTTAAGCGCTATTGGATATGACCAATATGAATTATCATCATCGATTAACCTTTACGAAGAACTTGCAAAAAGGAACTTTCCATTGATTAGTTTTAAAATGTTAAATCTACTCTGATTGCACCTATGGTTATTCTTATAAGCACAATTGATCATCCCATTTAGGCAATATCACTCATTTATTGTCAGTAATATTATCTCGGAAGTTGAATGATTAAAGATGTATAAATTATATTAATTATTATTATTCCTGCAATACCCTTAATGCTGATTTTGTCTTTGCATTATATTGAATAAGAAGTTGTTTTAAAACGTTAATGCAAAGATGATTCTTAAAGAATTAATAGTGAATTCCTATATTCTAAGCCATACTAATTCAGATTATCATGCCTGTTGCCACCAGGGTTATAAACAATGCTGTAAAATAATTATTAAGGATTTATGTAAAGCTTTGGAACAGGTTTAGGTCATAAAGATGGATTCATTGTCATAGCATTTACATGAACAAGATTAAATGTCATTGGAAAAAAATCACATCTATCAACAAGAAATGTGTATAGCTAAATGACATTTGTTGTTTAACACATTTATCAACAAAAAAAGCTAAATGTACATCTGTTTGCCAAATTTCTCAAAATCTAAGAAGGGAAAGGGGTGGGGGTTGTATATTTCGAAACATATGATAATGTTTTTACATTGTCTTTATTATCACAAAAGTAATCTTTCCTTTAATGTCAAAAGGGGAACTTATAAGTGAATTGAGGTGTAGTGAGGCGATTTTGGGTTTAAAGCTGCTTTCAAGAGTATCTGCTATTAATATTGCATGAAGAAAAAACGCAATATCTTTGTGGCACTGAATTGCATTGAAACATGCGAGCATCGACTGGAACTAGGGAAATACTAACTATCTTGTTCCTGCCATGTAGTTACACAGCGTCAAATCATTAGCTTGCACAGAGGGCAGCTGTCACCTGTCATAATGAATTTCATCGATTGTCACTATCATTAAAATCATGTTAAATTAAGACATTATTGTTGTCAAATTGACCATTAGATTATAAGTATAAGTATTTAGTGTCCCTGTTGAGCGTTTTTATCTTTTACTCCTTATGTATTTGACCTTTGTAAATTTTGATTTTAAAAAAAGGTCCTTCCATCAAGTTTAATACAGTTTACATCAAATATTAAACGCATTTACATATCCAAAGGTAATAGATAAATGACATAATCAAGAGTTTGTTTAACTAAGATGATTCAGAGACAAGAGCTGTTTAAAATAATAATGTGAAAGTTTCATAAGATCATGTAATTTATCTCTTAATCAAAGATCCTTAATATGCCCACTGATCGGGAAATGTCACAGTTATGGTTATGGTACTAAGTCAATTCTGTTATTTGATGTTTTCGAAAAGACAATGATTGTAAAAGTAATGTATCAAAAGGGCCATTTTATGAGCCCTTTCTTTCGACTATAAGTTCTAGATGCAAAAAACGAAGGCGGTCACATTTGACATTAAGAGGTGGATCTTTCATCATTAAATTGCAAATCTATTTCTGAACAGCTGCTTCATCTGATCTGTGTTGCGTATTTGATGCGTTTGAGACGCCCAGAGCACTCAATTACTGTAGGATTCATTTCATATAAACTTCTCAAGCATAAGAGAAAAACTGTCCGCTCACTTATATTGGGCAAAAACAACAAAACTCATATTGAGATATTTTAACCTGCGACCTTGTGCAATTATCTGTGTTTGGTATAGAAACACATGACCTTTCTTACAACAGTGTGAACAAAAGTGACACCTGGTAACGTTACCATGGTAGAGCCTGCAGGTTAATGGCTTTGAACAATATAAATATTCTTACCTTTTATTGGTAATCAATTCTAACTGTTTTTGGTATCGTGTGCATACATGTACTGACTCATAACTCGATGTATGTTAAAATACAAAATACATATCTTCTTATTTATTTTAACATAAGGCAAACGATTTATTAAGAATTTGGCACTTACAATTCTCTTATTAATCGATGACTACCAAAATGTGCATCATTTTTTCATGCGTACAATTCATTTCCATCGTTATGAATGAGTTATTGTGAAAACATACAATCGATATGAAATGTGTTAGAAGGTTTTCATGATACAGTTGTATTAACCAATGTTAAATATATCTTATTGTTGCCTGTTGGATAGAAACAAGAGTCTCAACAATAGAACAATCAACTTGAAATATTATCACATCGAAACACGTATCATTCTTGAAAATCTTATTATCTTATATATTCATTGTATTATTCTTATTATGGTGTTAATGAAGTAACATTGACATTTAAAACATATCTTGATATTGCTTGCTTTAAATTTATGTCTAAAGTCGATGTTTATCTAATATAAATCCACATGTGATTAAATAATCAATGTAGCCATATAGCATTTTTTTCTGGTTAATTTCTTCATAAAAAATACCAGAAGATATGTTGATTGTAAATAGTTAATATTAGATAGTACTATTTGGCTTTCAAAATTCACTTCACTTAAATGAAAGTTGTTGATGTGCAAATTCTGCCATGAGCTAACATTATTTTTATCCAACATTCTGACGAAAACACAGTCTACCAAAACGCAGCGTGGAAAGCTGTGAAGAGCTTTCATAGGAACAAATTCAAGTGTCAAACTTTTGTTGATTGTTGCTTGAAAATCCTAGGCAGTAATTTAATGTTTAGATTAATACAAGATGGAAAATGTTCAGTGATAGTGATATGAAAGCAATTTTAAAAACGACGATGAAGTGATATTCTAAAGACATGAAACACGTATTTGAGTCCTTGACAATAGCAACTTATAAAGGAAACTAGATACCCAAGCTTATGTTTGTGCTTGTGAGGCATCATTTTGAGAAGCTTTGCTGACGAGGAGCTCAACGCTGCTGTCCTTTTATACACGAAATTGGCTTAAATAAGAGTTATAGTGGATTAGACAAATATTCAAGATTTACTCATTTTACTCAGATTAAATTCTCTATGCCAATGTGAATGATGATTGACGCTTTACCCGATCTAGCATTTTTAATTCGTTAACCACATGTACATTTGACTTCAGTCTTCAGAAGAGAAAAATAAAGCCTGGAACCGCTGACTTGCTATTTTACATTTCAAACAGTTCAAATATCAACTGTCATGTACTATATTTTTAATAACAAATGGCTCTTTTCCAGTACAATGCCTCTCAGACATGTAGACATGGAAATATCAAAGACAATTTTTTTCAATCTTCAGAGAATGCATGAAATATAATGAATCAAGTGGAATGAAATGAAATTAATCAAATGTTATGAAAACTAATGAATCAAATGCCGTGCAGTAGAGAGGAAAGAATCGAGTGTCAACATGTAAAGCTCATCGTCAGCGGATGATTGATAGTCTATAAAAGGTTTAGGCAGTACTAACGTCTCTGCATAGATCGTGAATATGTAATGGCCAATCACCTTTCACTAACATTTTCTGGTGAATAACTAAAATTTAATCAAGACGTGGTACTTTTCAGGCCATTGATCAGCTTAAAGTTGATCACTTTAAAATAAATTTAATGTTTGTATGGAATACTTTTTGAACGGAAGGTCTACTACGTACTCATAATTTCTGTGATAAGCAAAATGACTAATGAAATGCATTCTTTTGTTTACCTCGCAACAATATTTTCTCTGATCTATCCACTCTCTTTCGGATGTTTTCATCCATGTGTTAATAAATGAAAAATTGTTGAAATTATGTTAAACCCTAACTCAGCAACTTACTCACTACAACGTTTACCAAAATAATAAATGTAGGTTCACTATTGTAAAAAGACAACTCTCTACCATTAGGAGTAAGATAATAAAAAGTGATTATCTAGTGAACAACTCCACAATAAACTTTCAAAAAGTAGAATTGAATTATTGTGCGATGCAAGACTAATTCACAAATAATAATAATAATAATAATAATGATAACAATATTGATTTCTACAGCGCATTATCCACGCTCAGTGCATGCTCTAAGCGCTCAAATACTGAAACCATATGAAATTGATACAACAAGGATTTTTCTCACAAACTGCCACACTGTCATTTCTTTTTTTTTATTCTAGAGCAAGGATAGCGTTCAGGATGAATTGACAGCGTTTTTTCTGCACTTCAAGATATTCAGTCACAGGCAAAGAGAATAAGGAGATATGGAAAGTGTCTTATGAGTACACATACGAAATATTTGCGACCATAAAATACCTTTGAATGTACATTTTCATCATTTACATCACATGGACATGGATATAATCTCTCTGTAGTTCACTGTCATTTGTTCCGTGTGTCATGTTTAAATTCTGAAAGCTAGCACCTTTAACAACAACTCCTATAGTACAATGTCTACAACTACATGTAAAAACTTAAATTAAAAAATCGCATTATTATTTATTACAAAATAACTGGTCAGGTATCAATATACAATAGAAAGCTAATGACAACTTCAACTCTACAAGAAAACCATTTTCAAATTTAATTTCTAATATGACACGAAAACTAGAATGAAAATACTGCTTTTTGATTGGTTACCACAATCAATTTTGGAGTGATTATTTCGCTAATAATCACCTCTAAATATTTACGACCGATTCACATTCATACGCGCACGTTAACAAACTCCATTCGCTGAACTTACTGCTTCCATCGCCTTACAGATAGGAGCAAAATGAATTTTAAATCAATTCTATACAGACATTGAGAATACAGTAATTTTTTTTATCAAATTTAGAAGATAAATCCATTCTGTGGTATATTTTCTGTCGCAGTAGTTTATTTTTTTATCACTAAATTTAATTTCAAACCAAGCTCGCTTCTTACCGTAACGCGCGGGTATATAGCGATTCGTCAAGTGAACAGAGGGGACGTACGTTATTCTTCAACTTTCCTTCCCTTTTCCCCTCTCATTCATAAGTGACCACATTTCCAGACAGTGTCAAACTATAAAGCTTTCTTGATCGTTTATTCAATCAGTTCACATCTTGCGTGAGAAGTTAGCGCTAGCAGTAAACAACTACTTTTAGAGTAACGTCCCTTGATTTGGTCAGTCCTTGTCGGTATTGTAGGGGTGATAGTAAATATAGGTGTCCTATGTATTTACGTGAAAAACGTAACTCTGACGGGATAAAAAAATCTGTCTTTTGTTGATTTTATCGTCAATGAAATAAATACTTAAGGGTAATATTTAAAACCTGTTGGTTTATGTTTTAATATATTTTTTTATTATTGAAGTGTGTTCTTTGAAAATGAACTGTACCGTAGTTTCAAAAGCAAGTGGAACCGGTCTGTACTGGTTCGACCTAATCACATTGTTGTTGCGCAAGGCAAATTAGTTCCTCATATTATTTCTAATTAGTCATGTTAGAATGGAGATAAATTCCTTCTGTTTTTTATTTTGGGGTTGTATGTCGTGCATTTTTCACCCCTAAATTTAATTTCAAACCTCGGTTTGAAATCAAATTTAGGGGTGAAAAATGCACGACATACAACCCCAAAATAAAAAAAACAGAAGGGATTTATCTCCTAATTTAAAAATTTGGTAATTTGGTACTAATCTTTTTCATTTTTCCTTTGAGCTGAAATAAGGCATTTTTTCAGTTATTTAGGTAGAGATATATAAATTGAAAATATATCTAACTCAAAACCTAAATGTTTCCATGAAATAACTATGTATTTTTCACCTTTCGAGCAGTGTTTTAACAGGCCGAATAGAAAGCCATCTTTTGTTCTACTGTTAAAGTCCGGAAGAGTCCGGAAATAAAGCTTATAGGTAAGGTTATACAGGCAAATGCTTCCCAGTTTCCAAAAATAAAAAATTCAAGCATACATATTAATGTTACTATAGAAAACAACACACAGACACACTACCACCCCCCCCCCCCCTCCTCCCTCCCACACACACATACACACACACGCACGCGCGCAGACACACACACACACATTTATATATATATAAATATATATATAAGAAACAGCCAAAACCAAAAACCAGCCCCAAAACGCAGCAACCCAAGAAACAAAGAAACACATAGCCAAAACGCAACCAATGGGCGCCAATCAGCCAGCAAGCCCAAGCGCACACACGTAACAACAAGTGGCCAAAACCTGACATAAGCTATCACTTGACAAATGCACTCAGCATGAAACAGAGCTGTAGTGATATACTATTTTGATAATGTAGAAAACATATATACTTATATACTACATTTATCTTGCTCCATCCATCAATGTTGAGCACTCTTCCAAACCCCTACAAGGTCAAACAACACAAAACCGCTTTGGTTTGTGCAATTTGCTTATATATATATATATATATATATATATATATATATATATATATATATATATATATATATATATATATTATTAAGGCTGGGTAACACTCAGTATCCGCGTCAATAGGGTAATTGATACGTGACAGATACAGGTTACCACGTCTTAATTCAGGGTAATCCATGTTTCGTTGGGTTGAGCAGTTCTTACCGTTATCTGGACCAATAATCATGAGGTAATTGACTATGTGATTACGTTAATGGCCAGCTGTTTAGGCAAGTGGTCTTATCGATAAGCATAATTACAGCAAGTGCACTGCTAAACTCATTGACAATATTACCGATTAATAAATATATAACCGATGAGCAATTGAATTGGTTAAATTGTTAAATCGCACGTTCTGCAAAGTTGTTTGCAAGAATGTCTGATGTGCTCTTGTAAATGTCAAACATTAATGAGTCGTTATCAAAGACACTTACAGCATTTCCAGTTGTTCACCACTAACCTAAACCATTCTCCTTTGTTATTTATAACGAATTAAATAAATTGATCACTTACATTTCATAGCTTAAAGAGTTGAAAGCTTTTCACACAAGTAAGGTATGTTAAACATCTCAATTTTAACGATCATAATTAAATAGCATTTGGCTATTTAAATAATTTCATTTTGTTAATTTCATATGTTATAATGATATAAAATCTTTCAAGAAAACGAAAGTCAAAACACATTAAGCTTTGTCAATGCTTTCCCTTTGTTGTTGTCTCTTTGAGACTAAAACGCCAATATGAGTTGTTCGATCATTATCAACATAAAGTCACTCGTTACTGGCGCATCTGTGACAGAATCAAACTTTATCAGGATAATATGTTACATTGAAACGTAAGTACTAAATGAAAAACACAATCAAAACATCTTTATCTTGCCGATACCATTTGCTGTTACATGTATGTGCAAGACAATGTGATTGACTATATTGACCTGTTTGTTTCTAAACACCAGTATGTGTCTATATTTATGTCTAAACAAGACCGATCCATATATCGGTTAATTAGGGATACTGGAAATTCAGAGAGCAGTTGTGCTGGTCAGGATTTACACTTTAATTAAGGACTAGCAGGTTGACAACCAGGATACAGCAGCAGCTGATTGAAAGCTTATTTAGAATCCAACGCTAACAGCCTGTCCAATGTAATAACAAGACCGCAGGGCAGTGCACAGGGAAACTCTGGTTGACTCTGAAGATCTGAAACAATATGTAGCAATCTGTTCATTTGGTATCAAAGTTTTTTGTTTAACTGCATAGTTTTCCCTTTGAAATGAAAAAGATTGTCCGACCATGATACTTGTAATCGGACAAAATTACAAGTGCATGTATTTGCTTTGTTGTGTTGTGTTTTATATGCTATAAATCTACTTTTTGACTTTAACTATGGCAACTTCAAACTAACTATTGAGATAGTTAATAATAAAATTGAAAAATAATGCTACATTATCAAATCTATTTTATGTTGAATCCCTGACATGTACATGTTGACAGCTGGTTGTCTTTGAATTCGTCAAATATGAAGCAATGTGGTCCAATGTGTATGGTGAAGTATAAACTTTTTGTTAGTGTTGTTGTATCATTTTGTTTTGTCACTAAACAAGTTGTTAATGAGACAGAAATACAATCGTGTGCATAAGTACCTGTTAAGTTCTGTTTCGTATTTCATAACACAGTGTGTCTTATGATGACGTTCAAAGTATAATCTATAGCTTGTTTTAAGCCACCATTGAACTAGTTTAATTAAAAAACAAATAATGCCATGTTATGTCTAAATTTAATGATATACTTGACACCACATGAAAGAAATGAAGATGTCAACTTAATATGACTTCTTAAACCCTTATCAAAGAATATACGTCGAGGCCGGAAGCAACAACGATCTTGGTATCCAGACACGTCAGAGAAGGATATGAGAATCATATCAGTGCACAAGGGAGGTAACTGATAAAACACATATGAATATGATATTTTTTTGTGAACGTTTCTACTACCTTTCTTTTCCCCTTTTATGTTAATGAGTATATATCTTCAAAGATAAGGAAAAAAAACCTTTTTCAATATTGTGTGGTGTGATGGTCAGCAGGGGCTTTAATCTTGTACCTAGATTGAAAATAGGAGAACTTAAAAGAAGAATTGTTTACATAAGCTTGAGATAAGTCTTTCTTATGTTTCTATCATACATATCTTCTTCATGTTTTCATATTCGTTGTGATTGAATTCCTGGAAAATTTTCTTGGACCTTTCATTAAGTTGTTTTAGTTCACTTTGATGTATGTACTCAATGTAAAGGAAATTGTGGAAATAAATGAAAAAGTTATGCTAAACAAAAGATTGAACAAAATTCGCAAAAATCACATGAAAGTCAAAAGAATGGATAGCAATATCTTTGTATTGTAGGTCACATAGTGTCTAGGCTATTCCTTGCCCTTTCGTCAGGTGAATAGTGAAATAAAACATACATCAATGTAGATATTTAACATTTTGAGGAAGCCAGGGATACATGTATAAACAGCAACTTGGTTAACAATTTGCCTAAAATCCTTAGCTGTATAAACATTACAATGTACCTATAATGTACATATTGCTCTTTTATCTCTTTAATTGTATGTTATTTGCTACCTTTCATAATCTCAAATTTAGATCTTATAACACTTGTTTTTCATCTACATCGCAAAGGCATACCATAACATAAACCTGCAAAGATATTGAGATAATATCTTTTTAAATTGGGCATGAAAATTTTTCATAAGAATGGCATTATCTGCAGAAAATTTAATCATAGACAAGATATTCTTCACTCTCTTATATGTTACACGGCTAAAAACAATTAACTTGTATTGTTGAGAACCAAATTTTACACTTCGAAGAAAATATTGCAATGCATGATTTTTAATGTTGTCCGTTATATGCGGTAATGCTATTTTATTGTGGTGGCTCGTGATCCTGTGCTCTGCTCACTTGACCACGGTGAGTTCCCTTCAAAAACAGTTGACTTGGTAGAGCTATCTGATTCACTGGTGGAGACGTTGAAGGTAGATTCATTGCCTAACATTGACACACGAGTTGTGGAACGTGTGGTGTCACCTTAGGCAAGACACTTTATTCGTAGTGTTCCTCCGTTATACAATACAATAGGTAGCTGTTTTGAAATTAACTGCAAATTTGCAGAAGCATATTATTATTATCTCTTAATGGAGTGTTATTTATCCTTGCACCAGGGTAAAAATTTGTGCGGCGCTTATAACATGGAGTCCAGCGCAATTGAAGGATCCTTATTGCGCTTACCATTACTACAATAAATGTTTTTTTGTATTATTATCCTTATTGTTATTATCATTATTTAAATTTTTAGGATTTATTCGGTTAATATGAGTCTGACATTTTGATTTCAGTATTAAAGTTACGATGACATGCTGCTCAGTTGATTA
The DNA here is from genome assembly GCA_921293015.1 of Phorcus lineatus. Classification (NCBI taxonomy): domain Eukaryota; kingdom Metazoa; phylum Mollusca; class Gastropoda; order Trochida; family Trochidae; genus Phorcus; species Phorcus lineatus. Next base: position 48,880,295 of record OV121088.1, read on the forward strand.
ACTTGCTCTGCAGTTGTTCATATCATTGTTATAAAACGATAATCAATACTCGTTTGTTTTGTCAATAGCCATTGTTTGCTGCTGCTTCCAAACGACATATTGCAGTGTATCTGTGTCTGGACAATGCTTCGCCATAAAGGTCGAAGGAGAGAATTGGAGTGGACCTTTCCAGACACCATATTTCCATCCTACCTCATATCCGTAACTCATACCTCAAGCTTTGGATATCCTGTATAGTCCAGTTCTACAAGGACAACGTGTGTAATGTTTATGATTGACACCTTATCTGGTACCCCTGCCCCTTTCGTGTCCAGGGATTAATGCATACTGAGAAAAGATACAGCTCACCTTTGTAAGATATGCAAAGATGTTGTTATGTTTCAAGGCTATCGTAGTGCTCTCTGACAAGCACACTCATACATAATCTCGACTTGATGTTAGATCTGAAAGGACACGAATAATCGATATAAAAAATGTATGGATTGATAAGATTTGCCTCGTGAACATGAACCATTCTGTAAGATTCCGATTAAACAAAGCATGTACATGAATATTCCGAAGGAAGTTAGTTCATTAATTGTAAAGAAAGACGTAGTATTATTGTGACTATTGATCGAAGGCAAATCATTAGATACTTTATAACGCAGGCGTGAAAGAAGTCAGCAAAGCATGCAACAAATACAGTCTAACATTATTATTTTATATCATTTTATTATTATTATAGTAATTTAGAAATGTTTTTAATGGAAAAAGACATCATACTTGTATTTATCAATGAAAACAAGATCAATTCAATAGCTGATTTCAATAAATATCTAAATGTAACAAGGGGCGGGATAGCGCATTGGCTAGCGCGTTTGGCTTCGGATCAAAAGGTCCTTGGTGAGAATACCGCCAGGGACTCGGCAACTTTGTTTGCAGAAGAGCACTGTTCAACACCCAGTCAGGTTTGGGTGCAATGCTACACTGAATTACCAGTCATGGTTCCAGTATATGCTCGCAGGTTTCACCGCAATGCATAGCCACAATGGGTTTGCGCGCTTTCTCGCTGCAATAATACAATCGAACGCGATATAAGTGAAATACTCTTGAAAGCGGCGTTGCACCATATATCACCTCTCCTCACTCTAAATGTAGCATATCTAGGTCTCTAACATACCTGGTATACAATAATCTTAAAAGTGAGCACATATTATTATTTGATATTGTAAAATTTACCTCTACAAAATATAATCGTCGAAATAGAGTCGTGTAACTCAATGGTTAAGTCTCAGGCGATGACCCCACGATTTAGAGGATGTATTTGTCTTGTAAACAGGAATATTTCTGAAGCTATTCCTGCTTGTCCATGGGAACGGTGCTCATTGTGTTAGGCAGACCATCAACATGCTGATGGCAAATAGCTCAAGATCTTTTAAAATGAGTTCATATTTAACACCTTGCTTAAAATGGAAAGTACCTCTTCTTTGGATAACTATTCTCATTTACTAAAGAATACCACTCTAATATGAGTCAATATAACAGTGGTGAAAAATATGAAAATACAGCCAGTGACCTTTTAATCTTTTGAACTGTAAAATACTATGTCAAACGTCACTTTCTGTATATTTGATCTCATAGAGCATAAAATCAATTTTATTAAAAGTCCCCTTAACGTAAACTGTTTATCGATTCAGTCTGGTTTTTCCTAAAGAAAACCCCAGTATTGCAGTGTCCAGAACAATAAAACCAGCTTAATGTTCTAAAACCCAGCTCAACAGACACAAAAACTAAATAAATAAAGAAAACTGTTTTGTATGTAGTTTTTAACTATCATAGTGTTGTATATCTCTTGAAATTGTAATAATGAGATACCAAAGCACGATTTTGTGAGCAAAATGTTGTTCAGACTTTGCTTAAGTATATCATTATATCTATCATTTTACTTAATGCATGGTTTTATATGTGTGCTGCCTTTTGTATCTGTTTACATATTTAAAAGGTACTTTTGAAATTTAGTTTTGTTTCACATTTTCCCACTATCCGCTCTAAGCTACAGAAGAATTATATTTCTTCACACAATGAATTCCCCCAAGCCAGATTAATGAATATATCTAGCTTTTATATTTGCCTATTTCTTTGTTTTTTGATGTAATGACACTGAGTGTTGTCCTTTTCATTAAGAGTACACTGCTTCTAATCAAACTGTAATACAGCGTATGTCTGAACACACTTGAAAATGCACAGTCAAATCCTAGCTTTGTGTACACTCTACTATTCATTCTCCATTTGGAATTTAAAAATGTCATTTTGTTTCTCCTTTATGAAACTTTACATTTTATACGGTTTCAGTAGCATTAAGTTGGCATTTAATTGGAGTTTTTCAAATCAAGTCATAGAAATAGCTACAACTTACAATTCGGGAATCTAACATCAGGTTGTATTTAAAATATCTCATTTCTGGCGCTCTCTGATGTTTGAATACTTTTCTGAGGTCCACAAACGCACCACAAACTACTGAAAAAATTACGCTTAACAACATGCAATCTTTTTGCATCTGTGTGATAAATACATATATCATGTCTTTTGGTGTTTTTCTATAATGTAGCCGTTATTGAATATGAAGGCACTTTGTATATATCTTAGTTCTGTATGACAAACGAGAAAATCTGCTCCTAACTGTATGATTCTAAATTACAATTTCCTGCACATTGAAGGGAAACACTTTATGAAACTTTTCAGACAATGTAGGTCAACATTCCTATATACAGGCAAGTGCCTTACACGGCCATGTCCAATACTACTTTTGAGCTCAGTAGTACTGTGCAGGGATTATACTCAATTGACAGTCGACTAATCAGTGAGAAGAAATCCTTTTTCAAACGGAAATAAGGTTAGTTTATTTCATTATGCATTCCCTGGCTCTGATTTTTTCTCTGAATATCTAAATAATAATATCTCTATTTTGTTACATCTACAAGGGATCTACATATTTATAAATAACTGTCTCAAGATCTCAAATGTAGATATATAATGTCAATAAACGAATATTATTAATAATGGTTGCTTCTCTGTCATGTCTTTTGATATTATTTCATGATTTGAGCTGAGGAAATGCTGCCAAACATATATATGAATTTGATACCGTTCAAAGTTTTCCAGGATTGATACTAAAGAATCATATGGTAAACATGACCATAACATTGAGCAATGTCGTAGCCACCCTTCACCGAATAACATTTGCGTAAGAGTCCTCTGCTGACATGCTGTGAGACATTTATTGGCATATTAGAATTTCACCTGTAGACTTCGGCTGGAAGGGGGTTGGAATGAGCTCATATAAACATGATTGATTTTTTTAACACTTTATCCGGGTGTTAAATAGGGTACTGTGTTTTATTTATACTTAAGTTGATCAATTCAATACCGCGGAAGTCTAAACGTGTTTGAAAATGATCGAAAATAAAGTGGAAAGATCTGGGAGAAAAGGAATCTAAGTGATGAGAGAAAGACAGATGGCTTTTGAAAGTTTTAGAACGACTCTAATTTCGGGCTTCTAATCGTCAACCTGCCCAGCTTGGGTGCCCTTATCTCCGGCTGGCATAGCTACCTGAATCCTAATAGTGCCTGGTCCGCCATCTTTTTAAGGTGAGAAATGACAAAAAACGTTATGATTCATAACCGTTGACATTACTAATTGAATTAAAACCAGACAACACTTAAATCGAGCTACTTTCAGTATGTTATTTTTTAAAGGTTTAATGTTACCAACGCTGTAAGCTGTTATTTGTATATTAAACTTTAAATGACCTTTAGCACAAAATTTGGAATATGCTTTATTTGAGCCAGAATTTTACCTTAAAATACAAAATTCCAGTAGAAATTTTATCCTTTTTTTTAATCTTTTCAAATCACATTTGAAGCAGTGACTTGTTTCTGGACTAGAATTTATTAAATATATTTTTGTCTATTTTGACAAATATTTATTCTTTCATTCTTTTCTGTTAGTGGTTTATGTATTAGACGGATTATACAAGTTCACTTTAAATGTCATGTTTGTCTGCAGGAAAATAACGTAGCACTTAGCATGTCAGAATTTGTTTTAGATGACACGCTTCTGAGTTGAATAACTTGTTTTGCAGGTATTTTTGTGACATGTGATATCATTGCTATGCAATGGAAACTAATACACATTTGTCTCTGTCAATAGCCTTTGTTGTCTAGCAGATATATTGCAATGTTATTTGACATAAACCAAATTTCAAAATAACAGCATGTATCCGTGTTTGATCATGGTATTTCTATGCACACAGAGTAAGGGTGTAGGAGGACAGTGCACGCGGATAAGTATAGGTGAGACTATCGAAACAGTATAAAGATTTATAAATGCAAATGAAGAATTTCTTTTATAAAATGTAAAACTCAAGTTTCAGTAAAGTAACTTGAATTTGTTTTCAATTTATTAGCATTAAAGGTATTACAGTCGATCAGTCGGGGATCAAAGGGTTAGCTTAAACAAACAATTGCTTTGTTATCTTTTGGCAAGCTCAGACTTCAAATTGTAAATAAACTACATTAATGAATCCTTATTGAAGACATTATACTGCATATATAATAAATTATCAAACATGTATCATTTGTCATTAATATTAATTTTATAGATTGATTACTTCGTTCAACAAATTTGAGAGTAAAAAGCGGATGGCATTTAGGTTTGTCAATGCATTCAATTCATTTTTTTCTTTTTCATGACAAAAGATATTATTATTCAATTGGCACTACCTATACCCATCATTGTTACATGTCTTTATAATGACAACTTTATTGACAGTATTGACCTGTTTTATCAAAACACCATTATATGTTTAAACAAGACTGATCCATTCATCGGTTCATCGAGGTATATAAATTAACAGAGAGCAGTAGTGCTAGTCAGGCTATGCACTTTAATTGAGGACTATAAGGTGAACAGCAATTAACAGGTCCTAGGAGTACAGCCTGTTCAATGCAATTAGCAATACAAGAGCAGAGAACAGTACATATGGCTGGTTGAGTCTAAAATCAATAACTGGATCTGTAACCATATGGTCAAATGTGTTAATGATAGGGTGTTAATTTGTTAATTTGTTGGTTTCGCTGTTTCATTCTGCTAAGAAACAACTCTTGAATACTGTAAATATTGTCAATAAACAACCCTTCTAATAAGACCAAAGTACAAGTATGTATAAAGTTTAGTATAATATGTAGTGACATTACTCTCGCAGACTATTGCTCATATAAAACACCAAACTACAAACCAACTATTAAGATAAATATCAATAAAAGGGGAAATATTGCAACATAAACAAAATTATTGTGTAGTTGAATCCCTCATATATAACGTAGGGAGACATAAAGATTTTAGAGTTGTATGGCTTAAAAACTGTTTTTAAATCATTTTTAAATTGATTTTAATATTAATATTCAATGTAAGACTTGACTTTGAAAATGACGTATGTTAAGAATATTGTTTTAGGCTCAATCGTTTGTTCATGCAATCAATACATTAGTGAATGGAGGTCTCTCCGTGAAGAACTCTCAAAGCTCAGTTTGGAGAACTCTTGGAGAGTGTCATTCTAATGCAGGCTTCAACAGCCTGCGAGTACGTCTTGCTTAAGCTTATATAACTATGTCATCTTCAAAAATAGCTTTAACTATCAAGTCTTGAATTTTGTATATATATTTTATCATTCATGAGGTGTCTTTCATTTTTGATACGCATATTAATTTATATTGATGATTCGTCATGGCTTCAAGTAACATCACTGAAGCATCTATAAACGTACGTGTAATTGTCTATGCATTTTGTTTTATACTTTCTCTATGTGCCACAGTATGTATTATATTGGATATCCCCTATCAAGCAACAAAAGTTTACTTTTAAATATTTTAACTCAATTGACAGTTAAAATTAATGAGTTCTCCTTTTTTATGGAAAAGGTGGCAGTAAAATATTTATAATATATATATATATATATATATATATTAGCATAATTTACAATATATCCTTGTACATTGTACGTATATTTTGTTATAAAAACGCTTGTAATGCGATGTTAACGATCATATCGTTTCATCCCTGATGAGTCAATACTATTGACGAAATACTAGTATCGGATTAAAATGATTCTTCAAACGACTATGTGAAGTATGTTATATTTAATCTATAGGTGACCTTGCGTTTGAACCAATTCAACTTTTCATATATATATATATATATATATATATATATATATATATATATATATTGGTAAAAAGGTGAAAGGTCGCACGTGAAGTAAATGTATATTTGAAAATAAAATACTTCAGACGACACTTGCTGTAGATATCATTTTAATGATGACTGGATGCGTCGCATTTCGACTTGATATATATATATATATATATATAAAATATTAAAAGACTAAATGTACATTAGTAGTTTGCCTTCCATATATTTCATTATCCCGTGTCAACAATTCATCATGCAATTCATTTGATATTATTGATCGATTTATACGTTGATCACGAATAATGTCAATGGTTGACCGGAGGATGTTATTGTAAGGTTAAGCTTATGTACAGATTCGTTTTGTAAACGGGGACTTAGGTAAGGCTTTGCCTCGAGGATAAGTGCTTACTCTGTTTGATCAAACTGCTGCTCGCAATTAGCTTCTCGTGTCAACACTGAGTTCATTCAGCTTTGTGAAGAGAGAAACACACTGCCTTTTGCTTTTGCTGTAATATAATGAGGGCAGGAACTGACACTGATCTGGAAGTAACTTTGCCTATAGAGTAATCTTTACTCCCTATCATTTTGTGTATGTATATATATATATATATTGTTTGGGTTACAACCTTCAAAGGTATTTAATACCACATCTATATCGCTAAACATCAAGGAAACAGCGACGATACATGTACAAAATGCCACGCACAGAAGAGATACTTATTCCAACAACTATCTATTCTTTAAGGGGAATTTTTAGGGATTGAATTAGTTTGAATTGTTAGATCTATACTAAAGTACATTTTACTCCCAGTTCATTGCTGCTCACTGGCGAGGTTTGATCAAAGCATTCCCATTTTGTTGTAAGAAGAGAAGAAAAGTGAATAGTAAACCAAAAGATTGCATATTCAAGGATTTATTTCTATTTCGGAAAACAAGTATCCTGTAGATTATTGATAATTTTTTCTCCTCGAAAATAAACTTCCCACAACAGGAAGTAAATTCCACTCAAGTTGTTGAACAGCTTCTTCAACGACTTTTGTCGTATAAAAAGCTTTATCATAGGGTTTTGTCGTGTGGAACAACTTATTAAAAGTGTAAGGCGTTTGTGAATATCTGGACCGAAATGAGCTTCAGAAACTTTCGGATTTATGATGTATTGTTGTAAAACACACCCTATCATGTGCACATTTGAATTACAAAAACACATTGAGAAAAACATTTGAGAATATTGATTTAATGTATTTGTCGCAATCACTGAGTTACCCATTGTCAAGTAATGAACCTAACCTAACGTAATAAGTTACAAATTTCCTGTTAGCAATAAATTAAATACTTTGTTTGCGACTTAAAGAGATTAAAGATGTGGATCTGAAATATGTGTCATGTCGATTGATTTATGTGCTTCCTACATCTCATTTAATTCTATCAACCAACACAAACATATCTTCAAAACGAAATGAAATTTTACAACCATTATTTAAATGTATTTCTTGAAACGAAAATCATGGTTCTGTTGTTTCCAGTAAGTTATTTTTATACCCTATAATGTTAATCTCAGGAATCACACGCAGTGGAAAATGTCAATAAGCAATCATTAGTTATTTAGATATATAAGCTAATAAATTATTTTAGAACACATACATTAAAAACAAGTTCATACAAACAAACTTTCTATCCTGTACATGCTTCTGATCTTTAATAATGCAAATCTTTAACTATCCATCAAAGGTTACCAGGTGCCTGTTAACATGCTCTATCATGTTTATTATTCGCAAACTGAAGTTTTTAACTTATTATCAGTTTGATTACGGTATCAACGATGTTTTTGTGGAATCAAAAATATGTATGGTTGAGGCGTGATCGATGTGTAAACTTGATTCCCAAGTTGTGCTTTGATTCCTATAATATTCTTGATTAACATCCTTACTTTTCCATGCTTAAATTTGCCGGGAACAGTCCCTTTAAAAACGATAGGTATGTTGCTATTTTGCTTCAAAGGCTGTAAGCCGGCGTTTTCTATCTCACATAATATGACCTTGAAGCATACAATCCGGAATAAGCTAGATTTGAGCTGGAAAAAATCTACATTGATATTCAAGATTCCAATTAATTCGTTGTTATGACATCTGAAACAGTCAGTGGTGTCCTTACCAGGAAGGATCATTCGCATGTTGTGCTTTTGTGATATGTGATATTCGTGATATATTGACTAGTATTTATGTCTTTGTTTCTAGGCTTTGCTGTGAGTGGTACATGCATTATAATTGATATGCGAATTCAGTTTAAATGTTTGTCGAAAAGAACATGACTTGACGTTTTGATTTCAGTACTAAAGTTACGATGACATGCTGCTCAGTTGAATAACTTGCTTTTCAGTTGTTCCTATCAATATGATGAAATGATAATCAATTAACGTTTGTCTTTGTCAACAACCTTTGTTGGCTAATGCTTCTAACATATAAATTACAATGTATCTGTGTCTGAACATGGCTTCTCCATAAATGTTGAGTGAGGGTTTTGGAGTTCGACAGAGCAGTAGAGCCGTTCAGATTTAACTTAGGATGTAGTAAAATCACAATAATTCTGCAAAAGCAGCTGCTTAACTTTAGCATGAACATAGGAGAATACACATAGGTGTGTAGGAAACTCTGGGGACGATCCTTGACAAAACGTAATTCTACATAATGAAATAACAATTGAATACGCTATATAAGACCATAAACACCTTCTTTAAACCTAATGAGTCAGGATGAATACCTAACAATATGTGTGTGTGTGTCCTTTAGTTTTGGAAAGGTAGAATTACTTTTCTGACCATACACCATTGGTCTCGTCAAACATATTGCATGTGTAAACCAGCTAGTTTTAGCTTGTTACTGACATTTTAATGATTGATAGCAACAGATCTCTACACTTAGAGACTATGTAGTCATTGAAGGATCAGCTCCAACACAACGTTGCCAGGTACTCAGTTGCACCAATTGGTTCCAGGGTAACATTTAGAAGATTACTTAAGCAGGGTGGCAATTTCCGTCAACTCATTTCTCAAGATGTGGATTTCAAGTTTAGCTCAGTTCTACAACGAAGTGTTCTTTTTATGATTGACACTATGGTGTGCGTGTGTTTCTCCTTATCTGGTAACCCTACCTCTTTCATGTTCAGGGATTCTGCTTAATCATTAATTTAGTGGCTATTAATGCATACAGACAAAAGATAAACCTCACCTTGGCAAGATATGCAAAGATGTTGGCATGTTTCAAAGCTATTGTAGTGCTCTCTGACAAACACATTAATAAATAATCTCGACTTGATGTTAGATGTGAAAGGACATGGATAATCGATATAAATAAGAATAAGACTTGCCTCTTGAACAAGAATCATTTTGTTAGATTCCAGTTGAACAAAGCATGAACGTTAGTGCCAAGGAAGTTAGTTTATTAATTAGTAAGAATGACGTGGTAGATTAGTTATTCTTGATTGAATGCAATTTATTGGGTACTTATGCTACAGGCGTGAAAGAAGTCAGCAAAGCATGCAACAAAACAGTCTGACATTATTTTTTCTTTTTATAAGAGTAATTTATAAACGATTCCAACTAAAATTGATCTCCTATTTGTCAGTGCAAAATAAGACCAAATTCAGTAGCTTATTTCAATACATTATATTAGTCGTAAAAAGGTGAGCACGTATTATTGTGTTCTAATGTACAATTAATATTACCTCCACACTCGAAGTAGAGTCGTGTAACTCTATGGTTAGATGTCAGGTGTTGACCCCAAGATTTAGAGGTTTCATTTGTCTTGTAAACAGGAACATTTCAACAACTAGCTCAAAACTAAACAAAACATATGCGTAAGCTTTTAGACTTGAACATTCTATCTTCTCTTATAATTTCTGAAATGTTATACCATAAAGATTTGTTAAGGATTATGTTTTAACATTAACTAAATGCGTGGTTTTATATGTATGCGGCCTTCTCAATCTGTCTACATATATATCATTTTAATGGTGCCACAAAGACAGACCATTATGGTATTAAGTTTATGACTAAGCTCATCTCTTTAGATGCTGTGTGAGAAGACTGTATTGAATTACAATGACTGTTACATTTCACAATTTATCAATTGAGCATTACATTTAATTCGGTGTGCGATATGTGGCGTCTTCTGATGTTTATTTTTGTTTCGGATTAGCCAGCTATGCGCTCCGAAAGAGAGTAGGAATTACATTTCCTGATATCATGAAATTCCTTCGCGCCACAGCAATGGTTATATCTAGCTTTAATATTTGCTTATTTACTTGCTGCGTAGATGTAATCACACTGCGTGTAGCCCTTTTCATTACGATTACCCTGTGTCTAATGAAAGTGTATAGCAGGACTACCCAAGGACAAGGAAATGCACAGTCAAATCCTATATTTTTTCCTATTCTATTCATTTTGTAATTGCAATTTAAACTTTAATTTTTCTTTATTGAAACATTAAATGTTGAACTGTTTGAATAGCATTTCTGAAGTTGGTAGTAAAGTTGTTTATATATATTTAGGGATAACAATGAATTCATTTGATTTGAAGAACAACTTGAAAGGGTTTTATAAAACTGTCAAATGGTGAGATTAATTAAATGAAATTGAGTATATTTATGAATCATATACGGCTTTGATTATCCCCAAAATGTCTAAAAAATAAAACCTGACACTTGTTTTCAAGCTCATGCCTCATTAAAAAGAAGCCGAATTAATATTTTCTTTTGATTTGATAGTCCTACCCATCTTTCCAAAAGCATTGTTCTATTTGGTTTGATGCAGAACAGTTTTCAAAATATTTTGTACACAGTCTTCATTTCTGACTGTACGGTTTTAAATTTCTAAAAAATGAAATAAAAACTTAAACGGTTTTATTGTTCCTATTTTGTAACAAATTACCATATTATTTTCAGCAACAAATATTAGTCTGAAGAAATTACACCATTCAGAACTTTAGATATATCTTAACCCATCACTTTCCTCTCACAAGAAGAAAGAAGTTCATTGGTTATCAACACTTGTATGGTCATAATGCGGAATAAATTGACACCATTTGGATGAGAAAATAATGCTAATGCTATTATCTTGTGTTCATAATGTTATATGTTAGTAATCTACTTTATTTTTCCTAACTTGTTAATAATGCAACACAATAAAGCCCACCTCTTTAGGCTAAATTTAAAGAAGAGTACATCACGCCGCAGAGACAACTTAAGGAATCTAACATAAGGTTTTATTCATAGTCTCCCATTTCTGCCGTCCTCTGATGTTTTATAACGTTTCTGTGGTCAGCAAATGCACCTCAAGATACTGAATGAATTAAGTTTAATAAAATGCAATCCCTTCGCATCTGTGTGATGAATATACCGAACATGTCTAATGGTAGTGTTTCTTTTTTTATAAATATATTCTATTATGAATACAATGCCACTATGCATTTTTCATACATAAACTAGTTTGTGGTTTCTCTAAACTTCGGTACATTTGCGATGACTGCATATTCGATGAGATATATCTCTTCAGAGGTGTGCCATAATAATGTTATACTTCATGTTATTCCCGTTGAATTATTGTAAATAGTTATTGAAGAGAATAATTTTCTTGAGCAATTTGTTTCAAATGATTCTCCACTTTTGACAATTGTGAGCAATCACAATCAAATGAAACACTGTATACTGCTGCAGTAATCAAACATAAATATCAGGAAGTTATTAACTTGCTAGTCTACATACATGTCAAACGAACAAAGAAACATATAAACACTTACACAAACGGCATTTTAACTAGCTACTTTCCAAATTCCGTAGCCGTGTAGTAACAGACACAATGAGAAGATGCCATGACCATTGCTAATTGGAATGATTTCTGCAGGTAAAAACGTTTACCTCTAAATGATATTAGCAAACCTGAGTTATGAACCGTTATCAATAAACACAGATTTTTATCACTTTATTTCTTTTTCTTGTGTACATACATGTTCATACAGAAAAAGTTGTGTTTGCAAAGTTTGGGTAAAACATCATTTTAACATTTTTATATCATGTGAAGAGATTGTGGCAAGATGACCAGAATGTGAAGAATTTACCGTTATTACAGTTTGAAAAGGCAGTGAATTTGTCAATATCATATAGGGTATGTAAATATTTTTCCAATCCAATAAAGCTGGGAATTGTCTTTAAATATCTCTTACCGTATATATAGTTTTTTTGTTGCAATGATAATCAGATTAAGAACATCATTTCGTTTTCCTGGATATCCAATAAATTATATGTTTTTCAGTCAGATTTAGTTTAGGACCTGTTTTGTACTCAACCAAGTCTACTAGTTTGTGCCACAATGTCTTCACATGTATACATTCATAGAATAAATGAATAATTGATTCAGTTCCAACATTACAGAATGTACAAGATGCAGATTCTAACATATTGTAGTTAAATAGATCATTGTTCGTTGTAATACATATGTGTAATAAGTTATATTGTAACCATCTCAGATGTGTGGTAACTGTTGCTCTGAAAGGTATATAGTTATAAGTTTTCCAGAGTTCATCTGTTATATCAACTTCTAAATCCCTTTCCAATTTCACTTGGTTATTTAGTTTTGTTTTAAAAGTGTATTTGTCTAGCAAGGTTGAGTACAATATCTAGCAGCCTTTACGTTCTTTAAAGAGGATACGTAAGTTATAAGGCATGAAAGGTTCTACTACTTTTTAAAGATTAAGATGCTTCGAAACAAGATATGCTTTAATGGAGTTGATGATACCTTGATATTCTAAAAAGTTTGAATTAATATTGCAAATTGACATAAAATTCTCATATGTGAAGAAATTACCATCTGTATTTAGTAGATCAATGAGGAGTTTAAGATTTTTTTCAAATTTGTATAGATAATAGATTTCTTCCCTACAGTTATATTATCGTTCGCCCATATCTATTGGTTTGAAGTTTCGTTTTCAGTATCTTCATATTTTTGTAAGGATTGTATGCTTGCCTATGATTCGTAAACATCTCTCCAGAATACATTTTAATATGCGGAATAACAGAATGCCTAAGATAGTTTGTTCCCATCTCAGTTGGGTGAAGGCCTTTTGTAGGAACGGCAAAGCTGATGAGGGTAATTCCATTTCAAATCGACCAAAATCTGAGGACTACCCCAGTTAATGTCATGGATTTTAGAATTTTTAGTTTTAATAGATGGTACTCTATCTTCATTGAAGGGGGAAGTAGGAATTTTGCTTATACTCAAAATAATTTGTGATTGGCATTGTGTTTTAGGACATAGGGGTCTTTCAAATGTGATGGTTTTGAGATAAACCCCTAATATATTTCGTTGTCTCTTACAATTACAGATTTTGACTTTGAGATTTACAATTTCTGTGTCAAATTGACATTAGAATGACTGATATAATAATATAATATTTTATTGAAGAAACCTGTATTTATATGGTATAATGACAAGACAAAAAACCTCAAATTTCTTTGCAAAATTTAGAATTTCTGTTGTTTTGGTCATTTTCTCTTTCCTTATTTTCGAAATGTAAGGCTTGTGATGCAACGTTCCTTCTATGATTAGTCTCCCCGGGGTATCAAGAGGTGGATGCTAGAAATTGGTGACAATTTGTGTTGTTGTCTTGTCACAATGGCTTACTTTATGTACCTACTGTTTAGAAAAATGTAAAAAATGCCCCTATTTTAAAGCTGCCTGTAGAAAAAGGCGCACCAGCTAGAGGCTTCACTTTTAGCACATTTGTAGATTATTGTCTATTTTATAAAATATCAAAATTTGGCAGAGGTAAAATTTTCTGTTCATCTTCTGTAGGTGATTAAATCAAGCAACCCTCAGATCATTTTACGGACGCTTCACATTGGTTGCCTTGTCCATGTTTGAGAAATTTTGAATGTTGTTGTGAAGTGATTTCATGATAACTTACTTGATTTAAAATCCAATTGGATATCAACTAACCATATAAAATGTCCTGAAGCAAATCAATTACTTCCGAAATGCTTCGAAGCAAACTCTTTAAATTTTTGGCAAATTGACTTGTGGCTCTCGGGAGAAAGCTTGAAGTATCTCAGGCTGATGTCAACGTCAACTTTGGAGATGACATGATCAAAAGGCAGTGTCACCTTTGCCTTTCGTCTTGGAGTCTTGAACGTTTGGGGCTCGATTCTACTTGGAATCAGAACATCATCAATGATCATGTCCTCGTTGTCTTCATCTACAGATATGACATTTCCAATTGTCCAATCATGATCGATCACGAGAGCAACGTAAGTTCCTGGTGTTATCTTAGTTTTCCTTACTTCTTTCTTTCTAAACGTTACTAGTGTCGATTCAGTGCTCTGTGACACACGTTTATTGGCCAGTTCTGTTGCACCTATCGGAATGAACGCATGGTGGCTTCTTGTCCCTGGAACTGTTGAGCATGATGAAAAGAGCAAGTCTTGGTTTTCAGTTTCTAACTCAATCTCTTTCTTTGAAACAAACAATATTTTTGTAGCAGGAATGGAAATCACTGCCCAATCAAACATGTACAGCTGCTGTGGCGTTGTAATTTGGTTTTGGAGAGGTGCTTGAAGACTTGCTTTTGCTGCAAGTCTTTTAATTAATTGTCCCTCCTATTCTGTCACAAGCATTTTTGCCATGGCTTGTTGCAAAAAAATGCCACTCTGCTTTGAGTCCGAAATCTGCTTCATGAAAACAGAGATTGACAAAGTTTTTGTAATTTTTATATTGACTTGCTGCTCCATCACTGAAGTACATGATCTTTCTGATCCCCGGAAGGCAAGTTTTCACGTGATGTAAGACATGTTTCAGAAACACGTGGACCGTCACACAGTCATGCTTCAAATGGTCACTGATGACTGCTACACTCAAATGCTTCAGTTCGTTATTTTGTCTGTGGTATACAACTACTGGGTGAACAGTTGCTTGGGAATTGTCCCAGTGGAAACCCTGGACTGCGTCTTGTACAACAAAAGAATAATTTTCCGCAAAGTCCAGAAGAATTATTGCAGTATCGTCATCCAATTGATCTTTGAGCCTCGCCATGACGGCTGACTGAGATTTTGCAGTGAAATGATGAACTGTCAAATCATCAATCTTTCGTAAGAGGACATCAAGGAAATCTTGAGGATGTTGTAATTAGGTTCGTTCTATCGGTATGTACCCAAACTTTATGGAAGATTTCATCCTCTTCATCTAGACCTCTTTCTTCGAGATGTGACTGGATAACACTTTTCAGTGCATTAATACCAGGACAGTTATCACAACGGTACAACATGCATTCTTGTGCCTGGGTGTTGCATACAACCTTCTGTAAAAGTTCCTGAATATTTAAATTCAACCCTGGCAATGCAGCAAGCATCAGTTCGACATTTTGATGTATCTGACATACACACACTGAATGTGTACCAGGAGCTCCAGAAGAAATACACCATTTCGGTCTCAGTTCACAAAACTTTGAAAATGAAATTTTGTAGAGATTGCTCGTCTTTTCTTTAAAAAAACCATAGAGTTCTTTAAGATTTCCTAAGAGTAATCTTTTCTGTTTGTGAACCTTTTCACCATTAATGCGAACACTAACAAACTCCTTCATACCTGGACACATTCGAGAAATGTTGTCATTTTCAAAATACTGTTGAACTCTCGATAACACGTCTTGAGGAAGAGGGTGGCCAATGTAGGATCTGGGACTTGCCATAAATCCACATTGTTTCCTGAGAGCTCTGCTTTGCTTAACCATATATATGGTTGTACCAAATTCATTCATAGTTTGTTCTATTGTCCAACATGAAGGAAGCATTGTTAGAATTTGCATTTTGACAGATCGTGAAGATGATTTAAATTTTGTTTTCATTTCTGTTATCAGTTCATTGAAACCTCTGCATTTTGGACATTTGGTTGAAGATGGATAGAGTTCTGATGGGTTCATATCAAATGTTTTTGCAACGTTGGTGACAACTGCTGATTCCACTTGGGCAACTTTCCGTTTGAGATATGTCTCACGATCTCTTTTACTGATTGTCTGTGGATGAAAAGGGGTCAATCCTTCAGCAGTCAATCCAGGATTGAAGGGTTCCAGTTGCTCACTGAGCTCTGTAACATTCTGCTCAACTTCGTAGTTTGGCTCAAGATCGGTCACCTCTGATTGTTTTCGACCAAGTTCGATATAACACGAGGGACACAACTTCTGGCCAGGTTTAACCCTCTTAGAAGCAAGATCATTAATGGCCGTTGCTTTATCAGGCAAAACAACTTTCAGACCCTTTTTGCGAACGGTGTTCAAATGCTTTTCGAATGGGTCCACACAGGATGTTTGGTAAAGAGAATACTTCTCCAGGAAGTATGTATGATGATGAAAACATACAGTATCTGTGTCAGTGTTGTTCACCATATCTGCACGAGCACACAGTAGACTGCGTTCATTTTCTGTAAGATTACCAATTGTCAATAAACCTGTTCGTTTTGTGTATGCACTTTTATGACAATCTGTTTTGGTTAAGTAACCAATTGAACATCTCTCCAACGCCATATTTTGAAACACAGAAATGTGATACAAAGAAATTATAGTGATAATCAAAGTGATTTATTAATATTGATTGGTATCCATTGCAACTAAATGATCACAACCATCCCGGCTTAAAAATAAACTTCTTAATCAATGAACTAAAGATTGATACCCAGCATCCTTTTAATCAATTGTCAATTATTAACTAACCTGTCAAACTAACAAGTTAACAAAACAACGAGACACTGGCAACAAGCGACTGAAGTGAAGAGGAAGTGATAAAAGAAAGGTATGTTATTCTCCCGATCCGTGTCAGAGTACTAGAAAAGAACCACACCACAGTGCCTCGTATGTCTTTCATTTGTGCAATTTTGTTTTCCGCGAAGCAGGTTACGTTTGGATACATTTTCTACTTGTCAGTCAGGAAATTGATGATCACCTAACATGACAGAAGCAATGTATTTTGAAATATGTAGTTGACAGAAACATTCACTCGAACGTACCTTCCTTCGCAGAAATTGTTTGCCTATTGTCTCGTTAAAAGGTGAGTGAGTTGGGGTTTAACTGCTTTGAGAATATTTCATATTTTAAGCACGCGAATGTTGTCATCCAAAGGAGGGTGAAGGAATGGAAAGCAAACGGAAAAGACGGAAAGAAAGATTAAATTGTATTGTTTGCATCCTACAACGAAGGAACAATACAAAATAAAGTACCCTTAAAATCCCTATTTGATTTTTAACGGGCTATATCTTTTAACATTTATTTCTTGAAAGCAGGAAATTTTACCCTGGGGATTTTTTGATATGTTAGAGCTAATATAATGAGGAATAAACTGTAAAAATTTCATGACTGTGTGAGGTGCGCCTTTTTGCACAGAGACAATTGAATATAGTAAAATTTCAGTGTTTTGCTGAGGGTGGGTATATTTAAATTCACTCAAACTAAATACGGATGGATGAAAGAGTATAGGAATTATGGAATGGGCTGTCTGATTATTACTTTCAACCTTCATACACGTTAATATCACTCAAGCCCTCACATCTTGTTGATATATCTTAAGGAAAAGGGGCCATTTTCTGATATTGCTTGAAATTTGACCCAATATGTAATATGCAAACTTCAGGTTATTTCTTAAATGTCTGAAAACCATATGTGTACGCCGCTAAAGTATTATATCTACAACACATTGACAAAAAAAATAACTTACAGAAGTAAACAAAATAATTTTTTGTGAACAGTTTTATGAAAGTGGTGTATTGGCGAGAATTGCGTTGTGTGTCACAAATTTAGTCCCCTTACGGCAAAACCAATGCAAACTGAAAATATTTTGTATTGTTTTTGTAATGTCCTGTATATGTACTCTGTTTGGTGTGAAAACGAAAAAAATCGGTGACATCAACTGGGAGGCTTTGGTCGAATCGACATGGAATGACCCATGAGGTTTCCATGACAGCTTTTAAAATTGTATTGTTTCAAGAATCAGAGGTACCTTTTTCAAAGTCGATCAGTATAAGAAGCCCTGGTATATTCATTTGTTCGGTGTATTTCATTATGTCTGCAACTAGTCTAGTACAATCGCCAATATACCTCCATTTCATAAAACCTGTTTGATCATCATTTATGATAGTTGGTAAAATATTCTTTATATATAATATTTAAAAGTGAAATTGGTCTGTAGTTTTTTTTATATATTCTTTAGATTTTCCTTTTTTGGAAAACATGTAATTAAGCCTTGTTTTTGCATTAACAAATTAATAGGAACAAAAACTTATGGATAAAATGGCTCACTCATCTGAATTAAAATAGCTCAAAATGACACTAGTTCCCTTTGTTTAAAAAATCAGAATATACATAAATATCTAAACAATCGTTACATCACAATCAGTCCTAATGAATGATACCCAGCTTCTAATCCAATATAGAAGAGTTGGCAAAATATACAGCTTTGTGTTGACTTTAAAACCAATATATAAGAATTGTTATCAAAGGCATACATTGCACAAACGACAATAAACAATATCAGTTGAGATACAGGTAAGAAATAAAGCTGTGGTAATTAATCAAGTTTCATTGATAACAGACCTATATGGCAAAAACTAATGTACTTGTATATGAGTAAAGACATACTAAACATTGTATTAAATATGCATTAGACTTTATGCTCCGATCTGTATGATTTTAAGGTTTTCAATAACAGTTTATTGCAAATGAAAGATATACAGTTTGTAAAACGTTTCTGACTATATGTCTCAATCCTTCCCAAGGAAAATAACAAACAGGTGACCTACACGCCAATTTCAAATTCTACTTTTGAATTACTGTTGGTAGTCCCGGGCAGGATCTTCCACTCAATGAACAGTCAACTAATCAGTGAGAAGAAAATCCCATTTCCAAAAAACGGAAATAAAGCCGTTTTTTAATTATGTATTTCCAGGCTCTGATTTTTCTCAGAATATTCAATTAATTATGTCTCTATTTCACTACATCTACAAGAGATTTACACATTTATACATAACCGTCTCAAGATCTCGAATGCAGATGTAATATTGTTAAATGCAAATTATGAAAAAGTGTTCTGTCATGTCTTATGATATCATCTCATTATATGAGCTGATGAAATGCTTCCAAACAAATATATTATTCCTTGCAATCAAAGTTTTCCAGTATTTGTATAAGACGTCATATGATAACCGTAACCATAACGTTAAGAACAAAATACTTTAGCAATCCATTACAGAATAACATTTTCACAAGGGTCCTTGCTGACATGCTGTGTGACATTTATTGGCATATTAGGATTATACCATGTTGACTTCAGCTTACTGGTGTTGGGGGAAGAGTTGGATTTTGTTCATTCCAACATGGAAAACGCTGAAATACCCGGCCTAGCTGAAACCATGCCTTTGTTATTCTTAGGTTTTATCCAACAATCCTAAGTTCTTAAAAAAGGATACTCTTATTATCTGTAACTTCATCCGGAAGCTAAAACATATAGTGTTTTTCTTTAAACACGAAAATCGTTATAGACCCGAAAAAAGGTTTTAATTTAGATATGGATGTCAAAATCTGGATCTGGATCACCGCAGTTGATTTTTAAGAATATTTGAAGAAGGAATTCGCTCCTAGATAAGGAAGGATCATTTTGTGAAATCAGTTTGTACAAGATTGTTAATATTCATCAAAACAGATTTTCTTTTCTTTGTCTTCAAGCGCAGGTATGATAGGAATATTCATTTGACTTTGAGTGGGAGCTCTTGTAAAATTTCATGTTTGTCTTAAGGGGAGAAAGCTGTTACAAAAACATCAGTTTAGCTCTTGAGTTCACTAGTCGCTGTGATCAACAGTAGTAAGACAAAAATTGTCCATTACCGTAATAAGTCTATGCCACAATCAAGGTTTTCTTTTACATGTGGACATGCATGCATTGAAGTATCTAAATCTTATAAATATTTGAGTATTTGGTTAGAAGAACATTTAGACCTGAATTATACTGCTAAAGCTATTGCTAAGTCAGCCAGCAGGGCACTAGGGGTTATTATTAGTGAATTTAAATCAGTAGGGTTATGAATTACGAGGTATATACAGCTTTATATGACAATCTTGTCCAACCTATTTTATCTTATGGAGCAGCTATATGGGGAACTAGGGAATTCAGCTGTATAAATTCTATTCAACATCGCGCTTGTAGATTTTTCCTAGGGGTAGCCAATACAACCCCAAATTTAGCAGTGAGAGGTGATATGGGTTGGGTTTCTAATTTAGTTAATCAACGTATCGAAATTGTTCGTTTCTACATGAGAATATGTTCCGTAAATCTAATAGAATACCTTATCTTATTCATAAATGGTCATTGTCAATATCTAAATCTTGGGACTGTTCAGTGATTAAGTTATTTGAAAGTAGATTTTAATGTTTTAAGATGTAAACTTTTAGAAATAGATATTATTCATTTGTGTTCTCAACTCTGGAATGATAAGGGGCAAGTCAATGGTAATAAGTTAAAGACATATCGTCTTTTTAAGAGTAGTTTTGGTACTTGGGATTATGTAAAATCTATTAATGATAGAGCACTCCGTTGCTATTTAGCTAAATCTAGAAGTTGCACCCACCCCTTAGAGATCGAGACTGGTCGTTTTACTAAACCTAAAACTCCCCTTGAAAATCGTTTATGTAAATTTTGTAACTCCAACGTAATTGAAGACGAGGTTCATTTTCTAACCACTTGCAGTTTATATTCAGACATTAGAACTCCTCTTTGGAATTTCTCCTCGTCCATAGAGCAAACTTTGCCCAATCTGTCAGCAAACGATCAACTGGTATTTCTAATGAATCATCATAAACTTAATTACTCAGTTGCCGCATTAATAAAAACTATGTTTAGATTTAGACTCTCACAAAACACTTCATAAAAATGTATTTTAACAGTTATTTTAAATTATTTCAAATGTCAACACACAAACCATAATGTGTACATTATCCCTTAGCACCTTCGAGTGCTTTTACTTGTATATTTTAATCAATTAGTGTCAAATAGGCCCAAGATGGCCGGGCGATGTTGTATATGTTTGTATGTTTTACTGTCTTTTATACATGTATCGCTTGACACTTAAATAAATTATTTTTCTCTTTCTCTCTCTTTCTCTGTGATACAGTTTCATAACTCAGTTTATGGTAATTTAACTACCTTGATCCTAAATGACTCTTTTTATTGGATTTCAATGAGAGATGCTTTTAACGTTCATGTCTTGAAATCATAGTGTTTTATTAACACTTCCAGCTAACAGTAACAGCGTGATATATGTGTGAAGAGAAACTTGTTACAGAACATGCTCGGAAGATGCGGATATATGTACACTCAACGGTCACTTTGACATTGAATCAACTTTGAAACGACGACGACTGATTGGTTTTGAAAATGTGGTGACGCTGTACTTGGACCTTGTTACGCCGTCCGTTTAATTTTTAAAACATGACGCCTGATTCATTCATTCAATACAGAATGTCTCCAATGCACAATTTATTTTTGTTGTCAAATACCCTAATAGTGTTGATAACCATACAACAGACATACCTCATTGTCGAAAGAATTATAATGGTTGGATTATCTTATCAAATCAAATTGTCAAATTTTCGAAGTCGCCTATACGTTTCAGTTTTTATGTGTTTAATTTGTGAACGGCTGACGTTGAAAGTGTTAAATTATAGCTTAACTGTAATTCAATCACCTGCAAATGCTCAGATACGTTTTGCATAGTGTTTAGCTTCCTATTTGCTTCTGCATTATAATATCGTTTTAGCTATTATTTTGTGACTCGATTGCTAATATATTATCTATTTATATTAGTCTGTTGTATAATTTCTATATTAATATTGAATGGCTTGCCATATTTGGTTTGTTTGACTGGGAACATTTTCCTTGTCTAAACTCATACTTAACAATCGATTGACCCGTTCCAGTCATAATACTGAATGGTAAATCAAAGTATATTTGACTCTTTCATGCATTTTTGTAGCAATGATTCTAAAAGAATATTTACATTTGCATGGCATCTGATAGTATTGTGTAATTTCACCAGCTTGCTATTGTACCTGTGTACGACTTACACATATATTTGGTTGAGGATATATTTTGGGTTTACATTCCTCACAGCTCAGTCCATCTGCGTAAATGTCTTCAGCGTTTGGAGGGATAGAGTAACATGTATTCCAATATCAAATGTACTTTATATGATATTTGTCAAGCTATCGTTAGGTCAAAGTATGTGCTTTTGACATTTCCACAACGCCCGTTCTTTACATCTTTGTTAATGTTAATCATTTCCTCTTTGATACGCTTTGTAGAAGTTCTTGAAATGAAGGATAAAGACTAATTTCTATGGATAAACAACTTCTTTATTCTGTTGAAGCGACGTTTCGACATAGATTCTAATGTCGTTTTCAAGCAAGTAATGTCTTTTAGGGAAGTGGATAGAGTATATATACATGAGTGTTTATATAGGAGAGTTGTTTATACAATGAATTGGATTGATGTACAATGGTTGGGTAGAAGAATGAGCAAGACAATTGGTAATAATGGAAGCCAGGTAGATGTTTACACAGTAGATTAAGTTGATGTACATAGATTGAGGAGGAATATAATGATGGGAAGCCAAGTAGATGTTTATACAAATTGATTGAGTGAATGTACACAGTTATTACATGGCAACCAGACAGACAGACAGTTTATTTAAGTCTCACCTCGTGCATATATACATGGTAAAATACAACGAAACACATAATTACGAGCCACCCATTGAGGGTTACGAGAGACTATTATATACACAGTTAAGATACATAAAAATACACTGTACAACAGAAACTATAGTATGGTAAGGATGTAGATAAAAAGCATATGAGGAAAAAAAGTATACATAAAAAGTACATAAAAATAAATAATAATGATAATGATAACTAAAGATTTATATAGCGCCTTTACCAGCTGAGTACAGCTGCTCAAAAGCGCTTGTGGAGTCTGAGCTAGAACACATATATACATGTGGGAATGTCTAACAGTTTGGATAGGCTTCCTGGAACAAATGTGTCTTTATTGCAGATTTAAAGTCATCCAGTAGATGGATCGATCTGATGGTGTCTGGAAGCGAGTTCCATAGTCACCGGTATAAAATGTTTCTTCTTTGGTCAAGTAAAAGCTTGCAGATTTTGGCACAAATAAAATACATATTAGGGTTGGACAGGATAAAACATATTTTTGTTTCATCATTAAAAAGATCAAAAGTATCATAGGTTTCAGCACACTTTTCTATCAGGGGTTTCCTTATATTGTCGTAGAGCGGACAGTGTAATAAAAAGTGTATTTCATCTTCGACGACATGGCAATTAAAACAGACTCGTTCTTCAATGGCGCCACCCCACATCTAATCTGTGCCTTTGCGCTTCTGTATGTCCAGGGGAGGTAGTTTGTCACGTAAGGTTCGACCCCAAACGACGTCTTCATTTTCTGAAATAGTCGTAGTTTGTTTCTATCATTTCCTCGACGACTGTGGGGCTGTTGTATTGCACTTTTCCATGCCTCTGTAACCATGTAGTACAGAATTAGGTAATGGAAATATAAATATAATACATTAATTTAGTAAGAGTTACAGAACATGTATTTAGGAAGATACCTAATACGTTACATTAATAAGTGATGGTATGCCCTAGGGAAGTATCCCTCATCTCTGTTGAGAGAGGGACCTATCTTCTTTCTATGAAATTGATGCTCTCCTAGTTGATGGTGTGGTCAGGATGGATTTTGGCATGGTCTACCAGGGCTGATTTTGAGTCCTTCTTCCTGACTGATGCCTGGTTTTCTTTGATCCTGTAGGTGAGCGGGCCTGAAGTTTCTCCTACGTAGGATTCACCGCAGTTGCAGTCGATCTTGTAGACAACGCATGCGGGATCTGGTTTCTTTTCTGACTTTGGTCTGCCTGTGGCCTGCAGTAGATTCTGGTTGGTATTACTTCTTTGGAAAATGACATCTATGTTGGCCTGGTGCTTTAAAAGTCGACGGATATGGTGGCTAGTTTGTCCAGTGTAGGGAAGGCTAATGCTGAATGGTGCATTTTGCTGACGGGGAGGTCTCATTACAGGGTTGAGGGTTTTGGTGATGGTCTGTTCAACAAAGGTTGCTGGGTATTCATTGTGGTTGATAAACACGGGTCTGAGGTGGTCCAACTTGGTCTTCAAAGCCTCGTCTGTTGAACAAATGGTTTTTGCTCGTTTCGTCAAGGTCGCAATGATTCCTCTCTTTAACAACATTTTAACAAAACAGGTATAGAACTAGCCAAAATAGAATGCTGCTGGAAGTCAAAAACCCAAAAGGCACAAATGCACATCTTCAATTTGTTCCCAAATAAACGCCGAAAGTATTATCTTCAAAGGTTAAAAACATCCCCTCAATAAAGTACATCATAAGCCGTCAAAGAGGTAATAATCAACTAATAAGCAAAAAACTGGCGGCCATTTTTGGGTGAACACCTTACAATCATATGAGGCAGGGAAATACATTTTCAGAGCTTAACCGATCATTGTACATTCGTTTTAAAACACCTTTTTATCATTTAAAAACATTGTCTTGCAATTAGAAACATTTATTTCCGTTTTTGTGAGATTACTTCGTAAAAAAACGTGTTACTGCCAATTTAAAATTTCAATACAATTCAAATATGTTTGTTCTATTTATCCCTTTATGAAAGTTTTATGTGTGAACTAAAGTCTTGTGTATCTTCCTAAAGGGTTAAAATGGTTTTAGAAATATCAAAACCAACATACATATGACAAATCTTTTGACGGTGAAGTGAAATGTTTGTGTCATGTCATAACAACTATGAGCCTAATAAGACAAAATTGGTTCAAGTAAAGAAATGAATAAGGAATGAACGTGTGTAAAATAAATGTGTACAACTGAAGAATGAATTATTTTTATTTTTCAATTAAGGTAATTGAAATAACTTCAAATATGTACAAATAGTACAAATTCTTGTACCTTTTATTCTTGAACCCACTACCTTAAGGTAGAATAATTTGTTCTATTGCAGATAGTATGATCCCAAATATAACATTGTAACAGTTGTTGTCTGTATAAATGGAATGCATCTCTTACACATTCAAGGTTGAATGCTGTGCCGATTTACATCTCTCGGAGAAGTATTGAAGCTGAACTACCGCATGTTGGACTCTGATTTTTTTCGAAATTTTGTTAAATTAGCGAGTTGGTAAGCTGCTGGTACGGT
Organism: Phorcus lineatus; assembly: GCA_921293015.1. Taxonomy (NCBI): domain Eukaryota; kingdom Metazoa; phylum Mollusca; class Gastropoda; order Trochida; family Trochidae; genus Phorcus; species Phorcus lineatus. The sequence continues at coordinate 48,905,830 of OV121088.1, forward strand.
CAATGCCTTCAGCGTCGTGCTTTTGCTATTATAGATTAGGGCAAACTCTGTACTTTATTACAAAAAAACATAATGGTGGTGGCTACTCTATTTCTGTGGCTAGTCATTGACAGCACATGAACGACTAGCAATGGTATTCCACTCTTTCAGCCGATAATACCATTCGGATCGATAATCTTTTCTTTTGTTAAAACTCCGAACTGGTAGCTCTTTTAAAAGCTTTCACAAAACTATTTTTCTTCTTAAGCTAAATCGCGTAAAAGTATTACTTTCAATCAAGGACTCAGCCTTGCCGATCATTGTCCACATTGTTATTAGCATGTTTAAACCTTAAACTTTATGCACATTATTCTACAAAAATTAATGCAGATAATACAGCCAATCTTTTAGGCCTTATCGAGACAAACATAGGGTGACTAGATAATCAATACATGTACATTATAAAGGTTGATTCTCAATAATTGCAATAAATGAATAACCTAACAGTCTTAACAATTACAATGGAGAAGACAGTAACTCTTTTTTCTCATTTGTATTTTATGCCCTGAGTCAAATTGTAATCACAATTAATGTCCTATTATCATGCAAATCTCTGTTACTCTAGGTTTCAGTTTTTACGACCGTCTGTACATCTAAACATACCCCCTCTACTGTAAGAAGAGTAGTCTTATGGTTAAAGTCTGTCAGTGTTTTCAACAGAAATGATGAGGAATTTATTTCCTGATATAACATAATCACGCGCATGCTATCTTTCTGGAGAGGTAGCTCATAAAATAATCCAATGTCCTAACGACATCTTTCAGGATTTGTGTCAGCATATAGCAGCCTTGATTTTTTTTCTAAAAGCAAAGAACTATTTTAATTGAGATTTACACCATAAGTACATTATCAATCCAATGGGTGCCATCAATTACAGCCGCATTCGATATTCCCATTTTCATAAAAGCATTTACGTTTTTACAATTTAGAGAAAACAAGAATTATACAGTTGTTCCGATCCAGACGCTGACAGATTAAGGCTGTTTCGAGTATCCTGCAGATAAATGAACAAGTGAATGGTACTTTTGTCTTGATAAAAGTCTTCACAAGCAGGACCTACACTTCCTCGTGCTGTTATACAGCTTATCTAAATAGTTGTGTCATGTGTGTTGTGAAAATTGGTGAATGATGTCATCAAACTGTTATAGGAAGCTTGATATAATGACTTGGATATGATCTATACGATATAGATATCTTAGGACAACAGCTGTTTGTTTCCGATAAGTTGCCATCTAAATTTGATTTGGGTATTAATGACAGATGTTTGTGAAATAAACCTGTAGATGCAGGTTTTGGGTCATCAATTCAAAGGATTTGTTTAAAGTCGAAATCCATCAATATCATTAATTCAAAGATGCTTTCTGAAAAATGAAAATGACAGCTCAGTGTGAACGGAATTTCAATCGATTTAAACTTTTAAAATGATTTTGTCTGATCAATGATGGATCTGTAGTTCTGCTATAGCTTGGAGAGTAGAAAGAGAGCGTGTCTAAAGTAAATCCTAAATGATCAGAATCTGGTACTGCTCTCTGTTAGCTTCACCAAATAATACATGCGTTCTCTGTGTAGTGGGTATTTATTTCCAATGTAACTTAATCATTCAAATTTTCGGTAAAGTATTATAAGATTATTCGTGTTGCACTTTCATCTGAGTATTCCATGTGTCAAACTCTCCAGCCGTGTCACGTGGTGATGTCATGGGCCAGGAGCCTGGTTTACAATAGTCTTTTAAATGATCTGTCAAATTCAAATGGATTCAATATTACTCGATGAACCAGGTTTATCAATGTTTAAACAGTGTATGATATAGTACTTATTTTATACTTAAACTGGAATACAAATAAATATTATGCATATATATAACTTTTATTACTTTACTACATATACATTGACATTTCATGACGTATTGGCATTTCCTATAACAATATTATTTGATACATTATAGGTTTTATTCAAAGGCATATGATGCTTACTGTAATGGGTTCGTATAGAATTTGTCAAACAGTATCATTTGATATTTACGAATCAATCATCAACATTAACATTATAGCTTTGACATATAAACAGTCTTATAGTCTAAATGTTTTCTTCACAGTCATAAACTGCAGGCAAAGTCATGACTCACATAATAGGTGTATGTCAAACGTGTCAAAAGAATGGTGGTGAAGATATTTTATAAAGAAATAACTGATAAGTTCAAAAGTCAGGCTAAAAATGTGTGTGTTTCTTTATTTTCTAACAGTTGAGCTGACATGAATAATATGTAATCCGCGTCTATGAAGCATCATTTGCTCTTTGCTCATGTAGCACATCAAAGAAACAAAAGGAGGAGAACGAATATAGAGGAAGGATGTCATATTTCTGTTATACGAAATAGATATAAAGCAGTTTATTTTCAATATTTTCCTGGGTTATTGTGGAATACCAAGTGAATAATGATTAGCTTGACAAATGCTCGATCAATAACAATTTCAAGATAGCAAATCAAATTCCTTAATTAAATGAAATAATTAATGTTACTCTGACACATTTGATCATATAAAATGATGAATAGCCTGCTTATATATACGATAAGCATGACTGATTTGCCAATGATGATTCAAATAACCTTTCTATCACAAACATGTTAGCAATCATTACCAATGGAGTTCTTTAGCAACCAATCATAGGTTACCATGCATAATATCACTTGTGAACCTGCTTTGCTGTATTTATCAAGACACTATAGTTTTCATCTTCAATAAGATGCCTGATATTTGGGCATCAAGGGTAATTTTTTATTCCATCAGCTGCGAAAAGAGTGTTTAAGAAATTACAATATAATTGAAAATAAAGGTTAATTTTCTTCATGGCATAAACGTGATTCTGAAAGAGATGAGCTTGTGTTTTTTCTATCGATACAGCTTTTCTTTCTGAAGCATTTTGTGCTTTGTATACAGATTATCAATATATACCCTTACCCTGAAGTAGAATATTTTTTCTATATTCTGCTTAACTTCGAATTAAAGCAAACGTGTCATTTTCATAGTTATTTTTCAACCACAAAATGTGTGAAGCACGTTTCACTATAAGTTAGACATGGTCATGAAGAAGAACATTGGATTTCAGCGTTTACTTTTGTATTTTATTTTGGAATTTAAAAGGTTTTGTGTTTTTCGTTTTTGCAACATTATGTTTGACATGTTAATGTGACGTGGACACTTTAAACTTATCTTAAGTCTACAACAGTAACAGTACAACTATTGTATCTGACAGAAGCGGTTAGTTGTATTAAGTATACATAAGGACGTTGAAGGTGGACGGTAATTGAACCAAACGAGATTCTGACAGACATTTGCCATTTATGATATACTTTGCCAGGCTTGTTGATATAAATCTAGCATGACTTAGATTAATTATGGTAGGGTTGTTGCACCGTGGATCTGAAACTATGTTCTTACTTTTTTTCTGAAGTGTTAGCGACTGCTTGCAATTTTTGTCTTAAGTTTGTAAGAAGAGATTTAAGCTGTAGGTGTACAACCAATGAATTATGAAAATATATGGGATTAACCTTAGACGAATGAAAGAAGTACCGCCTGAAGAATAAAAATAAACTGTCACCTTATCCCTAGGCAATTGCTAAGTTTTGCATGTACAGATGTTTATTCTCTGAAAAATTAGTTTTATTCTAATACATTTTTTTACCATTTTATTACACTTTGTAGAAGGCCCTAAAAAACCTTCTTTATACCTAAATCAACACTTGTTTTTAAAAGCAATGTGTTTGTCATCTGGCATCTTGAGTGAATTTAAGAATGGGGTAGACGTCAGTCATTTTCCTTTTACCAAGATCTCTATTCTACTAACATTTAATCCGAGTGAATTGGTTTTCATAAAATTCCCTTATTCCAAATGAATTGCAACTACCTAGACTCACACAAAGTTGGCAAACAAACAGGGTCGGCTATAATGCCCGTCAAACGTTATTGATTTTGAAATATTTTCTCAGTCAACCTTTAAAAATTCATTGTTTCACTTTCAATTTGTTGTAGTATTAATGGATGTATAATAGTTCTAACGGTTATACAAAATAATGTCCTGCAGTGACAATTTCGTATTCCAGAAAACAATCTAAGCCTTATTGTCTACCATGTATTTAAACACCATTCAAAATGTACACTTCTGATACAAGCTATAGGCTGTATATGAGTTATACTCTTATTACTCTCATGGAAGAAGAGGTGTTTCGGTAAAATAATTGTCAATCTTTTGTAGTTGCTTCTTATTTGTTTTTATAAATAAATAAATACTTTTTATAGATCATTTTCATTTTATGTTTACAATTTTTTACAAATGTTATAAATGACTATGTTTTTGTTTTCATTCATTTCAGCAGCACAGTTGAACAGAATGTGCACTTGCAACTACATCTTTGTCTAACAGTGAAGCAGGTTTCCTTCCAGTCATGGTTGACTATTTATGAGTTATAACCAAATTCTAAGTACTTTGCGTATTATGCCTGATTTAAGCATTCTTGCCTATAAAAATGCATTTTGAATTAACTTTGTAATTGAAATTCACAAGGCATATTGTGGAAAATCGAAAATATTCTCACATCTGTTAAATACATGTGCACATCTTGAAAGAGTGATAAGTGTAAAAAAAAGGTATGTAATTATAATCACTTTTATTCCTATCACTGTGACGACATCACGTTAGTTCCTTATATGTAAAGCGTTATATGTTTATAATCTACTGTTAATGTCCATAAGGTAAAAGATGCAACACGGACACACCATTAGAGTATTCCTCTCGATATAAAACTAGCTTTTTAGACTGAATATCTTAGTCGTAGACATAGTTTCATCCTAAACAATAACGAATGTCACAATACGTTTTACGCATAGGTTGACATTTCCGACGCCCTCTGATGTTTGGTTGGACTAAGCTGAATTTCCTACAATAACATTGCCTTTGATTTGGATATTACAAATAAACGTTGAATATCAAAATATTATATTTTAAAAAAAATGTTTACAATTACTTTAAGTCGGCATCTAAATTCATATTCCATATATTTATGCAACAGAAGCTAAAAGTTGAAAAGCTTCCGTATATCTTTATTTCCTTTTGGTACATGTAGGCCATGTTTGTTCTAGGACTTCAAATAATCAGTTTCAGTAATGAAATGAAAGACCCTATTATATTTTTGTATGCATTAGCTAATGAGTTTTTGAGAAGATGACTCGTGTACCCTGCATTCATACAACAAAAGAGCGCAACAACACAGGAGCGCAACATGCCCTTGTTATCCATGGACTTATGATGATTTTGATCAATTAATAAAATAATATCAAGTAATGTCGGTGTATTAACATCTAATATTAGAATTATCGTCTTGATTTTTTTGTATAGGATCAAAAACTTTATTGAGGAACGCTTGATGTATCAAGCAAAATATTCACAAGACAAATGAAGAATTTGAATCGTTTCAATATATCGCCTAAGGACACACAAGAGATTTTAGAAGAATAAAAAAGGTACTTTGTTACTAGAATATCCATACAGACACAACTCTGTCTCAAGGTAAATACATCGTCTTTACCAAAAACCTGTATATCCAAGATAAAGATAACAGCTGAAACATGTCTTGAAATAATGTTGACAGAGCCATTTGTCAGGCGTCGGAAGAAGCTTCATCAGATAATCTCAACAGGTGCACTCCTTGAAAAACTATACAAGTTCGATATTGGATTTTGAATTTTCTCAGAACCTTACACTCTTTTTTTGCTTAGCAAAGTGTTTCAGCGACCTCGTCAGATGAAACTTGACACGCCCCAAAAGGTTAATTGAGACAAATAAATCACAGATTGGCAATACATTTCAAACAATGCATAATTATCAATTTCTAGTGCTAATATGCGTTTGTTATTAATTTCTGGTAATTGACACGAATAACATGCAGCATGTTTTCTAGTGCTGGCAATGTTGAATGCAGAGACGCTTATGTTAGCAGGCTGCAGACAATGCATATCTTAAGGCTTTTCACGGAATAATACATCTGATGAAGACTAGCGCAATATCTCTTGAAATATGAAAGTGTTTTATCTATGAAAAGGAATACTTTTTCAAAATGATTGTATTAATTAAAGCAGCTTCAAAATCTGTAATCGCCATTATTAGTTTCTGATAATAACAAGAGCTAAAGACGGCACAGCTAAATAGAATAACCCCACTGGTAAAATGGTCACAGGGGCTTGAGATAATTCATAAGGTTTGTACATGAAGGTCCAAACCATACTGAAGACCTATCTTCATATCATAGTGATAACATGTGCCATGTAACATGCACTACATTCTACCAATCAGTTATTGGTTGAATAAATCTGTGACAGAAAAAATAAGAAAATTTTGGATTTTTTGGCAACTGAGAAACCTAAACTTACACAAGGCACATTTATATATAGTAGCGGTTGCATGATAGGTTTCATTATTTTCCAACAATAAGATTCAGAGTTCAAGCAGAACAATGTGAGGTAAAGTGTAATGACCAAACAGGCGCACGATGGTTTGTGATGACAGTAAAATGTAGTTTACCAATTGATGAGTAAATTAAATTTTTACTCTCACCAAATATCATATTGTCGAGCACATGTAAACTTATTGATCGTCATTCAAAAAACAATCGCATAGAAAATGGTTTTTCCCCTAGACATTTTTTCCCTGTGAAGTATAGTACATACACAATAAAACACAGTTTTTATTGTTATTCCATACTTCGATTCTCTTTCAATATTTGTTCCCTCGTAAAGTTTCTTCCTAAAACACAACGTAAACAAGTTGATAAATTTGTTTACATTATAAATCCTATTGTAGACCACAAACATCAATATTTTTAGTCATAAATTGAATTACTTTGCATACATTTTATCTGACTATACACCGAGTACCAACCATTTAGATGAGAACATCAATGTGTATTGTCTTAACTCTGATTCCGACCAAAAGCACATATTTATTGACTTGAGGTAGTAAACTCAGAAATGTGACGTCAAACCTTTTTTCAAGATGTTATTATTTTGACATTACCTTTAATGACACTTGCTTTTTGCTTTTTTCATCACAAAATAATTATTGCTAATTCGGTCAGCACTAAATATGGTCAACATTTTTCAGCGGGTCCATAAAACAGGTATTCACCTCATCACAAACCTATTATTGCATAAGTAACATTACAAAAGTCTGCATTAAGACGTAGGAAAAAGTAATTAATTTCTTTGATTTGTATTTTATGCCTTGAGCGCCTTGAGTGCAATCTTAATCACAAATAATGACTTCTTCATGCGTCTGCGTTAGTTAAAATGCTTCAACCAGTGTCTGTCGATCTGCTAGAGGTATTGTTGACTTATCGTAATATCTACTCTGTGATTAGTTCAGAGATGGTGGATTTATTCCCTGATACAATTTTACCATACCTGTATGTTTGATTTCATTCTAGAAATTACTCAGTCACTAAATCAAATGTGTCCTTACAACATCTTTCAAGATTACTTTCTAAGAGATAATAATTTTGCCTCGTTGAATTGCAAATTTTAGGTTTTGATATAAATTTAGTTTTAATGTTTATTGAACAGAGAAATCCATCAATCAATCTGTCACATTACTATGTTAATTATGGAAAATTGAAAGCTGTCACTTAGGCTCAGATTCTCTTTGTGTACTCTAACTAAACTCACGGGCAAAAGAAACTATACCAAAGTATTTTTTGTTTTAAAAAGTTGAAACTAGCTTTTGAAATGGAATTTTTATTATCAAACTATGTCACAAGAACGCAACTTCATAATTACTGAGAAAAAAATCATTTTTCTTACCAAATATAGACTTTGTCATACGTTTTTTGAGCAAAATGGTATGCACGTTCATATGGCACCGAACTGTATAAAAACCACGAATCTCCATGCTTTAGACCTCAGTCGTAACGAACACAACAACTGACATGCCGAGACTTACCACAGAGGAACGAGAGAGAGCGATTGGTATGTTGCAGTTGGGCGCACGTCACGCCCACGTTGCTCGTATCTTCAACTGCACCCGCACTACGATAACCAGACTGCACACAAGAATGGTACAGACAGGTGGGACCCAGGACCGGCCAAGAAGTGGAAAACCCAGGGTCACAACCGCAAACGACGACCGCTACATCTGCACGATTCACCTACGCAATCGTTTCGTCACAGTGACGTCATCAGCAGCAGCAGCGCCACACCGTGTTATCAGCAGAAGGACAGTAATCAGACGTCTTCGTGAACATGGCATTCGAGCGTACCGGCCCTTCCGCGGGATGATGCTGAGCCGACGTGACCGACGTAACCGTCACCAGTGGACAAGAATGGTAGAGTGGTGGCAGAATAGGAACTGGCAAAGAATTGTGTTTACAGATGACAGCAGGTTCCAGCTACACAGAGCTTGGCCGAGTGCGCATTTATCGTCGGAGAGGAGAGTGTTGTGTTGTGTCCAGGAGGTTGTGCCATTCGGCGGCGGTAGCGTCATGGTTTGGGGTGGAATGTGCAGGGACCATACAACAGAACTTGTTTCTTTGACCGTACTTCGAATGCCTAAGGCTACATCGACACCGTTTTACGTCCTGTGGTGCTCCTTTTAATACCCCTTAGAAATCCAAGAGTAATCCTCTAACAAGACAATGCTCGCCCCCACACAGCCAGAGTCACCACAGACTTCCAGCGAGATCACCGTATTTATTACCGATCGAACACTTGTGGGATCATTTGGACAGGCAGATAAAGCAGAGAAATCCACCTCTATCAAGTCGGCAAACGTTTATCCAGGCACTCGTGGAAGAATGACAAGCCATCCCTAATGACGTCATCAGGCGCCTTGTGAATTCTGTGCGTCGACGTGTGCAGGCCTGTATTCAAAGGAACGGAGGCCATACCAGATACTGACAGTTTTCCAGTGTTTCCTTTGTGAATAAAAGCGTTTTCTGTAGTCTCTAAAAAGACTTCTTTATTTTTGCAAATTGACATTTACCCCCAGTGTCATTCATTGCATTCTACTGCATTAACTGTATGTGCCACCTTTTCTAAATTTCGATCAAATAATGGTCAGTTAAATTGTCTTTAAAACGAGTATTACATTATTTATGTGACATATCTGATAATGTTGATAACATCAAAACAATGTTGGTATAGTTTCTTTTGCCCGTGAGTTTATATACATCACTTAAGTTTTCCGTTTAGACTATAGAAACAGATTAAAAGAAGTAGACAAATAATGTGTATATTTAGTGATTAAAATGTGAAGTAATAATAATAGTTTGAATTTGTTCATTGAGACATCCACAAGAGATCAGAATATGTGATAACTATCCTTACAAAGACTGCTACATTGGTCGAAATATTTTTATCATATTAAAGACAATTCAGAAATATTCAACGTTCTCTGTTTAAAACCTTTCTTCATGTAAGCAATGACATCTTTTCTTAACTTATCCAAATATCTAATCATAGCACATATTTAAGAACTGACCATCTATAAATATGTCAAATATCATAAAATGTTGTTTTAAATATTAAGCAACAGCCTTACTTTTAGCGGTTAATGATGAAATAGAAATCATAACTATACTTGTCATAGTTTCACAACACTGATTAGAACCAGTAAGAATGTAAATCTTATGCTCTGAGTAAAAAACTTAAAATACATTACCATTCTATTCACAACAATTTCAGTCGCTCGCTAATTTTTTTTCATATTTCCAATCGCAAAAACAGTACTCTTGAAATTGTCATTTAAATAGAGCCTGCTCGTGCCTTGGGGATATGAAATGAATCTAATTCGAAGAAATTGCATGAATGATGTAAAACAAAATTTCTTTTCATTAGAATGAAGTAAAGTGCCAATGGTTACATAATTTTTCAGTTTGATAGAATTCGTTACCTTTAGATTTTAACTACGATATTTTCATCGTCCATCTACTCTGCGTTAATGATATTCAAAGCATGTTGGTTATGTAATCCTAAACTCATCTTTGTAATAACAGAAGCACTTAGAGACCCAAATACGCATTAAAAGGGGCATTCAGTGCAATAAGTTTGCCTATTTAAACCTGACCTGATTTGACTACCATGCGGACGACAACCCGTCCTTTCTGCACTTGTGTGATTACTCTAGTTCTCAAAGTGATTAAACATACAGCACTGACAACATATATATGTCTATTATGTCCAACGCTTCTCCCTTAATTGAAACTTGTCAACATATTGTACATACAGCCTAGTTTCTCTTCCTCCTGTCTTGAATTAAGGATAATGTACTTGATGGCTTTTTAGTGATCTGTCAGTCCTTTCTTCTCTGCGTCCTGTTGCTTATAACATTCGTTGAGGTCGGTGAATCTTCTGAATTCATTGTACCAAACATATTGTTAAAAAGATTCAAAGACAATAATTCGAACCGTTTATGGTTTTGAACATGCTAGGAGATTACATACAAAGTGCACGGGTTCCGGAATACACTCTAAGCCTGAATGCTTTATTTTGGTTATACATCGTTAAGTCAAAATGTACATTTATGTACATACACGGAGTAATAAATCTTTTAAGCTTATAAACTTATTCTCAACCAATAATATATATGCAAACACGTGTACACTGATCAGTCATTATACAAAGGCATGCCTAACGAAAATAGTCTCCAAGCAAATTATTCCTTGAGGTCAAGCCCCTGTAAAACGGGCAGGATACGTAAAAGCTCTGTTCCTTAGTTCTTGCTTAGGTTAACACTTGTACAATTTTTGCCTCAATTTAAACGAATTTAAGGTCAATAATTTGTTTTTATTAATCCCTCTTAAAAAGACCACAAAAGCCATGTTCTTTGGTCTTATTTAATTCATTTCGTATGTTTATTTACTGGCTATCAACTGAGTGCAAGCCGTTTACATGGCAACAGCAATGTGTATCGTCTTCAGTCTGATTTCGATCAAAAGCACATATTGATTAACTTGAGTAATCAAAATCACTCAAACGTCAAACCGTTTTTTCAAGACATTATTATATTGTCATCATGACGTCATATGTCCGTCGTCCTAAACAATCAGACCAAAGAACCTTTATTGACTCTTGCGTTTCGTTTTCTAAAGACAAAACAATAATCAACTGGTGAAGTACTTAGTTCTCAGTCATTTTTTTACAAGGCTATAAAAAAAGGTATTGACCTCATCACAAGCCTATTATTGTATAGGATTACATTACAACGTTCTGCATTAAAACGCAGGAAATAGTAATTAAATTTTTTTATTTGTATTTTAAGCCTTGAGTTCAATCTTTATCACATGCAATGTCTTATTTTCATACGTCACTGTTAGTGGCAATGCTTGGACCACTGTCTGCTTATCTCAAAATATCCTCCTTCCTGTTAAAAATGCTGGTGACTCATTGTAATAGCCACTCTGTGACTCTCTCAGAAATCTTTCAGGATTTCTTTTCAGAGATTATGTTTTCGTTTAGTTAAATGGCAAGTATCACTTCTTGATGGAGATTTGTTTGTTAAGTATATTGAATATATAAAAAGAAATCCATAATTCAATCTCTCCAAAATACGGCATAAGTCGTAATTCTTTTACTTAAAGCACACTAATTACGAAGTAAAACGTCGTGTTAGTGGCACTAAAAAGTGTTTGCTGAATAAACGGTGTTTTGTTATTTGAGATAACAGTTATCCTGTAAAGGAATACATCTTTGTTTTTTTTCTTAAATAATTTAGAACTTAGCCTTGGCATGAAGTAAACTCTCTTTTGACTGCAAACGGCTTTCCTAGAGACGTGGAATGTGGGGATCAGGATGAGCAGAGATATGTAGGAAGATAATATATAAATGTTTTAGATCCATGAGCCAGGGACATTTTAATGTCGCTCAGTGGTCAGTTCCATTTATTTTCCCGATAGTTGATAGTTGACTATCGGTTATTTCTTATAAGATTTTGTATCATTCCTTCATTTATTGAAATCAAAATCATCATTTTATCATTTAAATGAAATCAGTTACAAAATGATGAACCAGAGCTTATTGTAAAAGCAATCTTATTTATTCTAATGATTTTGTCTGATCATTTATCAATGTCTTGTTTGGATTTTTCTGAGAAAAAAACGGTAACTTGTTTCATTTATCTCATTTGTAGTTTATGCCTTGGGTGCAATCGTACTCACGAATAATGTCTTCTCATCGTGAAAAATCATAAAATCATGCAAAAACACATTATGGGTTTTTGTGTTTGGACTGTCTGTAATTATCCTCTTTACTGTTAGAAGTGTTGTAGACTTATCTTAACAGTCACTCTGTGATTCTCACAAAAATGATGGATTTGTTTCCTGATACTTTATAATCATACGCATGTTTTCTTTCTGGCAACCCAATATTCTAACAACGTCTTTCAGGATTTGTGTCAAGAGACATTAATCTTAATTTGTCCTAAAGGAAAGATAACTTGTTATTAAGATTTATACTCCGAGTACATTTTCATTCCAAAATGGGCCTTGAAACTAAATTCTATTCTATATTCGTAGTATCAAGATAGCATTCTCGTTGTTTACATGGATTTACAGAAAGCAAACGGTTGCTATGAATCAAATGGTGAAATATTCAAGGATATTTTGTTTTGTAGGACAAGAAGTATCCTGCAGATGAATGGACGAGTTCATTGTAATGTTTCTTGATAAAAGTCTTCTAAAGATAAAGTAATTCCCATCGTTTGAGAGACATCATATATAGATAGCTGTATCCTGTGTGGTGTGCACATGTGGGGAAATAATGTCATCAGGACAACAAACGGTTTTGTCAAGCTTGAGATACTGGCCCAGACACGTTCTTTCAGGCATCACTATGTTAGGACAAAGGTTGTTTTTTCGTCAATAAGTAACTATAAGTTTATCCTTTTGGTCATACTGATGAATATTTAATCTTATACGATACAGTTTTTAGGTCATCATTTCCATGAATTATTCTAAATCAAACTCCATCTACTTGTGCTTTGTGAGATGGTAGCTCATTCTGAAAGCTTTACCAAACGATTTAAACTGTTACATTGATTTTGCCTTTGTTGGTGGATATCGACGTTTTCCACATTTCAGGCGTGTTACGTGGGGATATCATATGCCAGGATACACCATGAATGTTTCAAACAGGGCATGTTATATTATCTATGTGATACTTTAACTATACCGAAAATAACTACTATGTGTAGATATATACTAATACTGTAATAAACATAAATCTGGCATTTTCATAACATATATGCATATACGATACTTAAACTGGAAGACAAATAAATTCTATGCACATAAATAACAATAAACAATATAAAATATATACGTGAAGGCATTTCTTGTCATAATAATGTTTGATTCAGTATAGTTTTTCTTGGATGCTTGTAATGGTTTAATATGAAATTTACTCATTACTCATCAACATGATAACCGTGTCTATTGAACAGTATTATAATCTGAATTGCATTGTTCACACTTATAAACTGCAGGCCAAGTTTTAACTCACATGATAGGTGTATGCTTTGTCAAAGTTGTCAAGAGAATGGTGATTAACGTAGTATATAAAGTTATACAAAAAACGAAATTGACAGGCTAAAAATTCTAAACAATTTTAATGCTTCAGTTTTCTAATGTCACAAACATCTACTTTCTTCTGCATGCTCAATCAATTGATTCGAGATGAATCATAAGTAATTGGCGTCTGTGAATTATCATTTTCTATTGGCGTCTGTAACACATCAAAGAAAGAACATTTATTAGATTAAGCATCTGTTCAAAAATAGATATTCAATGTTATGATAAAGGTTTCATTTCTTAGCGTCACATGTGACCTACTTCATTTACTAATGTACCAGATATGGAAGTGGAGACATCTAACATTCATAAGAAAATACATTTCCTTGAACTTATGTTTTATCAAACAAAGTGAATGACAAGTCTGATGTCCAATTACTTCTTCTAAACATATTTGATTACGAGATAAAAAGTATTAATAATGAACATTTGAACGGCAACCATATGCATTGTGTTAGATTTACAAAAGTTAGGAAAAACAATAAGGATTGATAATTGTTTTTTAAGAGAATAAACCAAATACATCAACATCAACAACATTATCCTACATTAATAAATGTCTCAAGGGTTAATAGCCATCTTCTGAAAGATTTTCAATGTGATATCTAAAGAATGATAGGGAAGAAAACCTTGAGATTATAATGTAAGGTTCATTTCATTGTCCACATGATCAAAACGTCAAACTTATAATCTGACTTTACATGTACATTGATAGAAATTACAAAGGAACCAGTTACCTGCCTTGGTGACAACTTTCCTGGTTTTCAAGGTTTTCTGTGTTAATAACTGTCAGGGTGCTTTCTGAGAAAGGCCTAAAAATCATGTTTAACTATTTATAACAGATATTGGTCCAAGGAAATATCACGAAGCAGATTAGTTTCTAGAGTAGAATAGATGATTTCAACAATTAATGTTTCGTCTATACTCATGGGAAAAGTTAATTTTTTTACAAGAAAAGTTGCTTGATAAGAAAATAAACAATGTGTAAGAAAAAGTAATCGTGTGATATGACAAAAAAATTATCTCGCCGTTTTGGGAAGAAATATCATTTAGAAAAAGTTTTGCTTCTTGCCAGTCTTCTTGGAGAGCTTGAGCAAGTTGCTAGCGATTATCTGGAGGTGGTGATCGTCGTTGACAAATACGATGAGATGATCCAAAGCGTTCCAAAGATGTTCGATCGGTGTCATGTCAGGCGAGCAGGCTGGCCAAGGCCAAACGTCGATGTTGATGTTAGCAAGTAAGTTCTTAGTAACTCGAGCTGTGTGCTATCGGGTTGAAAGATCACACCTTGTGTCTGTTGTCGAAGAAAAGACGACGGGATGGAGGTTGTCATCGACATAACGCCGAGCCGTTAGATTTCCATTCACAATAACCAGCGGCGTCTTCTCCTCACCAAGTATGTCTCCCCAAACCATGACACTTCCTACTCCTTATGGCACCACTTCCTGAAGGCAACATGCAGCGGTTCTCTCTTCCGGACGGCGAAAAACACGTACTCTTCCATCTGCTATGAAGAGACTTTCGTTAGAGAAAAACACCCTCTACCATTGACGTCTCTGCCAAGGTAAAACTGTCCTCGCCCATCTCAGTTTTCGTTGGCGATGTGGTAGCGTTTTTATAGCCTGTGAGGTTATGTGCATTTTTTCATCTGTTAACCATCTTAACAATGACCACTACACTGGTCGAAATAACTTCATCGTAGTAAATGATCCTGTCTTAATCGAACGTTTTTTTTATTGTATAACCTGTCGTCATGTATGAACTAATTCTCCTTTTTTTTCAATTATCCGAATATCAAAGTATTTATTTTAGAACTGACCATATATCAATAAAGCTTGCATCGTGTAATGCCCCACTCAATATAGAGCATCATTCTTGCGTTTAGCTGTTTAGCTAAAACCATAGCTATCTTTGTGATAGGTCAATGACACTGATTAGAACAACTCAATACAAGTAACAACAAACAGAGAACAAGTAAAAAACTATTTAAAAAACCCATAAACATTCTATTTACAACGGTTTCAATCTTTCACATCATTTTTTTCACATTACCAATCACAAATGAAGAACACTCTTGTAATAGGGTTTACAATAGAGCTTACTCGTGCCTTGGGGATATATAATGAATCTGATTCATGGAAAGTGCATGACTGATGTCAATGGGTTTTTTATTTGCATTAGTTTGAAGTAAAGTGTAAATGGTTGCATAACGTTTCAGTCTGATTGTATTTGTTACCTTTGGATTTTAACTACGATGTTCTTCGATCACAACATTAAAGAGAATGGAACGACCGTGAAACAAACAAGAATGAAAGTACTTTTCATCGTCCATCTACTCTGTGTTGTTGATATGCAAAGTATGTTGGTTATGTAATCTTAACTAATCTTTGTAATAACAAAAGCACAAAGGGACCCAATTGCGTATTAAACGAGGTCCTAATTGCATTAAGTTTGCTTTATTTGAACCTGACCTGGCTATAATATGAGTACAATCTGTCCTCTCTGTATTTGTATGATAACTCTAGTTCCTGTAGTGATATAACATACATCACTGACAACATGTCTACGTATCTCGTGTAACCTGGGAACGAATTATCAGCCTAGTTTCTCTTCCTTCCTTCCTTCCTTTTTGAATCAAATATATACTCGAGGGCGTTTTGTTTATCATCTGGCAGAGAAAAACCATCTTTTTCACATTGTACAGGATCGTTATACTGTAAGACTATCATAATTCCAAAGTGGACAAATACAAACACTTTTGATTATGAATTTTGTTTCAATCAACCTTTAGTATTCAAGGTTTCGCTTGAAGTTCTTTTAGAACTAACGGTTATATGAAAATAATAATAATTTCAT
The DNA here is from genome assembly GCA_921293015.1 of Phorcus lineatus. Taxonomy (NCBI): domain Eukaryota; kingdom Metazoa; phylum Mollusca; class Gastropoda; order Trochida; family Trochidae; genus Phorcus; species Phorcus lineatus. The sequence goes on from OV121088.1 coordinate 48,922,334, forward strand.
GTAAACCTGATTGCCTAATTTGTATTTAAACACAGCTAAGTCAATATGTGCATTTCTGATGCAAGCTTCGATGTGTATATGAATTTTACTCTTATTTACACCATATCCAAGCCACGTTGGTTTTGTAATCATTACCTAATATTTTTAATAAGCACTAAATGACCCAAAGCCGCATTAAAAAAGAATAGCTTGCAATAAGTATGCTTTATTTAAACCTGACCTGATTTCACTACCATGTGGGGACAACCTATCGTTATTGCACTTTTGAGATTACTCTAGTTCTATTAGTGATTAAACACACAGCACTGACAACATATCTGCCATGTCACACGCTTCACCCTTAATTGATATTGTCAGCCAAGTTTCTTTCTGCTGTCTTGAATTAGGGATAATTTACTTGAGGGCTTATTGTATATCATCTGGCAGAGAGAAATTATCCCTTATCCATTGAGCGGGTTTGCTATACCGTTACATAATTGACATTTTATTGTTCATGCATTTCCTCTTTTGCCTCAACTACAACGCAAATAAGTTCAATGATTTATTTACCCTCTCCTAATTAGGCGACCAGAATTTAGACTGTTATTCGCTGTTCGTCATTCGTCATTCGTCATTCGAATGACGAATAGCAATTTTTTTTGCTTTTCGTCTTTCATATTTGATGATATCTTAATGACGAATAGCAAATTATTTTGCTGTTCGTCTTTCATATTTTGCTTATATCTGAATGACGAAAAGCAAATTATTTTGCCATTCGACTTTCGAGTGCAATATAAATGATCAACAGAAACAATGTTTTGCAAACAATATTCCTAATCTTCAACATAAGTCCGAGGATTTGCTCCTGGTGCTGTCCCTTTTAGTGGGAAAACTTTCCCCCTAGAATAGAGGTCTCTCGGAAGAACAACAACCTCTTCTGGAAAAATATGAGATGTGCAAAATTGACATTACACACTTGCAATCCGTCAAACACATATTCTTTTATGTAAAGCAATGATTGTTCATAGAAAAAATGTCTGTTTGACTTTTCAAAATGTTTTTTTGCCTTTTAAATTTGAATGACGAATAGCGATTTTTTTGCTTTTCGCATTTCGTCATTCGTCATTCGCCTTTCAATTCCTTATGATTTAATGTAGACATTAATCTTTTAGTGTTTCCTGTGAGCTATACAACAAGTGTTGATGGAGTTTTCAAGCTTTGTGACCCTTTAACTTTGATTGTATCATCAAAAAAAAGTCCGATGATTTGCTCCTGGTGCTGTCCCTTTTAGTGGGAAAAATTTCCCCCTAGAATAGAAGTCTCTCGGAAGAACAAAAACCTCTTCTGCAAAAATATGAGATGTGCAAAATTGAAAATACACACTTGCAATCCTTCAAACACATATTTACTTATGTAAAGCAATGATTGTTCATAGAAATAATGTCTGTTTGACTTTTCAAAATGTTTTTTTGCCTTTCAAATTTGAATGACGAATAGTGATTTTTTTTGCTTTTCGCAGTTCGTCATTCGTCATTCGCCTTTCAATTCTTTATGATTTAATGTAGACATTAATCTTTTAGTGTTTCCTGTGAGCTATACAACAAGTGTTGATGGAGTTTTCAAGCTTTGTAACCCTTTAACTTTGATTGTATCATCAATAAAAAGTCCGATGATTTGCTCCTGGTGCTGTCCCTTTTAGTGGGAAAAATTTCCCCCTAGAATAGAAGTCTCTCGGAAGAACAAAAACCTCTTCTGCAAAAATATGAGATGTGCAAAATTGAAAATACACACTTGCAATCCTTCAAACACATATTAACTTATGTAAAGCAATGATTATTCATAGAAATAATGTCCGTTTGACTTTTCAAAATGTTCTTTTGCCTTTCAACTTTGAATGACTATTGGCGATTTTTTTTGCTTTTCGCAGTTCGTCATTCGCCTTTCAATTCTTTATGATTTAATGTCGACATTAATCTTTTAGTGTTTCCTGTGAGCTATACAACAAGTGTTGATGGAGTTTTCAAGCTTTGTAACCCTTTAACTTTGATTGTATCATCAATAAAAAGTCCGATGATTTGCTCCTGGTGCTGTCCCTTTTAGTGGGAAAAATTTCCCCCTAGAATAGAAGTCTCTCGGAAGAACAAAAACCTCTTCTGCAAAAATATGAGATGTGCAAAATTGAAAATACACACTTGCAATCCTTCAAACACATATTCACTTATGTATAGCAATGATTATTCATAGAAATAATGTCTAATTGACTTTTCAAAATGTTTTTTTGCCTTTCAAATTTGAATGACGAATAGCGATTTTTTTTGCTTTTCGCAGTTCGTCATTCGTCATTCGCCTTTCAATTCTTTATGATTTAATGTCGACATTAATCTTTTAGTGTTTCCTGTGAGCTATACAACAAGTGTTGATGGAGTTTTCAAGCTTTGTAACCCTTTAACTTTGATTGTATCATCAATAAAAAGTCCGATGATTTGCTCCTGGTGCTGTCCCTTTTAGTGGGAAAAATTTCCCCCTAGAATAGAAGTCTCTGGGAAGAACAAAAACCTCTTCTGGAAAAATGAGATGTGCAAAATTGAAAATACACACTTGCAATCCTTCAAACACATATTCACTTATGTATAGCAATGATTGTTCATAGAAATAATGTCTAATTGACTTTTCAAAATGTTGTTTTGCCTTTCAACTTTGAATGACGAATAGCGATTTTTTTTGCTTTTTGCAGTTCGTCATTCGTCATTCGCCTTTCAATTCTTTATGATTTAATGTAGACATTAATCTTTTAGTGTTTCCTGTGAGCTATACAACAAGTGTTGATGGAGTTTTCAAGCTTTGTAACCATTTCAGTTTGATTGTATCATCAAAAAAAAGTCCGATGATTTGCTCCTGGTGCTGTCCCTTTTAGTGGGAAAAATTTCCCCCTAGAATAGAAGTCTCTCGGAAGAACAAAAACCTCTTCTGCAAAAATATAAGATGTGCAAAATTGAAAATACACACTTGCAATCCTTCAAACACATATTTACTTATGTAAAGCAATGATTGTTCATAGAAATAATGTCTGTTTGACTTTTCAAAATGTTGTTTTGCCTTTCAACTTTGAATGACGAATAGCGATTTTTTTTGCTTTTCGCAGTTCGTCAATCGTCATTTGCCTTTCAATTCTTTATGTTTTAATGTAGACATTACCCTTCCCTTGCTGAATATTATTTTGACCAGTTTTGCCCCCGTAGCTGAATTTTTGAGTACTCGCCTCGCTACCGTTATAGCGCAATTAGAATCTGAATTATTTAGCACCGCGAGACGCGACCATTTTTTCGATATATGGTTTGTCCACATGGCAATTTACGGATGAAAATGGCCGTTCCATACAAAAGTAGCCCACCAATCAAATGAACGATCTTTATCTGATACTTTGAATGAATTTTTTATCTCACCTAGAACGATTTCTATTACAATCTGAAGATTGTCTTTATTCAAAGATACGGAAAATCCTTAAATATCATCGCACAATTAAACTTTTTATATGGAATTGAAGATACATTATTCCTCTTTACGATGATATATTTCTATTTATAATACGACCTCTAGTTATATATCTACAAATATCTAACTATTGTCTTTATTTCCGGCTGAATAAAATCCCTATTTCTGAGCATGCAAACATGTATTATATATGGAATTGTAGACAATTTATTCTTCCTTGTGATGATAAAAAGTATTAGAATATGTCATCCAGTTTAAAAGACGAGGGCGAACATTCCAAGATTATAAAATCGGAAATTATTTACGTACGCCGCATCTTTATTTTCTGCTGCGCATGTACAAATAATACATGGAATTAAAGATAAATCTGTCGTCTTTACGACTGTGAAAAAATAATGAAAATGTGCCAACTCGTTCAAAAGATATGAAATACGAAACAGGGATACCCTCAACTATTTGAAAACAGATTATCACTCGGAGCATATTTGTTATTGACTGGCCACATGCATTTTAGACATTGAATTAAAGACAATTCTTTTTGCTTGAGAATGGTGAAAAAATCTATAAAAAGTCAAATAGTTCGGGAGATATGAAGCGCAAAAGAAGTGTACCCTCAGACATTTGTGAAATTGTTTTGATAATTGCGACATTTGTCGCATCGTTTGCCGCTTCTTTTTTTGGTGATGAGCATTTCCAAATTTCATATTGAATAAAAGCCAGTTTTTTTCCCTTTACGCTGATGTAAAAATTATAAAGTTTCGCCACCCGTTTCTAAAGATACAAATTGCGAAAGATCGGGTGATAGGTCTTGATTGTGATAGACTATCATATCCCCTTTCTTCGGTTTTTTCTGTGCCTTCTTTACCTTTTCAGGAATGACTTTGCGATTTCCTCAAAGTTCCCGTCGCACCAGTTCCCATTTCCCACAAGTTTATGTACAATGCCACAGAGGAATAGAAATTGTCCATGAACACATGATACCCTTTCACAGCATATTCCTTCACCAAGTCCAAGACGACATCATACAGAAACAGCTTTATTTGTTTTTCCAGTGTAGAGTTTGAATTTGAAAACATAACCATTTGTTGAGTCGCACAACATGTAGGCCTTTATCCCATACTTCTTCGGGTTGTCGGGATAATATACTTTGAAACTCAGATTGCCTTTTCAAGGCACCAACCCTTCATCAACACAAATGTTTTTATGTGGCTTTTTAACTCTGGAAAAACGATGCACGATGCGTTGGTACAGACAGCCAAGTTTATTCATTGGTGAAAAATTTGGAGTGTTTCGTCCTGGCATTTGGTTGTTATCATTCAAATGTAGGAATGTTAGCAGTAGCCAGAACCTGTCGCGAGGCATGCGTTTGGAAAAGAAGGGCGTCGGCGTCACATCACTTGTTGATGAATACTCAGAAAAGTTTCTCTGTACAACCAGAGACATTGCTATTGTCATTGCTATGAATACTTTCATTTCTTCAGCTTTCGTCTCATACCACTGCCTCAACCGTGAACAGGGTTTCAGAACCTTATCATCGACCTGTTGGTAGAAGTGTCTGTTGGTTTCTGCTGCCAATGATCCATTATCATCTTCATGAAAAAATAGTCCGAAAAAGTCTACAGAATGCGGATTATCAGACAATTCTATGAACCGTCTTTATACCTTGTCGACAGTAAAATGCAATTCGACACGTCCACGTTGCCTCGGCCCCTCCTCCCAGCGATCCATAAAATTATCTTGGTCATCAAAATGTGTGTCCATTTCATTATATTGCTCGTCAAAGCCACTGAACTCTTCCTCTCTGGAAGTACAAGCCGCAGCAGTTTCACCCATAGCAGCTAATATGTCTTTTGCAATGTTTCTTATTTCTACATCACTATCAATGTCACTTTCATCATCATTGTCACTGTTACTATCACTCTCATCAGTTGATTCCATATCAGAAGCTTCATCGGCATGGACCTTGTTGATGAAGTCGTCGTCGCTAGACGTTGACGGATCTTCCCATCTCCTGGTTCGCGGCCTCCTGGCGTTAGGCATCTTTCTGTAATTGATTGAAAATAATTTAGGCACACGCAAGATATAACATCAACACATGACCTGTTGTACAGAGAAATTCAATGTGAGCTTCATGGACATTCAATTGCCACATTTTGTAAGTAATTGAAACAAATTTGCTGTTGCTCGCCGATGGCGCCAGCGGCCATCAATAATCCAGACATCTTCTAATTGTCCATGTTTCCTGATTTACAAAAGTAAGAAATCAGGAGAAATTCGAACATTGCTGGACAATTTCTAATTTTCAGACAACTTTTCACAGACCCGCCGAACAAGTTCTATTGTTGCCGAACACTTTCTAATTATCGGACGACTTTTCACAATCCTGCCGAAGGTGCCGATGGCACCGACGGCCGCCGACGTTGTGTCAACATTACCAACCCTGATTCCGCCTTCTGACTTCCTAAGCAACGAGCTGGCGAGTCGCGAACAACTGCCTTCTACGTCAGGAAAGTTCTGATTGTCAGTTGTGGATTTTTCAACTCTTGACTTCTCTTACGAGGATGATAGGTTCCACTGACCCTGTAACTCATGCCATCCCGACATATATAGCAAAATATTTAAAACCTCGGAATGCTACCAAACTTTATTTTCAAAAAAGACTTTTCTCGACCTTTTGGCAGAAAAAAACCACTGCCTGGTGGCGGTGCCCAATGGAAGGGCGCTGAAATAATGTGTCTCAAACACGAACATTTTCCTTGGACACATTTTCCCATGACCTGATGGCGGTGCCCGGCGAAAGATCCCCGACATACTGTGTCTCAACCACAAACATTTTCGTTGGAAAAATTTGCCTTAACAGATGGCGGTTCCCGACGGAAGATCCCTGACATACTGTGTCTCAACCACAAACATTTTTGCTGGACAAATTTGCCATGACCTGATGGCGGTTCCTGACGGAAGATCCCCGACATACAGTATTTCAAGCACGATCATTTTCGTTGGACAATTTCCCGTGAACTGATGGTGGTGCCCGACGCAAAATTCCCTAACACAAAAATGACATCAATAACTCTATGAATGTATATCCAAAGTTTTATCTCCTTTCATCTTTTTATGGTTTATAAAACTCTATAATTGAACACTAAAGAAACAGGGTTTCCTTAATAGTTTTTTCACTTTTTACATTTTATTAATAACATTTTAGCGTTGCTTGTTGAATCTTTATTTCTGTGAGCTCATAAACAAATTGTATATCAAATTGAAGAGAATTTTCGGCTCTTTACGCTGATACCAAAATTTGTTGTGCGCTCCACTTGGTTACATAAATACGAAATGCGAAACTTGCCCAATTTGCGGCACTTCTTGTGCCTTTATTTTTGTGTGCGCATGTATGATCAATATATGGAAATGAAGTAAAACGTTTCGTCTTTATTTAGATGTAAGATATCGAGTGCCAAAGAAAGGTACATGAAAATCGAGCTTCAGATCACATGATAAGAAAAGCACCCTTTGTGCGGCGCTTGCTGCATTGTCATTTGTTTTAGCGGATAGACATATTATGTATCACTTTGTTGTTTCCCTATTTGCGTCACTTACGGAGATGCAAAGTGCGAAAGTTGTTCTTTTTACGGCACTTGTTGAGTCTTTATTTATTTGCGCGCATAAATAGTTGATATAGGGAATTGAAGACAATTCATTTGTCTTTATTGTGATGTAAAATTCAACAAAATTCCTTTCACGGTGTAGAAGGAATTCATTGCAAAAGAAAGGCACATGAAAATAGTGCTTCAGATCATATGATAAGAAAGTCGGCAAAATTACCTTTTTGTGCGGCGGTTGCTGTGTCTTTATGAATTGTTGCGCATGTACATATTTTACATGGAATGAAAGCCAATCTTTTTCTCTATCTTGTGATATAAAACATGTCAAAATACGTTGAGCACATCATGAGAAAATTGGTGTGACAAAACAGTGTAAAACTAAAATATATAAAAATCACCTTTTTTGCGTCACATGCTGTATCTTTATTTCACGAGACGCACATTATATATTTCACATCAAATTGAAGACAATCTTTTTCTCTCTCAAATCATTCCATCTATATTGAAATCCGCCAAATGGTTCAGAACATAGGGCGTTCGATAGGAAGGTGTGCATATGGTCAAAATGCACGCGTCTCAGTAAACGATAGCCACCCGGGTCGGTAAGCTCGTGGGAGAAGGAAGAAAATGCTCACAGGCTATTAGCACGTGCGGCAGAGAGTGGGGGAAAATTGAGTGATTTTACTGCTTATTTTCAGTACGATAAACATTATCAATGTCCGCACAATTTTCGGAACATGTGCAAGCATTATTTAGAACACCAACAAAACAAAAAACAAGAGCCTAGCGAAAGCCGGAACGAAAATACAAGCGTTGAATTGAGACTACTGCTAGGCAATAAATTTCCTTCCTTTGCTACTGAGAACTGCAGATATAATTAAGTGTGCTCGCAAATCCTCGGACTAATTTGTGATGACACAAAGCTTCAAAACTCCATCAACACGTGTTGTATAGCTCACAGGAAACACTAAAAGATTAATGTCTTCATTAAATCATAAACAATTGAAAGGCAAATGACGAATGACGAACTGCGAAAAGCAAATAATAATCGCTATTCGTCATTCAAAGTTGAAAGGCAAAACAACATTTTGAAAAGTCAAACAGACATTATTTCTATGAAAAATCATTGCTTTACATAAAAGAATATGTGTTTGAAGGATTGCAAGTGTGTATTTTAAATTTTGCACATCTCATATTTTTCCAGAAGAGGTTGTTGTTCTTCCGAGAGACCTCTATTCTAGGGGGAAATTTTACCCACTAAAAGGGACAGCACCAAGAGCAAATCCTCGGACTTTTTATTGATGATACAATCAAAGTTAAAGGGTTACAAAGCTTGAAAACTCCATCAACCCTTGTTGTTTAGCTCACAAGAAACACTAAAAGATTAATGTCTACATTAAATCATAAAGAATTGAAAGGCGAATGACGAATGACGAACTGCGAAAAGCAAAAAAAATCGCTATTCGTCATTCAAAGTTGAAAGGCAAAAAAACATTTTGAAAAGTCAATTAGACATTATTTCTATGAACAATCATTGCTTTACATAAGTAAATATGTGTTTGAAGGATTGCAAGTGTGTATTTCAATTTTGCACATCTCATATTTTTCCAGAAGAGGTTTTTGTTCTTCCCAGAGACTTCTATTCTAGGGGGAAATTTTTCCCACTAAAAGGGACAGCACCAGGAGCAAATCATCGGACTTTTTATTGATGATACAATCAAAGTTAAAGGGTTACAAAGCTTGAAAACTCCATCAACACTTGTTGTATAGCTCACAGGAAACACTAAAAGATTAACCCTTCCGTTGCTGAATATTATTTTGACCAGTTTTGCCCCCGTGGCTGAATTTTCCAGCACTCGCCTCGCTACGGTAATAACGCAATTAGCCCCTGTGGCTGAATTATTTCGCACCGCGAGTCGCGGCTGTTTTTTCGATAAATGGTGTATTCACATGGCGGATTACGGATGAAACTGACCGTTCGATACAAAAGTAGCCCGCCAATCCCGTACACAAATGAACGATCTTTATCCGACACTTTGAATGAAATTTTTATCCTACCTAGAACGGTTTCTATTGCAATATGAAGATTGTCTTTATTTAGAGTTACGGAAAATCCTTAAATATAATCGCACAATTAATTTTTTTATATGGAATTGAAGATACATTATTTCTCTTTACGATGATATATGTCTTTTTACAATGCGACCTCTAGTTAGATTTCTACAATTATCTAAAGATTGTCTTTATTTCCGGCTGAATAAAATCCCTAATACTTAGCGCGCATACATGTATTATATATGGAATTGTAGACAATTTATTCTTCTTTATGATGATAAAAGATTGTTAGAAAATGTCACCCTGTTCAAAAGATATACGCCGCGAAAGATGGTTGGGGGTACCCCGAGGATGCTCCGACATAACGGGATTTTTAGCCAGAACTAATTCTCCCTTGGGCAGTCTGGCATCGGTACGCTAATTAGTACCGTTATACCCCCGGGGCACCCCCGAGGCACCAGCATGCGAGTGCCAGTGTTCTAAGCACCAGCGTTGCTTCCTGCTGTACCGATCCTCTCGGCGCGTGCAGTCACACGCGGGCGAACATTCCGAGATAATAAAATCAATCATTCTATACGCACGCCGCATCGTTATTTCTTGCTGCGCATGTACAAATTATACATGGAAATAAAGATAAATCTTTCGTCCTTACGACTGTGAAAAAATAATGAAAAGGTGCCAACTGGTTCAAAAGATATGAAAAACGAAAGAGTGATACCCTCAACTAGTTGAAAACAAATTTTGATAAGCGTTCTATTTGCGACACCAGTCGCATCATCCACCGCATCGTTATTATTGACTGCGCATATGCATATTATACATGGAATTAAAAACAATTATATTCCCTTGAAATAGGTGAAAAAAATATAAAAAAGTATAAAATAGTTCGGGAGATATGAACCGCGAAAAAGCGACACCCTCAACTACTTGAAAATAGATTTTGACAATCGTTTTATTTGCGACATTTGTCGCAGCACTCGCCGCACCATTTTTATTAATTGCGCACATGCATATTATACATGGAATTAAAGATCATTCTTTCCGCTTGAGAAAGGTGGAAAAAAATTTAAAAAGTGCCAAATAGTTCGGGAGATATGAACCGTTAAAGAGGGGTACCCTCAGACATTTGGGGAAAAAAATTGATAATTGCGACATTTCTCGCATTATTTGCCGCTTCTTTATTATGTGTTGCGCACATACACATTTCATAATGAATCAAAGCCAGTTCTTTTCCCTTTACGATGATGTAAAAAGTATGAAGTTTCGCCACCCGATTCTAAGAAAACAAATTGCGAAAGATCGGGGGTAGGTTCGTGATGCGGCTCGTATCGAACGTCCAGTGACAGCTCACATTGACTTTCTCTGTCTCTTTTACGACTTAAAAAAAAGATTATTTTATTGACAATCAGTATTTTATATTACACTTATTCACCTTATTGATGTGAAGAATAAACTTTATAAGGAGAGTAACGCTCATCCACACTTATGCTTCTTTCTTCTTTCTTCAATCTTCTTGATTATCCCCCTCATTTTCCTTCTCTGACATCAAACTGATATAAGCTTTAGTGCAATCTTGTGACGTGTGATAAATTCTGAAACATGGTGCTGCACATAGAGCCACATTACACTCGATACATTCGAAAGAAGATTCTTTGCCTACCCTTTTCTTCTTTCGAACTGGCTGATTTGTTTCTTCGAATTCCCTTCGACGAAGTTCTCTATTCGCTTTGGAGCAAACAACACACATGCGTGTTAGGTTTTTCTTCTTTCCAACAGGCTGAATCTTTGATGGAAAGTGACGACCATGGAGTCGCAAGACACTATCGTCGCTCGTGCTCGGCCGGCCGCGAGGACGTCTGCGCAGGGAGGGCACTTTTTCTGTTTCGGCGAAGGTGATCATATGCTGCACCAAATCTTTTCTAAATTGACGGCTTGTTTTCAAAGGTTTGTCTTCTGAGAATTCTTTATAGATAATGTAAGAATTCAACATGGCAACGTTCAACACATGAAACCACACGCGCTTCCACCATTTAAGAGTTTTCATTTTGAACGGGGTGTACGACAGCATCTGGTCGGCCCGATCCACACCTCCCATATATTTGTTGTATTCGTGTACAATACGTGGTCTCGTATTTGCTTCCCCAGTCACTCGGTTCTTCTTTCCTGTCTCTACAATTTCGGCGTCTTCTACGGTTGACATGAGCAACACTGACTTCCTGTCCTCATACCGCAAAACGAGTAGGTCTTGATTGTGATAGATTGTCATATCCCCTTTCTTCTGATTCTTCTGTGCCTTCTTTAGCTTTTCAGGAATGCCTTTGCGATTTCCTCTCAAAGTTCCCGTCGCACCAGTTCCCATTTCCCACAAGTTTATATACAATGCCACCGAGGAATAGAAATTGTCCATGAACACATGATACCCTTTCCCAGCATATTCCTTCACCAAGTCCATGACGAGATCATACGTTTTCCCACCAACAGAAACAGCTTCATTTGTTTTTCCAGTGTAGAGTTTGAACTTGCAAACATAACCATTTGTTGAGTCGCACAACATGTAGGCCTTTATCCCATACTTCTTCGGCTTGTCGGGATTATATACTTTGAAACTCAGATTGCCTTTCCAAGGCACCAACCCTTCGTCAACACAAATGTTTTGATGCGGCTTATAAACTCTGGAAAAACGATGCACGATGCGTTGGTACAGATAGCCAAGTTTATTCATTGGTGAAAAATGCGGAGTGTTTCGTCCCGGCATTAGGTTGTTATCATTCAAATGTAGATACGTTAGCAGTAGCCAGAACCTGTCGCGGGGCATGCACTTGGAAAAGAAGGGCGTCGACGTAACATCACTTGTTGACCAATACTCAGAAAAGTTTCTCTGTACAACCAGAGACATTGCTATTGTCATTGCAATGAATACTTTCATTTCTTCGGCATTCGTATCATACCAGTGCCTCAACCGTGAACAGGGTTTCAGAACCTTATCATCGACCTGTTGGTGGAAGTATCTGTTGGTTTCTGCTGCCAATGATCCATAATCATCTTCATGAAAAAACAGTCCGAAAAAGTCTACAGGTTGCGGGTTATCAGGCAATTCTATAAACCGTCCTAATCCCGTTGCGCCAGTAAAATGCAAGTCGACACGTCCACGTTGCCTCGGCCCCTCTTCCCAGCGATCCATAAAATTATCTTGGTCATCAAAATGTGTGTCCATTTCATTATATTGCTCGTCAAAGCCACTGAACTCTTCCTCTGTGGAAGTACCAGCCGTAGCAGTTTCACCCGTACCAGCTAATATGTCTCTTGCAATGTTTCTTATTTCTTGATCACTATCAATGTCACTTTCACTATCACTGTCACTGTCACTGTCACTATCACTCTCATCAGTTGATTCCATATCAGAAGCTTCATCGGCATGGACCTCGTTGATGAAGTCGTCGTCGCTAGACGTTGACGGACCTTCCCAACTCCTGGTTCGCGGCCTCCTGGCCTTAGGCATCTTTCACATCAATCTGTAAATGATTGAAAATAATTTAGGCACACGCAAGATATAATAACATCAACACATGACCTGTTGTACAGAGAAATTCAATGTGAGCTTCATGGACATTCAATTGCCACATTTTGTAAGTGTTTGAAACAAATTTGCCGTTGCGCGCCTTTGGCGCCAGCGGTCATCAATAATCCGGACATTTTCTAATTGTCCTGGCGAAAGCCGGACATTTTGTTTCACGATTTGCAAAAATAACAAATCAGGACAAATTCTAACATTGCTGGACAATTTCTAACTTTCGGACAACTTTTCACAATCCAGCCGAACAAGTTCTAATGTCGCCGGACACTTTCTAACTTTTGGACGACTTTTCACAATCCCGCCGAAGGTGCCGATGGCACCGACGGCCGCCGACGTTGTATCAACATTATCAACCCTGATGCCGCCTTCTGACTCCTATGCAACGAGCCGGCGAGTCGCGAACAACTGCCTTCTACGTCAGGAAAGTTCTGATTGTCAGTTGTGGATTACAAAAGTTTTTCAACTTTTGACTTCTCTTCCGAGAATGATAGGTTCCACGGGCCTATCCGTCGGGACGGCCGTAGTCAACGAGCACCCGGCCCCTTGTCTTTAGTTCACTGGAAGGAACTCATGCCATCCCGACATATATAGCAAATTATTTAAAACATCGGAATGCTACCAAACTTTTTTTTCAAAAATGAGTTTCCTCGACCAACAAAAATTTGGCAGAAAAAAACACATACCTGCTGGCGGTGCCCGACGAAAGTCCGCTGAAATTTTTTTTCTCGAACACGAACATTTTCGTTGGACACATTTTCTCATGACCTGATGGCGGTGCCCGGCGAAAGATCCCCGACATATTGTGTCTCAACCACAAACATTTTCGTTGGACAACTTTGCCTTGACCTGATGGCGGTTCCCGACGGCATCCCCGACATACTGTGTCTCAACCACAACATTTTCGTCGGACAATTTTCCCATGAACTGATGGCGGTGCCCGACGCAAAAATCCCCTAACTCAAAAAAGACATCAATAACGCTATGAATGTAAATCCAAAAGTTTTTTTTCCTTCAACTTTCATGGTTTATAAAACTCTATAATTGAACACTAAAGAAACAGGGTTTCCTTCATAATTTTTTTTACTTATTACATTTATTTATAACATTTTAGCGGCGCTTGTTGAGTCTTTATTTCTATGAGCGCATAAACAAATTGTATATCAAATTGAAGAGAATTTTCTGCTCTTTACGCTGATACCAAACGTTGTTGAGCGCGCCACTTTGTTACAGAAATACGAAATGCGAAACTTGCCAAATTTGCGGCACTTCTTGTGCCTTTATTTTTGTGTGCGCATGTATGATCAATATATTGAAATGAAGGACAACGTTCCGTCTTTATTTAGACGTAATATTTATCAAAATCCGCCAAGTGGTATAGAAAATATCGAGTGCCAAAGAAAGGTACATGAAAATCGAACTTCAGATCACATGAAAAGAACCCTTTGTGCGGCGCTTGCTGCATCGTCGTTTGTTTTAGCGCATGTACATTTTATATATCACTTTGTAGACAATTTATTCCTCTTGATAATGATATAAATGGTTTTGAAATGTGTCATTTGTACACGGGGATATGAAGTGCCAAAGTGTCCCTATTTGCGTCACTAACGGAATTGCGAAGTGCGAAAGTTGTTCTTTTTACGGCACTTGTTGAGTCTTTATTTATTTGCGCGCATAATAATTGATATAGGGAATTAGAGACAATTCATTTGTCTTTATAGTGATGTAAAATTCAACAAAATCTTTTTCACGGTGTAAAAGAAATTCATTGTGAAAGAAAGGCACATGAAAATCGCGCTTCAGATCACATGATAAGGAAGTCGGCAAAATTACCTTTTTGTGCGGCGCTTGCTGTATCTTTATGAATTGTTGCGCATGTACACATTTTACATGGGATTAAAGACAATCTTTTTCTCTATCTTGTGATATAAAAAATGTCAAAATATGTTGAACACATCATGAGAAAATTGGTGTGACAAAACAGTGTAAAACTAAAAATATATAAAAATCACCTTTTTTGCGGCACATGCGGTATCTTTATTTCACGAGGCGCACATATGTTTTTTACATCGAATTAAAGACATTTTTTTTCTCTTTCAAATGATCCCACCTATATTGAAATCCGCCCAAGGGTTCAGAACATAGGGCGTGCGATAGGAAGGCGTGCATAGGGTCAAAATGCACGCGTCTCAGTAAACGATAGCACGCGCGGGTCGGTAAGCTCGTGCGAGAGGCTAGAAAGTGCCCACAGGCTATTAGCACGTGCGGCGGGGAGTGGGGGAAAATTGAGTGATTTTAACGCTTATTTTCGGTACGATAAACATTATCAATATTCTCATAACTTTCGGAGCATGTTCGCGCATTATTTAGACCACCAACGAAACAAAACACGGTAGCTTAGCGGCAGCCGGAACGAAAATACAAGCGTTGAACTGAGACTACTGCTAGGCAATAAATTTCCGGGACCCGCTACCGAGACCCGCGGTCATAATTAGTTAGCGTGAGAAAAATAGAGTGTGCTACTCGCATCCCGCTAAGAGGACTTGCGGGCAAAGCTAATTTCATCCCGGAATATTCCGGGACCCGCATCTTAAGGGTTAATGTCTACATTAAATCATAAGGAATTGAAAGGCGAATGACGAATGACGAACTGCGAAAAGCAAAAAAAATCGCTATTCGTCATTCAAAGTTGAAAGGCAAAAAAACATTTTGAAAAGTCAAACAGACATTATTTCTATGAAAAATCATTGCTTTACATAAAAGAATATGTGTTTGAAGGATTGCAAGTGTGTATTTTCAATTTTGCACATCTCATATTTTTCCAGAAGAGGTTTTTGTTCTTCCGAGAGACTTCTATTCTAGGGGGAAATTTTTCCCACTAAAAGGGACAGCACCAGGAGCAAATCATCGGACTTTTTATTGATGATACAATTAAAGTTAAATGGTTACAAAGCTTGAAAACTCCATCAACCCTTGTTGTTTAGCTCACAGGAAACATTAAAAGATTAATGTCTACATTAAATCATAAGGAATTGAAAGGCGAATGACGAATGACGAACTGCGAAAAGCAAAAAAAATCGCTATTCGTCATTCAAATTTGAAAGGCAAAAAAACATTTTGAAAAGTCAAACAGACATTATTTCTATGAACAATCATTGCTTTGCATAAAAGAATATGTGTTTGACGGATTGCAAGTGTGTAATGTCAATTTTGCACATCTCATATTTTTCCAGAAGAGGTTGTTGTTCTTCCGAGAGGCCTCTATTCTAGGGGGAAAGTTTTCCCACTAAAAGGGACAGCTTCAGGAGCAAATCATCGGACTTCTGTTGAAGATTAGGAATATTGTTTGCAAAACATTGTTTCTGTTGGTCATTTATATTGCACTCAAAAATGAAAGTCGAACGGCAAAATAATTTACTTTTCGTCATTCAGATATAAGCAAAATATGAAAGACGAACAGCAAAATAATTTGCTATTCGTCATTCAGATATCATCAAATATGAAAGACGAAAAGCAAAAAAATTTGCTATTCGTCATTCGAATGACGAATGACGAACAGCGAATAACAGTCTAAATTCTGGTCGCCTCCTAATTAGACACCAAAAGTCGATGTTTATTGGTCGTATATCGAATTTATTTCGAATGTATTTTATCTGGCTATCAACTGAGTGCCAGACAATGAATTGGCAACAGCAATGTGTAATGTCTTCCGTCTGATGTTGACTAAAAGCACATAATGGATTAAATGAGATATCAAAATCAGACATGTGACGTCAAACTATTTTTCAGGATGTCATCATATTGTCATCATGACTTCATTTGTCCGTTGTCCTAGTCAGTCAGACCACATTTGACCATTCATGACTCTTGCATTTTGTTTTCTTATGACAAAACAGTAATGGACTGGTGAAGTCGATCACTACTTAGTTCTTGGTCAAATGTTTTACGCAAAGCTAAAAACAGGTATTGACCTCATCACAAGCCTATTATTGCATTAGATTACATGACAAAATTCTGCATGAAGGCACAGGAAACAGTAATTAATTTCTTTGATTTGTATTTTATGCCTTGAGTGCAAACCTGATCACAAATAATGTCTTCTTTTCATGTGTCACCGTTAGTTATTATGCTGAGATTATCCCCCTTCCTGTAGCAAGTGCTGGTGACTTACCGTAATAGCCACTCTGTGATTCTTCTCAGAAATCTCTTTCATGATTTCTTATCAGAGATTATAATTTCGATTAGTTGAATAGCAAATATCACTTCTTGATGGAGATTTGTTTGTTAAGTATATTGAACATTAAGAGAAATCCATCAATCAATCTCTCCAAAAGCAGGCATAAGTCATTATTCTTTAACTTAAAGCACTCCAAAAATAAAAAAAATGTCAAATTGTTTAAGTGGCACTTAAAAGTGATGGCTTCATAAACGGCGTTTTGTTATTTGAGACAACAGTTATCCTACAAATAAATAAACCTTGTGTTTTTTTCTTAAATAGAAATTTGCCTAAGCAAGAAGTAAACTCCCTTTTGACTGCAAACTCCCTTTTGAGACAAAGCGGACGTGAATGTGGGTATCAGGATAAGAAAAGATATATAGGAAGCTTACAATAATAGCTTAGATAAGATATCAATGTTTTAGACCCATTGACCAGGGATATTTTAATATCCAAAAGTGGCCAGTTTCATTTCTATTCTGGATAGTTGATAGCTTACAGTCAGTTGTTTCTCAAAGTATTTAATCAAAAACAGACTAGTTTATCTATTCAATGGAAAAAGTTTAAAATGGTGAACCCACAGCTCATTTTAAAACCAGTACTAATTAAATCTCAATTATTCTAATGATTTCATCTGATAATCGGTCAATGTCTAGATTGGATTCTTCTGAGAAAAAAATGTAACTAATTTTTTTTCAATGTAACTCATTTTTTTCATCTCATTTGTTATTTATGCCTTGAGTGCAATTGTAATAACAAATAATGTCATCTTACAATGCAAAATCCGCGTTTTAGTTTTTGGGCCGTCTGTAGATCTAAATAAATCTCGTCTACTGTTGTTGTAGACTTATCGTTAAAGTCAATCTGTGATTCTCACAGAAATGATGGATTTATTTCCTGATGCAATATAATCATACGCATGCTTTCTTTCCGGAAAGGTACATACTAAAGATTCCCAGTATTTTAACAACGTCTTTCAGGATTTGTGTCAAGAGACTCCATTCTTATTTTGTTCTAACGGGAAGATCACTTTTATTTATACCTTGAGTATATTTTCATTACAAATGGGACCATCAATCAAAATTGTATAGTATGTTAGTATTGTCATAAAAGCATTCCCGTCTTTTACAAGAATTTAAAGACAGCAAATTGGTGCTACGAATCAGATGATGGAGAATTCAACAATGTTGTACTCTGTAGGACAAGAAGTATTCTACAAATGAATGGACAAGTGTATGTGCTTTTTTTAAATATAAAATCTTCCAAAGCTAAAAATTCCCTTCGAAATAGTTGTATCTTGTGTTATGAATAAATGATGTCATCGGGGCAACAAACGATTATGGCAAGTTTGAGATACTGGACCTGATAGTTATTAAAGATAAACTATCTTAGGACAACGGCTGTGTGTCCGTCGATAAGTAGCCGTTTAAATTTCCGTTTGGTATTACTGATAAATGTTGTTGTCTTACGCCATTCAAAGATACAGTTTAAGGTAATCATTTCTATGGACTTTTCTAAATCGAACCCCATTTCCTTCATAAATTCAATTTTCTTTGTGAGAAACGAAGAATGACAGCTCTCCCTCAAAGGGATATCAAACAATTCAAACTGTTACGATGATTTTATCTGAGTATTGATGTCTATGTAACTCTTCTATAGCTTGGACAGTAGAAAGAGAGCGTGTCTAAATCATATCCTAAACATTTTAGAAGCTGTAATTGATCTATGTAACCTTCAACCGAATATAAATGCGTTCTTTTTGTTGTGAGTTACAACATCATTGCATTATTTGGTTTTAATTATGCTAGGAAAACATTGGAAAGACATACAGCGTACAGGTAGTTAATGGTATTCCAATTGCCATTGAAATCAAAACAGAACGAATCAATGCAAATATGCTTGTTGCTAATATGAAATAAGGTTTTTCTAAAATAAAGTAATTTAAATTGCAATGAAAAAAGCAATCTAACCTCCCTAACACCATAGAAGGAAATGTTCCTTATTTATCAATGACGTCACCATTCTTATATCAACATTCTTGCAATAGTCTAAAAGCTAAACAAACGTGACTGATAAACGCTGTGCAGTGGCATTGACAAGAAGTACCAATGTAAGAAAAAAATACATAATTTGAAGAGGTTTTTCATGATCAATAAACAAATGCATCACCAACTCTGATTCATAAATACACTTGATCATCATAATATTACACATTATGACTTTAAAAAACAGTATTTAATATAAAGAAAAAATTTAAACAAGATAACTGATGCCGTGTAGTAATTGTTTCCAGCAGTCATGTCGTATTTACACTATCATTGTCTGACATTGGCACACAGTGATTGAAACAATAGAGTATAACAGTTTTATTTGTTTTGCACTTTAGTTGATGCCATACACCAGGAGTTTGGCCTACGATGAAATCAAAATTATGAATTAATGTTGATGAATGTTTCAAACAGGGCATTTTATAGTATCTATGAAATACTTTAACCAGAAAGAAAATAACTGAAAAATAAAAAAAACTACACTAAACATCCAGTTTACATTTTCAAAACTAATATGCATATAACATACTAAAACTTCAACACAAATAAATACTATGCACATATATAAAAATAAATACTATACGATACATAAATTTGATATTTTCATAAAACATAGGCATTTCCTATAAAAACATAATTTTGATTCATTATGGGTTTTATTTGAAGGATATAAGCTTATTATAATTCATTTATTTGAAATTTGCCAAAAAGTATTATTTTGATATTTGCCAATTACTCATAATCATCAACATGATAATGATAGCCGTGTCTATTGAATAGTCTTATAGTGTAAATTGAATTGTTCAAACTAAAAAACTGCAGGCCCAGACTCATATAAAAGGTGTAGCCTTTGTCAAATTTGTCAAAAGAGATCTTTTCTTTCTTAAAAAAACCAATTATATTGACAGGTTAAAAAATATTCTTGTTGTCAAGGGAATGTTGATTTACGTGTTATATAAAGTTATACAAAAAACGATATTGACAGGCTAAAAAATCTATAAAAAAATGTGTTGCTTCAGTTTTCTAATATCACAGACTTCTACTTTCTTCTGCATGCTCAATCAATTGATTCGAGATGAATCATTAGTAATTGGCGTCTGTAAATTATCATTTGCTTTTGGCGTCTGTAACACATCAAAGAAAGAACATTCAATAGATTAAGCAGCTGTTCAAAATAGTATTGTGTCCAACGTACTGATGAAAGATTCGTTTCTCAGTGTCACATGTGACCTATTTCATCTACTAATGCACCAGATAGAAAAGTGGAGACATCAAAAACTGATAGAAAAAAATAACATTTCCTTGAACTATTTTATTTTCAATCGAAGCGACAGGCATGGTTTAGGTCTGAGTAGTTCTAGTAAACATGATTGATAATGCGATAAAACGTATTTCGAGTGAACATTTGAATGAAAATCATTGTGCTAGGTTTACATCAGATGGGAAAAACAACAAAAAATTTGATATAGTTGATTTCAAAAGAATAAACCAAATACATGAACAGTTTTATTTGAACAATTTGAAACTTTAACAACTTTATCCTACATTGACATATGCGTACATGGTTAATGACCATGTTCTAAGCTATTTTCAAAATGATATCCGAATGCACCTTGGTTATGTAATCCGTAATTGATTTATGTAGTGTCAGAAACACAAAGAGACCAAAAGACGCATTAAATTAAAAAAAGTATGCTTTATTCAAAGAGCCACTCCGTGATTTTCATAACTTATCATTTACATTTGATGCAAACCTACATGTAAATGTCATATGCGGTGAAAATCAAAACATCTTAATTCTTCATGTCCAAAAGACATATATATGACAAAACTGGTTTTCCATGAAAGTCTAAAAACAGCCTTATTAATGCACAGAGGTGTAGATATAACGTCCAATATACATGGATACCAGTTATATAACCTTACAAACACTATCAACTCCTAAGTGCCCTCTTGGCTGTTTTAGATAAGTCTCCAAAATTACGTTTGACTATTTGACGCGCGCCACTGTCCGGTTTTCGATCATAACTGCGACGTTTTACCTTCATATGGTCACTGTAAAAAAAGCTTTGGCATGTGTCTTTTTGGTAACAGTCGATTCTCTGCGATCAAATGACACCATTGATTAAGTTTGGCATATATGACTCCAACAACTCCCGGAGTGGCTCTTTAAACCTGTCCTTTCTGCACTTGTGAGATTACTCTTGTTGACTCTTAATGATTAAACGTACAGCACTGACAACATATCTACTGTATGTCTATTATGTCCAACGCTTCTCCCTTGGTTGTGACTTGTGAACATATTGTCGGACTGGTTTCTGTCCCTGCTGTCCTGAATTAAAGAAAATTTACTTTTCTGCTTTGTTGCTTTTTGTATATTATCTGGTAAAGAGAAACCATCCTTATTCCGTTGTACGGGATAGTTATATTATTACATATTTGGCATTTAAGTGATTGTTCATTCCTTTCTTCATGAAAATATGGATCCAGTGTATTAGACTGCCCTTGATTACCAGTCATCATTGCGTCTTGTTGCTTGTTATTATCTGTGAATCTTAGGTTTTAATTGTACGATACTATTGTTAAAAAGATTTAAACACAAAAATTCGAAAACGAGTATGATTGTTAACTTTTTGTGGAGATTAGATGGCAATTCCATATAAGCTTTATTGCAAATGAATTGCAAATGGTTCGACTCACACAAACAGAAAGTGGACAGACAACAAGGGCCGGCTATACCCCCTGTCAATTGGGAAAAGTAAAACGTTTCAATTTTTTTATTTTGAATTGTTTTTCTTCAGTCAACCTTTAATAATTTAAGGTTTCACTTGAATGTTTTAATTACTAACAAAAGTATTATAGTACTGACGCATATGGAAATATAACATCTTGATTTCGTTTCCCAGAAAAGAATTTAAGCCTTCATTTAAACACAGTTTAGTCACAATGTACATTTCTGGGGAAAGATATAATCTGTTAATGTGTTTGGACTTTCAATCATCATAAAACATACCTTATTGTTTGTAAAGTTTTTTTCTGTCTTTTCTAGTTACATATTTTTGTTCTCATAAGTAAATCATTTATCTAGGTCAATTTTATTTAATGTTTAAAATGTGTTACACATATCTTGAATGACTATGTTTTTGTGTTAGTTCGTGGTTTCAACAGCACAGTTGCTAAGACACCCCAGTTGCAACTGCAATTTTGTCGTTTTTCCTTTTCCGTCATAGCCGACTATTTTTTAGTGGTAACCCGTTTCTGTGTATTTTGCAAATATGCATAATTTAAGCATTTTCTCTATAAAAAGGCATGAATTGAAGAAAATTAAATGTTCCTGCATCTATTAAATATATGTAAATATTTTTAGTGATAGGGAGTGATAAATAATATGAAACCAAAATCGGTTTTGTTTCTATCAATGTGAGAACATCACAGAAATTTCATTGTATTAATAGCGAAATATGTTTGTGATATACTGTATATGTCCAATAGGTTAAAGAAGCAACACGGGCACACCATTAGGGTATTCCTCACGCCATAAAGCCTGGCTTTTTAGACTAAATATACAGAAGAGTAAATCAAATTGCAGACACAGCTACATCTTACAATCAAAGACTGTCACAATACGTTTTATTCAGAGTCTGCCATCTCTCATGTCCTCTGGTGTTTGTTACTATTTGATGCCCCACAAGATACTTCCTGTTTCTGAAATAATTACATTTATGTAATTCTTCAAATGCCCTCATGCCAATGTGATGAATATATTTTGTTTTTGCATTACATTGTTTCTATACTAATGTTCAGTTGATCCCCGCGTGTTGGCCTTTATGAACACAATTACTCTTTGTCTGCTTCATAAGTAAGCTAGTCTGTACAGTTCCCATAGGACTGTTCCAGCAATGACTTTATTCAAATCTGCGTGACTGCTTTGTGCTGCATTCATTTCACATATCATTCTGTTACTGCGTTTCTTCTATGGAAAATATGATGATATATGATTTGATGTCGATTACAGCACTTATGAAAATAAAACACCTTTGTGCTTACATGTTTTGGTATGCAACTTATACCTGTTGATAAACAAGGACCAGAATGGGAAAATCAGCCACAATTATAGTATCGTTCTTGAAGGGTTGTTCACCAACGGATTGTACACTCGTGCACATCTGGATAATATGTGTCAATAGGTGTCAAGGGAATGAACGCATGTAACTCTAGTGTAGACTTCGAATAGTGATTTAAATATGTTTTGTATAAACATATGCTTATTTGAGAAAAATTAACAAAAGCTAATTATTCAACTATGCCTTATAATGGCTTATCTAACCTCTATTCATGCAGAAAAGGTGCACATTATCGATAATAGATCATGCATCATTTTGTAGATTTTTGATTCTGTACGTTTAGAAATGAGTTTCAGCGACCTTGTCACATGACACTTTGCACACCTCAAGTTCTTTCATAAAAGCTAAAGAAAAACGAAATGGTTCCTAAATGGCAAAAATGTCAGTAGATGCAAACATACCTTTTTAAAATGCTGAAATAGATTTAATCTTAATTTCCGGGAACTGCAACGTATATATGCAGTATATTGTTTTATTGCTGTGAATGTATAAAGGCAGGGACGGTAATGTTAACTGGAGAAAGCTGTTGACAATCTATGTACCTTGGGCATATGAAAAGGTGTTCATGATGACAACACTAGCATGTTTTCACCCGGACAGAAAACACACAATTACTGACTTGAGTTATAAAAATAAGAAATGTCATTTCAAAGCATTTTAGAAGACGTATTATATTGTCATCATGACGTTATTTGTCCGTCGTTCTGAACAATCAGACCAAATTAGCGTTCATGACTATGGCTTTTTGTTTTCTCAAGACAAAACAGTTGTGGGCTGGTGAATTGTCAGTTCATAGTTCTCAGTCAATATTTTATGCAGGTCTTATATAACAGGTACAGACTTCATCACCAGCCTATCATTCTATAAGAATACAACAATTGTCATTAAGAATAAACGTTAAAAGTAAACAGTAATTTATTTCTTTGATTTGTATTCTATGCCTCGAGTGCAATGTTCATCACAAGTAATATCTTCTTTTTTTTTGAAAGCATCATTAAACCCTACATCACCTCACCTCACCTCTTTTTATGCGTCACTGTTTCTTTGAATGCTTCGACTACTGTCTGTTGATCTGAGTCTAACCCCTTTCTATCAGAAGTGCTGAGGTCTTATCCTAAATCTTAGGATTTATTCACTGATACAATAATTTCATATGCATACTTTCTTTCTATAAAGTTACTCAATCACAATTTCAAATATTCTGGCAAAGTCTTTTAGGATGTTTTATCAGAGATGATAATTTTGAATTTGGAACAGGCAAAGATCGCTTTTTGATGGAGATTTATTCTTAAGGATATAGAACATCCAGAGAAAGCTATCAATCAATCTTTTCAATTTACATCATTGGTTGTTCTTACTCTACTTCAATTCTAAATCAATACATGAATCATAACAAGCAAAACGAAGAGAGGGAATAAGAGACACTTAAATATGCTTTTAATATTAGTAGTTTATTGTTATTCTAGGCAACACGTATCGCACAGGTGAATAAACCATTGTGTTTTTCGTGAATAGAACGTTGCCTCGACAGGAAGTTAAATCTCTTTCGAACTGCTGTTCTCTTAGATATATATCTTAAAGGGCAATTGAATGTGGAGATTGGGATAAGAAACATGAAGCTTACGATAAAGGCTTAAATAAAATATTTCTATTTTAGCTCCATGGACCAGGGCTGTTTTTATGTTGATAACTGATCCAGGTTGATTTCTTGGAATTTTTATATATGGCTGTGGATTCTTTCTTGAGGCTGATTTTGTAAGATCCTTTCGATGCATTTATCGAGATTAAACCAGTGTATTTTATCAATTGAATGGACTCTGTGACAAATGATGAACCACACTTCATTGTGAAAGGGATACCAATGAATCTCAACTACTCAAATGATTTTGTCTGATTGTTTGTTGTTAAATGTCCAGAGTGGCTTTTTTCTGCGTTATTAAAATGAGAGCGTGTCTCCAGCAAATTCTACAAAGTTGTGACTTGTAACTGTACACTCGACTCCTACATGAGAGTTTGTGGTAATAGCGGATTATCTTAAGAATACACAACAGAAATTTGAGATAAAAAACTAATAAAACCGCTGTTTACGCATTGAGTCATCCACAAAATTGACTTGCTTTATTCATGAGACGTGATCTTCTTACGAATGATTCCATGTGTTTAATGCGTTTTTTTCCACATTTGATGAAGGAATCATACAAACAATAAATTATATCTTCAACCTGTTAGCTATTGATATAAATCTGAAAACAATGAAAAACTATTTCTAAATACTATTTTTGGCCTGTATATCTTTGCTGCCAAACATTTTTTTTACATTATAGGAGTGACTGACACAGTTTAGACTGTTTCCTGTATTAACTAATGTAATAAAATATAAGTTGGTGTTTGAAAAAAACTCCCGAGTTGCATAACACTATTAGTAGTATGAAGAATTTTATACATTACAATGGATGTGATAGGTAAAGCAAGAATCAGCAAGAATAAACAATCAACCCATAACACTTGCACCTAGTATTAACACGATAATACAAAGTCAGCCAAAATAAATGTTTACAAAATGTAAATGTAAGTGTTTAATCAGACTATGTCTTATACATTTCAGTATATGTCTTATATTGTTTTATATAATAAAAAACATATTTTGATTTGATACATTTTATTGCAATCGTAATGGAACTTTCAATCTAGCATAAAAACCTAACTTTAATCATATAGATAGTAAATACTCCTCACTGTCAGGCTTTCAAAAAGCCTTTAAATATGTTCAAATGAAGAAATTAATTTCTGTTCATGCAGTTTTCAGAATCAAAAGCCTGGAAAAGGTTTTTTTTCCGAAATTAAAAGTACCATATGGTTAAAGTGTCCATTATTGGTTACATAAAACTATATGGAATATAAATTTGTCGCATTCGGTTTTAAGTGTTACATCGTACTTTGTCTTTCATGCTTGAGATTATTAACACACGTATTGGAGAAAATAAATACTGAGACCACTGACACATGCATGCGAGAGAATAAACACCACGACGATGGCAGTGGACGGCAAGGAGTGTGAGTGATTTACTTTCTGGCACAAATATCACAGCCATTAACGGCTTTCATGGCAAACCATGAGTTCCGTGTAAATATCATATTTATAAAGTGTTATACTGTTCAGCATCAAATCAGCATTTATGTGAAAAGATTATACTCAATTCATCTTAAATGGATTGACTACTTTAGTGCGGTACTGTTGACGAGCTGTTTCTATGTTTTATGTTATGCGTATAAAAGCTTTAATAATTAGTTATAATGATGTTGTTGAACGACAATGAACTAAGAAGTCATTCAATTATTAAATTGGTGCATAGAATGTAGTCACGAGAAAACCAAAATGAGTTGAAAAAACACACATCTTGGACATGTCAAAGGTTTCATATAAAGGCTTTCATAAAAGCTTTACTTTCCATCAACAAATATAGAAGAAAGCAGTTGCAGTATGACATATGGTTGTTTGAATGTACACTATTAACGTAAAGTATCACAACAGTAAACGCTAAATGTTCTAATCATGTTTGTTTTATGACTTGATGAGTCTCTTTACAACATGAAGCTGTTTACATTTGTAAAACACTTTTTCTAAAGATCAGATTTAAACCTCCACAAGCACTTTTAATATTCCTGATAACTTTGATTACTGCAGTGTGGACTCTTGTCAATTTAACCTTGCTAATCTTTTGATTTCTTACCATCACACAGGTGCAAATTATTACTTGAAACATCACGAATGAACTATCAAGCTCCTGGATGTATATGAGGCTGTACATTATGTATATAAATATATTTTTTTTTGATTACCTGTCGACTTAGTATTGAAACTAAAATCGTACATGCGTTATCCCAAACAAATATAGAAAATGTTTAGTCTTTATGAATCCCTACATTATTAATGGAGATAGTCAATAACGATCAGATTTCTTTACATCAACAATCGATGTTTACATAACCAGCTGCATATAACCAAATCAAATCAATGTATTTAATGAAATTGACATTATTTTGACACATCCGTAATATATTTTATCATACAAGGTAAAATATTGCTTGCTAACAAATACTATTGAATAGGCTTCACGAAGCCTCGGTTTTCTAGTGTCAACAAAAATAACCTTTCCGTCATAAACATGATCACGGACATTACAAATGCAACGCTTTGAAAATAAATCATAGATTAGCATGCACTTGAGTGCACTTGTCGACATGTTTTATTTCATTTATTGGCAGAATGATATGTTCGTCTTCAATGAGAGTATCATGTTCCCAATCTCTGTCTCACTGTCTGATTCCCTTTGGTACGTTAGAAATGATCTCGACCAATATTTCACTTCTACAAACAGTCGATATGATTATCAAAAAAAAATATACATGAATTTGTTTTATCCATTTTATTTTAAAGGTGAAGGTTTCCAAATATTCATGTGTTCCTTTGGAATCTGCTTTTCTGGAGAAAAGATATTTCCAATTACTCTTGTCTTTTCTACAGGAGGGAGAACTGCTGCAATATTTTCAGTGGATCTCCAAAGTTAAAACTGGTGAGTTAAGATCTCATCAATCACATTATAAGGTCGTTTATAAGAATTGCTGTTATCTCAGTTGGTAACCACACACAGCAACACCAAGGGAGTGTCACATGCATGTCGTCAACGTTTCATTGAATTAAAATATGTAACCGATCTTCTCATCCTCTTTTTGAAGGCTTTTCTAAAATCTTATTATACACTTAGTCTATAAAATATCCCGTTGTTATATGAGGACTGATTCAAATTATCTCAAATAATATCCATGAAAAAAACAGATTAGTAAGAACTGGTGTCTTTTGCAGGAAGCAAACTGTCTTTAAGAATAGATTCAAGCAAAATAAAACTTTGTGACCCGAACCTACAAACAGAAACATCTGATTTTAACTGGCAAGTATAAAGCGAAAGGATTGCAATTGGGGTAATAGATAGCATTTTTAACATGTCTTGCAATTAAGTTAACATAGCCAATTGTCAAGCTAGCAAAGGCGTCGAAGGAAGCTCCATTCGATAACTTCAACATTTGCACTCATTTACAAACTACAAATATTTGATTTTGGATGGTGGGTACATTATGAACTGATTGTTCTACAAAAGTTCCTGACGTTGGAATCGAGTTTCAGCAACCTTGTCATGAGTCATTTGACACGTCTCAGTCTCCTTTCTGAAATATCAGTATAATTATATATCTTAAAATGATAAAGCACATTAGCTTGTGTTTTAAATATTTTTGTTTGTAATTTCGAAAATTGATGAGTTTTCTAAACATAATGTTTGTATCAGCTAGAGCAATTTCTCAATCCGTAAATGCCATTACTACCATCTTGAAATGTTAGATGATTTGTGTTGAGAGTAGCCTGAAGACGTGGCAGGTAAAACCGTGTTATTTTATCAACCCATGAGAAACTCAAGGCCTTCTCCCACCAAATAATATATTTGAAAACATATGTAAACTGAAACAAAGGCATGCCTATGATTAAGATATTTTTCATTAAGTGATTTTTTCTACTGAGGTCAGTAACTTTATTGTGGAAACTGCCATAGATTGCATAAACTCATATCATTAAATCTCTTTCACGATTTGGACACCTATATTGTTTCTTCCCAAATAAAATCGCAAACAAGTTCATAAATGTTTCGATTTTTACTTTCCTTTTCATAAATGAAGCAAGTCGCTGTTCTTTGGTTTCTAACTAATTGCTCGAAACATTAAGTAATTATGTTTTATTTGTTTTTACCCCATGTTATGTTTTGATCAATTGCGTCCATCTTAGTTTCAGTGCATGGATTATTGTC
This sequence comes from Phorcus lineatus, assembly GCA_921293015.1. Classification (NCBI taxonomy): domain Eukaryota; kingdom Metazoa; phylum Mollusca; class Gastropoda; order Trochida; family Trochidae; genus Phorcus; species Phorcus lineatus. The sequence continues at coordinate 48,951,276 of OV121088.1, forward strand.
TGTAGGTCTGAGTACAATGGTTAAAGTTTTGTAATTTATCGTAATAGTCATGATTTATATGCACACTCTTTCTCTAGAGAGGAACCTTTTTACGAAATTAGATACTCAACAATATCGTTCAGGAGATGATGATTTTTATTTGCTGAGTGGCAAAGATTACGTCTTGAGGGAGATTTGTTTGTCAAGTATATTGGGCATCTACAGAAATCCATCAATAAATCTGGTTCATTCATGATATTGTTGTTAAATCCATAAATCAATCTGGTTAATTCATGATATTGTTTGTTCTTCTTTTAATCAAAGGTATAACAAATGGAAACGTAAAGTAGTAATACCGGCACTAAAAAGTGCTGGCAAAATGTCGTGTGTATTGTTATTTGAGACAACAAGTATCCTAAAAATAAATAAACCATTGTGTCTTTCTTGAATAAATCCTTATCATGGCAGGAAGTAAAATCCCTTCCTACTGCAAACATCTTTCCTTAAGAGATTTATCTTAAAGGGGAAGTGAAGGTGGGATCAGGACAACACTCGGATATATGAGAAACTTGAGATAATGGCTTAAGATATGTTTTTAAGATATCGGTGTTTTAGCCTAGGGGCAGTTTATATGTTGATAAGTGATCACTTTCATTTCTATTTAAGATTTTTTGGAATAGATGATTATATATTATTCGATACAAGATGTTGCTTTTGTATTATGCTTTCAATTCATTTTACTAAATCAGTCTATTTCATTAATGCAATTCTCTTCGTGGAAAGTGAAAAACAAAAGCTCATTGTGAAATTTATAAAGTTCCTTTCGTCAGAGAGCATTTCACCCACACATCCATCCTTTGTGGACCTTGATTGATAGAGCTATTAGATTATCAATAACCAATATTGATTTATCAACAAAAAACAACATGCTGTACATAGTAGAGTTTACAGAACTATCATTTCACTGCATTATTGATGGTTTATTTTTTAGTCCTACTCTTCGAAAGGCACTTTGCGTTTTTGGAAATAAAATATGTGATTCAGAAAAGGAAAAGTACTGTTGAAAATGCAAAAATTATTTTATAGTTTAGTTCTCCAACTCCAATGATTAAAATGTGCTCACAATAAAATGACCAGATCCAGCTTAAGCCTGAGACGTGACTTCAAATTAAATGTGTTAGCTTTGATTAGTATATCTTGTGCATAAACTAATGAGCAATTGGGGAAAATGAAAAAAATAAAAATTGCAAAAAGGTGCGTCATTGCCCCTAAATGACTCATGTAATTTGTATTCTAAGGCGCTATTTTCAAAATGATTAATAAATGAAATGTATGAACATCGAATATATTAATTGTTCTGTTGCTTATCTTGTAAAGGATTCAAAACTGTATTGGGGAACATTTCAAGAAAACTCTATCCATCAGTGTGGTCAAACTGCCATTGATTAGATAAAACATTTACGATAAATGTAAAAGTTTTTGTAAGATGCCACCTAAGTTACACATACTGTAAACATAGGTAATATCTAAGAAGGAAAGTATAAGTAGTACAGATTATAAGATACATAGTATATAAATGTAAAATTATATTATGAATAAAACAACTTCCTTAGCATAAACAGTTTTAAACACCTGCTTCCCGAAAGCAGCAGATTATTACGATTGTTTAAAATGGTTAAATCAACAGGAATCTGGTAAAACACTTTTTGGAAATAAGATGGGCAAATATCGTCATAAAGTGCGCAGTATAAAAGAAAGTGGGTCTCGTCTTCAACTGTACATATTTCCAAAATCTTCGTGTAGCACGCACGGGAAGGGAGCGATATCGGCCCAAATCAATCTCAAGTTTAAGGGAGCCTCATCGTAGTGAAGCAAAGATTTCTCGCTGGTATCTTGGAAGTCGAGTTTAACCTCCAGTGAGCAAGTCTGTTTTAAAACGTTTAAAAGTTCTTAGTTTTAGGGTGGACTGGACGCTGTCTTTCCATCGCTGTTTGTCAACGAAAACGGTATTGCTTAAATGCTGTTAAAAACCCAAGAGGAAGATTTATCAGTAGTAAAAAGTATAAGTGGTAAAGAGACTCGCAGCTTCCAGATATACTTTAAACCGACGGTCGATCGCGAGCCATCCCATATCTCCTCTTACCGCAGTGTTACAAGTGTTTCTAGAAACACCAAGGAAGCCATGACGTGCTCTGGTCTGTATAGTGTAGACTTCCTTATACCGTATACTCCAAACAGGCCTGAACAGTAGGTTGAAATAGGTTGAACAATACTTTCGTACAGTAGGGTAAAACATTATAGTGCATATTACCGTAAGTGTAATATTTAATTGAGGTAATACATGACATTTATCAACCTAGCAAAGGTGTCGAAAGAAGCTACATGAGATAATCTCAACATACGCCTCCTTTAAAAAGTATTCATGTTCGATATTGTATTCATGACATTCTTTAAAAAACCTCTCTTTATGAAGGGGTTTTAAAGAGTAATAAATCTAATAGCGAATAGCAAATTTTCAATTAATATGTGCTACTGTTTGATAAGATTTGTTGATTTGATTTGCAAAGTGAATAACGTTCTTAATATGATGTGTTTATTGATTAAAGCAAATTCAAAATAATTAAACACTTTAAGCATTGGTTTTGAATTACAAGAGCAATTCAAAGCCATTGGTAAAATGGTTACAGAAGCTTCTGATATTATAATAATAATAATAATAATAATAATAATAATAATAATAATGAACTTATATAGCGCCTTATTTCCAGCAAGAGCTGCTCAACGGCGCTGAAGAGGGAAAGAAAAGAATAAGATACTATGTACAAAAGTCATGGAGACGTAGGAATTCAGCAGATAGAGAACAGATATGTTTTTACGTCTTTCTTGAAACAGTGTAGAGATTAACAGTTTTTAAGGTCGTATGGCAGGGAGTTCCATATGACAGGGGCAGCAACAGAGAAGGCACGATCGCCAAGTTTGGTAGAGGTTGATGGGACACGCAATTGGAGTTGTTGAGAGGATCGTAGAGATCGGCAGGGTTGATACACAGAGAGTAGTTCTTTTAAGTACTGAGGAGCCGAGTGGACACGGAGAGCACAGAAGGTCAACACAAGAATCTTGAAGGTGATCCTGTGTTTGATGGGAAGCCAGTGCAGTTGCTGAATAATTGGAGTGATGTGAACATCTGATAGTGTTCGGGAAACCAAGCGCGCTGCCTTGTTCTGAATGCGCTGCAAATGTGAGATTGGGCCAGATCCTGAAATAAAGGAATTGCAAAAGTCAAGCCTGGATGTGACATAAGAGTGGACAAGAGTCTTGCAGGATTCAGTGTCAATGTACTTCCGGATTTTACCTATGTTGGATATGTGGAAATTCGTTGATTTTGCTGCATTCAAAACATGCTGTTTTCATGACATTGTTCTGTTCATCGTTAAACCCAGATTTCTGATATTTGTGATGGAGTCACACAAACTTTGTCAATTGTAAGTTTAACATCAGTTATTTTGTCAAGCTGCTTTTGGGTGCCAATTATCATGAATTCAGTTTTGTCACCATTAAGTTTTAAATAGTTTGCAGCCATCCAGGTACTCACATTCTCTATGCAGTTTTCTATTTGATTTATGGAAGAACCCACGGCAGATGGTTTCACTGCGATGTACAAGGGTTTTTTTTGCTGGTCATCAGCGTAACCATGGAAGTCTAGACTGTGGTTCCTGATAAGGCGACCCAGGGGCTGAATGTAGCAAGTGAATAGAGCTGGTCCCAGCACCGATCCTTGTGGAACCCCATGCTTAGCATAAGGTCAAAGTTCTGTCAAAACCCAAATGAGAATATTCATAAAGCTCCGACCACAAAATTCAGCCCAGTACCATACATGGTTCGCTAGTTCAAGCAAATGCTGGCAGATTTCATTACAATGCATAGCCACAGTGGTGTTGCGGGATTTCTCTCTGCAATAATACTACCTGCCGTGACATACGTGAAATACTCTTGAAAGCGGCGTTAAACATATAATCCACTCAGCACACCGAGACAAATCTTAAACCTAATCATTAAAATCTTAGTGTTTGGGTTGCAGCTAGATGATTTCGAACTTTTTTTCAAATCTTTTGTTTGTTTTACATAAGATAAACGTTCTTGGCATTATCTCCCCTGTTGGAAGGAAGGTGGGGTTACATGACAACGCCTTAGCAGACGACTTCCTAGTTACCAAGGTGTTTTTGACACCTGAGACGCAAAGCATAGCTTTTTATGATGAATGGTGGATATTGATTGAACAATTTTGCTAGTAGTACTGACTCACATAACCGACCTATTGTCCGATTTCAAGCGTGTAATCTGCTTTACTAGCAGGGTCAAATTTCTCATGGTCTGATATGGTTTGGGTGAACTTTGTATAGGATTTTCGTCGCTCATGTAAAGAAAAGTTTGCATTAATCGAAGGAGAGACTGTGTGCTTTTGTGTGAGGGGCATCTGAATTAAAATATTTACACATTCACCGTCACAAAAACATGATTTCCTCAAAATAACATTCAGATTATGGATTTCTCCATAAACTGTAATACAAAGTATAAATTATGTATTTGCAAAATTAGAGCTAAACGATATTACAGATTGAAAACTAGGAGTTAATGTTACGTAATGCAAGTTTGTGATATAACTATATAGCCGAAATAGTAGACTTACTGACGTTTGGCTTATTCGAAATGATTTGTAAATGAACTATCTACATTTGTTTCAATCAAATAATAAATTAATTCGTACTCTGAAATTAAAGTTGTCTCATATTTTTGGCTCGCTGGTATACAGATTTAACCATACAATGTAACTACTGTATAGTTGACCAAGATTGCATGCCGACCACATTTTCATAAAGTATGCACATATACTTGGCGGTGGTTGACTTTCGGATTGAATCACTGAGGGGCTGAAAATAACAAGAGGGACATTTCTACATCATAGTGATTACATCTGCCAAGTTAGTTTCATATTGTAACGAACGGACTGACGGACGAGCGGGAGGAGCGGTTGGACTCTGTGACCGTAATATAGACCTTTATCATCCAAAACTGTGTTCCACATGAGATATCGCTTGTGGAAGATCAAGCAATATCTCCTGATATATCGTTTTGACAGTAGATTTTGAACAGTGCCCTATTACAGTCAAGTTCATGACATCACACTTGTTTTACATCATAAATTAATGACATCACAATGCTATGACCTCATAAACATGATGACGTCACAATGCTATGACATCACACCACTGGCAGTCTTAGGCTAGTGCAGTGTTCAGAAATACACATTTTTCACGGAATCGAAATGAAAAATGATTTTGGATGATAAATGGAATCTCACCCAAGTGTCTTCTAATATAAAATATATCAACACTCGTTGATAAAAGTAAAATATCCTCGGCAAGTCTCGGATATTTGTAACTTTCATCAACTCGTGGTGATACATTTGATATCAGAAGACACTTGGGTGAGATTCTCTATATATACCAACTAGTTTGCTAAAGATTTTAAACATATTATCGAGTTATTTTACCAACATATATTTAAATCAAAACTTTACCCTCACTCAATTTACACACACATGAAAACTCATCAGTTATTACACAAAAGCATGCATATAGTATAAATATTTTTCTCAAAGTCAGTTATTCCCGTGAGGTCTCAATTCAATGGTTCTCTTGTAAGACGTTTACACTCTTAAACTCCATAAATTTTTGTTTGATATTTTGGTCCCTATCTAGATTTATTTTGCGAGCGGTTATATCTGACCATCCAAATCAATGACAGTTGGTCACGTGTTAGTCAACAGGAAAGTTAGACTTCACTCTGAGTCCGACCAATATTGACTGCAGTAACTAAAGAAAGACATGATGACGTCAAACCAATTTTTCATGATGCCGTTATATTGTCATGGTGGCGTCATTTGTACTTGTTCGTCATCCTGAAAACTCAGACCAAATAACTGTTCATGGCTGCAGTTTGTATTTTTCTTCTATTCTTTATTCGAGTCAAAATGACAGAAATACAGACTACTGAATAAGGTCACTACTTCGTTCTCGCTTAATATGTTTTCCTCGGGTCTAAAAACAGTGATTTACCTCATCACCAGTCTGTAACAATATAATTTTACATTAAGGTGCAGGAGACAGTCACTCATTTCTTAGGTTTGTATTAAATGCAACGACAGCAATTGTAAAGTAGTGTCTTCAATCTTTCCCAGTCCGTAGATCTAAATATACGAGTATTGCCTCTCCTGCTTGAAGTGCTATGTGTTCGTCACTCTGATTGTCACAGAAATAAAGGATAAATCGCCTGATGCAATATAACCATTTATTTGCCTTCTTTCTAGAAAGGTACTCGATCACAAAATCAAATATTTTAAAAAACTATTTAAAGAGTTCTAACTCGCGATAAAAAAAATGATTTGTTGAAAGGCAAAGATAACTTAATGAAGGAGATTTTTAAAGCATAATAACTAATAACTAATAGAAATAAGTCTCACTATAAAACCTGGCTTAATGAAGTGTTTATTTAAAATACCTAATTGTACTGATTATGTATTTCCTGGAATAAAATCTTGCCATGGCAGTAAAATCCAATCTGACAAACAGCTTTCCTGTGAGTTTAATCTCAAAAGGGAAGTGAATGTCGGGATCAGGGAAACTGAGGGATATATTCAGCTTTAGATCACGGCTGAAGTGGTATTTCTAAAATGTGAGTATTTAAGGCCAATGGTCGCTTTAAAGTCTCGAATAGCCAATTTAATTTCTATTCCGGGTTTTTATGTATTACTGTGGATTACTTCTTAAGATATGATGATTTTCTATCACAAATGTTTTTTCACAAATGATTTTTATCAAATATAAAATATATCAACACTCGTTGATAAAAGTAAAATATCCTCGGCAAGTCTCGGATATTTGTAACTTTCATCAACTCGTGGTGATACATTTGATATCAGAAGACACTTGGGTGAGATTCTCTATATATACCAACTAGTTTGCTAAAGATTTTAAACATATTATCGAGTTATTTTACCAACATATATTTAAATCAAAACTTTACCCTCACTCAATTTACACACACATGAAAACTCATCAGTTATTACACAAAAGCATGCATATAGTATAAATATTTTTCTCAAAGTCAGTTATTCCCGAGAGGTCTCAATTCAATGGTTCTCTTGTAAGACGTTTACACTCTTAAACTCCATAAATTTTTGTTTGATATTTTGGTCCCTATCTAGATTTATTTTGCGAGCGGTTATATCTGACCATCCAAATCAATGACAGTTGGTCACGTGTTAGTCAACAGGAAAGTTAGACTTCACTCTGAGTCCGACCAATATTGACTGCAGTAACTAAAGAAAGACATGATGACGTCAAACCAATTTTTCATGATGCCGTTATATTGTCATGGTGGCGTCATTTGTACTTGTTCGTCATCCTGAAAACTCAGACCAAATAACTGTTCATGGCTGCAGTTTGTATTTTTCTTCTATTCTTTATTCGAGTCAAAATGACAGAAATACAGACTACTGAATAAGGTCACTACTTCGTTCTCGCTTAATATGTTTTCCTCGGGTCTAAAAACAGTGATTTACCTCATCACCAGTCTGTAACAATATAATTTTACATTAAGGTGCAGGAGACAGTCACTCATTTCTTAGGTTTGTATTAAATGCAACGACAGCAATTGTAAAGTAGTGTCTTCAATCTTTCCCAGTCCGTAGATCTAAATATACGAGTATTGCCTCTCCTGCTTGAAGTGCTATGTGTTCGTCACTCTGATTGTCACAGAAATAAAGGATAAATCGCCTGATGCAATATAACCATTTATTTGCCTTCTTTCTAGAAAGGTACTCGATCACAAAATCAAATATTTTAAAAAACTATTTAAAGAGTTCTAACTCGCGATAAAAAAAATGATTTGTTGAAAGGCAAAGATAACTTAATGAAGGAGATTTTTAAAGCATAATAACTAATAACTAATAGAAATAAGTCTCACTATAAAACCTGGCTTAATGAAGTGTTTATTTAAAATACCTAATTGTACTGATTATGTATTTCCTGGAATAAAATCTTGCCATGGCAGTAAAATCCAATCTGACAAACAGCTTTCCTGTGAGTTTAATCTCAAAAGGGAAGTGAATGTCGGGATCAGGGAAACTGAGGGATATATTCAGCTTTAGATCACGGCTGAAGTGGTATTTCTAAAATGTGAGTATTTAAGGCCAATGGTCGCTTTAAAGTCTCGAATAGCCAATTTAATTTCTATTCCGGGTTTTTATGTATTACTGTGGATTACTTCTTAAGATATGATGATTTTCTATCACAAATGTTATGCATTTGCCTGAATAGAAAATAATTTTCTATTCTTTCATGCAATGATCTTTGAGAGAAATGATGAACCATAGCTCATTGTGAAAGTGATTCAATGGATTTTGCCTGATCACTGATTGATATCAAGCGTGACTATTTCTGGGAAACTACAACGGGAGCGTGTCTCCAGCAAGTAATTTAAGGTTGGAAGCTTTAACTGATCGTTGTACACTTAATCCTCTACATGCACACATCCTCGTCGTGAAGAGCATTCATTATCTACGTTATAACATCGCTGAATTACTCGCGGTTTGAATGATAGAAACAGACCAAAACTAATAGACAGACAAAATGTATCCTTAGATAAATAGCATATGTATGTAGTAAACTGACGTTGTGTGTTATCAGTTGAACAGACAAGCATACAGTGGACAACTTCCTTAAACATGCATACGACAATACTGTCCATACCACATGTCACAACAACAATATATATAATCATGGAGATCCCAACAAGCTAATAACTCTCACGAACGAACTATATTTTATTTGGCGTTAGAAGAGACTTAGTTTTGTTGCTTTTTGTTGATAGCAGCATGCGGATTAGCATCCCATATTTTGGATATAACAGAGGAACGTTTGACATATTAAGACTATTGGCTGTATAACTGGTGTGTTTTAAATACTTCTGACATTTGAAAGCTTCAGGTTCTATTGAAGACAGGCACTGTATCGTGTCCATGGCTCAGCGTCATAACGATAAATGATACTAGAAAATCTAAAGTTATTTTCCATGCGTAATGAACACATTCTATGTAATGACAATTTATTGGTCATCTGAATTGCATACTTTGTGAATGCAAACGAAACCGTGAGAATAGCTTTTTAATCTTGCTTTATTGCTTTGTTAGTTGAAGAAAAGTTACGTCATTGTAGCGAAAGTTAATTTGGTATATAGTTAATACTCTCTCGCAAACGGCTCTGCATGTGATGCTTTGTATGACCCCTTCAGTACTCCTTTCATTGCTGGCTTAGATTGATATACACTGTAACAGATATAATGCTAAACATTTAGTCAATGTTTTTCGATGGATCGTTTGTATAGACAATCAAAACCATTCCCGAGTTCATATTATTTTCTTTCCTTTTCAAATCACCACAGTAAAACCTCAGTTATGGAAATGGTCACATTTGAAGATATATGTATGTTGTAGTAAGCTAACATACTGAAAACATTGTATTACTATTCGAACGTAGGTGGAAAAAACCCGCTATTGACCAGTTGGACATCTTAGCTATCGAATTATTGAAGGTTTTAGCTGTCGTAGTGAAGAATTGTAACATGAAAAAGCAGAAAAAGGTGCAAACACACGTTAATAAATTATCAGTAGGGCTAACGAAGTTACTATTACTATGACGTTAGAGAAGGTAGATACGCTATATAGTACAGTTTTTTTTAAAAGCCGTATTTCAGTTGTTTTTCGGCCTTTGTCAGACATTTAAAGTCGAGTATTTAATCACTTTTTAATGAAAACCGAAAGTGATCAAGTTGCATTAAATATTAATAACTTCACGTGGGAAGCTCTAGATTTATGAGAAAAAAAATATTTGCAAGGTCAGTATCTCTCTTCTGATATAAGAACATGCAAGGGACCGTCATAGCCACTTTTAAGTTCGTAATCATCAATGGTGTTCTACAAGGGTTTGGTCTTGTGTTTATAAAGGTCCTTAAATGGTTATGCTTTAGAATTGATAAGACAACAAAGCAGTCTTGAGATGGTATTGCACTTCACATAACGACAGTGTCTCAACCAAATTTCATGACAATTTGAATGAAATTGGCGCGAAATGTTCATTTTTCCAATGGTAAAAATGTATTAAGAATTGTTATTTTCACCGTTGCTGACGAAATGGCGATTCATTATTAAATCAGACTTTTCTTAAGTTTCTGAGTTTCACAGTACTCCATTTTACACGACTAGGGCAATAATAAGCCTTCTTGGTCGAATATACTAAATGTTTGGTCGGAAATATTTCTCAAAACTGGGATGCATTATGTAGTCTCCATTGCTGTGATGAAGAAAATAACCTTAGCGATTGACCCGAATGTATCAACTTTTGGTATGAGTGGCCACCTTTTGTTTCTTCCGGATGGAATTTTTCTGCAGGAACCGGCAGCAAGACAAAATAATGTGCTTTCAAATGTTGGCAACTGCTCGTCACTTCCATGTAAGTTACTCTTAACAATGCCATGTTTACATTTACATTCTTGCTTTTATGCACTGAAGCTGTAAACAATCGTAAACATTTTTGTCTTGTAAAGAAATGCACTTTTATTGCTTTTTGCCGCTTTAACATCAGTAAAAAATCTCGCGTTAGCGTTTCTGTTTAATTGTTTGAAAATCGTTCGACTTACTGATGAAAAAGAAATGTTATATCCATCATCGGAAACGGATATAACACTTGTTTAATCTTCATGAATTTCTAGGTTATTCTTGAACTACCATGTAAATAATTATACCATTTCTTTATTGGAAAGCGATATAAAAATAACCGTCTGAAGATGATAAAATAAAATAAATTCAAGATATGAAATAATTGCTGCTTTTTTTACACATTTTATCTCATTTTATCATACAAAATAATATATTGCCTGCAAACAATTATAATTGAATCGACTTCATAAAAGTTTTCCAATGTTAATACAAATAACCTTTCTGTCATAAACATGAGAACGAACATCACGAAGGCAATGCTTAAACAATCCATCATAGATTTACATGGACATGAGGGCAATTGTCGACATGATTTATCACACTTATTCATACAATAAAATGTTCATCTTTAATGAGTGTACCGTGTCCCAAATCTGCCTGGCTCTGTCTGATTCAGGTTTGATCGGCTATTGCAATTTTAACTTGTTTAGACTTGTTTAATTTTCACTGATTTAGATGAGGAAGGTTTTGCTTATATGAAAGAGAACTGTGGTTTTAAAGTTGCACTCTAGGGTAGAAATAACTTCGCAGAATACTTCACTTCTTGAAATGAGTCAATGTAATCTATAAAATGAGAAAGAAAAAGGTTTTGCTTTATGGCCTTGAGTTCTTTCCAATTATCGGAACCCAAGAGTAAACAAACCTCCACAATTTAACATACAATCAGCAACAATGTCATGGTTCACCATTAATCAATACCACCAAGTTGTCAAATCCTTTGAGTGACGCGCCAGCACACCACAACCTCTATCTCTATCAATAAAACATTAAATCGGACTATCTAGTTTATTATACCGTGTTTTTTATGCCTGGTGAAAACCATGTTTTTATGTTAGATATAAACAAACGGCAATCGATACTGGTCTGTGGACTCAATCATAAAGGGGGACTTCAATGAAGAAATATTTTGGCAAAATTAAACCGGAGGTGGAATCTGAATACGAAAAACGTGATGTTGAGGGTGTTAAAAACAATTTTGTTTTTATCTGCCGAAAGTAAACGATCACTTCCAAAATTTAGGAGGTGGATTTTGAGACGAGAGAGTTTTTGGTTTAGCTACAACATTATAGTTTCGATAAAATTTGTTAACATTGTTGTATGGGATAATAATAGTACCACATCTACTGGTGTAAAGTGTTATTCAATATCTGCATCGCTCAAAAACGGTGATATGTACTTGTATCTATGGTATACAGTTAAAGGGTCGCCTGCTGACAGAAGCAGCTAGAACATGAATAATTGATGTGAACAATAATTGAACCTAAAGCAGAATTTCTCACATTATCATTAGTGATTTACTTGTGTTAACTACTGTTCCTCCATCTTGAGTAATGCAGGGTACAGCAGCAACAGGTGCTGGAAGGTACATAAAGAAACTTATCTAAGTGGCAAATTCCTCTTATCAAACTTTTTAATATAGGTATTATATACCGTTTCAACAACTCTTGCAATAACGCTTACAGTACGATTTTCAAACTTACAAGGGCTTCGAAAAAAAACATATCAGCAGATTTCGGATAATCTCAACATGTGCTCGCCTTTATAAACGTTTGGTTTTGGAATTCAGTGCCTTTTATAACCTCTCTTTCTGTTAGAATCGATTTTAGCGACCTTATATGAAACTGCCGCGAGCTCCTTCATAAAATAAAAAGGAATACAAAATAGAAACAGAATTGCTAAAGAAAAATTAGAATAATGCAAAAATACCATTTCATAATACTGAGATAGATTTTTTCTTAATTTCCGGGTAATGTCAAGAAGAAATTGCATGCAGTATGTGTTATATTTCTGTGTATGCGGAAGGTAGGGACGCCATTGTTCCTGGAGCAGGCTGCCAACATCCGTAATGTATATCTTGGACGTTTGAATGTTTTAGCCGAGTTATAAATCTCATAAGGAAGAACACATTGGTTCTCAAATGTTTTCTGTTTTTGATAAGATGGTTTTATAGTTTGCAGAAGTGAATAGTGTTTGAATCAATTAGAGCAATCACGAAATCCGTAAATTATTTATAGCTTTAAAAAATTGGTAGTTTACGATGATAGAAAGGCTGAAGGCGTATATGTGATATGAGTTAATTATCGAGTAATTCAAAGCCTTACTATCACTTTGTGTTCATTAACCTTATTGTGGAAAGTGTCGCAAATTTTGTAAACTCAATTATTTAAAAACCTATCACGATTTGGACACTTAAAATGGTGTTCCTCAAATAAAATGGCAAATCAAAACATAAATCGTTATTTTACTACATTACTTTAAAGGTGAAACAAGTTGTTGTTCTTTTGGTTGCTGACTGAATATATTTATTTACAATATAACGTTTCGCATTAAAACACTTGATACAGTGATTATTTACATATATTTGTAGTTTATGCTTGCGTGCAATCTTTTTCCTTCTTATCAGTCGATATATGCATGGCTGTTAGTTCCAGTGCATGGCCCGGTTCTCTGTCTGTAGATCTTTATATATTACCGCTTTCTACAAGTGCCGTAGACTTACTCAACTTATTCTACATTAATATTCCTACCGTTATTCTTTCAGAAATAATTGATTCATTCCCATTCAAAACATGATAATACCCTATACCTCCATTCCAGAAAGGTACCTTATCACTAAAATGTCACAATTATTAGAACAATTCCATTCAGGATTTAAGTCCAGATATTACGATTAGGGATGTGTGTAGAACGATACCTTCTTGGTGTTGATATATACTTTAAAGTGTCAAAGAGTATGTTGTCGGGGTCAAATATGTCAGACTTCATAGATGGTGTTATTTCAACGACAACTATTGGTCGTGTTTGAAAATTAACATCTTAATGCTTGTCAGTTAGTAAAGTAACAATAAACGGGACAAAGCTGAGATTTACGATTTAAGCCGAACAATTGAAACAATGAACCGCACTCGGCCAAAGTGTATTGTGATTTACATGACCAAATATCTAGATTGTTGTTTTTTGACACGAATCTCCGCGGCAGTAAAGTTTACACTGCCTTTGAAAAAAACTATTGAAAGAGTTTTGTTTAAGGGGGAAAGTAATCATAGTAGAGAGAACCATAAACGGATATAGGAATTGCAACAGTAGTTTAAACGATGTTCTTTGATATATCACTATTTTAGGCAAAACACTGTTTTTGGGTCGATTAATGGCCAATTCAAATTTGAACCCAGATTTCTGATAGAGAGTTGTAAATCATGATCACGCCTCTGAAGATGCCTGTATTGTATCATCGATTGCATGTATTTGTTTTAATCGAACTCCAATCATTTCATTATGTCAACGTGGTTTTTGAGAAATAAGGAACGACAGCTTATACTGTAAGGGATACCAACCAATCGAAACTGTTTAAACGATTTTGTCTGGTCATTGATATATATATTTATAGAAGTATGGTATGATGTTATGTCACAATAATCAAATATATGGATTGTTGATTCGGATTTTGCTTTAGGGGAATTGTTATGAAGGATACCCCTTTTAGTATGACTCAATCAATGTGTTCAGACATTCGCTCTGTTTTCATTCTAAGCTGAAAACTAATACCTGTGAGACCATTTAATATAGTTCATAATGCGTTCCATTGTCACATACTACAATCTCTACTTTAATATGTTATTTCCAATACACCGTTGTTTGATAATTATTACTTATAAATTACTGGTACGTTTTTGATAGTGCAAAAAAAACCAGGTAACAAAAGTTGGAATAATGATGCTGAAAAATAACAAAAGCAAGTTCTTTAAGGTTTAAAGATACTTATATTTGAATTGAAACTTTAAAACAACTGTTGAGTAGTTTTCTACTTGAGGCCAACTACTAATGGGTCAAACCGAACAGTTACCCTTTCTCTGTGTGGAAAGTTTCATTCTCCACGTACATACATCGCTGCGTTATTCGGTTTTAATTACACGAGCAGTCCGAGACGAATTTTCTTTAACGACGCATCAAATGTACATGACGTCCACAAAAGTTGCTCTTATAGATAACGTTTTTGTCTCGGCTGTCCATCGGGATATCTCACAAAAACGTTGTACGACAATATTTCAAATTAGAAAGATCAAAACCGCTCCCGCACAAACAAACCTACCTATATCAAGAAATAAAACCTAACGGCGGCTTCAGCAACTTAACGCAAAGTGTTGACTTTCTCTGGCGTATTATCTCCCTCTAGTGCGGGCAATGGAAACCAAATAGAAGAATGAATATGAGAATTTGGGGTATGTGCAGACTGTCCACAACCTATCAAAATAAGAGCTTCACACCAAGAGAAAGGTATTACAGTTCTCACCAGGGTTGTTTCCGTAAAAGATTAAGCTTGTTCCCGGCCCGCAGCTGTAAGGAGAGAGCGCTGAGAGGTTAGTGGCTGTCTGAGACTCAGTGCTGCCAACTTCTATATGGCAATGAATCAATCTGTTCTCGGACTCCCCTGATTAAAAGGCTACATTGGGTAAAAGCTCGGCTTTGTCCTTAGAAAATGGTTCATATCGATTGGGAAATGGGAAACGTGCCTCCTTTGTCAAGTAGTCAATTGGCAATCGGACTAACCCTTTAAATCTCGCCATCGCAATGCATACGGTTCATAATTACTCTCATAACTACTGATCAGCGCACACAGCCAGCGAGAGGTTAACATGACGGGTTGTAATGTAGTTCAATAAATATGCTCTGTTGAATCAGTTGATTAATTCTATTTTGTAACTGAAAAATAGATCGTGAAAAAGGTTCAATTTGATGACAAATTACTTAAGCTTTTACTCCAGTCACATCTTCCTGATGAATATTTCTTGAATCGCTATTAACTTTTGTCGAGTTAACGATTACTGATTCAATAGGATTGGGACGAACAATTTAAAAAGTCCATATGTTTGATTCTGTGGAAACAATGTACACGTTTCTTCAACATTTTGATAACTTTTCAATGAAAACAGGTTAGAAAACATGTTTTCTCATTAACGTATCAGGTATCGTTTAAGAGATGGTATACCCGTTTTTGAATGCATATCGTGAGGTTTTTGTGTTTGTGTTTGTGTTTGGGGGGGGGGGGGTTAGACCCAAAGAGTGACCACACCCCACAAGTTTCATGATTCGTCGCTATACTGTATCACTCGATGTTACGTTTTTACATCCCTCAATCCTTTATGATAATTACTGACGTTATTATTACCTTTGAATGTGCCCGCTTACGTGGCATCAAACGTAACACGTGATAAATATACACGTTGTTTCACATGTATATTCGTTAATCTGGCACTTTGACAAGCTGCAAAATATTATGAATGATCTAAAATTGAATTGAAGTAAATGATCGACGAACGAAGCGCACTCTATGAGCATTTTTAGACGCTTCATGAACAATCGACAAAGCGATGTTTGGGTTACGCAACTCAAGACCGAGTCAGTTGAGAAAATTTTCCTTACGAAATTGTAAGAGTTGTATGTCTAGAAGATCGAATGTTTAGGCATATCTAGGAATTGACATTCATTCTGTTAGTCGTGATAAAGAATGTCTTGGTCTAATTCGAGTGTGTAATTCGGTGTACTGTTTGTTTCTGTCAACATATGATCTCAACACAATGCTTATGATCATCTCACAATATGAAGTTACTTGTTCCATGTTAGCCTTCATGTGGCAAGATATCAGATTAGAAAGCGTAAGAGACCAATAGAGATTATCAAGATTGTCCTGACAGTGTCCATGTTTTCGCACCAAGTTAGGGAGAAATCTCATTTTTTACAAGATGAGATAACACGATCTTTAACATTATTCCAATTCAATTCAGTAAATACATTAAATAAAGTGACTTACATGTAAAACATGAACAGTAAATGGTCAAAGAACACTCTGACATCATTCGATGACATCAATTCTTGAAATGAATATTTCGAAAAATAATATTCTTGAAAATTAATCTTTCGAGTAAAAATATGTCCTTCTTCAGTGACAATAACCTCTTCTTCCTCTAATACACAGCCGGCATATTTCACTGATACAATTTGGTATTTCATTTTGGTAGTCAACTCTCTCTTTAATTTGGAGTATCTATTTAAGGTAAAGTTTTACGGAGTTTATCACTGCTTTCAAGAGTAACAACTTTATATTAATAGCTGTTTGTATTATTGCAGCAACACCAAAAGGATAATCCTGCTTCTTGACTGAGTATAAAAAATGAGCCAGTCTAAAAAAAGACAGTCTATATCCATTTCTTTATTTCAGTACAAAGGTGTGGGCCATCGGCCCCACGTACAACATGGTCCATACATAGTAATGAAATATACACTTGCACAAGCAGTTTAATACATGTAGCTATTACATTATTGTTTTAAGGCGTAAATTAGACGCGTGGTAAAGGTAACAAGCCAGATTTCTAATAACAGATTCTTGATGAGAAGACATGAGCATGGTAAAAGTCGACAGCATATCTAAATTTACTGCATATTAAACTACGAGCCCAAAGAAAAGAATATTATGGATAAAGGAACATTAAATTATCAAAATATTCCATAGGCTATATTTCAGTCTACCAAAATTACTGCAATGAAATGTTTGACTCTGGTTGCATTGAATTCAGGATCTGTTGAACTGACAGCGAACACGCTATCCACTGCCCTATCTTGTGCTTGTAATCTTGTCCATACATAATGCATGTGCAGTTTGAACTTGGGCCGATTCGCACAGTCACATGTCACATACATAAATCGAAAGGATGGTTATATTGCTACGATAATTGGATTCGCATATCAGGTGGCCACGACCTTTAAAACAATGCATGATTCAGGAAGGTTATCAGACATTAGTTTTGGTTAGAGCTAGATGTCATATACGGGATAACGGTACCCAGCATCTGTTTATCGGAGATAATAATTTTTCCAAAGTTTTGGCATCTATACATTATTTTTAAACAAGATAACACCGAGTTTCTATCTCGGGCCCTACAGTGTAAGTGAAGGTATATTTGCAATCTAAAATCATCAATATATTTTTTAAAATTTTGGTATACGACACGTCGATCATTCACTCCCTATGCTGATGAAGTAATTATAATTCCACTCTTTAGATAAAACGCTGTAAAGTAGCAATACTTATAAAAAATACCGTGATATTGGTTGCTGCCCAATTCTGCCAAGCACATGGACAGCGAAACGCTTTACTTCATAAACACGAATGACACTGTTCTTTTGTTTCCGTTTCTAATATCCAAGCTAACGAGCATAACACTAAACAAGCACCGGTAGGTCTCACATTTATCCCGACAGAATATTAGTGCATGATTGTTTAGCCGGAACAATCAATACGGGACTAGTGAGCGAGGTGCAGCTACTCGTGATGGTCAGTGTCTCTACTGGACAACACCAAATGAACCAGGCCTTGCTTGTATGGGGAGAGAGAACTGAAAACTCGCTAATTATAATGATAGCGACAAAGGGACAATAACATTCTGGAGACGATGCTTTCAAGCAGCGTACATGACAATAACTTTCAAGGTATGTGTCGGAGCTCGCTATTTGTTTATTTGTAGCAACAGTATAGTTAGTTCAAAACGAGTAATGTTTTACTAGTTGTTTTCTTTTCATGTATATAGTCTCATAAGACCTATCATGTTCCTTTGCTATTAGTTATCGATTACTTGATTATGAGAGAAACCGTATGTTGCAATTCTACAACAGATGGATTTTAAACTTAATCGATGAGAAGATATCGGGCACAAAAACCTTCAATCAGTTGTATAATCAATTATCAGTACAAAGGATCAGCTTCAATAACGAACAGGGACAAGTGTCGTGGTATTAATAGCACAGTCAGGTATCTATCACAGCGTTTTCGCGATTTAATTTAGAATCAATCCATTTGTGCCAGTCCTGCAGTTGGAATCAGAGAATCATGATTTGTCTGCGACAAGAGCTTATGTTTTCAGCCCAGCAGATAGCGGTAGAGACAAAGGGATTTGCAAAGGGCGGTAAATTAAAGGACGAATCGGAACACAATCCGGCAAACTGATCGAAGTGCTTATTTAATCAGAAGACTAGATTAAGTGGGTTTTTGCCCAAGAATTGCATGTTTTAGAGATGCAAATGGCTTTTGTTTGATGCTTGTCCAACCGACCAGTGCATTTGTATTTCGCGTATTGTATATACCGTACTGTATGTCGCCTATTGTATGTTCCGTATCCAAATCTGTTCACTTCACTTACTTCCTCCTCCGATGTTTAATATTGATCGATAGCGCTGTTAGTTTCTTATCGCTCACGTCTATTGTTGTCGTATACTTTATGTCTTTTTATAGACCGTTGTGATTGCTGGTTTGATTTTTGCTAATGACAAATGCATTGTCCGACGGTCTTGATACAAAGCGGTGCGTATCCTTATTATTTCCCGGTACAATAGATAACCTTTATTTTCACATTCTTCACTTGCTAAGAACAATCATTTTCCCATTTCCATGAAAGTTGCGATGCAGAAGACGAGTGCCAATCCTTAAATAAGAAGTACTCTCTTGATTGAAAGCTGCTGACCTCGGCTCGCCATACAGACATCGGTCTGGCTCCGAGCGGCTTTAAAACAATCAGCTATTCACAAGAGCTGTCCACTGATAGGGCCGCTTACCTTATCACTTGCAGGACCGCCATCAGATCGACTGGCCTCTCCCTGTCAAACGTAATTTGTAATATAAATGCATTGTATTCGTAGTATTTAGTGACTAAGGGGTAAGCACATGGACATATCGAGGCAACGACGGTCGATATTGACAAGGACACCCTGTATAAGTTACATCAAGAAGTTAATAGTTCACACAGTCAGCTGCTTCGTGACACTCTGTCCTATAAACTACTCCAAACATTTAACAAATCACATGTGTACCTACATAACGTACAAATGTAGTCGTGCCTTGAAAAAAATCAATGAGGTCTGTCCTTGACGTCTTAAGCCACATAAACTGTGTCTGCTTTTGCCGATAAATCTTCCTGTCCCTCAGTGACTGTCGAGCAGGTGCCCGTGTCGTCCATTATCTCTCCATGACATAACGTCAATCAAAGGATATATCACTCGATATTGTCCCGTGCTTCAGTCAGTTATAATCGTCGTCATTTCAATGGCCATCAGTGAGCCGTTATTGTTTACCAAACTAACGTCTTTGTAAAGTTATACACATACTAATCAGAATTTCGATGACCCAGACTATGTTTAAGTAACATTATCCAACCGTTATTAACCACGCTTTCTTAGCGGTCCTCAATGAATGTTACTTATAGGTTAGTATAGTATCATAATTAAGGTTAAAGATTCATAGAACTGCATTTGCATTTGAAAACAATGTAAAGTAACCTGCAAATCAATCCAGTGGGGTGAACAAGGCGAGCATGCGTTTCTGTAGGAAATCTGTCTTAGGTGAACAAAGTGTTATGGCAGAGAATGCTTCTCTTGCTTTGTGGCTTGAAAGGAAATAGATACAATTTTACGTACTGAAGCCTTTTATGTCGTCAAAAGATATTCCAATATCAACATATCAACAGACACCAGATTGTTTTGATGACCTAATTCCCATGGCCCCCATCCTTTGACTGCTTGACCCTTGTTAAAGAAATATCTGACGAAATATTGTACCCAATGAATCCCTTCCTACTTTTGGTGTTTTTCAGACAACAGTCTGTTATGGTAACCTTTGACCTCATTTCAAGGTCACCACGGCACTTTGACTGTTTTCTCAAAATTCGATGACAGCCTACATTACGGATTTGAGCAAAAACCAGTCCATTATTGTGATTTCATCATCATTGTTACCACTGTTCAACTCTAGTTATTATCACATCTTACTGAATCTTCTGCACCTTGGAAATAAAGACACTCACACACAATGTAATATTAGGTGCATGTTTCCTAAAGAAATATATAAACTAGTAAATCTGATTTTATTGCTAATAGCTCGGGACATTGCAATGTGAATAACGAACATTTTTAAAGTGAAATGAAGAAGTTAATCCTGATACGGCATTTACGAGGTTTTCTGATTAAACATTTATAATAGAGAAATGCATTCTTGGCGATACAATTTCCATTCCAGTTCTCTCAGTTTGTTGTAAAATGGGAAATGGATGTTGATAATGTCGTGATACCTGATAGGCTATGGTGTATGCATGACGGCCTCTACTACATACGCCTAAAACGTCTGAAAGATGTACAATATATATGTATACAGGCTGTGTAGACGGAATACGTTTCAATAAACCTTTCTTTGAATGGACGGAAGACTCTCGACCTGATCAGACGTTAGCTCCTTGTATAGTTCCGCAGATTGAAGGCCGTGCTTGTATTCATTATGTTGGGGAAAGAAACTCGCGGGATGAGTAAAGCAGTGAAACACGAAGAAAGACTGTCTGTCTGTAATGTAATAAAACTATAGACAAGAAGCACTCGTAGAGCCAACACTCCCTCCATTCCTTGTTGTCTTTGTGTGGTCACTTAACCCACTGTGATCCCCTTCAAACTTGGTATTCTTCAAACTCTGTATTGGATAGCGGGATGACAAAACTGGAACTGTACAATTAAATTAGAGCATCGTTTACGTCTAAACATCCTCGACCCGCCTCCTATGCGGGCAATAACGTTGTTAAGATTGATCCTCGTTTTTATGCACCGAACTTCTCATCTAATACAGATTTGTAGCCCCCTTACTTCAACTTGTTGAATTTGGACAAAGACATTACCCCATCGCTGCTAATCGTAAAGAAACATTGCTGTCATTAGACTGATTCCAACCAAATCAGATTTGCGCCAGCAATCTCTGTAAACTCATTCCTTTCCCGTTTCAAATAATTATCATCTCGTTTGTTTAGAGTCTCTCGGGCGTTCCTCTTTTATTCTGTGCTTCACAAAACATCACTGCTTTGCAAAGATATGTAGCTTACAAATGTGATTACGTCAAAAGCATTGCGAATTAATTAAATGAAAGACCATACTGAAACGAAATATAACTTTCAAACTTAAAGTTATTGCTCTGTCGCCACTTCAAACTCCTACAAACCGACGTCCCGTATGCCTACGAGTTGACATAAAACGTTAAGTGCTTACCTTGACTGACTGATTAGTTGGTAAGGACACCAATAAAAGACCTTAGACATGTGGCTTGGCTGAGACGTGAGCTGAAAGTGCAGTAAACTCAGTCTTATTCTTGGCTTACTAAATAACAAACCGTTTAATTAAGTTGAAGTTCATTTGCATTACTGTTTTTATGTTGTTTTTGTTTTAAATTATTTCAGGGCGCATTCTGGTATACTAAAGAAAAATTAGTTCATTTTTATTGTAATTCGGTCCTTCATGAACAGAATTTCTTTCACATTGTTTTACATTTTGCATACAATTAGTAAGCAATAACAATACAAGAAGTATTGATATTGAATAATTCTCAAAAAACATACAGTAGGGATATAGTGCATTTCAAATGAAAAAAAGCTAGAATTTGCCTCCTTGAGGGTACCAATATCAGGGAAGAACCCGCCAGCTACCAATAGTTCCCTTTTCCATTAAAGAGAAATCACGGCTGACTATTACTAAACGTAGTCTCATCAGCGCCAATTACCAAAGCACCTGTTTCCGGCATGCTCGATGTTATGTATCCAAGATGTCTAATCCACCCACTTTTCTTCATTAAAATCACAGATTATCTTATTCTTAAACCATGTGTACATTTTATCGCCATAACAGTGCAGGATTCTCTCAACACGTATGTTTACACGTAAATAATGTTCACATTCTTCAAAGAAAGATTAAATATTAATTGCCTATTACTCAAGACATTAACCTTTTTACGATTGATCGTATGTCTTAGGTCCTGAATTGTAGCGAAGCAGTTTTTGTCCATAAAGCATGGTTAAGGAAGTCGATGATTGGCCGAATCAAAGCGGCACTCAACTAAGACAAGAAGATAAAATATTCCTCCCTCAATCTGTTCCTTTGCAGTTTCAATTTGTCCATATTTATCAGAAAACGTCATTATCGAGGATGAGAGAGAAGCGCGGAGCTGGTTTCTCTATCGTACTCCTAGCTACATGCAAAGAAGGGATAAGATCACAAAATCAATATTGCCAGCCCGCAGAGGGCGCTGACGAATTCATTAGCATTTTGTTCGCTTAGCCATGTAAGCTCTGTCCACGCTCTCTGTATATCTCGAGTTCAGATACGGGCAGGTGGGCTGCATTGTCTCTCCTCTCTACCTGTCTCGCCAACTCCCGTACAGGTGCAGCCTGCAGGATGCTCACAGATTAGGTAAGTCTTGTCTATGTGCTCCAGTGCTGAGATCTTAGTGTCAGTGTTAAGCTGTCTCTATGTGACCAGATGGTGGCTATTCGCGACCTGGTAAGCTGACAGCCAACAAGAAGGATTGAGACTTGGCTCGGCTGGATTCCACCAACTTGACCTGTGTATGTCGTCTTATTGGATTCGCTCTTAATGTTAGATGTGGAGCGTTATTCTTTGTAGTAATCATTACTAGTGAAAACCTTTATCATGTTGTTTACAGCCGATAGATTGTGATGAGATGGAATTCTGAGGATGGGAAAATGGTTCAGGGTTGTGACAATTTGCGGCGAGAATCAATCATTCGAATCTTGGATAAACATGTACAAGGTTGGTTGTCATGATGTTTCTTGACAGGAATGACAGAATTACTAGTTCTTTGTATCCGGCATTTACTACCTTTGTATGTGGCGTTATTTTTGCCATGTCACCTGTGTGTACAGGTACCTAGACCTTGACAGATTTGCTGATTAAGCCTACACAGGTTGATTGTGATATGGACATCCTCTTGTTTGTAACGTGTATGATCATCTGATGAGTTTTAAATCTCCTACTGTAACTTAATATGTAGAAGCAAAGGTATGCAGTAGCTCTTGCAAGTCAAGAAGCATTTAAAATGGTTTGAGGATGATGCACTGTCATCTCAGAGGTTTCACTGTTTCAACGTACTGGCGGATAACTGTAGAAATTACGGGATGGTGTGACAAGGTTGTAAATACTGAATTCCTACATGGGGTATTATATTGCAATAATCTATATTTATTTTTCGTCAAATAACTGAAGAGAAGGAACCAGACCTGGCTTGTGGTGTTTAATTACGACATTTTGAAAGGTTGCAACTGTTGTTTCTGGACAATTAAACGTTGTATCTGACAGTGAAGTGTGTTTTTAAATCTAGATCAATAGTTGTTACGTTCGCAATATGGCAATTAGAGGATTTTGACTGCAGCATGCAGACAACGATAGCGCTTGTCAGTTTAGTTCTAACGATTTGACGGTAACAGCGATGCCCTTTAAATATGCCTCGTGTCATATTGCATTTAGAAGTAATACGATTACAAAGGCATTAAGAACCCTTAGAAAGTTGAGAAAAAGGTTTTCGACATAAATCAATCTCGTGTGTCACAGACACGAAATGTTTTGGTTTTCACCTCATGGCTGTTAAGTAAATATTTCACAGTTACATCAATCACACTATAGGACAAATAAAATGAACGTTATGATAGCACAACACCATAGACGTTACATCAAGAAGTCGATAGTGTTCACAGTTGCGCCACCACGTTGCACAAACGGTCTATAAAGCATGTGCACCCCGGTCTATAGAGCATGTGCAACCCGGTCTATAGAGCATGTGCGCCCCGGTCTATAGAGCATGTGCACCCCGGTCTATAGAGCATGTGGACCTCTGAGCGCTAACGATGCGGCACAAGTAGAGCATGTTTTCATTAATAACGATCCGTAATGTTACATCGGTAATTATGCGTAAAAGGCAAACACTTTGCTGCTTCCAATGTTTGACGATCAAATACTGCCCACTTGTTGGGTCAGAAAGGACTGATAATAACATAATCAGTGTGTGTTTGAGGCAATCATACTAGTGCCCATCGGACGTTGAGACACTAATTTGGGGGAGAATCCGCTACCATTTAAGAGCACAACCTATTTCTTTGGATATTCCACAATTTTGATAGATCTTATAGCAAACATGGATTATTTAATACGTTGTTATATTTCTTCTTAGAACCAGTGCTGTTCAACGGTATTCAAAGGCCATGATTGATTGAAATATTTTGATAGGCGATATGCCAGCCTCTGTCTTGGCGCATCATGGTGCATAATGTACAGTTATGCTGTTAAAAGACATTGCATCTTATTCCGTGTGCATGCCTGTACAAACTTGCTGCGCTTGGTATCGAAACATTACTGCTCAACACAAGAGTGTTAACATCTCTTTATTGACTAGTTTTCATGGTCTAGACGCTAGTACATTAATTATAGCATTATATGGATGCGATTATCATACCTTTCTTAACATTTCAAAGAGTTATTTAAATTTAGCATATATAAAAAGTATTGATAAATGCAAATTTGTCTGATAATTCAGCTCATGCATTCCCTGTGCAGCTTAGACGGTTAATTATATTTATTCTCAGCAGGTACAATAATCTAAAGCTACATGTACAGATACATTATCTGAGATGAAAGTGTTTGTTTGTGGGAAGATGATAAGAGAATCGTAAAGAGTTCTAGCTCACTTTTCTAAGTGCCATGTATGCACTATATATAACATGAACATTTTCCCAGTCCAGCTTTTGATTGTATTGACTCACCATTGCTCTTAACATATACTAAGTTGATTAATAGTGATCTCGTCTCGGTTGTGCTGGTCATTTCTTATTGTGAAGTATTTGTTTGACCTTGTTGAACCGGGAGGATAGTACTACTGTTTAGCTCTGATGCTTGAGAACGTAACCGTCCCTACCAGGCTCTGACTCTGCACAGAGCACCACGCATAGCAAAGGCACTTTTAGGGTATCATTCGGCGGTCGTTGTTTTATTGTTTTTCAGAATAATTATGTCCATGTGATAGTGCTATTTTGGATAATATATTTCTTTTTAGTGTATATATTTCCTTTTACTGTAAAACGCCACTGAGCAGGTTTTACCTGGATATTAGGCGCTATATAAATCATTTGTCATTCATTCATTCATAATTTTACGTTTCGAGACATTATTCAATGACGAGTGTTTATTTAGATATTATGCTTTTTGTTAAAAAATATCCCTCTCAAGAGGTATCATAAGACTAAATTGTTTCCCTGAAAGTTGTTTTATAATATGACAAAACGTTTCTGTGAAAGACAGATGATTGTATGACAGTAAGGACAGATGCTTGTATGACAGAAAAGTTGGTATTCCCCCAAAAGCAGTCTATGACAGTAAAGACAGATGGTTGTAAGACAGAAAAGTTGGTATTCCTCCAAGAGAGGTTTATGACAGTAAAGACAGATGATTCAACGAATTTACCTTGCACATAATAGTTTTACAATCCATTGCGTTCCCCTGACAGATGAGTGTTTGAGAAAACATAGCGATTCTCTGACAGACAAAGATATGACTATATACTGCATTTACCTGACAAATATGTATGCTTGTATGACAAATATCCCAAAAAGATGTTTGTTAGACAGCACGCCGAGTTAGTCTGACAGGTGATTGAATGCCAATATACAGAGTTACCTTTAGATAACTTGTGTTCCCGAGTTAATTCTAGCATATAATTGATTTCCTGAAGCTGATAGGGTAGGATGTATTTCAAGTCTGCCATGTCTTAACATGTTATAAGTTTTAAGTATATTTGTTGTATTCTATCGGTTCTATGGTTGTTTCCATATTAGCTAAGGCTGTGTCCCACCAACAGATTAGTGTATGCCTGCATGTGCTCCCGACTGCTCGTGACTCCTGGACATCAGCTCTTGGTTCTGCTGAAGTGCCAGTCCGCCCACTCTCTGTCGACCTTCTGGCGAGCCCAGCCTGGTTTCCGTTGCTTTAAGAGGTTCTAATGTAACAAATGTTATTCCTGGGAACATTGGGAATAGTGAAAATCAGAAAGTGAATGCCTTTTACATTAAGGTAGAGTTACGATACTGCTGGCCCTGAAGACTATTCATTGTTGTCGTCAAGCAGGCTTTTAGTCCTCTGTCACCAGAGAAAAACGGAGACATCATCAAATTCGTTATTCCAATCCTACAATATGTAAATCGCACAAACTGACTATATGTGAAATATCATCTCAAGAAACAGGAATGCTCTTGTTGCATGTTGTTTGTAATTTGGCAAAATATGAATGTAACAAAACATAATCTTCATTTCCAGTGATGTCATTGAATTAAGATAATCCTCTGTATTTACTGAGTATGACAACGCCGTGATGTATCAGAGCCACGAAAAGGCGTATTCATTGTAGTTCCAGAGAAAATCGATAGTTCTCTGATTCCCTTTTTCTACCAGTTGATTCTGTCGCTGTGTGGAACCAACCTCAGGTATCCAACCCCAGCAAAGGAAATTAGTTTCGACATAATGAAAATGCTTGCAAATCTGAAACATCAAAGGTTCCGCCAGTGTTGACAGAAATTAATTGCAAACATGAGTAATGAGGGCCTGTCTTAGAGGGAGTATCGACCCCTCATGCTTAATGTGCTCTAGGCGGCCCAAAACGTGTTTCACATTTCCAATAACATCGTGTTGAACATCCTTGACTTATACTAAACGATTCCAACATTAATTTGTCTTATTTTATCTACACGTTGAACTGCATTAATTACTTCAGTTAAGATCAGAATTTTGATGTTTCCGCTCGGCAGGTTTATATCAATTTATATCTGACATGACGAGGTGGCTGAGTTTACAGCTCCTTGACAATGATTAACTTGCCCGTCAAATGAGATCAGTTAATAAGCAAATTCATCACTGAGACTACTTTTATTGCTATGTAAATTCGAGAGCTTAATGAGTTTACGAACTCTGTGAGCTGGCCCAACTGTCAGGATTTGCATTGCGAGCAGCATCATTTATTTCATACAGTCGCTCTATCACACAAACACGGGAAGACAACAGCACGGAAACCGAAATATGTTTTCATGTTAGATTTTTAAAAAATCTTTAAATTAAACAGGTAGTTACAGTCTCCTTGTAACTACAGCCGCAGAGATACACTAAATTTATTTAGATCGATTTTTTAAAAATGCGTATGGTCGAAACCATGTACATTAGACATATTATGCGATTGCTCTGTTTTACGTTTCACCAAGAGAGATCCCATTTAGGTTTACTTTCCCACTTTGATTTTATTAGCTTGAGGTTTTCATTACAAAGTGCATGTCAGAACGTTTATTTCTCCTGAGCTAATAACCTGCCGTATAAGGCCAAGAGCAAGGACCAAGTTGTGATATTATAGACCAAAGTAAACAACTCAGGTAATAATAATAATCAATTGAACTGAAAATGAGCGCCGAATCCCACCGCACAATAGAGTTAGTGATCGTCCAAATGGCATGTTAAATATCTTACAACGCGACAGCGCAAAAAGCCACCGATGTTATCTCTATATTGGAAATGGTTTTCAAAAGAACTGTTATGAGTTGATTTGCTCATGTCCAGATGTCGGGTTCCCCTCCTTATAAATAACAGCTTTGTGCTAGAGTTAATTATTGGCTCCACACCACCTGCCTCTTATCTGGAGATAGACTCCTCAGAACCTGCTCCGTAACTACTGGACTTCTATCGGGCACCGTGTGCAAGACTTAAGATAACCTACAATCATATATTTATTTTAAAAATCTCATTTTTGATACATTTATTAATCACATTAAACTGGATTTTTTATAGCTACTTTGCTAGGGATTGTATTAGGCCATTGATACATGAAATATTTTAGTAAAATTTCTACAACTTGGTTCTGATTTAAAATCATTCATCATATATGATATAGTCGTCTCAAAATAACTCATTTGCCAGACAAACGTAAAAGCTATTATACATACACCTTTAATTACACACACGTGTACATCTCCACATCCCTCACCAAAAATTCAATTACATTGATCACATTTTGAGAAGGAAGGTATTTGCGAATCGATAGCTATAGCTAACATTACGCGGCATATCTTATAGAATATTTTCTTCTTAGAAACTTAAAGTATTTGCTATTGTATTTGACGTGAACATTGGTGAAACATAAGCTGATACCGGGCGCGATTAATGAGGAAACGATTGTACATTTTGATCAGAGCCCTTAAAATATTCCTCTACTGCCTCGGCCGGGACAAGTTAGCGAGACAATCCAGATTGTGTTTGAAACGCTTTCATGGAAAAAGGTATTTGAAACATAGACAGTGTTCTTTGCTAACTTTTTACATTAAGCAGTTATTTTGAATCACTATTAAATTGGACACCTTAAAGTTCATCGTTTCTATACGAACATGTTAAGTAAAGCAGTGATGTCTGTCCAAATGTTTCCCAGAAAATCATTACCCATAGCCGTAATTGATACTATTCAATATATATCTGTTACTAATTTAATTACAGATTCATGGAGGATTTTAATTATTAACGGTCTTTCTTACAAAAACAAGTTTTTGAAGACCTCTGACACAGAGGTACAAATTGCAGTCCAATATGTTTGATACATATGATATGTTTTCTGTCCAATCTGTTTTAGATGTAGAATTACTTCTACTATAAAACATATATGAGTTCAGCTGCTGAACAAAAGTATTTCGCATTACTTACACCCTTATTTCGCCCAAGTTCGACTTATTCAACCTTCTTTTTGGCCACAAACCTATAATTTGTTCAGGAGATGACGCAAAATAATTTTCAAATCACAAACTTACATATGCAACTCATATTTGAACATTTGGCATTTGTGAAACACTGGGACCAAAAATGTAAAAACTAAAAATCTTTGTAAATAACATAACAAAAGTACAGTTAGACTCTGAATTTTGTATAAAGTATATTGTTCAGTAATAATGAATTTGTTTTAAATCAGAATATATTACTTTACATAGGAACAGTGAGCAGTGTGAGAAACGTTTGTTAATCAGCTGTAAATGCCTTCCTCTTGATGATAAACTCGTTATCATGTAATTAGTAAATAGACGCCTTTATGAACGATGTTGTGATGTAAAATGTAAATAGATTCATGTTTGACTAAATATCCCCAGATCCCTTCGCAGAAGGAAGCTCCGTGTTTCTACTTGTAAGTAGGAAGCTCCGTGTTTCTACTTGTAAGTAGGAACCCGCAGTAGGGAAGGTTCTAAGCCCTTGATGGCAGTATATCATCAAATATTTAGGGGATAGCGTGAGAGATGTTTTACGGTCAACCTGATTTTTGGTTTGCAAAATTGATTTGGTTGAGGTTAAGGATTAAAGCTCTCGTGGTTTTTCAATCAATTAACCATTGCCTGCTGATTTGCCATAAATAATAAATAGCGTCAGATGGACCAGTTTGCTCTCGCTACAATGGGTAAGGTGGTATCAATTAACAACAAGGGAGAAGCAATTCCATTTCCTGTCCGTATAAATCATTTAATTATGCAGAACAGACACGTCACTTGATTGCTTTATCAAACAAAGATTAAGTGTCCATGAACGTTTTTAAATCATAACAGAATAAAATTCTTTATAACAGTAAAGTCGTCTTCACGAAGACATCTCATAGATACTTATGTGTTGTTTTTATCAAATGATACTGATATCGTCTTGCTGTGCGATACACGGTGGTCGGTTGTGCTATCACTAGATTGTTGCACGCTCGCAGAATGGAAGACGCTATTCCATTTCTTATATTCACGAAGAGGAAACGAGGTCATAGTAATAAATATGCAAATACCAAAGCTTTCCGTCTGGCAGAGTCCAAATAACATTTGTCAGTATTCATTTATTGTTTGCTTGAAAGGAAAATCGTGAAAGCATGCAGAAAAAATGCTTGAATCATTTAGTGTATATTGCAGATTGATTCGATCATTTGAAAACAAGACCCGATTACGTACGACGATTTGCAGCTGGAAGGAAATTCAGTGACGAATCCTTCTGAATATCATGTCAAATACAGGCGCCGTACCGATATCCAACAAACTTTATTCTTCTTAAAGAAATATACCAATCTGAATTTACTGTCCAATTGTAGATGATTCTTAATTGCCTCCTGCCATTACCGTGCGCAAACTGAGATTACATCAACTTTTACTGCCAATCTACACACCATTATTACAGAACAGAAAAACGCCACTGATGTTAAATGCCAATTTTACAGCTGTGCGAAACTAGATGAAAAAGGGAAAAGGAAATGGACCGAAAGCTCAGTCAGTGCGTCATATTGGTTCAACTATGGATTCCAGATAGCGATTTTTTGCAAGAAACCCCCTCGACTTTGTTGTGTCAAAAATAAACTATACTGAGAATTTACAGCATGAACTGCGTGACTGGTGTTAAGATATTTGGATAAGGCAAATTTAGAAATATTGTAAATAGCACGATTGCAGAGTTCGCTTTTAATGAACCTTTGTGTAAATAAGTCAAGGCAACATGTGTGTTCTTGCTAGTCCGCCAATGCAGATATTTGAAACAATGGTGCTATGATAAAAAATGACAGTTTTGTTAATTCAAGAAGAAATGTAATTTTTGTTATGTGGAACAAGATGTTTAAAATTGATTTCACACCACCATGTGGCATCATAACAATGGACGCGAAATAAACAAGGGCAGTAATTAAGAAACTAACGAAATTAGATATATTGTAAACACTCGGTAACGGTATCTACACTGTTTGTATAAAGCGAAATAACTAAGTCACTCTGTAAATAAGGTGAATCAACCTAGACACCTATATTTAGATAGATAGCAATAAGTAAGATACTAACACCCTAGGTTAAGTAACTTATAAACCAAGATATTCATGGAGTCGGTATTGCACGGTTTATATGTCTCTTCAGTGCTGAATCGTCTTTGCAACAAATTTTACGATTTCATAAGCGGACTCCTTATGTTTCAATATTGCTGAATTATTCAGCCAAGCTCATTGCCCATTTAAATCAATATCCTGAAGCATGATATTTGGAATTTATCATGTTGTTTTTTTGTTAGTGTGTTTAGTTCGCAATTTGATATGTATTTTAACTTAGTATATATGCAATTCAGTTTCATGTTAGATGATTGGCAAACGGTTACGTTCACAGATATTCTGACACACGATGATGCGGGATCGTTACGTACTGCTGAATTCCTTTTAAAATGCTTCTATCAATAATATCTTATTGAATAAGCGGAACTCGTGGCATAGCTTTCGATTTTCTTAAGTGTTCAAGTATATTAAAAGTAACGATTAAGGATTTGTTCAGGTCCCCAAGGGTATGCCGTTCATTTGGGTAACTGTACATCAATCATTGTTAACCAAACTAAAAGGCGATGGAGACAAAATATATCCCCGTTACGTACATGTATCTTCAGTAATTGCACTGCAAAAGGGAGTTTTAAATCGGGTGATATTTTATTATTGGTTGTCTTGTCGAGGGCGTCTGATTATACTCCTACTATATCGCATGTTGTGCTGGGTTGATGTGTTAGGCGAGAGAAAGTCTTGACTTTTTTGTAGCATACACTCGGGACTAGAAGGGTTTAGGTGCTGTTTTAAGGTATTCCTATTTGATGATACTCTACATAATAGTTTATACTTAAACACGAATAAGCAATACATCTATAGTTGTCAAAACACCTTTCTTTGTAAAGGTCATGGGAAGAAAATGATAACTTACTTGTGACATATGCTTGTTAGTCTCCTTACTATTCAATCACGACTTATGTAAGATATTCTGTTTATGCTTTGGTAATGGTAGTTTGATTATGCTTAAGGAAAAACGCTTTGATCTTTCAACACCAGACGCCGTTACTTTTCAGGGATACGTTAACAAGATAATTATTTCCTTTAATAGTGACTACCGAATGACGTTGCATATCTAAGCATACTGAACAGTGTTTGATATGAAATCGGTGCCTTCATTTGAATGTCCCGTTATGTTAATATAAATCTGGTGTTTCTCAGCCGCCCTCTGCAGTCGCAGGAGTGTTCGTTGTTAGGCAGATTTGTCAGGATGGAACATGGTTAATGATGCTAAAGGCTGGTATCTGCATATAATGTGTACAGATTACGTTCCTCACAATAGTGTGCCAGCCTGCCAGATTTATCCGAGATCAGATTACATTTGTCAGGGTTTTCGTGCACCAGCCACACAAGCTGACACCGTGATTGGAGTCATTTGCGAGTTATCGTTGTTTTCACCTCATGATTGGAATCAAAAACGCAGTTATCACTTGTAATCGTATCATTAATGGGGTTAGTTTATCCAGGAATAATGCAAAAGTCTAGTGGTCAGTTTCAATCATTTAAGCACACACTCGTATGAATAATGTGCTGATGTACGTATGGATAATGTACTTGCCATTGTTCAAATTAAATTCGATTATCCTTATCCAACCACTGTTCCGATAATTTATATCAGGTGTGCAACCTACTAATGCCCAGATCATCTATTTTGAATGTGAAACCAGATAAAGTTCAGATCATGTATGTTTTTGAGCAACCGATTATGTTCAGATCATATATGTTTTGAGCAACCGATTATGTTCAGATCATATATGTTTTTGAGCAACCGATTATGTTCAGTTCGTCACCTGAGTGTGTATCCGGCTCGGCTTGAGCAACCGATTATGTTCATTTTGAGCAACCGATTATGTTCAGATCATGTATGTTTTTGAGCCACCGATTATGTTCAGATCATGTATGTTTTTGAGTAACCGATTATGTTCAGATCATGTATGTTTTTGAGTAACCGATTATGTTCAGTTCGTCACCTGAGTGTGTGTCCGGCTCGTGGTATGATGAATGTTCGGTCTGTAATGCAACCGACAATTATTCTTTTAACAGGTTGAATTGCCATGTGTCTTTAGGAGTTTCGCACTATTTTCATCACACAAGTCTTTATGCTTGCATATTTTTCCCTTTATCAATAGTAAGAAATACTAGTATACAATTATTGAATTATATTAACCGTTTCCTTACCCACAATAAGTCATAACTATTCCTAATCTTAAATTTTACAATTACCAATTACATTTTATCTACGCATTTTAAAATATCAGAGAGTTGAATTGTTTCTTAAACTTGGGAACAAAAAACATGTTATTCAAAGGTAATTAAGAGAGGCATTAAACCCCTGTTAGATAGGCATTGCCAGCAGAGGGAACAGACAACTAACTGGCACGGAAGTTTGGTAGGCAATTAACTACTAATGAACAAAGCCAGGATGCTAATCAAGACTAGTTTAGTAACACAAAATTATTTGTTTCGCACTGATGATGGGGCCGAAATATGATTATTGCAAGGATGTAACAGGTTAGGATCACGTTCACAATTAGTACCCAGTATGCACCACCCAATTAAAGCGATGTCAGGCGACTTGTTAAAGATTACTACAAGTTTATAATGAACGGTTACCTAGGAAACGTGTATACCCTGATCGGTAATATCCGCTGTGTGCGCTGTGATATTAAAATAAGGGAAGGTATTTGGACAGTGAAGTCAATGATGAATTCTTGTATTACCCGACGTGCGTCTGATAATTAGGAACCATATTCCTGTAAGCACTTACCCTGTTGTCGTAGTAAACAATAGGATTATGGCGCCCATTATGAACAGAAAGAAAGAAGTGTGTTTCCGCTGGTTTACTCTCATTGCCACAGAGTATACATCTGTGGCTTCGAGCGCTGATTCCTAATCAGCTCGCATCATTTGTACATTATGTGTGGCTTTGCTCCATGTCTCGTACGAACTGTTGAGATCGATTATTCTGAAGACTTTGATATACCAGCCTAATGTAGGAAATTGAACCGTTTACATAAGGGTTATATATCATTTGAAATAAGAACTGTCAACCCATTAGTAAAAATACAAAACTGTCCAGAGCTAACTTCATATAAAGAGATTGTGTTTCTATGAGTCTTAATGTGTATTTATATGATTAATAATATTAATTATAATATGACAATGTTAATCAAATATATTATGTCATATATATTTTATTATTATCAACTCTGTCTTAATTTTCAAACTCATGAGTCAATAGTTTTCATACACTTTACTCGTTCTTCGTAAGGCTACGCAGTACTTTTGCTTCGAAAATGGAATATGAAATTTATGTCTAATTCTGTGTTTATATAATTACTTAATACTTTCTAGCAGCCAAATGTTCAGGTTATATATACGCACTGTCTCCGAAACAGCGTGCTGAAACAAACAGTTTACACAGGTGAGTCATTCCACCGAGTCGATTCATGCACTGGAACTTTTCTGAATCAGTATTGCCAGTTTCCAAATCAACCGGAATATGCATTTTTTATGCTCATTGGAATAGAAAATTGAACTCAAATATCTTTGTACAAGTTTCATGCTTTTATTTTATGTATTGCATTTATCAGTAAAATCATAAAAATGCCACTAATACCACAGCATTTCGAAGCACTGTAGCGCGTAAATCGCAAACAGACATGATGTGTTGTTCAGCAAGGTTTTGAGGATATAGAACCAGTTTTTACCTCATTCAGAAAGGTTGAGTTTAGGACACCAAGGTCACCAAACTACCCGCGACACGAAACAGCAAGGAACTAGTGTGCCGGTTCTTGGTTGATCAAAGAGGTTTAGTTGTCAACTAAAAGACAATATGCCTCCTTGCGTAATGGCTCAGGAAGGTTCTTATTTAGCGGATAATGGTTGTTATGTCAATCAGAGAGGTTGAGTTGTCACCTGATGGGCAATATGCCATCTTGCGTAATGTCTCAGAAAGGCTCTTATTTAATGGATATTGGTTGTTATCCTAATTTAGAGAGGTCGGGTGGTCAACAGCAAACAATATTCTCACCTGCGATGGGGCTGAAAAGAGTTTTAATGTTATAGGTATTTGATTTTTCCTCAGAGTGTTAAACAGTGATACAGGGTGCTTCCTCGCGATATGGAGCAGATAGATTCTAAAAGTATAGATCTTACTCTACCTCCTCCAAATGGTTAGGGTTTATCATAAACAGGCAGCGCACCTTCCTCGGGGGTTGCTCAGAAATCTTGTTAATGCAATCTATGGATCGCGGTTGTTACCTCGATTAGAAAATGGACAACATGCTGGGCAACCGAGCTAGTGTTGCCGGAAGGTGCATCTGTGTAAACGTACGGTACAGACGAAAGCTCATGTGCATTTAATCGAAGACGGGTGCTCCACATAGCAATGTCGCCTCCATGTCTCCATGTGGAAGGTTGCTGCAGGTGATGTACGTAGAAGTAGACGATAAATCTAACCAGTGGGCAACATAATGCACAGCTGTTTAAATACTTTTCTCCCAAGTAGAACAGAAATGTGCTCCCCACTAACATCCAGTGTGGACCAACTGATAGATCCAAGTACTAGTACCATGGCTTCCGGCGGTTTATAGTGCGGAATCATGCTTATGCTCTTATGGGATTACACAACTAACAAAACTTACAAACCTGCAACCTGCAACCTCTGTTGCTTACATTTATGGACCAAATACCTATTCGACAAGAGTCTTCTTCATATGGAAATTTATCCAAACTTTCTCAATATCCTTTATAACAAACTTATATATTTAGGTATTCGATTGCTCATAGTTCCTCAGTTAACAAATTGGTTAAATGCAGTGACATCTTTATACATCATTAATTTCGTTACCTTTCAAGTACACAGTAAGGTATTAGCTAAAGACGAATGTAATTGTTGGAAATGTTACGACATTATCTGGAATAGAGAAATTAACGCCGCTTTTGAGAATATTTCACTTATATGACGACTGCTAGTACTATTGCAGAGAGAAAGTCCGCAACGCTATTGTGGTTATGAATTGGCGTAAAACCCGCTGTCATCGGCTGGAAGAAGCAAACCATGGGTGGTACTTCGCTGAAATGTAGCCTATAACATTTCACTACTACAAACAAAGTTGCCAAGCCCCTTCAAACCCGAGACTTCTTGATCAGAAGTCAAACGATCTAAATACTGCGCTATCCCACCCCAACACATGAGCGAGAGCGAGTGAGCTGTTTTCATATTAAGTGAACAGATGCTGTGTTTTACTGTGTGGTTGTATGCTGAAGTGTGTTCTAATGAACTTCTATCGCAGATAAGAGTCTCTTCAGTCCAGGTGGCTGACTAACACCGCAGTTATCAGTGAAGCTGTCGACCCCCTCAGACTACAGCCTGTGATTATACCAAACGACCATGTAATGCTTTTAAGCTGTCCTACAGTAAGGAGATGCAGGAGGAAATTAAGTGAATGTGAGCTGAAAATGAAAAACATGAACGATTACCCAAGCCAAATTGAAATCGTTATTGCTACCATATGATCACGACAACCATTCAACTAATTGCCTACATGTAAAAGTATAACATTAGCGTGAAATGTTAGCGTTTTGTTTCTGTAAAATACACAGCTGACTTTCAAGAATTTGCCTGAAAGCGCTCAACACAGAGTGTCTTGCTAGTTGAAATAATTAAATAAATCTGCTGAAATTAAAAGTAATCAAAGTCTGAAGATAATGTTTCGATTGCTGTAATAGCTCAT